>QUSF01000001.1:16135285-16390098 GCA_003676055.1 Chloebia gouldiae
ATTTTCCAGAGCTCCGTGATTGCAAGTTTGTCTAGGCACAAGAGAAAAGCCTTGCAATGAAGCACAGAAATTCTGAAATTGGAAGCTCTTTCTGACAGGATGACCTTCATAATCTAACAAAGTATTTCATCACATAGAATCTCCAAGTATGAGCAGCGAAAATCATCAGGAGACACAAGCGTTTGTGCCCTTCTAAGGCAATGTGACAGTCTGAATTTCTGGTTCATCAAACCCAACAAGACTGGACACTGAGAGCAATGATGAAAACCATCAATAGAGAGTGCAAGCTGTAGCAGGTCAAAACAACAGGACAATTTGACCTTCTGGTTTGGTAATATCTGTAAAATTTGCTCAGAAGATTCTGCTGTTGTGAGCAATAGGAATATTTGGTCAGGATTTAGGAAAGGCAGGCAGGAAACAAAGACAGAGTACTGCTGCCTTTGGGCAAGTACACTTAGAGAGGCAAGATCTTCTTTCTCTAATCAGAGATCATTAACTCACATTTTTTTTCTATTGAAGAATTACTCTTTTAAAAAGTCTCAACTGTCTAATACATCCTAGAAGATCACTTTCTAAAAGTGTTTTTTCCTTTTTCTTAGTGCAATTTCCTACCTTCTTCCAACCCAAGCTGATAGAGAATCTAGTATTCTTGAAAAACTACAAGCAACATTCTGACAAAATTTGAACCAAGTCTTAGGTAGTCAATACAGTCAAGCTGGCCTGAAGCACAAGTTTTCGCAAAAAATTTTTAAGCAAAATATAACATTTTAAAATGAAGGATTTAATTTTAGAAAATTTTGAAGTTTTAGTAGTAATCTTAAGAAGGAAGCTACACTGCAGCTGAAAAATGAAGTTAGTTATTCATCAGACCCACTATTTAGCTACCTGCTATTAAAACACCATCTAGCCAATAGTTTTTTATGAATATTTGTAAATGTTTTATATCAGCATATATTACTATTGTATTATGATTTTGGGTATACTTGGTAATGATTTATCAGATGAACTAAACTAAAAATAATGGATCCCACTCTGCTGACCTACATTATAATTTCAGAAAGTCTTTAATTTTGCAGTAAAATAGTCAGATAAATATTTTTAGACAGTCAGGGTCGTGTCATATGACTAAAGATGGTACAGATAGGATAAAGTGAGATATCTTGCGAAAGAAATGTGAGAACAGATATTATTATAGAATTTTTTCTCCATTCTGCCAAAAATGAAATGTGATAAAGGATGTTGCTGGAAAAGAGAGTGAATTTAAACCTAATTATATTCTGTAAGGTTTTAGTGCACATGGTCAACTAGGATCCTAAGAATCTCAAACTTTGCTTCTGTCAAGTTTTGTGGTTATATATTTTCTGCATTATCCCTTTCTGGATAATGTATGTGGCAGTAGAGCCTTTGTCTCATTTGTAAAAAAACAAATCCAGCATGTTGTTTCTAGAAATCAGCAAAGCCAGTCTTCACTCAAGGCTGCAACTCTGGATGAGACCATTATTGATAAAAGTCCTTTGAAGGATCATGTAGAAAACCAAACAGATGTCAAGACACCAGGAAAGTCTGGGTGTGATACTGTTGGTACAAAGTACATTATCATGCATAATGTACTAAGAGTGGATTGTATAACAGTAGCTCCAGTAAGAAAAGAGTATTCTTTTGATATATGGCAAAATATAATGTTTGGTTAGAGGTGCTTCATCTGAAAAGGTGTAAACTGAATAACTTAGGAGATCATGTTCATTGATACTGAAGGCAGATGACCTAATGTAAACAGAAGATCTGTCTATACCATGCATCCTGTAGTCGGAGTCCAACACTGAGTCCACTGTGACTAAATACTTGTGGCTTTATCTCCTGAAAGACATTTACTGTGGAGGGTGGATATGAAATCACGGTCAAAAAGCATCCTGCTGAAGTAAATAGTGAGAAGCAGAATAGAATTACTGGGAATATAAACAAGAGATCTGCACGGCCATTTTCACATTTCCTCTTTCTCTAGGGACACATGTTGCCTTACAGGCATAGTATGGATTAGAGAATGAACATAGATTAGAGATACAGAAAGACATAAATACTGATTGATTTATATATATATATATATATAGCTGTAGTTATAATCTGTTTAAGTTTTCTAGTCTCACTTCAGGATGAGCACTGTCATTTTACTTTGCTTCTAGTCTGAGTCAAAAAAAAACAAGTACAAAATAATGAAAAAAAAAAGGTAACACTAAACAGGAGAGAATCCACACACATGCAGTTTGCAAGCTGAAATAGATTAATGCAGTGAAAAGTTTCAAGAAGACACCAGATGATACATTTTTCTCAAAAAGGATACCATGTCCTGGGCAGGCGCAGAATCTCTGTAAAAAGAGGTAGGAGCCATCTTAGTTTAATCGACACAGGGTTGTTGTGATTGAAAGCAGCAGGAGACGATCCTTTCCTGGCACCTTCCTGGCCTTTAAGAGGTTCTAAGATAGCTTGCCACAGAGGTAACTAACCAGCTGGTATCTTACTGCCTTTAGTTGCCTGATCCCAGAGTTGCACCCCTACTTCATCCCATAACTTCGCTGTAAAAGCAGTGCTGGCATTTAACCCTTTAACATGTGATTCTTCCCAGCATAAAATCAGTTTAAGAGAATGAGAAGCAACTGATTTGCCATGTATCTTTAAAACTTCAGTCATAAGTTTGAAAACTTGTTTTTCTTCTGAGGACATATTACTGCCCATGCTCCCCACAGCTCATCTTCAAAATCCAAAGGGATTGATGCTGGCCAGGCTCCTGCTCCCTTTCAACAGCACTTCAGTTCTGTGGGGCTCGCTGCCGGATGCCAGCTAGGCAAATTGTCTTTCCTCACACAGGGCACCATTTGCAGTAATTGAAACATGCAGTTGCAAGCATGGCAAAGCAAGCAAGCAAGCAAGCAAGGCAAAGCCAGTTTATTTCACTAATCACCCATATTTATAGTTCTTTAACTTCCACATACACAATTCCTTATTACAATGAGTACTTTGTCACAAATATGCTATAGCTTCAAATATTTTTTTTATTTTTTTTTAAATGAGAAAAATAAAAATCCCATAAAGCCAAGAATTATTCAGAAATGAAAAAATATATCATTAATTTAGTTCATATGAACCAAAGAAAAAAAGAAAAATGTAGCTTCTAAAGGATTGAATAGTTTTAAAACTATGACATGTTGCATGATTTTTATTTCAAGAGTCAGATTTATTGCCATAGGAATGCAAGGTATTTGAAATAACCTAGTCCCAAAGGGATAAATCTGCAATCCAGAGAGGACTGCAAGGAATAAAAGCTTCTGCATTGATTTACTAAACTATCTCTTCCCTTTATCTTCAGGTCTTTTTTTTTTTTTAACCACAATGAATTAAAAATATAAATGAGAAATTTAGCTGCAGTGTGGAAATCAATGAGCTGTTCAAGAGGAGTCTGCAGGATTTGTTTCCTTGACCTGAGTGTTGCCTTTGGTAATCCATTTGAATAGGGCTCCTGTGTAACGGCAGGAGACAATTGGAAATGCCACAATTTATTATGCATATGAATTAAATAGACAATGCTTAATTTTCTAGTTCTTCTTTCAGAATCATTTTCTCTTTGACTGAAAAACTGCAACTCTGCTTTTCACTGAGTGAAATCACTGAAGACTGTGACAAGACAAGCCTAATTTATTTTCTTTCTCTTCTCTTCCATCCACCCCCAAAACCTTTTTTCCCTATTTAATTTTAAATGCATTGATTATCTTCTATTAGGCTTAGTGAAGGCAGACAAACAACTGCAAACAGATTTCCATAAACAATAAATTAGCTTGTAGATTAAGCTCTCCTGCATTATTTTTTCAAGGCTGTGATAAGACCTGCATGGATCTCAAAGTGCTAAAGCTAAATAAAAGTTACCCCCCATGCCTAGTGCCCAGAAAGAGAACTGAAATGCACTTTTCTAATGATTTCAGCAGAATGCTGTTGTATTGAGTCTGATAAGATGGAGCTTTTTCCCCCACAGCAGCCCTCACAGTGCTGTGCTTTTCATTGGTATCTAGAAGGTGTTGATAACACACCAGTTTTTTGGCTACTGCTCAGCAGTGCTGGCACAGCATTGGCTCTCCATGGTCACCTGTAGGCTGGGGGTTGGGTAAGATTTTGTGAGGTGCCATAGCCAGGACAGCTGATCCCAAATGATCAAAGAGTTATTCCAGACCATAGAGGGTCTGCTCAGATATAAAATCTAAGGAAGAGAGAAGGAAGGGAAGGCATGTGTTATTTATGATATTTATCTTCCAGAGCAACCACTCTGTGTGCTGAAACCTTGCTTCCTGGGAAGTGGTTGGACACCGTGTGCTGATGAAAAATAGAGAAAGAAGTCATTGGTTTTCCTTTGCTCCTACATGCATGAATTTTTTTTCTTTATTAAATCACCTTGATCCACAAGGAGTTCTTTCTATGTTATTTTCTCCCTGTCCTGCTGAAGAGGGCTGTGATAGAACAGCTCGGTGAACACCTGGCATCCAGCCAAAGTCCACTGACCACAACTGCTTGAAGATCAAAGGGTTGCTTAAAAGGCCAGAATATTATAATATGGTAAGATATGTCAGGAGTGGGGTGTCCTGACTTTTATCTCTGGAAAAAGTAGTATAAGCTGACAGACTTATCTGCAATGATCCTATGCCTTTTTGCACTAGTTTGCAAAGATATTGGAATTGACGAAAGTACTAACTACAGACCATGAACAAATTGTGACGCAACAAAATCACTGTTATAAGTGAAACACCAATGTGGTATCAAAGACTATTCAAGACTGGGAGAATCTGGGACTTTTTCTACTTAAAGTTTTCTTTTGAATTCTTATTTTAACAGGGTTCCTGTTGTCATTAATAGCAGAAAAAAAGAAAATGTCAAAGTAGTCAATGATATAATTGAATAGACAATGAACAGTTTTGTAGAAAGTCTGTTAAAATGGCATTGTATGGTTTGAAAAATTGCAACTCTGATTTTAAATAAATAAATTTCAATTATTATTTTGGTTGATAAAAATATAATAAGCAAGACTGAACTTCTTAAGAACATCGTGGTTACCCCTACCAAACACACTGTCATAATATAAAGAAACACATTTAAAGCATCCTATATTCAGTCATACTCCAACTTTTTTCATCAAAATTCCTGAAAAATTATCATCTGTATTATTATGGGACAAAATACTTGTAAAGCTGCTTCTGAAACATTTAAATAAGCTCAAGAAAAAATTTAAAAATAAATGTAATTTTGACAATGGACATTAATAGCATTTTTAAAATTATAATATAATTTTACATACATTACTTTTCTCCAAAGCAGAAAAGTAATCAAAATAGTTACTAAAAATAATGTAACAAATAAATCATGAATAATACAATGACAAGCAGAGATGGAAGTCATAAGTATGTGGAGTATATCCATTATAACCTTAGTCCCTGCATGACATCAGCTAGAACTTGAATTGGGATGAATATGTTGAACAATTCTCAGATGATGAAATTGATATTTTGATCTAAACAAGCAGTGTGTGGCCTTTGTAGTTCTTTGGTCTGGGAATATTAAATAATGGAACACCACCAGAAGAACACCACAATATATAGGAAAACAAATTCTAAGAAAAGGTTGGATCTTCTAAAGGAAACAGTTAAATCACAGGGGAAGTCTTCAGAGAACCTCTGGACAAGACATTTGCATTAAAGAAATAATCTAAGAATACTTGTTTGAAGAAGAAAATTCACAGTCAACATCTAAGGTTTTCTGTGGATAAAATGACAGGTTGAAAAAAATAGATTTAAAAAGTGTACTTGATTTAGAACCTAAATTTTATTTAGGTTCTATTATTTAGAACCTATAAGATAGAAATTAATTTTAAATTAACCTACTTTTTAAAAAATAAATTATATAATTGGACTTTAATGTGGACAAAAGTACATGAAGACAAACTGTACAAGGGCTACTGAAATCTCAAAAGTCAAATCAAATTTTAGTTCATTGCTTCCTCTCTAGTGAAGTGAATTTCTCTCAAGATACCTGGAAATCTATTTAGCACATTTAAGAGATGCTCTTATGATATTGCTGCATGAGAAGGGTCATGCTGATGGACATGATTGTCTCGTTCTATTGCCATATGAAGCAAAGGATTAGAAAAATATCAAATACTCACTGAAAAAAAAAATTAATTAATGAGCACTGGAAGAAATTAATAAATTAGAAATTAATGGATAACTTTTCAATCCTTCACATACAGCATCATTAATGCTTCTGGATTTTTAACTTTGATATGTCAATACAGATCATTCTGCAGAAGAGCAAATTTATCACAGATGACTACTTCTATGGTGACTGTGAGTTAATCAAGGAAAAATCACAAAGAAAAACTCCAGAAATGGAACACAAAGACTCTTTCAGTATTCAAAGAGGCACTAGGAAAAGCAGTATCATGATACCATGAAATAAACTGATATCATGTCACTGACAAACATATTCACCTGGGTCATGTTTTTTTATTAATAATGAGGGAGTACAATATGTTCTGTTGAATATATTTTAAAAATCATCAATCAAAAAAGTCTCACAATAAAACAGATTCAGTAAATATCTCAATTTTTTTTTATTTTCCCGCTTATTTCCTTTTGCTTTGTTGGGAGTTTTTGGTTTATTTTTTCTTGTTCTTTAAATGGCAGCATGAAGCAAGCTATATAGTGTATCATTTTCATTTTAGACCTCCCAAATAATAATCTACAAGCAATCCCTGCACCATGATAGGTATTAAAAGATAGATAGATAGATAGATGATAGATAGATAAATAGATAGAAAGATAGGTAGATAGATGATAGGTAGAAAGATAATAGATAGATAGATGATAGAAAGATAAGCTTTGAATGAAAAAAGGCTCCATGAATTCTTGCACATAGATAGTCTCCATCTCTTATTCCAGCTACAATATGACTACTTTTTAAATTATGTTTCTTTCAAAAAGTTAAATGCAAAAGTAACTTATTTTCATTAATAGGGTAGACTGAGTCTGAATGCCACTTAAGTCTTTAAAAAATATGTTAATTGATAGCAATAGGTATTTGGGCATAAAAGATTTGGTTTTGTTCCATTTTTGTTCTATACTCTGGTTTTATATTTAAGCCAAATTTAAAATATTCTCTTCTCAAAAATGCTTCCTTACTTGTTCTACTTCTGAAAAAGTTTGTTCTTTCCCTAGTATCCAAAATTACCATTTATAAGTGTTCAAAAAATAACATAATCTCAAAGAAGTATATAAAGCTGCTTCTTCTCTCTGATTACTGAACTCTTACATCTATCATTAATAGAAAAAGAACTGAATGAGAACGTCCAACCCTCGGTGTTGATTTTGCACTGTAAAACCTCTGTATGCATTTATGGTAGCCCTATTATTGCCAGTTCATTTCATCGTGTTTTATTTTACAACAGAGATTAGCATATGAATTTAAAAAAATATTAAACAATGACTTTACATTGTCAACTAGTATGTTTTATATACAATCGGACATAATTTTAGGAAATAAACCAGTGATTAATTTCTGGAATTAAAATCCTTACCCTTCCACGAATATTTTAGCTTTCAAATAGTAAAGCATTCTTAGAGAATGTGAATAAATTTTGGCTCTTAAGAACTAATTATGTGCACCTGAAGAGTTCATAAGTGCATTAGTGTATTTGATTCCATGGCAACTCTGGACAAACATTAAAAAAAGAAAAAGAAGCAAAAAAGGAAAAAAAAAGAGGAAAAAAGAGAAAAAAGGAAAAAAGTTAATCTTCCTCTCTTTGCTCCCCATGCACAACTTGTGCTGCATATATATAATGAATACTAAGGTGGATTGTTGGCTTTGATTGACTCAGGGGCATTTTATACATAGAACCCCTCCTCCCATTTCATGCCATAATTTCAGCTCTGATGAGATAATTCTCTTAGCATTCCCTAGCTGTATTTTCATTGGGATTTTTTGACCATTTTAATTATATTTTATGTCTTTCCTAGAGTTGGAAAGTTTTAAATCTTTTTCAAGAAGCAAATTCAAAGCTATAAAGAAAATAGTATCCCTACTAAATAAAATGTTAATACTTTTTTACATAACATTCTCTAAGACAAAGTCAGCAAGACATCATGAACTTTGTTCAGTGAAAATGTTATTTGAGACATAATATTGTGAACAAGTATATTTCATCACAAGACAAGACAAGTAGATAATTTAAACTCATCCATTAGCATTATGTCCTTTAGTCTGTATCTCAAGATATGGTTTTCTGATAAAACTTGCTAGCAGAGGAAGGACTAGTAAGTATTAGGGGAAATTTATCTATCTGCATTTACATACGAAGCTAGCCCCACCAACTGTCTTTTTGATGGTTTCATTCAATTTACTTAACAAACAATTTTTTTATGTGATATGGGTGATGGAAGCATTGCTGTTTTACTTGCCTTATAGATCAAGATCTGGTGAACAAACACTGTTCTACTAGACAATGTGGCTTCATATACATGATCTCTGCTTGTTTTACTTACTGATGCTTAAGAAAAAATTCATCTATTTGGAAAAAAAAATTCACATTTCTCATTATACTGGAGATGTTGTAATAAGTAAGCTGGAGTTTGAATGTGGAAATCCTTCTCATTAAACTCTAAGATCTTTTCTCTCTCTCGTTACCATCTCTTCATGACCCAAATTGAATCATAATTCTTCAATTGTTATGGGTAAAATTCCTGAAAAAAAAAAAAAGTGGTATAAGATGTTGTACACTACACCAGCATATAAAGAATATCTTCTTGAGTTTGTGTGACATAGTATTTAGGGTGGTAGTATTAATACAAATATTAAAAAATAAAAACAACCTGTAAGCAGGAAATGATTAGCTGTTTACTTGTGACCCTTCTTATTAGGAAACTTACATATTTTTAAGCCCCCCCCCAAAAAAAAAATCTAAATTGAAACATGTCCACACTCTCAATTTTTGAGTCCTTTCATAATTGCTAGCTGGAATATTCTGTTGAAAAATGAATGAATATTCTTTGTCTGTACTCTATTTTTCTATAAAAACTTGATACCTCTGCAATTATCTGAAGACTTAACCACCTGCAGGCACGTACAAAATTTGTGAGTGTATTTATTCCAGTGTAAAAGTTCACTTGAAACTTAAAGCTCTGCTCCTGCCTTTGGCACCTGGCAGCTTGAAATCTCTTTCATCTCTAAACCCCACTGAGAACTGTAAAGTAGGAATTCCTCAAACTATCTCACTTGAAGGAATCAATCCAGCAAGTGTCACAAGGTGACACATACCTTATGTATTGTGGTCACACTCCAGGGACTGCCAACTCACCTCTGAAAGATCAAAGAGAAATGTGTTTATATGCAGTCCAGAAATACACCAATGTAAACCTTGACTTTAAATCTTGCACCTAGGTGATTTTGTCTACTTATGAAAGAAAGCCCCCTGTGAGGAAAATTAGCACCACAAAACTGTTTTTGTTAAAATGGTATTTCATGTAATATTCTATACATAATTTCCAAATATTTATAAGAATATGTATTAAATGTTCATTATTCCAAGACACATATTCTATTATTTTTGCTTAGTCTGTAGGAACTGTAACCCCAGGTAGAATTCTAATTTTCTAAACCACTCTGAAATACTGAATTCTAACATTTGCTACACAAAAGGAATGATGAAATGAAGGCAAATGCTATTTAGCTTGATTCAACACCCTTTAGCTCCATTACACAGA
This sequence comes from Chloebia gouldiae, assembly GCA_003676055.1. Taxonomy (NCBI): domain Eukaryota; kingdom Metazoa; phylum Chordata; class Aves; order Passeriformes; family Passeridae; genus Chloebia; species Chloebia gouldiae. The sequence goes on from QUSF01000001.1 coordinate 16,145,074, forward strand.
AGTGTTCAGGGTGCTTTAACCTGAAAAATGCTTCATAATAAAGATGTTGTCAGGTGTAATTATAATTTTTGGATAGAAATAGATGAGGTAATAACTGCTTCAAGGCACAATGAAAATCGATTCATTCAGACATGAAAACATTTTGGACATAACACACCCCAAAGTGTAGCTTTAGAAATTCTGAGCAATACTTAAGAAATCACAAATAAATAAGGGCTCTTATTGATTATTTACTCAAATAGTACAATTCCACTCACTAAGTAGTATCAAAATGGCTAGTTTTGTTTCGTAGATTTGGGAAAAAAATAATCCCTTAGTGTTCTGAACCGCAGCTGAAAAGATTCCTCTGTGCAGCAGAGATAGAAGCACCGGCACTATGTGATGAGTTCAACTCAATTACACTGTAACTGAGTGAAGTCTGCAAGGCGGACAAGACCTGTGTGGGGTATTGAGCAGTTCAAGGACTGAACCATCCAATTTACTGAAGATAATGAAATGTGTCATAATCATTCCCACTGCAAATGCTCATGTGGAGAGGATTTTTCATTGATGACAAACATATGGACTGACAAAGGGAGCAGGTGTGAAATTGACTTAGTTAAAGTAGAGCCTCAAATCTAGGCTAACTTCCCTTTGATATGTCAAACTAGTCTCAGTTCTTCCCTAAAAAATCACAGAGTGCTTAGGATCACTAATAGTCATCATAATCATACTTAGTGCTTGCATAGGACTTCATGTTTTCAAAGTATGTACAAATTTGCATTTCTATCTTATTTGTGTGTGGCCTTGGAATTGATACTCAAGGTGAGCATTGAAACGTTTCTCAGTGAGAGAGCTTCAGTTATTTATCATTTTTTGAAATGAAAGTGGGGTGAGGAGAGGGTAAGAAGGAAAGATTGGTTTCAGATGGGAGCTGACAGTCCTTCCTGTTGTCTATCAGCTCAGCTTCATTGAGAGGAGAAATATCTTTTCCTTTTAGAAGTGGATGAGATAGGGACATGGGGTCCTAACTCATCCTCCTAATCCCACAGAGGAGGAGGATAGATAGGGTGGTAAAGAGAGGTGTCACAATGCTAGTAAAGGAGTTGAACAAGGAACACAGGATGTCTTAAACATCAAATACAGAAAAAAACTCAAACAGGCTAAAAGAGGACAGAGGAGAAAACTCAAACACTCAAGAACTCTGAGGAAAATCAGTTTTCCAGTGGCATAAAGAAACTAGTGTTCTTAACACCTGTTAAGAAACAAGCGGTTTTTCTGCTCCTTGCTATGAGACCCAGATATCATACTGAGAATGAAAGAGGGAGAAATAAAGGGAATAGGGGTTTTTTGCTCTTACTGAGTTAAAGAAACAGCAGTAGGAAGAAAAGGTTGTTAATGGAAACCATTCAAAAGTGGCCTATGAGATGATACCCTACCTCATTTTCCTGTAAAATGAAACCTGGCATAGACAGTATAACACACAGGAACTTTTAGATGTTTCCAGATCTGTGGTGTCAAATTAAATTGCATATTTTTAATTGATGAACAAAAAGAAGCTTAAGAATAAAGTCAGAAAAAAAAGAGGAAGACAGTTATAAATTGCATAAAGATAAAAAAAATAGAAATGGTATAAGATAACATAGATAAAAAGATAAAAGACATAAGAAAGGTTAATATATTTAAAAATAATCTCCAGACAAGAATAACTATAGGAAATTAGCAACCTGTATGTAATAGGAAAGAGTCAGGAAAGTTAGAAACTAAAATTGAAAAGCAGTAATCCTGATCTCTTATTGACAAACATTTGGAAAATAGAGGCAAGAAAGTGAAAAAATAGGATGTGGCACATACAATCAATAATATTGGACCATTATTATTTTTTATCTACTTCATCAATAATATAATGTATTTATTTTCAGTACAGATCTTGGAAACATTTTCTCCTCTATAATTATTTTTTTTTTTTTACAGGGAATAAAACTGATTTTTTTCTGGACAGTTTTAGTCTCACCAAATCATATTTGACTGGGCCTGAATAAAGGGGAGTTCTGTGAAAGTCTCACACTTACAAACAGTGTCCTTTTCCCCTAAAGAAGCTCCTAAACACTTCTATAAAAAGTAACAGACTATATTGTACACAGGTATGTAATAAAATATATGAAAAAATGTCAAGACCAAATCAGTTGTGAGTTTTATTTTTTATTGATTTTTCATTGTGAAAACTTAAATCTGAATTATATTCACTGAGGTATATAGGGACAGGACAAATAAGCAGAATCAAATTGAAATGATTGAGGATATCAATTCACCTACCTGTGACATTGTATCTGTCTTAGGTTGCTCCAATTAAACTATTTCTACATTTCTAAAGTGTTTTATGCAGAAAGATGATGAGAGATATTTAGAAGAAATTTATCAATATTCTTTTCTTACATCTACACTGCAGCAAAATATTCCTAGTTTAACCTATACAACTCTATGTAGGGTTTTTAAAATATTTGAATACGTTATGCCCTGAGGGAGGATGGGGCTTTCACCTCAAACCGTAATTGAGACCATCACTTTGAATGCGGTAACTCCTTTTGATATGACCAACAAACAAATGTGCTGGCTTGCACGGTCCCTTCATCTTGCACTATTTTCGGCTAGGATAAAGAGTTAAGTTTATTTACAGTAGCTTCTAAAGGGCTGTATTTTGGATTTGCGCTGAAAATGGTGTTGGTAACACACTGATACTGTAGCTATGCAGAGCTTACACAGCCTCAAGGCCTTTTTAAGATTCACCCCACCCCACCAGTGGGTCGGCCAAGGGTGCACAAAGAGTTGTGAAGGGACGCAGCCAGGATGGCTGACCCCAGCTGGCAAATGGACATTCCACACCATGGACACCGTGCTCAGCAGTCACACAGGAAGGAGGCTGGCAGCTCCAGGACTGGCTGGATGTAAGTCACTTGCTGATGGTGGTGAGCAATGGTTTTCATTGCAATCACTTGTCTTTGTTGGGTCTTTTCCTGTTTTTTATTTTTTTTCCTTATAGTTTTATATTATTAGTAGTATTACTACAATTTCTTTTTTTTATTATTAAACTGTCTTTACTGAGTTTTCTGACTTACAGACACCAGGCTTACTCCACAAAGAGATGACTGACTAGCAGAAAGACTTGTTTTAAACACAAACAACATGGTTGTCATTGCATCAGACAGCAGCAACACAAAGAGCTGGTAGATCTTATCCTTTTTCAGCAGAGAGGACCCTGTCTTCAAAGATAGTGGGGGCTACAAACACTGCAGCTGACAGTACCTCCAGTGGCTGAGACAGAACTCATCTAAGCTCTCCACACAGGAAGTTGCCTTTGAAGTGACCCCCCCAGAAATGTCCCCCTAGGAAGGTTAGAATGAATTGAAATGCTGTTTTAGCTCCCACCTTGCCTGAGGAGGCTGTACTGCTCAGCCACTGAGAATTACCATGCCTGCCTTTGATCCCTTTTGCACACCACTTTCCCTACATGATGTGCTTCTCTGCCGCTCTCATTGTCATGGTTCTTAGAGAGAATTACACTGACCTTTCATGTGTTTTTGTAAACTCCTCTGGCCATTAAAAATCCCCTTTCTGCCTGTACTGTATAAGTAGAATCTGTGTAACAACTGCACAACGCATTCTAACTGAGCAAAGTGCCAAATGCCTCAGGTCTTTGACATAAAATGCATCTGCCAAATATTAATAAAACATATTATAATCTCTCTACATGTCAGACACACCCAGTAAATAATAACAAACACTAAAATCTTTAAGACGTTTTGATAGTTTTCAAACATTTAAAAGTGCATTATGAAATGTCATACCGTAAAACTTGAACTTATAAATCAAGCAATCTTTGTCAGAAACCCTACATAGTGTCCACATCCTGTACAGATTATTTTAAAAGCTATTAGAAGTAGTTTAAGCAAATGGTATTCAAACATATTTATGTGTCCTACATGGCAATGCAATTAATGTTACTCATTGCTCACATAAAGCTTGTGAGTATTTTTTCTTGTTTTTCCAAAAAGTAATAACAGATAATGTGTGGATAGCTATTGACAGCTTGCCAAAATTAAAAACAAGCAAGAAGAAAAGCCAGTTTTGGCCTGACTCCTGAAGGTTTTCTCAGGAAGTAGAAGCAAGGTCTCCTAAACATCTCATTCAATATCCATCTTTGTGTAAAGACGGACACCAATGACTGGAAAAATACAATTATAGGCAACATAGTTGAGATCATATCTTAAGTCTAGGGCAACCTGCAAAAGACAAACCATGCGCTTTTTTATCACACTGTTCTTCTTCCCCTTCCCTAAGTTACTCATCATGATACCCATGAGAAGATGATCACAGACGTCATTCTTACTAACTTATTTAAAATCATGTGCTAGTCACAAGAACCCTGAACATCTTCACTTATTTTACCACAGTGTCAAGTCTTTTGAGTTGTATTTCTCCCGAAATGTTAAATGTGTGTGTGAGATAAAGCAGGAGTGGGAGAAGGGAAGTGGGTTACAAAAGGAAAGAGGTGCTCAAAAGTCAGTTTAACCAAGGGAATAGTGAGGTCATATGAAAATGCCAGCACTCTTATGTATCCCAGTGTCTTCATACGATATTCACAATAATGCTTCTGAGCATAATATTTCAAAATAAAAAAATAGGAAAGAAGAAAACAACAACATAATAAAGAATCAAGGACCTTGAAATACTGAGTCAACCCAACCAAAGAAAAATCAAATCAATTGAAAGCCTTGAGGTAACTTGCATCTCTAATATACTGTATGTGCAAGAGAACTCTCTGTCTCTGGAGTTTCTTTCCCCTCTGGAATGATTCTGCTATTGTGATTTATTTGTTTTTCTTAATATTTCTCTAGGCAATGATATCAGTGGTATATATTTTTTTCCTCAGATAAGTGAATTCATTTCAGTATTTTCCCCCAGAGGACTTTGAGGAATCACATGGATACATCAAAAAAGACTGCACAAAAAAAAGTCAAACCCTGTTAAAAATACCAAAACCAAACAACAACAATAATAACAGCACCAAGAACAAAAATTCCTGGACAGATTTCAGTTATGTAAATTTAAAAAGTCCAGTTCATATCAGTTGCTCCAGCCAAGATCTGCTTTCTTTTTTTTTTTTTTCTTTTTCTTCTGTTAAGACCACTCTTTTTTTTCTGTTTGGCTATAAATTAATCTTAGTACAATTTTCTAAGATTTTTCTTTTCAGCTTTCTCTAATGTCTTATGGAGACAAAGTAATAGCATTGGAGGAAGAAATGGGAAATAGGAAATACTCTACACCTTTATATTTGTTTCAAAACTGTACTTGAATCTCTACTGTTAGCAGACAAAACAAGATGAGCTGAAATTATTTGAGGCTACATCAGAAAAAAAAGCTCAAAAATTTTTATGCTAGCAAAAATTGCTAATGGTCTTTATATCAGGGTTTTTCTTTACTGTCTTCAAGAGAACTAAAATATGTATCTGTATGTCAGACAAAGTAGCCAGAGTCCTCTGCAGCAGCTAAAGGCACTCATGAACGGTGTGGACACATCTATATAATCAAGAAATTTCATCTTTAAATTAATTCTTACTTTCTTTTAGAAACCCACTATGTTCCCTAAACAAAGCTCAAACCTGAAAAGTTTGGAGTTTTTTTTTTTGGTTGGTTGGGGTTTTTTTGTTGTTTGTTTGTTTGTGGTTTTTGTTTGTTTGTTTGTTTAATTTTTTTCCTTGGCAGGCTATACTAAAGTATCAATCAACAATATTTTTACCCATATACAAAATTGGGTACTTTCAACCAGTTAAGACTTGGCCTGCTTCTGAGAAAAGGTCTAAAATTCTTCAGATGGTTCACTTCCATTTGTAAAAACTATGTAAGGACAGCTATTAGGTCTGGGAAAGAGCTTTTTGGAATCAATAGAAAAATTCCAATTTTCTTTGGTTTTGTGTCATGCCCTAAGGTAGAATGGACTGCTGAGCAGACAGTCTCATAATTTCTTTCCTCTGGTATGATTGAAAACTTATTGAAACATTACTTCCCTAATGTCCCTAATCTGGAAACAGATATTTTGTATCTCAATAAGCCTCTTTAATTTAAAGAAGACACTTAATCTAGATAAGGGCAATTCTATTAAAAAATGAGGACATGCCTGATTTAAAGTTTGCCTTTACTTATAATAGATTGAGATAAGAATGAGCAGGTTTTTATTCATATTTCATGGTATTATAGCAATTTGCTATTTATTTGTTAATTGAATTCATAACCCAAATATTTCTGCTTTAAAGTGTTCAGCAGATCACTTTACTCTTGAGTTCTAATAACTCTTTTATAGATCAGATGTTGAGGAACAATGCTACAAAAACTTTGTGCTCTCTGTCTGTGCTCAGGCATTTTTCATGCTGGCTGACTTTCTGGAGCTCAACCAATGATCTGTAAAGTAAGCAATTTTCCTGTCAGCTTCCCTTCCAGATCTGATAACAGTATAAACAATGAAAGCATGGCATCATAGACAATTGACACTAACTAACAACACAAACAAATAAATTGTAATGTTTCATTTTCAGTCCAGGTTTATTTTATATATTTCTCTTCACCATATAGTTCAGAAATAAAAAATAAAAAATAAACATTGTTATCAGTGAACAGTGGTCTAAGCACAAATAATAAGAACTATATCATGTCAAGTGATAAAGAGTGATAGCCTCAGAAATTAGGAAACACATAGAAAAGTCTAGGTGTGTTGTTTTCTCTACTACTCACAAACATACCTCCCTGAAGCACACTCGGAATTTTACAAGAGCCTTTGCCATCCTGAGAAAGCAGGTTAACTTAAGTCATGTCACTGCCAAAGTATTTGCTCAGCAGTGAAAGAATGCATTGAAGTTGCATTTATTTTACAGTATCCTGTGCTGGAGTGAGTATTATCCCTGCATGCTGCTCTGACTCCATACATCAAACAGTTACAAGGGCCACAGAGTGCAATAAGTTCTCCTCTGGACTGCAAACTAGTGTTAGAGGAGTACAAGATGGCATCACAAAGTGCTGAGTTTTTTTGGCATCCTCCCTGCTGCTGAGACTCATATCAAAGCCTCCCACAACAGTATGGGTGAGAAGGGTGAAATTGGAGACAGAGGTATTCACTCTGATTCTCAGCTTAGTCTCGTCTCCTTATAACACATCACGTCTCTGAAAAGCTATCCACAAAGCTAACACTGGTGTCAAGATGTACAAAGAACTATTCCTATCTTTTCCTTATCTCAGGCAGAGGAGTCTATATCAGGGTCAAGGGCTTTGTGTGCCAAAAATATTCTTGGGTTGAGCAAGATTTTCTCTTCCAGAGGGAGGCGAATGCACAATCAGCCAGCAGCAGCCAGATTACATTGCAGTTTATTGATATTAGGTGCTACAACTGAGACCAGAATATTTATGTCTGAAAACCCCAAAGAATTATCTTGAGTGTCTAGGAGAAGAATCACAAGAAAAAATGGGGAAAATAAATTGATTGCACAGAAATTATTGGGTTTTTTTAGATCAGTTTTTTTAAACATCATTTTCATTATCTTTGATGTAGATATTATACTGCTAATATTTTCTGTATTAATGTATATTTTATGTATATGTGATTTAATAATGATTTAATTATCATGTGATTAGTGATGTTCTGTGCAATACTCCCAGATCTCATGATTTCATGTAAAGAATATGTGGTTCTTACAACAGCTTTTTCTAATATTAATGTTGCTTAAGCTAACTGATCAAAGTGTCTGACAGGCTAAAATTTCTACTAGTGATCTGATGTAAAATCTGAAAGAGGATTCTTAAAGTTTTCTTAATATATCTTTGGTGTCAGGAACTTCAATCTAATTCTAAAGTGTCTCTGGAAATTTCATTATTGGAAACTTGAAAAACTCCATGCAGAATAACAGAATGTAAACTTAAAATATTTCTATAATTTTTCACTGTCTTGTTATAAAGATCATTAAGAATTGGAAATCCACAAAAAACATGGGGCCAATGCCATTTCATATTTTCATTGGTATAGGATGATGAAATATGTTGGTAGGAAAATGAGGAGCCTTATAAAATCATATAGAAAGACTTAGACATTGATAAATGTATCATATTTATAATGTTTGGAAAAGATCAAATAGTCCAAAGTACAAGATCTTGGAACTTGGATAATAGTTAGGTTAGCTTCTATAAACTTAAAGCAAATAACAGATAGGGAAAAAACTGACTTAATTACATTACTGTTGAAGATGTAGTCAGGTTGGAGAGGGTTTAGAAAAGGAACACAAAGGTGATCTAAGAGCCACAAAGATGACCCTAGGATTAGAATGTCTGCCATTAAAAGGAAAGTCTCAGAGAACTATGTTTGCTCAACCTTGAGAAAAGAAGGCTTAGAAGATATCTTATCATCATGTTCCAGTATTTAAAGGGTGGCTTCAAAGAAGATGGAGATCTTCTTTTCCAATAAGTCCCATGGAAAAGACAAGGAGTATTGGGTACAAGTTACTCTTGCAAAGATTCCAACTGGACACAAGAGGAACATTTTTACAAGGAGAGAAATCAGCCATTGGAATAATGTCCCCAGGGAAAATGTATTCCCTAGCTTTGGATAAATTTAAGATTCATCTGAACAGGATACTGGGACAGTTTTTCTAGACTTTGTTTTTGCCAAGAAAGATTGAATCAGATCATCCTTCCAACCCCTTTTGATTCTATGATTCTGTGAATCGAAGAAGACTGTAAAAAACTAAGCATGCTCATGCAAATATTAAAATTACTAACAGAGCTAAAAGGATACTGGAAAAATGTAGAAAAATTATATGCTACACCAAGTAAGAATGTAAACTCCTGGCATCTTTTCCAAATCTACTTTCCATAAATCTAGTAATGCCGATGAGACTTATTTAGAAATACTGTGTCCAGTTTCTATAACTGAAATTTAGAACACTGGATGTTTAACTTCAGGAAAAAAAAGATCTTTTAATAAAACTCTGCAATGACCTCTCATATGGAACACTTTTTCTATAGAAGAAACTAAAGTTTAGCAAAACATAAACCAAGAAAGGATTTTGTTTTTCTTTGCAACAAAACAGGAGATGGTAAAACATCATAGACATATTTCACAGAAGTTAGATGTTGATTTTTAAACAGAGCCTCTTAGCAATAATCTGAGAAGTAGCAGATATCAAAGCAAAGAGGATGGTGAAATATTAAGAATGACAGTATACAAAATTTGAGAAATTTCATAATGGATATTGGTACGTAAAAGGAAAGAATGACACAGTAGGATGATCCAGAATCAAATTAATGGAGGTGGAAAACCAAATGATCCCTGTATTTTCATATGCTGAAATGGATTCCTTTGAACTTTGCTGTAAACTGTATTTTTAAGTAAATATATGATAACATAATATCATATTCAGATTCTTATAATTTCCATATTATAGGCAGGAACTGAGTTCCTTTATTACAGTGAGAAAATTGAGCTCAGAGAAATGTTTTTTTTTGAATGAACAGAAAAAGGTTTTCAGCAGTGGAAAGGTTTAAATTTTCTCTTAAACCAGATGTGAAAAATTCATTTTAACTTTGATGCTGCAATAATGTCTTGGCTGGTAAGGTAACAGGAAACATGAGCATTCATGTCCTTCCTTTGTTTTTTGTGGTAATGCTAATGTTCTGAAGTTTGTCCAAGTTGTGCTTAGCAGCTGAAGAGCTGATATTAATAATTAATTAAAATATTTAAATTTTTAATATAGACTTTGGAACTTATTAGTGTGATACAGCAGCACTTTCTTTGTTAATACTTCCTTGCAACATTTCCAAGACAACAAGGTCTTTACCATTTTGTTGGGTTTCTTTTAGTCATATATAGCTATTATTTTATTCTGATAGAATGACCTTGTCCTTGTCAAACCTGTTTGCTCATTTTTTAAAATTAATTTTATCGGTTAAAAGATAATTAAAAAGATGCAAACATTTTGGACAAATTCTGGAACAACTCTGATTTCAGATACTAAGGTGAAGAAATATGAACTAAAAAAGATATGCTGATTCACAACTCCATGTAGTACCACTCAGATTTTACTGTGCTTTTTTCAAAAATAAGAAAGCTTCTGTATATAGTCATATGTAGTAATGTATACATGGCCCAAGATGTTACTGTATCTCAAAAGAAGAATATTTTCAATAATAATGGACAAGCTAATTTTGCATAATATGAAACAGTTTTGTTGGAACTCACTAGGAAAGTCATAAATGCTGGGTAATGAAAGGCTGAATTGCTAGAAAGCAATAAACCAGAAATTAAAGGGGGATAGGGCTTTAAAAAAGTAGACAAAAACCAGAACATTCAGAATAAAAAATAACAAAGCAAAGAAGTATGAAAAGAACTATAGGAAACGAGCATTAGACAAGGAGAGAGCTGTGACAAAAACTATATAGCACATGCAAGTTATATTCTAGTTATATCTTGGAGACCTAAGCTCTGAATAATCATACATTTCACTATGCATCTTACATTGTTCCCCATCTTCTCTCTTGCTAATTTCTTAGCCTTTGCTGAATCCTTTATAATTTTAACCTTATCATTAGGGTTCCTAATATACTTTCCTATTTCTGAAATGTAAATCACTTTGGGGAAAAAATAATGTACACACACAGGCACACAAAATCAATAAACATTACGCAGTCTTTTTTACTATGCTAAAAGATAGATTTTCTAAACACTATTGGTCTGCAAGATCATTTCAAGGTACAATACATCTTCATCTGTCACAAATTGGCATAGCCATTATGGAAGTAGAGGAGATATGATTTGCAATGATTAAAATCTGCCCCTATGAAGTTCATAGATTCTACTTCTGTCTAAATAATATTTGAAAAAAGAAAATCTATATTATTTTGGGCTTCAAATGACCTCACTATCCACTTTAAATTGCCTTTATAGCTTTCTATCCTCTTATCTTGATCTTCTTTTTTCTTCTACAGATAAGTTGCCATATAACTTCCTTCAAGAAAACAAAGAATTTGAAGGCTGGCCATTAATGTACAGGTGTGGTGGGTTGATCTTGGCTGGCTGCCTGGTGCTCTCCTGCTCCTCAGTGGAACAGGGAGAAAAAGTTTTACAAAAACCTTCATGAGTCAAAATAAATACAGTGGGATCATTTACCAATTACCATCATCACAGACAAAATAGAATCTGCTTTGGGAAAATTTATTTCATTTTTTGCTAATTAAAATATCTTCAAATGGTGAGAAACAAAAATTAAAACAACACCCACCCTTCCTCCCAGGCCTGGCTGAACTCTTTCATTCTTGACTCCTTTTCCTCACTGCCAAGTAGAGCAGGGTAATGGGGAATGGGAGTTGTGGTCAGTTCCTAACAGCTGTTCCATGCTTCTCCTTCCTTCTTCACACTTTTCTCCTCCTCCATCATAGGCCCTTTGCATGGGATAGACATGGATTTTCCACAGACTGCAGCTTCTTTCAGAAAATATCTACAGGCTCTGTGGCTTTCAGTGTGGGTATCTGCTCCAGTGTAATCTCCATGAACTGCAGGGGGGCCTCTGCCTGGCTCTGGCAGCTGGAACACCTCCTCTGTCTGCCTCTCTCACCTTGCTGTGTATAGGGCTATTTCACACCCTTTTCTCTCTCACTCCTCTCCCACAGCCACTGCACAGCTACTGTGCAATGCAGCTCTTTTTAAAGTGTGCTTGGCTGAGGGACTGAGCTGTGCCCTGTGCTGATCCACTGGAGCCGGCTGGAACCTGCTGTGTCCAGCTCCTCTGCACCCGTCTCATCGCCAAGGCATTGCCATATATACCCGATACATCAAATAAAATATGTGGAAAGGTACAGCAAAAATACTGATGCCAGGATGCTTCCTTGGCCTATTTCTTTGACACGGATATTTTCTAGCTCTCATGGGTACAGTCCGCTTCCCTGTCTCATGTAGAGTCAAGTTTATGAATCTAATTTTTTACCAGATTGTTGTTTCTTTAGCTGCTAACAAGAAACTGAAGATCAGTTAAATGTCTTATGTTTTAAGCATCACATTTCTTGGCAGAGCGACTAGGATACTGCAAAACTGAAAATATTCTAATATTTAGGAGGTAGTGCTGCTGAAATTGTATTCAGAGAAGTGCCAGTAAATCAGTGTAATTAGCTCTGAGAAACTTCTCTTACCTATTTTGGACCATCTATTCATCTGCATTCAAACTTTTTTGGAAGAGTCATGATGAATTTTTACTTGTTAGTGTGAGTGAGCAAGAGAAATGTATCTTGTGTTAATAAAAATAATATCAAAGAAGGACACGTCAGATAGGAAAAATCTAGGATAGACCCATATTTCTCGAATTTGCATGCATATATCACTTCTGGATATATCCTCTGCAGTTCATGGATACTTCTGGAAACTGCTTTATTCTTCCTAAGGCACAACCACTGATAAAATCTGGTGTCAGAGTTATTGTTTGGTTTGGGTATTATGCCTTTTTAATAGGAGAAGTGTACATTTTTAATGTAAAATCCATGCAACAATCATGTTTTCAGACTTTCCCAGTGCTGAAGTGGTTAAAATATACTAAACAAGACATTTTTCATTTTCTGTTAGGTAGAGAAAGAAGGGGGAGATAAAGCATTAAAAAAAAATTTGGTATTTCTTAGGAAGATCCCATTATGTATGCCTATACTAGGCGTGAACCATGATCCACAGCTTGCAGTAAAGACCAGACTTGGGCATCTAACTTATAAGAGAAAAAAATTGCAACATGATATCAGCATGGATTTCGACATTACTGACGAAGACAGAACTTTCACATTCAACCTGCACAGTCCAGCAGTAGGACCCTTAAAGTTAGCTTTTTTCTCATAACACACTTAAATGCTATCATAGTCAATTATAAAGGTATTCCTTCATCAGGAACTGTATTTATAGGACAAGGAGTAATGGTTTCAAACTGAAGAGGGGAAATTTATATTAAATATGCAGAACAAATTCTTTACTCTGAGGGTAGTGAGGCAGTGGAACAGGCTGCCCAGAGAATCTGAGCAATCCTGGCAAGGTTTGATGGGACTTTGAGCAACCTGGTCTAGTGAGAGATATCCCTGCCCATGGGAGGAGGGCTGGAACTAGATGATCTTTAATGTCCCTTCCAACCCAAATCATTCTGTGATTCTATGAATTTATAGAAACCACATGAGTTAATGAGGTGCTGTATCCTGGAGACTAAACTTCAGTCTATTTGGCAAAATAAGTGTTTTTGAGAACTAAAATTGAAAATATCAAGGTTTTATGAATCTAAAAAATTAGTCAGCATCTGAAAATGGCAAGGAAGAAGAAACAGGTTAAACATGTACAGGATGGTAGTAATGTAGCAGTGGAATCTCTGTTGTGGACAAAGAATAGTGAAAAAGTATTGTCTTATGGAAATAAAATGGTTTCATAACAGTAGTTCAACATTTTGCATTAAAAATTGACTGTCTCAAAGAATAAGCCTTCTTTGAAGCTTTCCTATCAAAGTGCAGTTTTTCATAAAAAAAGTTCATATATTAAATGACCAACTAACACAATTTTAAAGCAGAAAAAAAAAAAAACAACAAAAATCACCCAGCAATATCAGCAATAAGTGAACAAGATGATTTGATGATTTCAGCCCACACAAAGGAACTGGAAAAATTCCCATTATTACATAAAGGCATGCAGCATATTGAGAAAACCTATGCTTCAGGAGCACATTGTCCTACTGGGAAGCAGCTGCACTAGACTTTGTATCTTCTGTTACTGAATGTGAATATGGAAAACTATGGGGTGTCTATCATTAGTGCCTCAGCACCTTGTAGAATTTCATGTTATGTAGACATCTATATGAAGAGAGAACCTTGTGGCAACGTTTGTATCATGCATCAAATGTTTCATTTCTTCATTTAATGAAGGGAATATATCACCCTACAGCAGACATAATAACACTATTCACATCATCTCATTATGCATCATCCAGTATAACTTTCCTATTATGTCAGTTGGTGACTCACCTATCTTATGTTAGAGACAGCAGCAGCTGGTGCTATCAATGAACTTTTTCTGTACTGTTTTGAAATTTCAAAAAGGTAGTTGAACAAAAATAAGGAAAAATTTTTAATTCATATATGAACTAGAAAAAATTATCCATCATCACACTTGAAGGCTGACAAAGTGCTTATTGAAGCTAGTCTGTGCAGTTTAGCGTTTTTAATTCATATTGTATGTCTTAAAATATTTCCTGTGAGTGTTTGGGGGTTTCTGGGGCAGTTTTGGCTGGCTTATTTTAGTTTTATGGTTTGTTTGTTTGGTGGGGGTTTTTGGTGTCTGTTTGTTTGATTGATTGTGTTTTGTTTGTTGTTAGTTTTGGTTTTTTTTAATTTTTTTTTTTTGTGATAGCCTGCACTAATTTGGGTTATCATAAGCCACTTAAAATTACCTAATTTTATTTGCTTCATAGAGAAACAAACACTGGAATATAAAGAAAGCTTTCAAAACTAGGCCTGATTTTTGTTGTAGTCATGGATAAAATTCAATTTTGGAGGGGGAGGGAGTCAATAGGCCTTGGCCCATATAACATAAAGAATATGCATCCTCTTAAAGCATTCACAGTGTAGTAGATTGCACAGCAGTAGTGTGTGCTAAATTACCCGAATATCAGTAATTTGTAGTAAAGGTAGGCCATTTACTGGAGGGATGGAGCACATCACCTATGAGGAAAGGCTAAGAGATTTCAATTTGTTCAGCCTGGAAAAGAAATGGCATTGGGGTGACCTAATTGTGCCATTCTAGTACCTGAAGGGAGCCTACAAGAAAGATGGAGAGACACTTTACAAGGTCATGTAGTGACAGGACAAGGGGAAAAGTGTTTCAAACACAAAGAGAGTAGGTTTAGATTAGATGTCAGGAAAAAAGTTATTTACTATGAGGGTGGTAAATCAGTGGAACAGGTTGCCTAGTGAACTTGTGGATGCACCATCTCTGGGCCAGGGCCAGGCTGGATGGAGCTCTGGACTGTACAGTCCACTGAAAGATGTCCCTGCCCATGTCAGGCAGGTTGAACTAGATGACCTTTAAGGTCCCTTCCAACCCAAGCCATTCTATGATTCTATGATTCTAATTCTATAGTTTCATCACTCTGACATGAGGAGTTCTTTAGGAGAAAAATATATTAAATAACTTAAAAGATGGTATCTACTTATATTGCAGCATATTTCAAACTGTTCTGTGCAGACCTACTTGCTACAGCTGATAATAGAATTGGGAACAGCCAATGAGCTGTTCACCTCAAGAGCCAACAGCTCTTGAGTGTCCACCTACTACTTTTCTGTGGTAATACAGAAAAAGTAAATTTAATTATCTGATGTTTTGATAGATTGGGTTATTTCCTTTACACTTATACAAAAAAATAAATTACAAAATACCCTTTATTGGTCATGAAAATGTCAGCCTTGTCTCAGTGCAGACTATAAGCCAGTATGATTTCTGTTAGTCCTTTCTAAGTATCAACTCCATGAATTTCTATGGATAGCAACACATAATTAAATATAATTCTTCCTAGTGATGGTACTTGCTGTTTCATATAGCTGTCAACTTGTTTTCCAGCATCAGCTATACATTAAGCAATATGTAACCATGACATCAGTTAAATAGAAAAACATACAAAAGCCAGACTGATTTCCTGAGTTTACAGTGTCTCTATTCTAGTAGATTCTTGTAGGCTATAGGATAGCAACATTTTCTGTAAATCTTCTATGGAAGTAATTTTGGCATTGCTTTGAAAGCTATTTGTTATCTGTACTAGACAAAATGTTTATTAGCACTTTCTAAAAATACTTAGAATTAAACTGTTAGTATTATATATTATACAAAATTGTTCTTTACTTCTTTAAAATGTACACTCTTTGGAATGAAAGGTTATATTTTTAAGAATCTTATTTTTTTAATTTTCTAAAATAAAAGCCAAAGTGTCATCCTTACTTCATTGAATAATTAAAGCTCATCGTGCAGTAATGAGAATTTTGTATTTACCTAGAGTACTACGTAGAATATTGCTAATTATTCTTTTGCATATACACAGAGAATGTGCCAGTAATACACAGGAGAGCTGCAAATTTTTATTGTTTTTAAAAAAAATGTATATACTAGCCAGTTTTTCAGCTGGTGTAAATCCCTACCTCCATGCAACCTATGCAATTTCTGTCATTATCACCCACACTATCTTTCCTAACCCTTCCTTGTTTTATCCCCGCACAGTGTATGTGTTATTATGAATGAAGTGCAGACCCTGACAGAGAACCTGGTACAGGGGATGAGACAAAAAAAAGAGAAATACAAATTGATTATGGTGTGTTTTCAACCAGCACTATAACAACTTTCCCTTCAAACCTCATTAGGCATTTTCCTTTCTTCAGTCTGTTCTCCTGCCTATGCTCGTGCCAGTAGAAAATGTCACACTTCCAAAGATTTGCAGACATTTAAACCTTTCTGTCACATGCCTCCAACCAGCACATTGTTTTCTTCAGATAACTACACTTTTCTTCCACTAATGATGGACTGTATTCATATCTTCTGTAACACTATTTTGGGCCACAAGGCTTTCTTTAAATCTAATGTGCCTAAGTTAGAGACAGAGCCAGGAAATATATTATATACAGCACAAAGAATTCGAATGCTAAGTCCTTCACAAAATCTTCTCTTTGGTGCTTAGCATTACAATTATCACTGTCTGTGTTTAATAGCATAATAAATAAAAATAATACATTTTATTATATTGTTAAAGAATGTTCATAATATTTAAGTAATTCTTCAACAGAACAGAATTGCCTTTACTTCTGGGAATTCTCTTATATTTATTCAGATTAAAAAAATTAAAAGGAGGAAAAAAAAACAGTCTAAGAAAAAGGGTATTCTAACTTGTAATTGCAAAGGAAAAAAAAGCTCTAATGCAACTAATTTCTTTGGATTTATATTTGTCACATTACTCTGTGCGTGTATATATATATATATATATGTGTGTGTGTGTGTGTGTGTTTGTGTGTGTGTGTGTGATTTTTCCCTCATAATTTCCTAGAGTTCACCAGGTTTCATTTTTATACTTATGTATTTTCATAAGGTCCAGAATTTGAGAAATTTACTTCATCTAGTGACTTTTGGAAGTTCTTGCCAAAGGATAGTACGAGAGGCAGAAAATCATCTAAGAGGGTATATTTGTCTGTTGCCTACATATGGTATACTATTCTGCTGAGAGTTTTAGTGTAAGGACTTTAAGTGGACTTGCCCCAAAAAAAGTGTTCAATAAAGTAGGTAGAGAATGTATAGCTACTTAGAGCTAATTGTCGATGTGGGTTGTTTTAGCATGAAAAAATAGCGTATTTGTAAATCTAACTGACTTTAAAGTGATTTGTTCAATACGTGCTTGATATTTCCACATTGGAAATTAGCCCCTATTAGCAATAACACATCAATTTAGCTGTACAGGCAAATTCTCTGAGGATATGTGAAATTAGGAGTTTAAATTATGTAAGAGTTTCTTACAAATTGAGGTCATGTACCCTATAAACAATGGGGAGTGAGTTTAAGTTTCTTCCTTCAAAAAATTGTCTTAGATTTCTATAGCTTTTCTCACCCTTCTTTTGCCACCATAGCATTGTCTATATTCTTTATATGCATTCAGTCTCTCCTCATATATACATGTATGTGTATATGTGCATGTGTGAGTAAATATATATATTTGTCTCTGTGTGTATTTATGTATTCCTACTGAGTTTTGGCATTTTAGCTGCAACCTTATGTGCTTAAATGAAGATGTATTTAAATTGATGTATCCACTGTGGTGTCAGCCAGGAAACTCCAGGGACACCTTTTTCTAGGAGAGGTCACCTTCTATCTCAATCTGATGACAGCTGTTACTCCAGCTTCTTCTTCAATATGTCAGATTTTTTTATTTTAACAGTCACTTCTTTCTCCCCCACCCCTGTCTCTTAGTCCTCTCCTATATATTTTATTTTAATATTTTTAAATTTTATTTTATTTTATTTAAATGAGACTGTCTGAAATCTTATTCCAGGTACTGAACAGATTCTTGTAGCACGGCATCTTTTTGCAGTGCTAGCCAGAAGCAATGATATTTTTCTGTCCAACAGGAGGTGTTCTAATGATACACAGCAGTAGCACTAGTCAGAGCCTAAGTGGCAGCCAATGTAGCATCAGTCCAGTCACTTCAAATTAAGTTTGGATGATGAATCTGTAGAACTGCAGAGCTTATGAGGCTGAGACACAGAGTTTATGTGATTACTTCTATTTTATGGGGTTTTTTTTCCCTTTTTCTATTACATTTGACTTTTTAAAACAAACCATGGTATACATGGTTAACTTAAGGCTTCCAGTCGGCAAGATGGAACTTAACTAGGATATATAAAAGATTAAAAAAAAAAAAAGTGTGAAAATTGAACTTACAAGCCTGAATGGGTAGCTGGTGGCTGAAACTGCTGTAAATGAAAATTCAGATACAGGAGTTATTCAGGGTTTCATTGTTACCCAGAAAATCACTTTGTTTGCCTAAAGTTCTCTATTCTGGGAAAGAGATATAAGAAAAATGAGGTTAATATCTTGATTTTAAAGAAACAGCATGCTCTGACACATCATTGTATTTCTGTTAAGATACTTAAAAATAAGTCAGTCTTGCAGTAATTTTGGAAGAACTGAAAGTGCAGTTGAATTACTTCATTCAAAGAAGAATATAAAAGGAGCCAACCAAATAAAAATTGATCATTGTCTTGATCATTTACTATGTTATAAATGCAGGCATTAAATACACCTAGAACATGAAATACATTATAGTATACAAGATAATTCTGTGTGTTTCTCTAATACATTTTTAAGATCACACAAAGTCTCAAAATATATGTGTATATAACACACTTCTAGAGCA
This sequence comes from Chloebia gouldiae, assembly GCA_003676055.1. Classification (NCBI taxonomy): domain Eukaryota; kingdom Metazoa; phylum Chordata; class Aves; order Passeriformes; family Passeridae; genus Chloebia; species Chloebia gouldiae. The sequence continues at coordinate 16,164,039 of QUSF01000001.1, forward strand.
TAGAAATGTGTTTTTGTCCCAATTTAGAGATGAAGTACCATAAATTAAAAGTTTAATCTCCAGAGAATAGGCTTTACCAGGATAAACAGGTGGGGGTTTTTGTCCTCTTTTCTTTTATTAGTGAGGTGTGTTCAGAAGTATATAATGAGTTACATCACCACTGTGTACCAGTTTTTTCTGTTATTTGGATGAATATGGTCCATTTACAGGTGTTTCTAGTTTTTTGCTTATAAAGGAAAAACACAAAAAAAATGAACCCTCTCATATAAAACTGCATTTCTTTCATTGCCACTGTGCTTGCGCATAGAGGACAAATGTTTTGTACTGTAAGTAGAGCAAGGAGAGGACTGGAGTATCTCTGCCTAGGACCAAGGGATTTAAAAAGCAGTGGCATTTTGCCAGTTTGTTTACACCACAGAGTTACAATCTGATTATTAAAATTATTAGAGAGGTACCTCTGCCCAAGGTAGGTGCAAACAAGACCATATGCTGAAGTCAACAGTATAGATTTTATTTAGCAGTAAAAGTGAGAAGGAGAGAGAGAAAAAAAAAATTGAGGAGAGCGAGGGAGCATGGTGGTGAGGGAAAGAAAACAAAGTGAGAGATATATGAAGCAGAACAATCATCAGCCCTATAGATCCCTTGTTGTCACACATCTGTCCTTTTCTGGTCTGCTCAGTGGTGAGGGCTGCACAAAACACAGAGTTCCATGGATTAATGTAGTTCAGGGACATCTGGGAATGCCCAAGAACATCCCTGGACTTATCAAATGAGTGCAGGCTACAGCCCCTCCTACACCAAACCCAACCAGGGCTGATTTTCAGCACAGCTGCTGTTGGCTTTCCTTGTGGATACGTTCTTCTCCCTAAGCCTTGTCTACTTCTTCTTATATCTGAGATAATCGGATATTAGTGCCACCTTATCTTATCTCAAGTTCCTATCAGATGTCTTAAAGTCCAACTTCCTTAAATCCAGGAGGCAGAGTGTGCTTCAGTGGTTGCAAATGCTTTATACAGTTTGCCATAGTAAGCAAAGACCTTTGGGGATTTTAATAATGTTCAAGACAATTATGATTTTTTTAAGCTCTTACAGATGCTTGTAAGCATCTCACTTGTACTAGCTAGTTAGCCAGATCCAATAGTATTTCTCAGTCAGGGAACTCATATGGATTCTCCTAAAGATGTCAGCCTGGCTTCTCAAATCACAGAATCATAGAATGTTAAGGGACTGGAATGAACTTTAAAACCTTCTATTCCCAGCTCACTCTGCCATGGGCCAGGACACCTCCCACTAGGCCAGGTTGCTCAAGGCCCACTCCAGATGTACAAACTGGGCAGAGAAGTGGTTGAGAGCAGAACACCATTGAGACATTTCTAAAATGCATGGATTATTCTATTTACAAACTACTATTTTTAGTAATAATTTCTTTTGTTTCATAGAAATACCCCACTAATTTTATATTATTTCATATTCCATAATGTGCTAAGGAATAAGGACATTTAGTTTTGCAACTCTTATGCTGTTGTAAGGTGAAAGACAATATTTTAGAAACAGGAAAAAAATATAGAATGGCAAAGTTTGTCAAGCCCAAAAGGACAAAACTTGTAGGATCAAGTAATCATAGGTTGGTTTGATTTGGAAGAGACCTTAAGTATAATTCCAATTCCCCCACCATGGTCAGGGGTGCTAATCACTAAATCAGGTTTTCCCAGACCCTGTATCTTTCAGGGGAAAAAAATGTATCTATCTAAACCTTTAGATAAGGTTTATGTAGTCATGCATTTGGGTCTGATATTTTCAGTCTCTTTTGAAGATGATACAGTGTAAATTGCTCCTATAACAGGAATCTAAAGACTTCTGCATGGCTTGATCAATTACAAGCAAAACTAGAGTTCACAGCCTTTTGTTTAACAAATGGTTTTTACTTCAGAAAGTTTGTAGGGATTTGGATATATTTACATGCAGAGACATCTACATTTTGACTTATAGTTGGAATCCACCCAAGGAAGGAAGATAAATTAAGAAAAATCTTTGTGCTACATAGTAATGCTAAGAATATGCTACAAGTGATGTAATATACATACAATAAATATTTCACTATTATTTTGTGTTTTAAGATATATTTCATTCAGATTTCATTCAGATTTAGGATCAGTGATCTCATCTAGTAAATACCAATAAATACCAGTAAATAGTAAATACCAGTAAATCTAGTAAATACGAATAGCTAGCAAGGTATTTGTGCTCTTTTTCTCTGAAAATTAATTTACATTTAAAACACTTTTGTAATACTCCATATATCTACTCATACTCTATTTAGACCCTAATACAAATTGAGAGGAATACAATGAGTAAATAGTCAAAAATATTTTAAGAGACTAAAAACTGTGGTAAAACTTATTAAAAATATTAAATATTAAGCCTTAGGGAAAAAAAAAAAGAATGGGTTTTGAAGGCAAAAGAAAACAAAACATAACTTTGTTGACTTTGTTGATAATATCCAATAATTCAAGTTTAAATACATATATGATCAGTATACTTCCCTTATCACTTTATTACCTCATCTTCTCTGAACAGTAAAAACTATCTAGCTGGAGACAAAACTCTCTCTAGCCCTATTTACTCTGTTACTCTCAATTTAAACCCTTAAAGACTACAATCTGTTTTTTTTTTTACTTCTCTTGTCCTTTCTACAACTCACTGCATGAAGGTTTTCTGCATATCTCTTGACTATCCAGAAATATTTTTCATGACTTTAACATATTGAAAGCAAAATCACTGCCTTTGGTATTTGAACAAAGAATTTCAGAACAATCTTGTCTTAATGTATTAGAACTGCAATAGAATAATTTTAGAGTTCTTTTTTTAACCAAAAAAACCAAATTACAAAATAAAATTATATTTCAGACTCGATCTGTATGTAACAGTAGGTGTGCACACAAAATGTAGAAAGTGGTGTAGCCTATGGACAAAGCATCATGTCTTCATTCAGTGACAAAGCATATCATCAGTACAGCTTAGCCAGAATTAAGGACATTAATTCAGAATCAGGGACATTAATGACCAGTTATCAGCAGTATAATACAGTGTTTTCTTCCTTCCAGGAAATAGCTAATACAATTTTAAATTCTTTTCTGCTTATGTTTTATTTTGGATAGGTAGGAAATATAACAGAGTATATTCAGATTAACATTTTTTTGTAGTTTGTAGAATATATTTAAAGAGGCAAAATATACGGTTGTACTTTCTGGAAAATCTTATTACAGTCACTGCAGCAGTAGAAATAACACCAAGAAGAATTATCTCAAGCTTTGAGCACATTTCTTACTTCTATTTGACATGGACTCAGTACTTTGCCATATAACTCAGAAAACCTAGGTTATCAGCTTTATAAAATAGCAAACAGTTTAACTAGGGCTCAATGAAGCAATACATTGACTTATGACTGAAAGTCTTGACAAACTTGTTTTGAACAAAACAAAAAGTCTGTATTCCTATTCCTCCCCCTTATATTACCAGTGTTGTTTTACTGAAAAATATAGTCTCTCTTTTTACAGTATTGTTTTTTTTTCCCCTTCTAGAAATTAAAAATGTCAGAAAAAAAAGAATCCTTACTTTACAGTGTCGTAAACTAAATGTAGATGTCTTTTGGATATTTGGGCTTCATCTTCAGTAAAATGACTGAAAAATACTATTTATTTTATAGTGGATATATATAAGCATGTTTTAGAAGCATCTTACTTCAATAACTGGACTATTTTATTGGAATATTTACAAGGTGAACAAAGATGCCAGGTATTGAAGTTTTACTGTGTTTAAGGATATAAGATGGCTGAAGAAACTTGGGTAACTGAGGATATAGGTGATTGATGTAGTCTTAAGTGACTCCGGGATACTGGTACACCAAATGTAAAAATAATGCAGCTTTAAAGAACCAAATTTTTTCAGCTAAAAAAGAGAAAAAAAGAGAAATATTATATCAACAAATCCTTTGGGATTTGTTATAAGGTTTGTTTGGTGGGGTTTTTTATAGTTATATAACTTTATAGTTATTCATAAGGTTTCCCTTTTTTTTTTTTTTGTTACCTCTTATCACAGACAGCCTTATGAGAGTTTTATCTTGGTATCTCATACAATTTGACTTCTCACCAATTCTGTTTGAAACATTAAATTTTATCATAGTTTTGTACAGAAGCAGTGTCTTCTGGAACTAACATATTTTTTGTCACACAGAAACACTGTGCAAAGTAGCCAGTTTTAGGGACTCTCCAAACACAATTCAGTGATATTGTAGTCTCCATTGGAAATGTGCTTAATCTTGCTGTTCTAGTCCAACTCTATATATTGAGCAAAGAACTCAAGGCACTGTGTTTACATTGGTAAAATCCTTAGATTTTATAACACACCATATTCATCATAGGTAGCATGAAGGCTGCCGCTGGAAGTGATGAACGCTGATCAGGTTAGTGCTATTCTACTGCATGAGATATACAGTGTGTTGAATGAGTATTTTTATATCCTTTAAAAATGTGTAAGTTATTTCCAAGTTTTTGTTCTAGTTTTGGGTTTGGTTTTTTTTTCACAAGTATACAAACAAAATTATAGGTAGGTATATTGAACAAATGGATATCAAGGAAATTGGTTTCCATGGGAGCCTTATCCACATGACAGTTTTCAAATGTTTTTCTGCTTTACAGGTGTCATTTCAGTAATTCTAATGGTATTAATATTGCAAGTGGACATGAAATATATGACATAAAATGATTTGTTTGTGTGCGTATGTGGACAAAACCTAAGCAAACAGCATATTGATTGAATGGCTTTTTCAACTCTGTGACTGTGACAGTTTGTCTGTTTATTATAAGCTATTCCCAAACACCTCATTTTGGGACAAATCTGAATATCATTTGTTCTGCCTCTAAGTTTTAAGCACAGATATACTTCTAGAAGAAGGAAAATTAGTTTCAGCACAATGCATAATAAGTTCACTATACATTAAGGGATTGCTTCATTATGAAGCCAATCTGAAACCAATTTTCTTCCTGCAGAAGGAAGCTACATGAAGAGTGCTGCAGACTAATTGTGATAGCAACATGGCAATAAAGCTGGAAATCTGTACAGAAATGTGGCAACTGGTGAACCCTGCTGCCTTGATTAGCCCATTAATTACAAAGCAGGTGTTAGTGGACTGTGTTAATGGGCTGCGCAAAAGGTCAAGAGGACTTAGCTATCATTTTTTCCCCACCAAATTATTGAATATTTATTTCACTGCTCTTCTGATTTGAATGTCTGAGGAGAACTGTTGATCTTCATAGAGCAAAGTCACTTTTTCATTTTTTCCCTTCTCTTTCTTAATTTTATTTGTGTTAAACAAGAGGTCATTTTGAATAAGAGTATATAGTAGCTTGTCAAAAAGAAACCACTTAAACCAGGGACCACTTAAACCCAAGGGATACACCACTTTAGTGTTAAACCCCTACCAAGGTCTGAATGTACATCTCAACGAGTTTTTTTTGTAGCAGAGGAGACAATCCAGACATTATGAACTTTTTTTTTTTTTCATGGTTTAGGTACTTAATCGATCTGTTATTTCTCTTTCAGCTGAGGGAAAATAATGATTTTCAGATGCAAATATTGATCTTAATCTCATCCCTGAGGAAAAGTGTCTACCTCTGCTTTCTTCCTTTTTGAAGAATGCACATCTTCTGGCTTGAAGACAATCACTTCTGCAAAAGAAGGGTGAAAGAACAATTTTAAAAAAGAGACAAAAAAATGCTTCCTGGAAACTTAAGTTAGAAATCATCATTTATTTATAATTTACATTGTGTCAAACAGTTCCAGAGTGTAGTAAACTAAGTGGAAAAAACAACACAGATATTGAAGAAGGCAGTAATAAATGGAAGCAGAAGTTGGTTTTGTTTGAGTCAGAGAAAATCCACCAAATGAAAATGAAAGGTAAAGATTTATTTGATTATTATATAATCAAATAGCATAAGATAGCATAACACTTAGAACATAAGATTGGTATTATCAGAGAATATCAATGGTCTAAATCTAATGACTTCAGAAAACTATTTTCAGAATTAATTTCTAAACATTTTTAGAAATGAAAACATTTTGGCATATGTACACTGTATATAATTTGCCATAAATACTAACAATGAAGGTAAAGATTATCTGGATTAGATATTTTCAATCTACCTCCATGGATAAAAGTAAGCAAATATATTTTTTATGTTTGGGCCTCTTCATAGCATTCATAGAAGCAGTCCTTCATATTTTTAAAATTTGAATAGATCTTCTCTAGTATTTCTTCTGTTCAATCTTTTAATGAAATCTTTATTGACTCTTCCTTATGAAAAAATTTACCTCCTGAGTCACAAGCCATTCTGGTCTTCTCTTGAAAGACATGATTTAAAGATTTTTCTTTCTGTTCTCTAGACATAGCAGAATGTACCACCAAGCAAAATTTTGTCTTTCTTTACTATGCTGCTCTTCCTGCAACAGAAATACACACATATTCCCACATGTGAAATACTCCTTCCACTGCTCTGAAAGCTGCAGTATTGTTTATGCTGAGGGCTGTTCAAGGTGAAAGTACCATTTTCACACATCAGAAAATTGTATGTAAACGCAGAGTCCTGTACAGATTCCTACAGATGAGTGAGAAAAAGAAAAGTATTTAAGACCAGTAAATGTTTGTGTCTACCTTTCATACATGGTAGCTGCTTACTGTGGAGGATCAACAGAAACAACTCCTTCCTCCAGGGTATCCCAACCTACAAAACATGGACCTTGTGTTCAAGGTGTCTGATGCATCAGACTGAAGATAGGTTATCTGAATGTCATGGCAGAGAGAACCAAACACACCCTTTGAACAGAATATACTGAAATAAATCGACTCAGACATTTTTTAGCAGCAAAGTCTAGAGGATGCACAAAGGGCAACTGGCAACTAGAGAAGGCTCTCACAGGTTAGGTTCACACAGAGACTGAAGTGTGTCTTTAGTGCAACCTCTCACCATCCCCAGTAAAAATAAGCTGAATAAGTTTCATGCTTGTCCTTGTTTTTGTCCACATCAGATGGGATCCATGATTTTACTGGTCTGTTTACATGTGATCACTGGTTATTGCAGGTATATCTTATCTGGGAAACAGTCTTCTTATGAAGATATAAATTTAAGTAAAATGTGTCCTGTATTCATAACTTCCAGACAACAAGTTGAATATTTTTTATATTTGTACAAGCAGCAAAATTTCAGATTAATTAATGTGAAGATCCCTCTACATTCCCCACAGAATACACTAAATCATGTACTTTTGTCATTCCAGAAAGCTGTTACTAATTTTTCCTGGCAGACAAATTTTGGTACCTTCAGAAACGCTTCAATCCATCCAAGGTGTACCTTTTCCAAACAGAATGTTTTGTGGTTTAAGCCATTACTATTATTGCAATAATATATTTTTTTTAAAACTTGTGCTTTCTGAAATCTTTTCTGAACTGCTGTCTTTCTGAGAATAAACTGAGGACAAAAAAATTAAAAGGTAATAAACCATTTCAATCACCTTCTTTCAAAAGGTGAAATATATTTCAAATTTAAGTAAAACTGATAGTGCTATAAGCAATTAAACTGCCTGAGGACAGTTTTCTAGAGTTTATGTCTTTTTCAGATAAACATTTAAAGACTTTCTCTTTCTTACAAAGAGAGTGAACATGAATTGGGAAGCAGATTAAATTTATCTGATTCCAGATTCCAGCCTTAAAAAAAAACAAAACACATAACCAGTCCTGTAACATCTTTTTTTTTTTTCTCAGTATATACAGCCATACACAGCTTACATTCTCAGTGGATATAAGGCATTTAATATCTATTAATTTCAGTAAGAGTTATCTTCCTAAATATTTATTGAGGCTTTGAACAACATCTAATCAGATTTCTGTCTCCAACTGTTTTTCAATGGGTCTTTAAGTGATAAATCACATAAAATTTCTGTTCTGTAAAAGTCAAGATGCCTTTAATTTGATTCCAAAAGAGGTGGCCTAGAAATTTGGCCATATAGTCCTCTGTAAAATCTAAATTCAGCTTTGTCATTGTACACAAATTATTCCTGGCAACTGTTGATTTACTTCAGTATTCCTATTTCTGTCATCTATTACACTTTAGGGGGAAAATGCATAGCAAATTTTTGGTTTTAAAGATATTTTTGAGACTTTATACGCCTTATTTTTTTTCTCCTAAGAGAAATACTTCACCCTAGGCTACATTTTCTTTAATTTCGAGATAGTGTTTAAGGACACTTACCATCCACAAAAGGAATTTATTCTCTTACTGTAATTATACAGGAAGTCTTGAATAATTAAAGCTGTAAACAACTAGAGCTGGGCTCTTTCACCGTCAGTCATGTCTGTGAATCTATCCTTGATCTATCACAAACATCCCAATAAGTAAGACTGCCAAACCCAAATCCAGACCAAGTCTGAGGTCTTATAAAGTGTTGGAAAACTGACATGTAATCTTGCTGGTCCAACATGGTAGTCCTTAGAAACTAGCATCTTCTGAGAAAACAATCACAGATTATTTTCTTATACTGGACTGTCCATAGCAGTCCTCACATCGTCCTCTGTGTGTCATTACTCACTGTCATTTTTAATACCATATTATCAAGAATAAGTTTTAAATGTCTGAGTGATAGGGTCATCAGTTAATCAGCTTCCCAAAATGGGAAGAACATTTGTGATTTTAATGTTAAAGTTTGAAGCTTTAAGTCATCAGGGTGACAATGTAGTAGTGGAATAATAATAATAAAAAAGGCATAATTTTAAATTATTTGAAATTTCTTAATTTAAAATTATCCCTATAACAACTGGGACTGATGTGTTTTATTTTCAAGCTATGAATTATTTAAAATTAAGTTCAAATTAAATTGTCATTGAATTGTGCCCTTGTGCATCTTGATACTATTTGGTTTGTGAAATGTGCCACCTAGAATTTTTCAAACAAATCTATATTTTGAGTTTATTCCAATGTCAGCTAACATTCCTACAATTACACCTGGGAGTGGGGATGTGTGGTATACACACCATAGATATTACCTTAGTTGTATATTTGCATGTTTCTTTCTTCAAAGATTTTAAACAAAAATTAAAAAAGATCACTTCTAAATCAACAGCTTCCCCCAGTACCTCCTTTCTTTCTCTATCTTGCCTCCCTTACTTCACCTGCCTGGTACTGAGTGTCTCAAGGTCTCTTCAGTATCCATACGTTCCAATTTGATTGCATAGAAGCACTTGCTCTTTTTCCGTGCTGAATCAGGTCAACTGCAGAGCAGCAGCAGAGGGATTGTGTGATTGACAAGTCTGCCTTTGGGATACCAGCAGACAAGCAAGTACATTGGTAGCAGAGGCTTCAATTAATTTGATAGAGAAACAGCACAAGTGGAGTTACACAATTTTTTTACACGAATCTTAAGAAATAACTACATAAATGCATTCAATCTAAGAAGCAATCTCTGGAAATCAGTCTGACACAAATTATCTGTGAGAAATTTTGATCAGGAAAGGATTTTGCTTCAAGCTCACTCCTCTGGCATTTATCCCTGGTGGTTCATTTATGATGGTTTTTAAGCAAACACTCAGATAAGGTTAAAACACTGACTGGAGTAGCAAAAAGTTGAAGTAATTTAGGGACTTAGACAGCAAGTTTGTTATTTATTTTGATAGGTGAAAAAGGGCCAAACTGCATTAAACCAATCCCTAGTGCATTATATAAACATTCCCATTTATAATCTGAGTCATCTACTGGCTCAGTAATTCTAATTGCAAGATTGTGGCAAGCTTAAAAGTAGCTCTACAGTACTGAGTTGTAGCAAAGGCAAGCACATGCTAATTTTAATTTGTGCACCAGATTGTAGTCTAGTCAGACATACTCAATATAGAGTACATGTCTTAGTGATGAAGGCCAATATTATTTTAAATTCAACATAAAATTATGATTTTTTTACCTGAATTTATTTCCAGGTTCTTGTTAGAGCCTTTCTTATTTGTGCCAATTGCCTCCAAGCATGTTTAAAAGTAGTCTGAGAATGATTTTTACCTATGATGCATTTGTTATTTCATAAAAAATATCTTTGTTAGGTGAACCTTATGCTCGAATGTTTTCCATTTATTAACTTGGAAATAATAAACTTAACTTTTTCAAAAACTTTTTACATTTTTTGTGAGTTCTTACCTGCACTGTGGTTTTTTGTCCTATGCCATTGGGAGTGAATGCTGAAGGTAGACTGAATGAAAATTGTTTTGACACCTTTGCTGAAAGAATTTTTAAGATTCTTTTAGTCAGCTGCAATTATACTGTTGGGTAAAGAATCCAAGACCAATGGTCTCATTAGTAAGTGTTTCAGTAAAAATTGCCATCCGTTGTGACAAGATATATTACATGTTATGAATTCTCTTGCAGTCAATGATAGCTTTTGTATATATAAAAATATTTTTTCTCCATGCATGCCAAAAATCTCTCACATTTTAACTTAGATCATCACCAAAAAAAATAGCAATTAGTTTAATTCGCAGAGATAATCTTTTTCATATGATTGTATTGACAGTGTGATTTCTTTAGGATGGAGTAAATTAGTGAATATTTATGTAGAAAAAGTATACCAAATGCAAAAAAAAAATTATTTTATTTTTATCTTGCCCCAATTACTTTTACATCCCCACTTTTGGCAGTATGAGTTGACTTGGGCTAACCCTTCATACTTCAGTTATCTGATCCACCTAGCCTCACCATCTCCCAGGAGTGATGTGCTTGAAATAAGTTGATATTAGGTAGATGATGTAGCTTTGTAAACTAATTGCAAGAGATAATAAAGGATTTTTTTAGGAGGATATAGAATAAACAGAGAGAGACTTCTACCCTTTTAATGTTGTTTTCAGGAAAAACAGCATATGTCAGAAAAAAGTACAGTAATCTGCATTTTTAGGTCCTCACCATGGAAAATATGGAAAATGCTGAACACTATGAACCAAGAAGAACACTTTGGGACTTTTTAAAAATATGAGTATTTAGCATGCTACAAAAAACTCAACACCTGGTGAGGATGACTCTTGTGACTTATTAAATGTATAACATTCTTCAAACTCCCTCCTCTTAAATCTCTGTGCAACTTAAAGCAAATGCTATATTGCTGTACTTAGTCTTATTACAGTATGATTACTTTGAAATCTGCATTTGGAAACATTTGCCAATAGAAAATACAGGATTTCAAATAGCATGAAATATACTCATTTGCCTTGAATACACTGCAAATATCTCCCATAGATTGGACTAAGTGCAGCAGTCTGTGATAATCTGCACATTTTACGCATATACATTTTAATCCTCAATTGCACATTTTGTCAGCTGGATGAATATACCTTCCAAAGAGAAGCTGTGATGCCCAGGACTGTCCCAAAGTGAATGCAAAGTAAAATGTGATTAAAGCAGTATTATGCTCCCTGAAGAGTCCTGATGATGCCCCATGTGTACTGATAGTCTTAGATAAAGAAAACTTGTCATCCCATCCCCTTTCATCAAAAGATGAATTCCTAAAGGCTCTAGCATGCAACATGTGGCTGTGTAATTGTTTAGTCTATTGCTGTTCATTGATAGTAGCAAATGGACTTCAGAAGTTGCAGGTGACATCCCCATAAAATCTTACAGGCCACATTTTGCCTGTCCTTGCCTGCTGCCCTCTGTCAGCTGATCAGCCTGTGTTGTGCCAGAACTTCCCTGATCTAGATGCACTGTCACTGCAAATCACCGTAGACAGCCGGGATTGGGGGGACTGCATGGATGCTTCATGTCATTATTCCCGAAGTATCTTGCCAATCCTCAACTGAACTCCCAGAGGCTAAAGGAAGCATGACTGAAGAAGCAGCAGATAAGAAATGTTTGCAAGGGATGTGTTTTTAATTTGAAGTTTCCTTTCTTAATAAAACTGCAAAGGTAACAGTCCATACTTGCATCTATAGTGTTGAGTTTAAGTCTATTTTCTTTGAAGTACTCTCCTACATGTCTGGTCAGGTGTTTCTAATAAGTGGCAGCTGAAGCGACATCATGACAAAGCCTGAGAAAGATCTGTGAACAGACTAAGACAGCAAAGACTGTCAGACAAACTGTAGACAGAATATGTTGTTCTGATGCCAAAAATCAGGAGCAGGGGCAGAAGGTACCAAATTATTGTGCCATGTAGCATAAGTTAACTCAGTGTTGAGCTCATACCAATTTTTTCTAATAAAAGCCCTTAGTACAATTAAAATGGTGTTTGTAGTCTTGAAGTATCTGGATGAATATGTATAGAGACATGTCAGGTATGTAACCACCACAACCAAGAGTTATAGGTACTATATGTAACCACTGATTAATAGTATACATCAATGCATATTTGAAAGGCCCAGTGTGAATTGGCTTAAGGAAAACGGTGTAGCCCATAGTCTTTATATGTAAAGCAATGCGAACAAAGTTCCTGTGCCAAACTAAGCCTCCAGTCTGTTTGGAATCGACACAGCATCTGATATTGCTTGTTAAAATCTTCACAGAGTGTGCTTTGGTTGGCAATCCTTTTCCTGCCTAGGAGAGCATCTCAGTTTTGAAATGGGTATGTATTGAGCTTTGATTAAAAGAGTTAAGATGATAATACTTCTTCCACAAGGGACACTTTATTGCACATATAATTTGAAAAGATTTCCTGCTCAAATCTGCTTAGATATGCTACTTTGCTTTCAATTTCCTCTTTAGTTCTAAGAGGTACATTACAAGCTTATATGCCAATACATGGCCTGGATACATATTAAGTTTCCCTTTGCTATATTAATGATATGTATTTTTCTTCCACAGTCAGTGTATAAATCACAAATTATGCTGCTTTTGGTGAAGTCTTTAAACTGCTGAATTCCTTCTACGTTCTTGTTCTCATTTGAAGTTTATTGATCATAAGTACCATAAGACTATGTCTGCTGAATGTGAATAAGATTGTTACTGATTCCGGATCAGGATCCTCACAGTCTTCCAGTATATGTTTTCCAGATCATTTGTGATATATAATAAATTACTAACTACTTTAGGCAACCTTGTCGTCCACCAGTTTCTCTGCTGATTGCAATGAGGATTCCATTTTCATTGCAGTGTTTTAACTGACACATCTACACCTCATTGCTTCTATCCATGAAGATATCATTATTCCATTTTTTTTTCTTTTTTTGATTCAAGTCCTTGCATTTCAGTTTGGTCCTGTCTTGAAGACTTATAGTTGTACCGGCTGAGTCAATGCAGTCTTGGTTTGTTTTTTGGTTTTTTCTTTGGTTGGTTTTTTTGGTGTTTTTTTTTTTTTTAATAATATGTAGTCAGTATGCAGTAAGAGATCTAATGTTAATGAATCTTTAATATTTCAGTCTTGTTCTGATTTTATACAATATGTAGAGCTGGAATAGAGCTAGATCAGGGGAGGTCCCAGAAGGATATTACAGAAAACCCACATCCCTTGAAAATCCTGTTCTCGGAAAAGAAGTATTCTCCAGACAAAAGAACTCTTCTTCTTGCCAGGAAAGGAGAGCTTTGTTCTTTGCCAGGAGAATGGACTGTCTTTGATAAACTTCCTCTTATATTACCTATGCATAAATAATAGCCTGCTTTGATTTTGAATTTATTTCTCTTGTCAGACAACCTGTGGGAATTGTGTGTGAAAATCTGGTAATAATTAATATCTTCAATACTGATGTGTCATTTTGATTAATTTCCTTTCTCCTGTACACAAGGTCTAACTTAGTGTTTTCAGTATAGCAGATGACTTTTCCTTCCCACATTCTGTCCTCATGTAGCTTGTAGTAATTGGATGGGCTCATAGCTGTTTCATTATATTTGCTATTTCCAGAACTGAGATGTGTTTTCATTTCCTGGCAGGCCATTTTATGGGAATTTTCATAATTCAAAATCTAATGGATAATTTTCTTCTTCTTCCTGTACTGCCACACAAGAAAGCAAAATGATCTATCTTTTAGTAAGTCATTTTTCCCATTTCTTTTTGAAATTCTAGAAAGATCATGAATTTTTCTGTTTTGGTATTTAAGCTTTTTTTTTTATTATTATTATTCTTAAGCAAATCCCAGTGGCTTTTCATATAATCAAAACTATGAAATTCTTCCTTGTGATTCAGCTTAGAACTGTTCATTCACCGTAGATCTGCTGTCAGCCTTAGATCTATTTTCTTCTGTCTTGTTTGTTCAAATGTTTAAAAAATACTGGATATTTATTCAATTTATGATATATCAGACATTTCATGAGAACAACCATCTTGGAAAATTTCTGAAGAAGTATTGAGAAATTAATAGTACTAGGTAAATATTTCAAGAACATCTCTTCTTTTCTAACTTATATATTTTCCGTACAATGTGGACAATCATCTGAGATGTAATCTTCAGGCAATACAGTTCCTCTAGAAGGTCACAAACTATCAGGATTTAAAACTAGACAGCCACTAGATCACTCAATCACTCCTCCTGCTCCCATCTGGATGGGAGAGAGAGTCAGAAGTCTAAAAGTAAGAAAGTTGTCAGTAGAAATAAAGACAGTTTAGTGGGACAGAAAAAGAAGAAAATAGCAATAACAAAAAAAAAAATTGAATCTAAAATAAGAGATGAAATGAAAAGAGTTGCTCATCTCTTCCAGCCCATTGACAAGCAGTGTCTACCCTGCCAGATTCCCTCTATTTTATATCCTGAGAGTGGTGCCATACATTATGGAATATCCCTTTGGCCAATGTAGGTCAGCTGGTCCTGTCTGTGTCTCCTCTCAATATTTTGAGTCCTACCAGCCTTGTATAGTTTAAACACAACTTAGAAATCACTAAAACATCATTGTATTATCAGCAATATTCTCATAACAGATCTGAAAAATGAGACTGTACCAGCTCCTAGAAGAAAAAGCATATCTATCCCAGCTGAAACCAGGACATAGACTAATACTGTGAAGTTTGATTTTGTACTGTTATGCATTCTAAATTACATCTTTCATTAACTGGGCTAGGAAATAAATAAATTTCTTCAGTTTAGAAAAATTATCATTAAATGTAAAGTCATGAGATTCTAAAATACGAATATTACTATTAGACTGTGTGTTTCTTTAGTGCATTTGTTAAGAAATTTTAATTTCATCCTCTTTTCTAGATGAACAAAACCTGTTGCCAGAAATTAGGCATGTGCTTAGCTTTATGTAAATACTGTTTGATTAAGTATCATTCATGAAATAGCACATTCCAATGATGCCCTCTTCTTTTGGTCATTAGCACAGAGTAAGATTCAACGCTTATTACTCATGTGTGTCCCTTTTTGTTTGCAAGTGTTACATATGTGTAAAAGAAAAAATCATATATTAAAACCAGATCAAATAGTGGTTTCCACCTTTTCTCTGCATCTTTTTATACTTCATCTTTGGGAAAAAAAAAAAAAAAGAAACATCTTACAAAGTACATGTTTCCTCCCTTTAGATTATGGCTATAGTTGTTAAGGGATAATGTATTTAAGCTGAAATGTCCTAATAACACAGTCTTATAATGAAAAGCTTGTCAAGTGTTTAATAGTGATACTAAGCGATTATTATGACACTGTAAAATGTGATCAAAGCCAATCACAGATACTTTTACTAGGTCATATACCTCCAAACTACTAAATTGTTAAATTGCTAGCCATTAAGTTCAATCTCATTCTTGTTCTTTTGTACAGAGATAAAAATTGAGCATTTTGATGAACAACTCCATGTCAGAAACACCATCAAAGTTTATCTGTGCTAGCTATTTGCTTTTCTAGGGGCACCTTTTGGGTTTAAACAGCAGTTATGATGACAGTAATGAGTCCAGTGTACCTCTGATTCAAAGATTACAAAAATACTTGTGTTATATGTAGTTAACCTGTACTTACTATTTGCTTCACACTCCCTGTTAAATATTATGAGTAGACATATTCAGCCAGAAGTACAGCAAGAGAAAAATATGTTGCATCAATTCTTGCAGAGGACCAGGCTGGGGTAAGCATGTCTTAAAACTCTGGATACTGCTTTTTTTTCTGTGTAGCTAGATCCTCAGCAGCTAGTGAAGTCAGGAGGCAATGAAGGATTGAAGTAAGAAAAGGAAAGCCCTTCCACTTGAAGATAGTATTCCTACGGCTGGAATTAGCGTAGAATGGGGAATGGGTGATATCTAGCATGCACTCAGATTGCTGAAGATTTCATTTTAACATTTGTGGTCTACAAATAAAAGCTGTCTGTTATCAAAACTTATTGTTTAAAAGGGGGAAAATGTGATTTTTGGAAGCTAATATGAGAGGTCTGTTGTAGTGAAGATTTAGAACCTGGTCTCAAAATAATTAAATTTTTGTCCAGGGTAACTGTAGAAATTGGTGCATTAAAATCTACCCGTGTTCACAGTTCAGTTAGTATCAGTGAAGAAAATGGAGTTAATACACCAGCACTTGATTCTATTTGGAGGGTGAGCACCATCTAAACCTCCTAGAGAAGCAAAGACTTTCCTGTGCTATGAAGTTTAGGGTGGAGGTACCCCACTTACTGACTTAAATTGTTACTGTTGGGTTCCAGTCACCAGAGAATCATTAAAATGTACAATGAGCATCACAATGTCAGAGCCTGAGAATTCCATAAATCTGTGTCATAACAGAGAACACAGGACTGAAGGGAATTCATTATGCTTCTTATGCAGATTTAAGCTTCAGTGTATAATTTGAGTAAAATGAGTCCTTATCAAAATGGAGATCTAACATTTTAGAATAGAAATTCTGGAGCCTTCATATGAGGCTACAGGTTTCTTAGGACCAGTACTTATGTAGGTAGAGATATATATCTTATCTATATCATATATGTTTCTTTATATATACGATATGTATACACACACATATGCACATGCATCAATACCAACCAACTAATCTGATAATGATATACATATAATGGAAACATGTAAGCATGTACATTTTATACTATGAGAAATTACTGTATTGGCTAAAACGCCTCTTTGGAGGAATGTTTTATGGAATGGGTATGTTGCCTCATAAAACTTTGACTAGGATAATTATAATGCATTTCAATATCAAGGCCAGGCATAAATCAACACACTTTGCACTTTTGCTTCTAAAAAATCCTCTGAAAACCCTCATATGTTCAGCTGGCTTTTAAGATATATGAATGTGTTTAAAAAGCTGTGTTTCATTATTGAAAATGTTGTTGGTAATTCATGGGGCTTAGAAGAGCACACATATTCATCCTGGCAAACCTAACTGTTCTCCCTATTGTTTGTCACCTGAGAAAGAATATAAATTAAACAAAATGTACAGGTGAGAAAACATGACTCTGAAGATTTTTTTAATATGTCATAAATGTTTCAGTGTTTCTGCAACCTCCAGATAAGGTAAATGCCAAAATTAAATTACTCCACTGAGCTATACTGTGGAAAAAAGATGATAAAAATGTGTGACACATCTGATCTTATCACATTTTGTTGGGGATTGCCCAGATTCTCTATTTTGAACATCCAGTTGAGGGTTGGATGAGTGGAGTACCTCCAAATGTAAATGAAGGGTAGATTCAGGATCCCTTGATGAAACTGAATTGCCACAAGTCTATGGGTTCTGATGAGATGCATCCCAGGGTGTTAAGGGGGCTGGCTGAGGTTTGCCCTGATAGTCTCTGTTGTATTTGAAAAATCATGTCTGTCAGCAGAAGTCCCCAGTGACTGGAAAATGGAAAATATTCCTCTGATTTTTAGAAAGGAAAGAAAGGAGTCCCCAGGGAACTCCAGACCAGTGAGCCTCACCTCCATGCCTGGGAAAATCACGGAGCAGATCTTTAGAGAAAAACCATTGAGGTACATGCAAGACAAGGAGGTGATCCTTGACAGCCAGCAAGGCTTTACCAAGGGCAAATCATGTGCAGCCAGTCTGGTGGCCACACATGAAGGAGTGATTGCCACGGTCAACAAGAGATGATTCTACCTAGGCTCCTGTACTACCTTTAACACAGGCCCAAAAGCATCCTTATCTCCAGACTACAGAGACATGGATTTGAAGAGTGGACTATTTAGTGAATAAGGAGATGCATGGATGATGGATGGATGGATGGATGGATGGATGGATGGATGGATGGATGGATGGATGGATGGAGTTGTGGTCAATGGCTCTATGTCCAGGAGGAGGCCTGGGATGAGCCCAAAGGGTTCTGTCTTAGGACAGGTGCTCTTCAATATCTGCATCAATGACACAGAGTGGATCAATTGCTCCATCAGCAAGTTTGCAGATGGCACCAGACCACGCTTTGCATTTGACACGGCAGGATGGGATGTCATCTAGGGTGACCTGGACAAGCTTGAGAAGTGGGGCTCCTGAGAATTTAATGAGGGTCAATAAGTCCAAGTTCACCTAGGTGGGGCTGATGCCTTTCCCTGGATCCTAAATATTAAGAGCCAGACACAGTTAAGGGATAAAGGGTTTTTACCTCAGTATTTAATAAGAATCTTTACAGTGCACCACTTCGTCAAGATTGAATATGCTAAAATGCACACACACAATAGATTGCATATATAATTTTTTGGACCTTACAAGTTAGGATATCTAAAAAAGATGCCCCAATGAGAGACTTGAATGAATAGCGTGATATTCCCCCATCTTGAAGAATACTCCCCTGGATAGGCCTAATCTTAATTTACAGGATGTATCCTAAAAAGGAATTTATTTTTTCAAGATAGTGTAGGTCTTTCCAACCTCCAACTACAAGGCCTCTAGGATGTTTGGCCTTTTGGCCTAACAGAATATCAGGACTATGCTAAATTATCAGACTTAAGGAAATACATGTATGCATGCTAAAAGCACTGAGTATATATAAAAGGTATATAAAAGAAAAGGCAAAAAAATTATCATGGCATCAGGGCAATCCCAGACAAGAATACAGAACAGGAGAGGAACTCACTGAGCATTGAGAGGAGCTCTGCAGAGGAGGACTTGGGGGCTCTCATGGATGAAAAGCTGGATATGAGCCAACAGTGTGGCTCATAGTCCAGAAAGCAAATTGCATCCTGGGCTGTATCAAGAGAGTAGTGGCTAACAGGTAAAAGGACTAATGATCCATTTCAGTTAAAATCCTCAGGTATTATAAACTAGAACAGCTTTATTGAAAAAAAAAAAAAAAAACATTGTCCCTATAAGCTTTTTCATTAACATGAATGTTTTCTTAATCATAACTAGCCCCATAATCTTGATTACAGGAAAAAAGTATACATTTATATAGATTAGCAAGATTTAGCTACATCTTACAAATATTTCTGAAAACATTGAATTATTGTTGTGAGTTTTCAAAACAAATTTTGGCTGACCTGTAGATGAAAACCTTTCATTTTTCTTTAAAGTTAGGCTTTTAATCCCGCAAATACTATCTAAGATAAAGCCAGCAAAACACCTTTTTTAATCTCTCAAGCAGCTTGTCTGTTTATCCCAGCATCAGAACAAAAGGACGTGTCAGATTCAGATAATCAAAAACTCACAGAATGGTTGAGATTGGAAAATCACCTTGTCCAACCTCCCTGTTTAGTCAGGGACATCCAGACCAGGTACCCTAGACTATGTGCAGAAGACTTTGGAATATCTCCAAGGATGGAGACTTGTCCTGGGTAAAGAGAATAAAAGAGGGGTGGAGTATCTAGCAGAGTTTAATTCCATGCCTCTTTTTTTTTTTTATTAATAATGTTGTGGGGTTTTTTTGTTAATGTCTCTTATTTAATCTCTGTTTCAGTTTGTTTGTTTGCTTAATCAAGTAAATAGTTTTTATCTCAAGCAGGAAGGAGTTCTGGAGGAACCTTTTGTTTTTCAGTTTGTTCCAGTCACCTCTGGGTCTATCACTGGGCAACACCAAAAAGAGCCTAGTTCTGTCATCTTTGCATCATCCATTCAGGTATTTATAGACACTGATTGATAAAATCCCCGAGATTTCTCATCTCGTGGCTGAGTAGCCCCAGCTCTCTCAGCTTATTGTCACAAGAAAGATGCTTCAGTCTCTTCATCATCTTCATTGCTCTTCACTAGAATTTGTCTAGGATGTCCAAGTTTCCCTGGTACTGCGAAGCCCAGAACTGGACCCAGCAGTCAGGTGTGGTCTCACCAGTGCTGAGCAGAGGGGAAGAATCGCCTCCCTTGACCTGCTGGAAATACTTTGTCCAATGATGCCCAGGAGACCACTGACCTTTGATGTAAGGGCACATTGTTACTTCATGTAAAGATGCATCTGGACTTGTCCTGGAGCATGCTAAAATACAGATATACATAGACAGGATAGTCCAACTTGAAATATTGTTACAATATTTGCATATTTATTAACATAGATATTTGAGAAAGTCTCCTAGAGGAAGTTCTAGTTCTAAATATTAGTTATTAAATTTCTTCTGATAGAAACTGAATTTTGAAATATCATTTAACTGATACTCCCTTTCTTTGATTTCTTTGATGTTTTACGTTATACAAGAACACTATAAAAGGAGAGAGAATGTCTATTATGTGAAGATAACAGGAAAATTAGTAGAAAAAACATAGCCTATGGGGATATTTTATTTAAATTATTTCTAAAGATGTCTGATTTAAGGTTTTTTTTAAATTATGCTTTTTTTTTTTGTAATAAAACTAATTTTAGTCATTTAATATAACACAAAAATTAGCTGGATATAGAGGACTGCTTCAATCACATTATACATTTGTTTTTTCTTCCATATAGAGCTCAGCTTTTGGCAAGTGTTGAAAATAATCTAGGAGGCCAAATATGGCTGAACTGGTAATTGCTTCTAGGATCCATACTTAGAGCAGTCAGAAACAGTCAGGAGTTCGATTTGATCCACGTTGCACAAAAATTGAGACAAAGCCTGCCTCAGAGAGATGCAATCTAAATTAAAATGACAGGCGACAAGCTGCAAGCACATAGTAAGCATCAAAATGCCTTGGTATCAGGGTCAGTATTACAGTTCAAAGTCCAATCCAGTTATCAATTATTGTTTATAGACAATTTCCAAGCAAGCAGTACAGAAAATTGATTTATACTTCATTCCTTCCTACTGTTTATGGATCTACCTCTGATTAAACCCAAAGCTGTTTTCAGATTATCTCTTTTATTATTTTTTTAATTTTGTGAATGGGGTTATTTGTACATATGTAACATTTTTATAGTCGTTTGAACTTTTTTTTCCCTTCACAATTTGTAGACATAACCTAGATAAACCAGAACTAGGAAAAAATCCTCACAAACACTTATGTAATTGGAGATCCCTGATCACTTTTAAGAATGATTTACAGTAATAGCTTGCAGAATATAATAAATAAATTAGGTGAATATGATAGAACAGCTAGGTGTAACTGAAATTTCTTCTTTTCACTTTAGTGAGTTTTCTTCCAGACAGATTCTTCCAAGGGAACTGTATTAAAACAAGGCCAAGAATTCTTAAAAAACTTCTAAAATTTCAAGTATTATTGTGATTTAAAGTAAGTTTTTATACAAAATTTCCCTCTGTTTATTTAAACGTTGTTTGCAATTTTAATAATTTCTGCTCCTTGAAATCATTGTGGAAGTAATCTCCTTTTAGTTGTATAATCCCTTCAACCCACAATAGTTGTAAAAAGAGGTACAAAAGATTAACCACAAGATTAACTTTTCTTTCACTAAACTGATGATTATGACTTAGCAAAATTGTTTAGATAAAGTCACTACACTTCATAACTTATAAGAACTACGTAGTTTTGAAGATAACAAGATAACAATATAATTTTTCTTTCTTAATAGTAATTTTAATATTCAGTGAAAGTAAAGGGGTTTGAATTACAGATACCACACATAACTGATTTGTGTTTGACAGTTTAGAGAAAAATACTATACTTCTAGTATTTTTAGAAAAATACTAATTTCTATTAACTTCTGGTAATAGGAAGAGTTAAAAAAAAATGTAAGATCCATACAATACATAAGTATTGAGCACTATCCCCATTGAATTACGAGTTCCTGTGAAGGTAGATTATGAACAGGAACACTTGTATAGTCCATAGGGGTATCATACAAAATCCTTTGTGAATTCTTGCTGTTACTCGAAGCTATTTCTCCTAAGAACAAGTAAAATTGTGAAGTAAATTTCTCGATATACTTTCTTAGTGCTTTTAAAATCTATGATTAAAATTTCAAGATGGGAATCTCTGTTTGGTGTATCCTTCTATGCTATGCTCCATCTTGATTTTGACCAATGAAAGAATATGCTATAGGAAAGAAAAATAATCTGACAGTCAGGAATGCATGATATTTTAGCATTATGTTTGTTACCAAACCATCTTAAAGCATAATCTTCACCTATTTTAAGAAGTCCCAGAGGTGTAAAGAGAAAACAAAACCCCACAATCTTGATCAGTCAAGGCTGTCTAGAAATAGTTCTGAATATTAAGTACACATATTGAAAATATTAAAGTTTCTCAAATCAAAATTTAAGCTGAAAGTAAAATATTCATTTATTAGCAGAGTCTGGAGGCAATAAGACAAAAATTTTCAGAGAAATTGATATGGTTTTGTTCTTATCAAACTAATGAGCTGAAGATTTCCGCCTCCAGATGCACTCTTCAAGGTGAGAAAAATATTATTATGTCAATTCTAGTAATTTAACAATTTAGTAGTTTGGAGACATAAGATCTGAGAAAAAATATCTCTTTTTGGATTCAGTCTAATTTTTGCAGTGTCATTGCTGTAATCACTGGTAAATTAGTAGTGGCAAGTGTTATTGGCTGCACGAAACAGTACAGAGGGACAGAACTCCTTATGGGTCCTGTTAATTCTTTTGCTCTTCAATACAGAATCACAAGAGAAATTTCCTTACATTCTTTAATATATTTATGATCTTGAAATCATCCTGATGAAAAACTGTTTAAACACTAATAATTTTTTTGTGACAGAACACCAAAATAATTCTAAAGTCTCACCATCTACATTAATAAGGTAATTTTGGCAGCATTACTAAAACCAAAAAGAATTAAAGACCTGATGAGCAAGTTCTATTTTTGAAAGAAAACAATAAAAAACCCCAAACAAACATGAACAAGAAAAAATAAAACAAAACCTCCACATACATGCTCTATAAACTTTGACTTTAATTTGAAACACAAGCCTTTATATATGATTTTCGCTTTCCATTTATATTTCTGGATTTCATTTTTCATATAGACCATTTGAAAATTGCTATTAACAACTGATGATAAAGGCTAAATACAGAGGATAAAGAATAATTGTCAATGCTTAAAGTAAACAGATACATGTCTTTCTTCTGAGGAATCCACTGCTGCAGTGAATACTGATACATCTTTTGACATTGGAAGTGATGATTTAGGTGTAATTTCAGATCAAGAAAGCAGATTACAAGGTCAAAAGCTATCCACTTGAGAAAAAATCTTATGTCATCCTACAGAACTTAAAACTTTTGATATAGAAATTCAGTAACAGAATAAACAGAGTGCTAATGTTCTTTGTCTTTTTAAATTTACATCTGAGAGAAGTGATAGTTATAATTTAACTTAAGACAAAAGGTAACAGAATAAAACAGGAAAGCCAAGCTGGAGGCCTTGTAATGCCTTTAGATCCCAATCCATCTAAATGAGACTTTCTGAGTGGACACACATGCCAAAAGCAAATGTTCCATAAAGCATTCCCAGTAGATCTGAATGTGATCACAGTCTCAACCACAAGGATCAGACTGATTTACTGTCAGACTAAGCACCTCTGCTGTTCCTTGCCATGGAGAAACAAAGGTTTCCTGCTCTGAAGGCAGAAAAAACCACAAAGAGAATACTCCTAGCATCTCCAACAGGAAGGATAAGACCCATTCCCACTGTTTCTAACAACTGTCTATGAAAGCCATTTTTGCAGTGGTTTCTCTGAGCTCAAGTCTGGCATCAATTTATTTGCATTTTGGCTAGTGAACTTATTTTCTACCACAGCGCTACATTAATTTCTGCACACAGAAAAAATCCAACAACTTAAGAACATAACATAAATCCCCAACCCAGCTGACTTGCAGAGATTTCTTCTACCATACAATGACCCTCTTCTGTTTTAAAGTTAATTTATATTAATGACCCTCTAGCCTTTCTTCTTTCACTTTCTTAGTGAACCTTAGGTGCACTAAGGTCTAGCAGACTTCAATGTAATACTAGTACTTTCCCTAATGTTGTATACTTTGAATCAAAAAATTAACTGCTAATGTAATTGAAATATTAGCAAATTACAGCTTTCATCTTCAGAGTTTTTATTACTACTGTACCATATTATAACACTTTTTCTCATAAATTCATCATTTTTCTTCTCTCTACTGATATTTCAATATATTTGTAAGATTAAAAAATAAACACAAACCAACCACACAAAACAATCTGTACTGATTCAGAAAAATATATCCTAGCCTTCTATTAAATTGAAGGTTATTTTACTGGGTTTAATTTCTCTCCCCTACCATTTAGTGTTCTATTATTTAACATATTGCTTGTATTATACAACTATGAAATGTGTAGGTATAGTTCATAAACATTTTTTTTACATGTGTATTTCTTTGTGAGTTTTCTTCTTGTGCAGGTACCAGTCCTGCAGATAGAACGTACCTCCCTGCACATGGAATTTTGATTTATTTGATTACTTTTTCTAGCCTCCAGCTATTCATATTCCAAGTACCTATTAGCTTTCCTTGACTGAGGATATTAAGAAACAAATATGTTTGCATATGATTAGTCTTTGAAAACATAGAATCCATCATGAAGCAATATAAAAGAGCTTTTTTTTTCCATGATGGAAAAGAGGCTGATTCTGTTCAAAGATTTTAGAATGAAAATTATTTTCAATTAAAATAGAAACCAGACCAAATAATTCAACTAGTCTTCATCTTTTTGCTTAGCCCTTAATGTATTCCTCCTGTATTTGTATGATAAAGACCATTTATTGAGCATCACTACCCAAATTATACCATTTTGATGTTGGATCCTAAGACTGTCATCTAGTAAGTAACAAACAAAGAGTATCTGTGAGTGGCTGACCAATAAATTGGACTTCATCAAAAATTCAATACCATCCAGCAAAGCATTGGGATATTGCTGGCTTCAATTCATGGAAAAGGATTTTCACAGACCATGTGTCAGTCATGCAAAAGGATGGTTGAAAATAACTGTTGGATTGGCATATTAATGATCACAGGAGACCAATGTAAATGTCATGAACTATTGGGAAAGAATAAACTGAGCACTGCCACAAGTCCTCATATGTTCCCAGTGTGAACAGATAAAAATTTTATCACAACAAACAGCAGGGTAGTTTGCATGAATTATTAAATCCTATGCGTACAAGAGGGTTTGTAATTAAATAGAAAGACTTATTGAGGACTATAGTAACTGACAATGTCTAGAGCCTGAAAAGTCCAGCTGCAAATCAAGAGCCTAGCATATATGACTGCTTTTAATCTGTGCGACAATTTATGACTTATTAATTTATAACATTTTTTGATACTGCCAAATTGAAGACAAATGTACAATTATTTTTCAACATGCACATGTCATTAATAAAAAAATATTAAGTATATAACTTTATTTATATGAAATCACTTTTATCTTTCACAATAATAATAACTCCATTCTAATAAGCTATTTAATGCAGAAACTTAGTTTAAATTAACTATGTTGTCCTTTATGCATTATTATGTATGAGCCTCTCTAATATGCCTTCTGTTTTACATTTTTAGCAACAAAATCACATGCATGAAATTCTCAAGGGCTTATTTTGTATTTCAGCTATGAACAATTCAGCCCTAAGGTATTTAATTCAGATTATAAGGCCTGTGACATTTGGAATAATACTGGAGGTTCCTTTTCACCCCATTATGTAGACAAAGTCTTGCAGTATGGTAATGTGTGCAGAAGGTCAGTAGCTCTTCTTTCCTATTGCCCTCTACCCATAAAGAAAATGCAGAAGTTACTTTGTAGAAACAAGTAAGAGTTTTCAATTATGTTTTCCTTTCATAACCTGAAGTAAAGAGAGACATACAACAGCTTTATATTAATCCTCTACTTCCTATCTTATTTTACCTATTATAATGGATTAAGTTGCATTATTCTTCTCTTCTGGTTTGGGACAATGCTGAAGAGGTTAAATAGTTGACTGCCATTACTTCTTTTTAAAGAATGGAGCAAGTACACAGGGTACAAACACTAAAGAAACTAGCCCTGAAATTCTCAGCATGAAACTCCCAAAGAGGAGAAAGTTTTTCTTACCTTTCTGAAATGCCTAAGCCCCAGTACTTATACTGTGAAGCACAGTTTCAGCCCTTGAGTTTGACACTAGTCCAAAGTAGTTAGTTCTGTCAGGACTGGAGAATTTCTGCAGCATATCACAGAATCACATATGTGGCATAACTATGCACATGAAGAATGAAATCCTTCTAGTTTGAGGCAAGAACATAGGAAGATTCCAACAAGTTCTCCACTTGTGTCTATCTGTTTATAAAACCTTGGGTTTTTTTCCTTGAACATTATTGACTACTCTCTTTTATATATTTTATGCTTTAAATTGGTTTGACAGGTTCTTAAATTATTAATTTATTATATCACTTGTATTATATGTTCTTTATAATGTCGGTATGCAAATTTATATTCCAACTTCAGAATCAAGCTCAACAGGACAACACAAACTTTACAATAGGAAAGTTTCTATCTGATACTGAATAGCATTTAGATGTTATCTAACTGCACCTAAACTCTGATTACCCCTATAAATATACAGAAATTAATCAAAAATAAAAATCTTCTGAGTTGCTTTTAGGGTTTCGTTTCTGTACTAATTACAGACAAGTAGTGGCCATGATGATAGAATTATAGAATCAATCATACAATCATTCAATTACTTGAGGTGGAAGGGACCTTAAAGATCAACAAGTTCCAATCTCCTTGCCATGGGCAGGGTCACCTTCCAGTAGACCAGGCTGACCCAAGGTCCCCATCTAACCTGGCCTTAAACATTTCCAGGGATGAGGCTTCCACAATTCCTCTGGACAACCATTGCCTCACCACCCTCGGACTGAAGAATTTCTTTCTAGTACTAATCTAAACCTATGCTCTGCCAATTTATAGTTGTTACTCCTTTCCCTGTCCTCACATGCCCTTGTGAAAAATCCCTCTCTTTCTGCCTTTCTTCTAGTACATCTTTAGCTAGTTGAATCCTGTTATAAAGGTCATCACAGAGTCTTCTCTTTTCCAGGCTGAACAACCCCAAAACTCTAAGACTGTCTTCATAGCAGACATGCTCCAACCCTCTGATCATCTTCATCATCATCATTGTCCTCCTCTGGACCTGCTCCAATATGTCTTTGCCCTCCTTATGTTGGAGGCTTCAGGACTCCAGGTGGGATCTCACTAAATTGGAGAAGAGGGACAGAATAACTTCTGTTGACCTGAAGACCAAATTTGACAGGCATGATTTGAAGTTAGTGAAACCATATTGGCTTATGTGGTATATGTCATCATTTTCAATGTGTCTTGGCATAAACCCCAGGAGGATCTGCTCTATGATCTTCCCTGGCACCAAGGTGAGACTGACCAATCTGTAGGCCCCAGGTCTTTCTTCCCTTTTTAAAAATGGGAATTATATTTCCCCTTTTCCAGACTGCCACAACTTCGCAAATATGATGGATAATGTCTTAGTCATATCATCCGCCAGTTCCACGAGGACCTGCTGATGACAAGGACCAAGTCCTATGAGGGCACTGCTTAGATGGTCTCAGTCTCTCCTACAGTGCTGCACTGTATAGACTTCTGCTATAAAGTCACCTGTCCCAGCCCTCTCTTTGATCCTGACCATAAGTTCTCAGTTCATACTCACCCATTCCCAGGCAGAGGTCCATGATTCCATGTGGTCATTGACAAAGAGGGCAACACTCCCTCCTTGTCTCCCCTGAATGTCTACAGGAAATTTTACCTCTAGCTCTGCTGCTTACAGATGCTGTAATGAATTTAACATTTTGTCTGTCTGTACACTAATTTTTTTTCTCTAGCTCGGTGATATCTGTTTAGCTCAGATTTAACTTTGAACTGCCTTTTGTTATTAGATTGTGAGGATCTTAGCATAAGAAAGCTTTTGCTTTTTGGACATCTGAAGTGCACTGGAATTCAATAACAGCACATTTCCTCTCCTATTCACAACCCCAAAACTTGGACACGATGCTTTACTTAAAAGATAATATGAACAGTTTCAAATAAGTTTTCTATTTGAGAAAAAGTCTCACTTATGCAATGAGCAAAGGTGATTACTTTTAATTTTTCAGTATTACATTGAAGTATATGTGACATTTTTAGTTTTTTTTCTTTCATATATTTATATCACAAAACATATAACTAGAAGCTATACCTGAAGTCAAGAAAAGTTATTTATTTTAGTAATAATTTTTTAAAGTGCAGGAACTTTTAAACTGTAATACTATTTCCTTCTGAGGAATAAAATTCAACACCTATTTATATTTTCCTGTAAAATTAGAGGTACTTCAGGCCCATGTATTTTGCAATATTATGGGGTTATTTATGCTAGTGCAATCTAATCAAGTATAAGTGAAGAATTGAAGAAGAAATTTTTATCTGTCTGGGTTTATAGGATTTTTTAAAGCAAACCATTTATGCTCTTGAATAAAATATTTGTCTCATACAGGCAAAAAAAAAATCTATATGGAAGTTAAAAGATAAAAGATATCTAAGGAAAAAAAGATGCTTAGTTATACAAGCTAACATTAAAAAAGATTCTTGTGAGCTTTCCTATGTATTCTAATGCACTTTTTTCCCCAGGAAAATCAGTTTTGTTTTCATTTTTTACCCACTTATTTGGAATCTGACACTAAAATAACTCAGCCAAAAGCTTTTTGATTAGTGCCCTTACACTTAACTAAGCAACATCCACTACTATCCAAATAGATACCTGCTAAAATGGAAATTAATATCCTGTAACTCAAAACTGAGATTACTTCATGCAAGTGTTCAACTGTAACACAATCTTAAAAAGAAGATCTTCAAAAAAAAGATCTTTCAGACAAATCTGGCACAATAATTACTCACTCATTTGTTGGGCATTTGTGCAAGTATTTCTGTGGTCATTTCCATGCTTCTTCACCCACGTATGTGTTAACATAGAAGGGTAAATATCTGTGACACTTCAGTGAGTCCTGGAACTTGGGTATTGAGAGTTTTTTCTTTCAGTGACTGGAACAAGGTTCTTCACTGTAAAACACTCAAACCATCCAACTAATTCTGACTGCAAGTTGGATTATGTAGCTAAGTAGCTAGAGAGCAGGTATTTCCAATTTTTCACTGCAGTGTCTCAAGATGTATGTTGTATTTCAGACTTCTAGGTCTTCATCTCAAATGATGGGCTCCCTTTTAACCTACCTGGATACATAAGCACATCAGTTCTTCAGAACATTTTCATGGCATTCTTCTCACAGTATCCTCTACATTTTCCATCCAGTTCAGTCCTACATGTAACAACTTTTGGTATGCTTTTTCTGGGCACACAAGTACTTTCCCTACTTCTGACACCACTGAGAAAAGACAAGTCTAGGAAAGAAGGGGAATTTCTAAGAAAAGGCAGTACCAGCCTCACAGTTAAAATACTTCACTATTCTCCTGTGCTAGATATATATCATAGAATATAATCCCTCACTGTTATCAGTCTGGAGTAGCAATGATATTCAGAGGGGAATTTTGCTTGCTCCATCATTATCAGCAGGTCAGTGTCTCACAAGTTAAATTCATTAAGCTTTGAATATATTGTTGGTGTAAGAAGCAGTCATGAAACTGCATTCAGAAAATTACAAAAAAATATAATACAGGAAAAAAAGTTAAATGCCTAGAAACCACAGGCAAAACCCCACTCTTGCTTCTTCTCTCTTTAAAAGCACTCTCTGGGAAATGGATGGGCTGCAAGTGCTCCACCTAAAAGCTTTTCTTAACAAAAATGAGACATTTTTTTACAAGACAGCAATTAATGCCTGTCCTGGTTTTATTTCAGTACTTCATGAATTAAAGTTATCCCAAAGAATGATTATTTTAAGGAAAGAAAAAAAGAAAAGTGACCTTTCCTCCTTCCATTATCTTGGCCACTAACTAGGCATTTATCAGCATGAACTTTAGCATTCATAATTGTGTTGTGTCCTGAAAGAAAATTTTTAATCAATACTAATAGGTTTCTATGCCGAAGAAGAACTTTTTCAGGTAGGAGTTCCTACTTGTTCCTAGTTTGGAGATAAGATATTTTCTCTTTTTTTTTCTCTTTTTTTTTCTCTGTTACAAGTATTTGTCATGCCACAGGTTTCAACCTGATGAACAGGAAAATATGGACAAGGATATCCAATTAGTAAGTGTGTTTATTGCACTTTGTTGTAGTAAACTGAGTTCAGGGATACAAGTCTTAATTTCTCATTCTGACCAAGAGATGCATTTACTAGTGAGACAAGGAAGTAGAGAGATGGTCTTTGCAGTTTGGAATCCTTATTCACAATTTTACTGTGGACACCAAATTCTGAGACAGATTCTATGTCACTGCACAACTGTAACCATACTTTCAATCATCCTTGGCTCCCAATCAGGTCAGTCTCTTTCTTTGAATCCCAAAGTATGGAATATATTGCAGAAAAATTCACTCCCTCCTGACCTTAGCTTCCCCGGCAAAACATTGATAATTTAATTAAAGGATGATTCATCACCTCTCCTTGACAGCAATATGAAGAAGTCAGGAAGCAGAAGTATAGGAGCAAGTAAAAGAAAAGAAAAAACACAAAACAAACAAACAAAATAAGCCCAAAACCCCCAAACCCCCAAACCTATAACCCATCAATAATAAAAAGTAAAGGTAACCATATCCAGAGATCCATAGCTGCCACCCATCTGGGAGATGTAATAGATAATAGGCTTCTAGCAGATTTTTAGCTCATGGAAAGAGATAGGAGACTTGACCTTACTAAGCAGCTTAGGTAAACTGGGCTGGAGTTCCATGTTTCTGACACAATTATTATGTCTATGGAGAATAATATTTCTATGTAAAGGAAAGTAAAAGACAACATCTCAGAGAGAGCTAGGGAAGTTGTCTAGGCCAGCTGCAGGAACAGCAAGACCAACTGCTTTGTGTGACCAACTATTATCTTGTGGTCAGGTCTCAATGAAAGACTGCCAAAAGAGAGTTTTGGGCCCAGCTGTCTTCAGAAGTAAATGAAATGGTAGAAACCTACTAACTGTTACTGTTACAAGACTTTGAAAGGATGGAGAACTATTCTGAGCAACAACTTTCAGAGAAGTTGTGCATGAAATGAAAAGAGATCCACAGACCTGTAGACCCCTAGGTCCATAGTGTTTTCCCACCTAAATGATTCTATGATTCTGTAATTCAGAAAACAACCACCATAAAAGAGCAAAAGATCATAAGATTGTGAATGTGGGCATGTCCATGAAGCATTTCAAAATGTTGGCAATGAAGAGAGAACAGGCTCACACTATAAAATGAATTTTCTACCAACATCACAGCTCTTCCTTACTTTCTTGCCTTGAGTCACCACAGGGACTGGGGAGAAGCTGTCTTTCCCATCAATCCATTACAAGATATCCTGAGGCAGCTTTCTTAGGTCAAAGTGAATCAAGATTCCTCTTTTTCAAACGTCCACATTTCGATCCTTTGTCCCATACACTTTTAAAATGTATTATTTTTTTTTGTCACATGAAAGAGACATGATCAGCTCTCTTCATCCTATTTCTTGATTTCCTTTAATTCAAAAGGCTAAATTTCAATGTCTTGAAAGGTATTCATCCTTTGACACAACTTGGAAAGTCTCCTGTGTGCACTGCCTGCAGGCTAAAGTAATTCCAAGTAAATGGATTTCTTCATAGCCTAAACCAGAAAAAGGTAGAAGATGGGAGAAGGTGATAGTTAGACACTTAGCTTGTAGTCATTAAATCACACTTATTTGTGTGGGAGATAAATTACAGAGCTCAGAATAAATTTTTGTCTAGAAAATAGCATAACTGCCAGGATGCAGATCCTGGGTGAATTTGGAGATGAGGTAATTATATCTTGGGATGTAGTTTTCCCATCTTTCACATGCAGGTACTTTAGGAAACCATTGCCATTAACTGTACATAAAATAACCAAAGGATGATGTGACAATGGGAGAACAGAAGGGGTGGGCAGTGCCCAAGTAGGAGAGTTAACAGCAATCTGGAGTCTGACTATAAAGAATTTGGAGGATAAGTGGCCAGTCTGTGTTTATACAGATTCCTATGCAGTTTTTATGGGGTGTACTGAATGGCTCCCTTTTTGGGAATAAAGCCTGTGAGAAGTAAATAGGGTATTGGTATGGAAAAAATGAAGTGGGAGAAATCCTGAAAATTGCAAGATCCATAGCAGTATCAGCTGGATGGGAAACAGCTCAGCAGAAAGGGGACACGCAGACCAACTTTTAAATAACCAAATAGATTCCTTCACTTGGTTGGCTGTCTTAGCAGAGGAAAAAAAAAAATTAGAACAAGAGGAAAAGTGGGGTTATCTTTTGGAGTGGCCACAGGTGAATCGTGGCCACTCCAGGATGGAGACTTGTTAAGAGAGGGGCTAAGAAGAGGATGGCTGGTCACCCTAAAGGCATATGAAACATTTATCTCTGCCTGCAGCCAGTTCTACACCAGACCAGAGAAACAGTCCTTGCAAGACTCCCCTTCTCCCTCCAAGGGCAGGAAAAGTATTATGGGAAACAGCAGGTTGACTACATTGGTGCTTTTGACAAACCAGAAGGAAAATAACGTATATGAGTTGAAATAGTCTCAGGTCTGGTGCAGGCTGAAGCAGTGGCATGGGTCACAGGGGCTGAAAGGGTCATGGTTCAGTTTCCTGCCTAAAGCAAAATCAATTCTATCAGATAATGGCAGTCACTTCACAGCAGAAATAGCCCCAGAATGGGTAAAAACTAGAGGAATGCTGTGGCTGTTAGACACCACCTACTATCTGCAAATCAGTTGGATCAAATGGCCACCTAAACCAGTTTTTAAGCTCTCAAGATCCAAAGTGGCCTGACCAGCTTTGGAAGATTATGACCAAAGTCAAAGCAAAGTGGAGTAAATGAATGTCCATGACTTGTGTCATTTTAACTGGAGTCACCTACTATCTCTTCTGGCAACAAAGGGACTGACAATCCCCAGAACACTTTACATTTTCCACATCAGCCAGTATTGGTAATCTTCCCAACTACTGCATTATAGAAGTGCAATATAAATTGTTGTCCCTCGTTGTTTTAAGAAGAACAGATAATTTTCATTCCCTGAAGATTAGTCTTCAAAATATAAATCACCTTCCTTGCTGGACTGCTTTCATTGAGACAGTAGGTGGTGGCTTTTATCTTCTTGAATGTTTTAAACACTTGCTAAAAAAAGTTGTCCCGGCATGCTCTTTTAATGGTCAGTTTAACCTCTGCTGTCAAAAAGATAAAGTACTGCTTCTTTCCTGTATAATGCTCATAATATAGCTAGAACTTAAAAATCAGCTGAGCATTCTGGAGAAATCACTTTCTTCTTATTTATCTGCTCAGTTTGCATTGTAAATTACTGTCTTAAATTGCAGTCTTATAATTTAAATAATTCCAATTTAAGCACGTTCTGGATTTAAAAAAGACAGGGAAAGAAGAGGATTTAATTAAATTACATTGGAAATTAAATTAAACATAAGAAGGAATAACTTAATTCATGATCAATTCGAAGTTCTTGGCTGAATATTGTGGTCATATCATTGTAAATTATAATAACTAATATTCTGACATGTAGAAGAACACTAATTTCTATCTTTCTAATCAATGTTTGATGTGATCAATACTACAAATGCATCATTTGACACTCTAGAGTTAATGTAACTGCTAATATTACTTTGGTACAATCTAAAGCCAAAAGAAATATTTAATTTAATAATTTTTACTCTTTTTAATAGTTTTAGATATATATTTTTCAATAATATTTATGATGTAAAGAATGCTATCTGGACAATTTTTCTGTCTTTTACAAACATCATTTTTTGGTTTACAAAGATGAAAACCTGAATAATAATATTCTTAATTTTGAAAGCAATTTCTGTCAGAACAAATTTTCCTTTTATTAGCCCAGCAGAGAGGAGGAAGGGAAGGGAAGGGAAGGGAAGGGAAGGGAAGGGAAGGGAAGGGAATTCATTATAGTTACACTCTGTTAGTGGCTAGTGATAGACCTGTGAGATAATGCTTCCAAATCTTCTGAACCTTCTCATATCTAAAATAATAGTTATTGACATTATAATTATTGGTAGCAAGTGAAATGCACCTTAGTCTTTTGATGCCTGACTGTAAAATTTTTT
Organism: Chloebia gouldiae; assembly: GCA_003676055.1. Lineage (NCBI taxonomy): Eukaryota > Metazoa > Chordata > Aves > Passeriformes > Passeridae > Chloebia > Chloebia gouldiae. Next base: position 16,198,502 of record QUSF01000001.1, read on the forward strand.
GTCATTATGGTTATTGCTGTCATCATGTGCTACTTCAGATTGAACAAGTCAAATTTCTGTCATCACTAATGGTTCATTATTAATACATGTCCTCGATCATTGATAAATTTAGCTGAATAATTGTCATGCTCTACCTCAGATTTTTCTGCAGTCTCTGGGGCTATGATACTATGCCCATATTTAGGTAGGCTTGCATTCAGTATGAAGAACTTTTTGATACAGAGTTGCAGCACACTAGCATGTTAATCATAGTGTCTGTATTTGCAATGCCTTGATATGTAGTCCAAAGAGGTTCGCTAGGAGCCGTGATTCAGAGTGGCTCTTGTCATTTTGCTTAATAAATAAACCTTGAAGAAAAATGCACTGCATTACCCTACACAGCATTCTGAATCTTCCTTACTTTGCCATGTGGCTGTCCAGCAGCTGTCCATCATTTAACTGATACAGGCACACCACATGATCAGACTGGCAGCTTCAAAAGCAAGGCACATGTACAACTAAAGCTGCTTCTGCTTTTAACAGTGATATTGCTTAGGAGTCATTTACATAATCTAGGGCAATTGCCATGCCTGACTCATCATCTAACCTGAGCCAGAAAAATAATTTCCCAGCAGAGAAATCTCACAATTCTACAGATTAAAAAAAAAAAAAAAAAAAAAAAAGGAGCTAAGGAGCTTCTTGGAGCTTCTCTTCTCTTGCCTGGGTTGAATGTTATAAGCTAGCAGCTTCTTGACTCAACAAGTTACAATCTGTAATGTGATATTATATCAGAACCCAGGATAAGACTCAACACATTAGAGATACATAGCATTCTGTCCAGGGAAGGGCTACCTCAGAAATACATTTTCTCACATTTTTATACATCCCTTCAACCCAGGGGATAAATCAGGACCAAGGAACTCTTAAGTGATTACTTCATAACAAGGTGAAATTGGAAGCATAATTATGTCTCCTATCCAGCTATTAAGGTTGCATTTTTAGTGACATATAATTAATCACTTGCGATTTATCTTCATTCCCTTAGGACACTTGTATCATGTTGTGTCTGCACTTTTGAGGTTCTCTGTGACAGTCCTGGTATAAATGTTACCGACAACTAATGCTTCATTAGCAGCAATTACTCACATCTACATCATTGTATTAGAGTCACTGAATAGGTCAATCCACAAGAAAGCCCTAACAGTCTATTTAGAGGATAGATATACGTTCCTATTACATAGATAATGTAATTTTTTAACTTTTCATTGTTGTTATCTATTAGTTTCAGAAATACCAGTTGTATGTCATCAAAACTGGATTAAATATTTCTCTCCATACAGATCAGACCTGAAACACATGAGGGTAAAGTGTCCTGAAAACACTGACCCCTCACAGCAAAAACAGCCTGGCCCTTCTCCACATATTTACTCTTTCTTATTTCTGTTATTCAGCTACTTTCTTCAATCAGTGCAGAAAGGAGGCTGAAGGTGCCTCAGGCTCATAGACAGAAGAACTTGGAAAGCCATCTAGCATATAGCTCTTTTCAGGAAACTTCCCTAAAAATACTACTGTCTGCAAAGGCACGGATTCTTACCTGCTCTACCAGCCCTACCCTCACGGTAATGAGCACTGCTGCTCCACAACTGTTTTGAAACTTTAATAAGATAAATGACAAATGTGTATTTTATTTTGCGTCTTCAACCACTGATGGAAACTAAAGTTAGGAAGTCTGATAAGATTTCATCACAGAAAAGAAGTATAATATTAAAGAAAAACATGGGAATGAGAGTCAGGGTAAGGATTTATTTCCAGGAAAGACACCATTACTGTAATAAAACAGCACTTTGAAGGCCAGGAAAGGATGGCAGTTTCTTCAGCACATTGATGAGAAACATGTAGCTCAGAACATCCAGCAAAGTAGAGACAAAGACTTTATGGCAGACAACTTTCATCATCTGTAGAGTTCCATAGTTAAAATGGTTATTCTGATTTTGGTACCTATTTTGATGTTTCTAAGAGCAATATGCATAGTTTGGTGCTCTCAAAAAATAAATTTTGTTTGAGAATACTTCAACAAAAAGAAAAAAAATCACAAAAATAAAAACCAAGAAGAAAAAAGCACATATATAATTTCATATACTTTCAAAACAGTCAGAACAGGAAGATTACCAGAATTAATATCTCCATAATTATCCCTGCTGAAGGGTTGACATCTGGCAATCCACATAATGGTGACTTGGCAGTGTTTTGTATCACTTATTGTCCCATGTTTCTTTTATTTTCTTTTCCTTTTCTCTGCACTGGACTCATATGATTTTACTAACCCAGAAGACAAGTGCACCAATAAGTGGAACATATTTAATTTGCTAGATTATTTAATTGTGTAAAAGTCCAGCAAGAATATAGATGAAGCTACAGACCAAGAGCTCTTTTCCCTTGACCAAATTTTGCTTGAGAGGTTTCATCTTTTATATTAATACATAAGAGATTCTACTATTTTTTTTTTATAAATTGGTGTGGGGATAGCTGATTTTTCATTAGTTATATTTTGTTTAGGCAAGTAAAATTTCTTTTATTTCTTTATAAGAAATAACGATGGGAGTTCATATAACTGCCTGAGGATGAGCTTCATAACAAAATAAAGTTTGCAATATGTTGTTGCGTTTTTAAAAAATATTTTAAATTTCCTTTTTTAGTATTTGTTCAAAGTATTCTGCTAATCTATTTTGAATTGGATAACAAATATCTGATCTAGTGCATTTTCTGACTTATTTTTCTTCAGGAAAACTGGAAATTTTGCAGGAAAAAAGAAAATTCTTTATCTAAAACAGTCTCTCCAGGCAATCTATATGGGAAAAAGCAAAATCACAACATGCCTCAATTGTTTTAACAGAAATTATTATCATTAGTGCCACTTCTGACATCGTACAATAATCACAATTTATAATTATGTGCATGCATTTATTTTTCCCTGCTAAATAAGATGCAGCATTTCTACCAAGGCTTACTGCCATTTTCATCAAAAGGATCAAGTGGTTTGACTGACAATGTTTATATTGATTTCCTCCTTCAATACTACTCCAAAGTCTCTTACCATCAAGAATAACTTCTTGTGGTTTTATATATTTATTTATTCATTTATTTAGATTTTTACTACGTGTTCACTTCAGGATGCTAGAATGAAAATTACATTTTGTGGCTTGGAATATGAACATTAACTGAGTGGCAAAGTATCAAAATTCCTCTTTGGTGGGTTACATGGTAGCATTATTGACAAGAAAATTTGGAAAGTAATATAGATTTTAAAAATAGTTTACCTCTTAAGGCAAACTTACTGGTCAAGACAAACTGACCAACATTTAGAAGTCTAACTTGACCTAACCAGTTCTTACCAAAGTAGAAATTCTGGCCACATAATGAAATGTCAAATTTGCAGGGACTTGATTTGAAGTAACCCTTATCACCTCTCTAATTTACATCCATCAACTCCATGTATAGACCTAAAAAGGTAAATTCTGTTTCCCATGCAGTAGTGGCTACAGGAAACTGTGCCTCAGGCTCTCCAAAAAAATATTGTTAAGGGCATAGTGCCTTACATAACATCCCTTCCCTGACAAGCAGATCAAAAGTATTAGAGGCAAGGGTCAGGCAAGATGCACAATGTCAAGCACATTTCCTGGAGCTAAGCACACCTCCACATCCCAAATGGTGGTTCCTACCCTCACCTTTCACAGCACAGAGGAAGGAGGTTTGCAGTGTATTGTAGCATGTGAAACATGGTAAGGAATGAGGTGGCATGTAAGAAGGGAGGGAGGGAACCATCAGAAGTGCCATCTATCCCAGAGCATCAGATGACACGCTCCATTGCATCTCCTCTGAGCTCTGCTTTCAGAACCTGTGAGCTCACACTAACACAGGCATGAAGAAATGAGGGCACTGGAGAAGGTGGGAACACTGCCATCATCTGGCATCTGTATCCCCAAGAATAAGAGGAATAGTCAGCATTGCTCAGCCATGTGTTTGCTGTTCATTTGTACTTTCTGCAGTGCTTATCAGCCTAGAACTTACACAAGCAAGGAAACAGTAAGAACTATCCTATTTTTCGAGGTGGCTGTCAGTCATGAGATGAAAGAAATGGCTGTTTTAAAGTTCACTTGCACACACAGGAAATTGTTCAGCATCATCACTTTGGGATTTCTTCACTTTGGGATTTCTTCACACCCACACTGCAAAATCCTGCTGTGTAAACACAGCAACATCGCATGCGTACACATTGTGGCACTCTGATGTGAGGATTACACTCAATAGTGATGTTGGCCACAAAAAAAGGAGCAGGCACACTTGCACACTGCTATCACTGCCATCAGATCCAAAATCTTCTCTTCATAAAGCTGAGGTCAGAAACCACCTAGTAATGAAGCTAGGAGAAACTTTTTATGAGGTTCCCCCACACCTCTAACTCACAGAAAGATAATGCCTATAAGACCAAATGGCTGCTGCTCCTGTTCTAAGAGTAGCAGTCCATAAAGGAAGTACTCTCATTTTTCAAAAGGATCAGTGAAGAAGCCTGAAGACAGGTGAATTTGGTGAGGCAAAGCAGCAGAAGGGACAGGCTCAGTCCCTACCAAGCAGATCCTTGAGTTGGTCATGGTCACTTGAAGGGTTGAGGGAGGATTGGCGGTGAAGCTTCGTAGCCTGGTAAGGGCAAATACTGTCTTCAGGGCATATGCAATGCCCTCAAGATGTACATTTCAATTGCCAAAGGGCCATATGAGACAGCTGCACCTGCCTTTCCAAGGTGGCAACAGAGTGTCATAGCACTGTCAGTCCTGCCTGTCCCACCCTGGCCTCAGCTTGTCCCCAGGAAAATGCCCGATGCTCAGGTCTGGGGCTGCACTGGTGCTTCCACAGGCCTAGTCCTGGCTGGGACTGTGGGACAGCCTTGGCTGCCAACCCTGCTCCTGGGTGCTGTTGGCCCCCATGGAGATCTGAAAGGGTGTTGTAAAAGAAGATGATTAACTGCAAAATGTTACAAATTACAAGGTGGGGCTGCTGCGATGATAGGGGAAGACCCAGAAGGTGCCTGTTCTATCTGGTAGCACTGAAAACACCACTAGTTGGAGCCTTTACCCAGATTAGCCCTCTTTCTCTAGGCATGGCCATGTCAAAGATGAGCCTCTGAGCAGCAGTAGAGAAGATCCAACCAGCCCAGGACATACCTGTGTGGGCACTGTGAATATGTAATAAAATTTAACGTTACTATTCTTATGTATTTTTAGCATGTCCCCTGATGACACTATCAAATACCTTTGGGCACATTCAGTTCTATTCTTCTCCATTAAATATGGATGTTCAATATGCTGCAGAGTGTTCTTTCTGGAGAAAGTGACTTTGCTAAGCTTCCTATCCCCTGACCACTTAAGCCAGACTGAAGAGCGTGAAGTTTTTGCAGACTGTAGAAGGGGACCACAGAGATTTGAATTGCTTGAAGGTGAGTAGAAGAAAAACATTGGGGCTTAAATTTGAGTTTGCATCTCCGAGGAGTATTTTGGGAGAAACGGATCATGATGGATGACAACACCATGACGACATCACGATGGATGACAACACCAGGACATACCTATGTCACTAATATTCCTGAAAGGCCCAGGAGCACTAGTTTAGTATATTTAGCAGTTCAACATGAGACTAATACAGAACCAGGCACGAATGCTACGCTAGTAGGGAATCCTAGCATCCTTTCTAGGAATGAAATTCATTTGGCTAGAAGTAGATATTTATGAGAATGATTCCTCTGTTTTGGGGGTTCTAGTGCAGTTTGTGTTAGTGCTTGAGGTCAATTAATCTTGTTACTTGAAACCTCTGTTACCCATCTCCATCCATTTAGGTATTCTCTCAGCCAGCCACTTTGCATTCTCTTCCTAAAGAGAATATTTCAAGACTTCTTTTAAAATGAGCACAAACTGTCCAGGATACTGAAATAGTTGGGTAGCTCTTGGTGGTCTACTTTTAAGATAACTGCTTGAAGACATCTCAGACATACACTCACCTGAAAATTTGAATTCCTCTCAGAAGTCCTGGAGTACATATTTGATTACAGTCTGAAAGGTGTACTGAGATGGAACCAAACTGTAGTCTTAAAAGTATTAGGTCACACAAGAGGTGGTTGTTTGAATATGTTCTTTGCCTTTCTGTATTTTTCAAGTTGGTCCAATCTTTTCAACTCCACACACAAGTTACCAACAACCATTAGACATACACACCAAGTATATATGTCTATGAGCAAAAGATAGAGATACATCCCTCCACTTCCTGAATTGCTTGTTTTTGCATGTCCAGAAAAGGACAACTTGGTGGGCGGAAAGTCTACAAGTCTAGAGCACAGTCTAGAATGGCTGAGGGAGCTGATGTTGGTTAATCTTGAGAAAAGGAGGTTCACAGGAGAACATTTTATCTCTATAACTACATGAAAGGAGGTTGTATCAAACTCTTCTTCCTAGTACAAGGACAGGCTGAGAGGAAATTGTCTCAGGTTGTGCCAGGAGACATTTAGACTGGACATTAAGAACAATTACTCCACCTAAAGGGTTGAGAAGCACTGGAACAGATTGTCCAGGGAAGCTGTGGAGTGACCAGTCCTAGAGGAAATGAAAAGATTAGTTGATGTGTTGCTTAGGCACATGGTTTATTGGTGGAATTGTCAGTGTTAGGTTAATGTTCAGACTAAGTGATCTTAGAGGTCTATTCTAAATTAATGATGATATGATTCCATTACTTTATTGTTTAATTCAACCAAGAACATGATTATCTTCTTTAAGAAAAAGCGCAGTCATCACATATGCTTTTGTGCCAGACACACATCACCTTCTCCAGTTTGATGCTGTAGTCCAGGTATGGTGCTGGCATGTCTCTAAGGAGTTTGAACTGATATGCTGACGTGTGTGCCTGGCAGCCTTTGAGTAAATGCCACAAGCTGCAACTGAGGCAGTGGGAGGTGATGTGTGTTCTTGTAAATGCCTAATACTGTCAGCCTTAATTGAGGTGAATCAGTTTTATTCTTTTTGTTCTGCTTCTTTCTAGAGTGCAGAAAGTGCTTCTGCACTTTCCATCAGCTCCACTCATTCTCTGCTTCAGGGAATGAAGGAGTAATGCCTCATTATTTAGTGTACATTTTTGGGGCTTGGAGTCTGGTGCTAGAGAACATACACAATATTGTTTTATTTCTCCCATGCCTTTGGTGAAGCAGAGATTTCTATTGGGCACAACAGACAGGATACCTATGACAGGCTCTTCCATAAGATAAGAAGCTGTTCACCTGTGCCTTATAGATGAAATTTATTCCTACCTATACAAGCTGGAACTATTGTAGAAGACTAATATACACTCCAGTTTAGAGGAAGAGTTTTCTTCCCAGGGAGAGAATGTAAGGAGGAACTGAGGGTGGGTGCACGGAAAGGGACCAGAGGGGTAGCTTTCTTTGACTGTGGCTTGTGATATAACCTTGTTGAAAACATGACCGATTTCAAATGCTATTTTCCAGAAGGTATATATCCACAGAACCTTCTGTGAATATAGGAGAAAATAAGTTATTCAGCACTTGAGATGATGCACCTTATGAAAAATGAAAGATACATCAGGAAATGCAGTCAGGCTGAAGATAGACACATATTTAATCATGAATCTCCCTCTTATAGTCTGTGTGGAACTAATAAGGAAATTAGGCCTAAGGAAGTTAGTGGCAGAAATATGTTAATATAAGTTGCAGTCCGATATTTATTTGATTCTTCATTCAAAAAGTGTAACAACTACAGGCAGTGCCTTCTCTGAAAATACACCTCTCTTTACTATGGCAAACTGGAGTCTAGACTCACAGAAGGACCTCACTCTTCATTCCCCAAACCCTTGCTCCCACACACTAATACCCAAATGTTAGTTACAAAAATATTTTTATGCTTTTTTTTTGTTATGTACTCAGTGATATTGCCGAGGGATACTTTTTACAGGCTGAAATGGTTTTCTTACAAACTCATTTAAGTCATGACTGCACATAGAATGTGTAAAAGCCTACTTATTCCAATATATACTTTCAGTATTATACCCATATCTTAAACCCATGAAATTCAATGTTATATCAAAGGATAAATTGATGTGGCTTTAAGTGCAACATATAAAAAATAAAAAAAAACCCATATAATTTTACCAGAAATAATTTCTGAATAAATATGCCTAAATCCTCAATGTGGCATGGCTGAATGCATCATGAGGAAAGTTGGGCAAAAAAGATTTCTGACCCCACCTTATTCTGACCTTTGTCAATGGCCTAGAAGAAATACGGTCAGAGTCAATAACTTAAAGATGACAAAGATTCTGTAACTGGTTAAATAATGAACAGTACAAATCATTGCCACAAGAAGATATGGTTCACTTGGTAAACTAGAAGAAGAAAAATATTCATTTCAAAACAAAACAGTGCAAACTATGCATACGCAAAGGCTATTTCAAGAATAATTATACTAGAATGCAAAGACTCTAGAAGACTAAGTAGAGAATTAAATAGGAATTTTCAATAGTCTCCAGTGGCATAACTACAACAGATGATTAATAAACTAGGAAAGAGGACTAAAGAGGTGCCTGTTACAGAGATCCACACCTTGAGAAGGGTCTTAAAACAATGGAGAGATTTTAAAACAGAAATAAAGACATAGAATATGCTTATTTGGAAGAGATACATCAGGATCTCAGACTCCAGTACTTGGAACTCTGCAAGACGCCCCAGGACTCACACCATGTGCCTGAGTACATGGTCCAAACACTTCTTGAACTCTGTCAGGCTTGGTGCTGTGATCACTCTCCTGGGGAGCCTGTTCCAGGGTTCAACCACCCCATGGGGGAAAACTTTTTTCCTGAAATCTAACCTAAATCTCCTCTAACTCAGCTTCATGCTGTTTCCTTGAGTGCTATAATTTGTCATAGAGTGAAGACATCAGTGCCTGCCTCTCCTCTTCCCCTCATATGGATGTTAAATACTGCAATGAAGACTTCCCTCAGTCTCACCTTCTCCAGACTGAACAGACCAAGTGACCTCAACCCTGCCTTGCCCAGCTGGCGATGCTGTGCCTGATGGCCTTCAGGACACTCTTGGCCCTCCTGGTTGCCAGGGCACTGCTGACTCATGTTTAACTTGCCATAGACCAGGACCCCAAGGTCCCTTTACCCAGCACTGATCTCCAGCCTCATGTTCCTCAATCTATACACACAACCAGGGTTGTCTTGGCCCAGGTACAGAATCTGGCACTTTCCCTTGTAAAACTTTGTATGGTTAATGATTGCCCATCTCTCTTAATTGTCTAGATCTGTCTGCAGGGCCTTTCTGCCCTCAAATGAGACAACAACTCGTCCCAATCCAATATTGTCAGAAGACTTAGTATTGCTTTGAGTGTCACATCCAGGTTAATAAAGATATTAAAGAGAGCTGGTCTGGGTGTGGAGCCCTGGAGAGCCCAGCTAGTGACAGGTCATCAGTCTGATGTCACCCCATTCACTGTAATCCTTTGTGCCTGACCCGTGAGCCAGTTGCCCACACATCACTTAACACAATTATCCAGTTGTGTACTGGACATTTTATCCAGAAGGATCATGGGAGAGTCAGTATTAAAAGCTTTGCAGAAGTCCAAGAAAAAATCCATCTACTGGCTTTCCGAAATCAACTAGATGAGTTACCCTGCTGCAGAAGGAAACCAGGTTCGACAAGCAGGACTTTACCCAAATGAACCCATGCTGGTGGTGACCTGGCTCTAAAGTAATTATTCCTGTAGTTGAAAAAAAAAACATATACAAACTCTCAGAAAAATCCTTAGTTTTTAACTTGAGGGAACTTGAAAGAGTTGTTTGATCATACCCTTTAGGTGTTTACATAGCTGTACTTAAATCTTAGGTGCACTTGAATGCCTTTCTAGGGATTTTAATTCTAGTAAAGGAGAAAGTTGTGCCACTATTCACTAGACAGTTTGCTGGATGTGTTAACTTTAATTATATTAGGAAATTACATTTCAGAATAGTAGGAACTCTGTGTGTTTGCTTAATGAGGATGATGCTCTGGCATTTGACTGATAGGATCAAGTTTTTGAAAAGGACATTGAAAATGGGTTTCCATGTGTAGAGGCCTGATCTAACAGCTGGCCATCCCATAAGAGTACACTGTTAGTATCAGTATAGCAACTAGTTTTGAAGGTGTGGAACATCTTTTCCACACTGGAGAAGGAGAGGAGGGAAATTGCAACTTGGATGAGGATCATGGTTTTCCGATGTTGTGATTATGACATAGAAACAAACAAACCAAACAGAATTTTTAGTGTGCAACTGTTGTATGGGTCCCGACTCACGAAGAGGCCAGTTGCCATTTGGTCTGAAGAAGACATAGACAAAATCATGTGTACCTGGAGCATGATGAAGACTTAAAATTTGTATTTGAGGCAAGAAAACTATCCAGTTTTGAGATCATAAAGAAAATCTAGTTCATCCCAAGTCTAACATAACTGAAAACAATTAACATTACTTTTAAATGTATTATAATTCAAAATTATCTTTTTAATTGAGAATATTGTCAATATTTGTATTTAAACATCTCACTGTAGCTTTCAGGAAATAATGTGCAATTTTTAAATGTTTGGAATAATTTTCAATCTCTTCCATATTGACTGAAGCACTTCTTAAGCAAATGTTTGCATATGTAATTAGAAAACTATATGCATGAATATGTGCAGCAATTATATTTGCAGCACTGTACATTTTTGGATATTTTTACCATTGAAATTAGTTGCCTCAAATATTTACATGTATTTTATTTAAAAATGTTATCAGAGACACTTCAGTTATACTAGAAATCTATGCTGTCTATGTTATTAGTTCATACACATGTAGTATGACCTTTCTTTTTTTATCCATCTGCTTTTACTTCATTTTACTTGGAATCAGGGTAATTAAAAATTTCATAATATTTCCCTTTATAACAGATTTTTTGCATGTGTGTGGGATGATGAGGAAAAATTGCATTGCTTTGAGTGACATATCTTTTATTTCTCTTTCAAAAAACACTCTACTCTCATGTCCAAAGACTAACCTGAATTCCAGAAACCTTTTAGCTTCAGCATGTGCACAACTGTCTTTCATGTCATAACTAACAATTATGCTAATAGAAAAGTACATTGATATGTAACTTGGGCAAGATTTGTCTGTTTCTCAATCTAGCTAAAAAATGTCTTTTATTTTCTAAAGTCCCATGTAATTCTTAAGTGTTTCTCAATTAATTATTGCAGCTTTGAAATATACTGTTTTGGATAGATAGGCTTGAGTATAATGTTAAGTAAGGCATTTTTGGAGTATTTCAAATTTGTGTATCTAATAAACGGAAAGGTTACTTTGATGAAGTAATGATTTCTGCTCTGCTCCCATATTCATTAGAAATAAAATATGATAGATCTTCATGCTGAACTGTTTTTTGTTTTACTGGCTGAAGTATCTTTGGTTGTTGAGCAGGGCTCATGAGGCATATTTTCTGTTTGTGCTTTGACCACACAATATTCAAATACAGCTGCTAAAATTTATAATAGATCCCAAATCAATGACAAATGTTACACTTTCCACTAACCCTGATTGTGCACACAAATACTTTTAAAATTTTATTTTAATATGCCATGTATTGATTTAACCAGTTATTAGCTTTTTTTTTCTAGTAATAGGAAAGTGGTCCTAAAATCTGTATTTTGATAGTGTGGTTCATTGCCAAATATGGCTATAACTGAGAATTAAGACAAAACCCAGCTTAGGTGGTGACTCAATATGAGTGAAATATTAAAGGAACACAAGGTCAATGTCTCTTCACTTTGATAAGTGCTTTGATGAAAAACTCAGACAAAAATATGTGTGGATGTATTTGTGCTTTCAAAGCAAATGAATTGAACAGAGTGAAAAAAGAAAATTTTCTTCCCAAGGAAAAAAAGGCTATGTGTACATCCACAGTTTGAGATGAAAGGTAGCACAAGGACAATAGTGCTTTCATTGGTGGTGCTCTTCCCCCATTATAGCTTGGCCCCACAATGATTCATTTATCAGGAATGTATTATGGGAGACAGTTTAAAAATATCCAAGTGATAGATATTCTTTTCCTGTTGTATTTAGAATAAATGGCTTACTGTAATACTGGAATTGCAGAAGAATTTTGTTCAGAACTTCTGGGAAAATGAACTTAATAAGCCCTTAAAGCATTCATCTATTTCTAAGTATTTTCAAAGTTTTTGTTAATAAATGGAGCTTATTTCAAATATCATTGTCCATATTTTTCAAACATTTTTGTGGTATGAGTGACAAACAGATTTTCCTCGCTGCTGGTCCATTTTTCAGATCTTTGTGTGTATCACAAATCTCATTTCTGGAATAAGTAGTCTGTAGTTTAATGTGCTGAACACAAGTATTTGCAGACTGAGTCTCATTAATCATACATCATGACAAAAATTAGTTTTACAAATGACTTGTGATACCTTTATGATGATTTCTGCTACATTTACAAGTGTGTTTTCTTAGTTAAACTATACTAACTAAGACATATGTAGCAACATAGCAGTGTAGGAATATTCTGGGGAGAAGTCAGCTGTAATATTTAACAGTATGCCCCTCTGTGAGGATATATATCTTTCTGCCACTTCAAATTTTACTGTGTATCTCATTTGAAAGTGAAATCATGAGACAGAGACTGACATTAAAGGTACACACTGTAGTGCTGGGAGCTGAGCCCTGTTAAGACTGGTCCCACAACAGCAGGCTCAGGCTGAACAGTGCCAGCAAGGCTTGGCCTGTCAGCCACAAGGCTTTACTTCAGACATAAGGAAAGGGCAGCTCACACCAGAGAGCAAAAGTAGTCCATTTTCCTTCAGATCACCCATCAATCACTGGGGGATGAGTCCATAGAGAAAAATAGGTAGGACTCCTTAAAGACAGGAATGCCCTATGCATATTTCTCTGTGTCCCCTTCTGAAAGCTAGCCTACCATACCTCCTGGACTGGAGAGTTACTGAAATTTCAATCTTATTGCAATTCTCTGTGCCTAGGTTCAATGCAGAGCAAGGACCAGATGATCTGCTGTTTTCCTGAAGAACCCATGCAATTTATTACCCTACCAAAAAGGATTTAAGCTCCTTTACTGAGCAGTCAACCAAAGGACTGGGAAGTATGAGTCAAAATGCACAGCAGAGATCTGAACAAGGTGGGAGTAGGTCTCTACTGGAGGGAGATTGGACATTGTGGGATAAACTACCAGGGAAGTAGGCAGAGTGAAGACAATAGAAACACTAAAGAAGCTGATGGCCAAGGGAGCAGAAAAATTAGAGAAAAAAAAATTTAGCATGACTTAAAGGCAGAGTTTGTAGGGAGAAAGTTTTCAGGGAAAAAAAATGGAGATATTAGAATTCAGCTGCATGATAGGCAAAGGGTTGGTCTCCCTTCTCAATTAATAAACAGTCCTTGGACAGAGGTAGCTAAGGTCCAAGATCCCTGGCAGTGCTGGTGACTGCTTAGGTGATTGATCACCTCAGGACCCAGTAAGCTGCAACAGTTCAGCCTTGAGAAGACCTCATATTCATGACATATAAGCTCATCTGACTTGCTTTTATTGAAGCAGAGAGCACTGAATAGTTATGCCAGCAGGTCCACAAGTCAGTAGCCCCAGCAAATAGTGCAAATAAACAGCTGGGAACAAGGCAGGGCTGGCAGTGTCTTCACTTGGCTCTGCTGCAGTAAGAGGATGTGTGACCACAGCCTCAATATGGTGATCATCCACTCAGGTAAAAAAGGGAAATTACCTTCAGAGATGCTGTGTTGTTGTGTGCCCATCTGCTAAATTGTAAGAAAAGCAGCATTGTAGATTTTTCTCCTTTACTTGATTCTAGAGAAAGAAGAGGACTCTACATCATTTTTTTTTTCTGATTACAGTGTTCAAAAATAAGATTTACTTCTCTTTATGAAGAAGATACAGTATAAATTATTAAAAAACTTCCTGCAGTTTGAATGTCCATCACTGTCATCACCTGCTAGAAGCTTTCACCTCCCTTTCAATGAAAGTTTGTCCTCTCTGGTTGCTCTTTGTGGTGGGGAAAGTGATGACCTTTTCACATGAATGTTGTGCTCCCTCTGTCACATTCAGGGCTCTGCCTTGCTACTGTGGAGGAACCCAGGACAATTTTTCCTTTCCTCAGCTTTCTGGGCGTGTCCTGTTTTTGTTCAGTGACCACACCTACTGTGTCCCTACCATTTTGGCTTCCCTTTTCTTTTGGTGTCTGTGCACTTCCCCCTGCAGCCTCAACTTATTCTGTTCTCATCACTTTCAGGATTATGTGGTGCTGAAACTGAAATGACTCAGAGTTACTTTGGGCAGCTGGACTTGCAGCAGAGCTGAGCACTACGGCGGGGAGGACAGAGGGTTTAGGCAAGGCATGATGCTGAGCTGTGGGGTTGGGAGACTACCTGGCAGCCTTACAGGCCAGCATGGCTGCTCTGGGACTTCTATCTGTGTTTCTTTTGATTCTGTCTGAGCACTTTCTCCAAGTCAAGTTTTTAAAATTTCTTCTGCAGTCATCCTCATAGAAAGCTCTAGGCAATTGTTATCTATAATGAGGAAATAATAGGAACAGAAAGACTTGTGGTGAGCTGATTGTGAATGCTTTGTTGGTTAGATTTCAGATTGGGAGGAATTTACCCTCCCAGAGAGAAGCAAGGGGAGTTCTGAAGAAGCTTTTCTTTTTTTGCTACTTGCTGCAAATTATACTTGATGATACTCAGAAAGAACTGTACTGGTTGGTGGCCAAATAAAAGTTCATATACATTAAGCTAATGTAATATGGTTCATATATATAAATTCTGAAAAAGAAACTATCATTCTCATCTCCCATGGCTTTATCAATTTAAAAAACCTTCAATATATGAAAAAGTTTGATTTTCAAACTTGTATGACATGTAGTTTTCACCATCGCACTGTAATAGTTATTTATATTTTGTTTTAATAATGTCTGAAGCAGGTACACTGAAAACGCAGTTCTTCTGTGGAATTAGGCTGTTTGTCCCTTTTATTGCAAAACTTCTGTTGGTCTCAGATTTATGGATCAGTGTTATTTTCTTGGGTGGGATTTACTTGCAGTCAGGCTACTTGTCTGAACTTCTTTTTCTATCAATGGAAGGTAATAGAATTTGCTCAAGTATGAGCCATCTTGTCCTTCAGCAGGTTTCTAAGGCAAGTCAGATGAATCATTTTTCTGGGTACCTGCTTCTTTCTGCTGACAATAAAGGGAATCTAACAGAGCAGCTCTGATATATCCCATGCATTTAGTAAGTGTCTAAAGTTACTTGAGATGAAACCCACTTCCAGTGTTTGTGGAACATGAACACAATCAACAGAAATTGGCTTCTGGGTGAAATGGAAGCTGTGGGTATGTAACCTTCCAGCAGAGGCCTGTCCTTCAGTAAGGGAGCCCACGCAACCACATTGCCTACAGTCGTGACTTTTGTCTCTTCAGTAAGTTTGTTGTGTACCAACCAATGGCCTTTGCAGAAAGGCTTCATGCTTATTTCATTTAATTGGAAAAATCCCGGCCTGTTTTATTTGTGGCATTTGCTAACATGTAGGATTGGTAGCAGTAACATCTGACTTAGATGTCTGCCATAACTTTGAATAGCTGAACTTGGGGCATCTGCATGGTACCTAATCAATGCAAAGAATTATGTTGTGGGCTTAATTAAACAGTAACAGACAGTAACAGTAATGTTAATGCACACGCAAAGAGTCAAAAAGACTAATTAATCTGACCTGCAACTTCCTCCATCATTTATTATTGAACATTTGAGAATACAGAAAAATGCATAATGGGCTAATCAGATACAGCCCTTTAAAATTAAAATATGGGCTACATGAACTGAAGACCAAAACTGTAAGACTTGGAGCATTTCTGTTTGAATCTTAATCAACACTGGCTCCTAAAGAAAATATGATCTAACTATCAAAAGAGCTAGGTATTTACTAAAAGTCACAGTCTTAAGAGTTCCTTCTAGCAATCAGGACATTCTGTTACCAATTCCATTCACAATTATAATTTTTCAGTCAGAATTCTTGCGTTTTTTCCCACGTTATAATTTATAATACTTTTAATGGATTTTTCTGCACTTAGACCTTCCTTAAGAAAATGAGAATATATCCAGTGGCTTGCATAACCCAAAGGTAATCATGAGAGAATTTGGAAGATGGCTTCCATGGGATCTCTCAGGTTGGAAGTGATCTCAGATAGGCATCTGCTCTAACATTCTGCTCAGAGTTAATAGTGAATTCAGCATTTAGACCAGGTTGCTCAGGGCTTTGTTGGGTCAGATGTTTAAAGCCTCCATGGCAAAAACTACACAACTTCCTTGGCAGCCTGTCCCAGTGCTTTGCTGTCCTCAGAATGATCCTGGACAATTTGTTCCAGTTGGAACGTCTCCTCTTTTAGTCTGGGACTGTTGTTTCTCATTCATCTACCATGCCCCAGCATAAGAAGAATTTATATTCTTGTTAATTTCCCTGTGGATATGGACGGACTGCTGTAAGGTGTTCCCAAAGCCATCTTGTCTGTAGGTTGAACAATCTCTGTCTTGCAGCTTCTGCTCAGAGGGAAGGTGTTCCAGCCTTGACCATTCTGTTGGACTTCACTCAACTCACCCCAGTTTTCCAATGTCTTGCACTGGAAACCAAAACTAAGAGTATTCAAAATGTGCTCTAATGAATATCAGATAAATTTGAGTAATCTATTTCCTTTGTCAATCAGCTGCAATATTGTTAACAAAGTCCATTATGCCAGGACAGTACTGACACATGCTTAGACACAAATATACATTGATGTACCAGACTATTTTGCTGCACCTCAAGGATTTGCAGGCAAGCACTGGTTTTGAGCCAAAAATAACATCTTTGTCTAGACAATCTTGTATTTTTTGTTAAAAAATATGTCAAACCTACATGACCATCTGACTTCAAACCCAACAAATCAGATGGTCTCACAGCAAGCAAATCAACTGTATAACATAAGTGCCAAGTTTATGTTTACTATGCAAGTATAAAATGACTTTGATGCCTCCACATTTTTTTAGATAAAGGTAAGACATACTTAAAAAAAATCTCTCCAAAATAAAAAAAAAAAAAAACAAAAAACCTTTCCACAGAGCTGCCCCTTATTGATGGAAACTGGCTAAGAAACTGCTTAAAAGAAGAAACCCAGAAAATACTGGATGAGCTTTAATAACTTTAACAAGCGACCTGGCTCCAGATAAGTCACAGGTATATTAATTACAAAAGCACAGAAACAACCTTGCCCTTAATGGGTTGCAGCTGTGGGTTATTAAAGTAAAGATGATAAAAGGGGTGGATTGGATAGTCAGAGAAAACCCTGAGGAAGAGGACATTGAGGAGGTGGGGGAGCCTCTCTTCTCAACAACCATTTAGTAATAGAAGGTAACAAACTTATCTCTCTTCTAGAGTACAAAGAGCCATTTAAAAATGGAAGGTAAGGACCTTGCCCCTCTACTCTCCCTGAGTATGAAGAGCCATTTGGAAATAGAAGGTAAGAACCTTGCCCCTCTCTTCTCTTCAAGTACAAAGAAGCATTTGGAAATGGAATGTAAGTACCTTGCTCTTGTCCTCTCCTTAAGTATATAGTGCCATTTGGAATTGGAAGGTAAGAACTCTGCCCCTCCTATCTTCTCCTCCAGTCCGAAGAGCCGTTTGGATTTGGAAGGTAAGGACCTTGCCCCTCTCCTCTCTTTTCCTCTGGTACAAAGACTGATTTGGATTTGGGAGGTAAGAACCTTGCCCCTCTATTTACCTTGAGTACGAAGAGCCATTTAGAAAAGGTAGGTAAGAACCTTGCCCCTCTCCTCTCTTCTCCTGAAGTACAAAGAGCCATTTGGAAATGGAAGGTAAGTACCTTGCCCATCTCCTCTCCTCAACTGCAAAGAGCCGTTTGGAAATGGAAGGCAAGAACCTTGCCCATCTCCTATCTTCTCCTCAAATACAAAGAGCCATTTGGAAATGGAAGGACGAACCCCACCTCTCGCCTCTCTTCTACTAAATTATGAAGAGCTATTTGGAAATAGAAGGTAAGAACCTTCCCCTCTCCTCAAATTCCAAGAGCCATTTGGAAATGGAATGTACCTTGCCCATCTCCTCTCCTTGAGTATGAAGGCTTTTTTGGAAATGGAAGGTAAGAATCTTCCTCTCCTGTAATCTTCTGTCTTCTCCTATCCTCTCCAATACAGAGCGCCTCTTTCTCTCCTCTTTAGTATGGGCAGGCTCCTCCTCTCCTTCTCTCCTCCTCAGCTATTTGGAAATGGGTGGCAAGAGCCTCACCTCGCCTTGTGTTAATGGAAGTTTTAAGCAGCTTGCACTTCTTAGGTTTCTGCTTTGGTAGCTAAATTTATGCAAGGTATTCCTTAAAAAACTTCAGCTCTCAGCATATAAGAGTGTCCATGTTTAAAGACCAGATTTTTGTAGAAAGCTTGTTGAGCTTTGGCTTAACACAAACCATACATTAATTTATATGGCTGGGCATCAAAATCCAATAAACACGCCTGTACCACATGCAGGTAGTGGGGCTTCACACAGTCTTTTCCCATCTTTCATGTACTTTTTCAGAACCAGAGACAGATTTTCTGTTAAAAAACAGGTAGAAACTTAGTCACAGCTGTTAAAGTTCAAATATTTTCTGCAATTTATACCCCCTTGAATCACCTAGATAAATTACACCAAGTCATTAAATCAGGAGAAACAGATCTTGTTTCTTCCCCCGTCTTCAGATTTTGATGTTACTTGATCAGCAAGTTTATAAATGTCATAACATTAAATGGCAGCACTGTTTATTTCTGTCTTGAGTAAGGACCTCTGGGTTTATATCTGCTTGATTTTGTGAAAATGTGATAACTTTTCTCCATCCTAGCATTTAAATTTAAATAAAATAACATGCAGTAAATGTGCTTGCTGGCATTTGAGATAATTAAAAGCACTTTCCAAAAAAAACACATCTTTTTCAACTGCCACCTGAAAAACAATATTTGGAATAGAAATTTTCGGCTATTTGAAACACAAGTAGTGATAAAATCTTTGGGATTTCCCCAAGAATGAAATTTCACATTCTAACTTGATGCTCTGATTTCCTGCAAGAGCAATTGTCTTATAAAGCCTGCTGTCTATGCTAACTTATGCACCATTTTACTAAATAGATCCCATCAATCAGACAGAGGAAAATATTTACATCTTCTGCTTCAATGCAATTGTCTTTTTGTTTGTTTTGGGGGTTTTTGGTGTTTTTTTTTTTTTTTTTCAAGGAGCTCTCATAGGCATAGGATTTGCAATTATTCAAATAAATATTGGCACAGGTAATCCTCAGCCAGATTGGAGACTCACTATTGTAGATGCTACACAAACATCCAGTGTGTGTCAGGCTGTGCCCCAGAACAGTCATAGTTTGAAAACACAAGATGCAACAGGTGGGTGACAAACAATGAGAGAAAGGAAGTTACTCTTACAGCAGAAGGCTTTAGTACAACTAATTAGTGCAGCTGAAGGCCCATTGGTGACAGCAATGAAGAAATGGTTTGCAAAAGGAACTCCTTCTGTTTGAGTTTCCCAATAATATACATAAACATGCTGTCAGCAATACTTTACCAGAAATTGTCTTTTTTTTCTGCAATAACAAAGCAGTATGATCTACCCTGCTAAGTAACCAGCCTTAGGAAGACTGTTAAGAGTTCATAAAGCTTTTCTGAAGCATGGGCTGTAAAATAATAATGAAATATTAATTTAACAGCACTAGACCAACAGTTTAATGTGCTTAAAATTTTCAAAGAACCTAAGTATCAAGAACTTGTATTAAATTCTGTTTTCTTCTGTACAAATTAACCAAAAGAGTTTCTCTGCTTCTGGACATTTTTGGACTATCAGATAATACTGAGATAGAAAGAGTAAAAAGATTCCACGGCTACTGATCTGGTATTCAAGGTTTTATTACGTGGCCTTGAAGAGATAGCATTCCCTAGTCTAGTAACGGTTGTTAGAAGTAGTCCTGAGTGTTATGATTCAGTAGTAATTTACCAACAGCAAGTTAGACTAAAATTTATGTTTCTTTACAGAAACAGACTGAAGAATATTTGTGGAAAAAAATAACTTGCATTACCTTAAAATTCCTATTTCTATGCCATAGCTTACAGTACCAAAAGAGTTGACATTTATGAGCCTTTATAAATGAAATTATTCTAGTGCTGTTTATTTCAAAACAAACAAAAAAAAAAACAAACTGAACAAAAAGACCAAAAAACCCAAACAACAATACCACCTGTTTTGTATTAGGATTCCCATGTAATGCAAAAGTAATCTCAAGTATTTGATCCCATACCAGTAAAAAAAGGCAAAACCTCTTTAAACATATCTGTATGTTCACCCATTTAGTCTTTCTAGATAGATATGTTATGGTACCCTTCTAAGTGAATACAAGGTGAAGCATTCAACACTATGTGTCTAAATAAACTGCATTGCATGAACTCACTTTAACAAAATTAATTTTATAAATTTCATGTATTTGAATATACACTAACCAAAACCTTTAGCGATCACTATTAAACAAATAATTTCTTTATTTTTTTATGATTCCACATATAATTTTTTGCCAAAGGTATGTTAGAGGACTTCTTGAAAAGATGTTTCTTAAGTGTCTTATAAATAAATATTTTCAGTTTATACCATGTATTATTTTGTTCATATGCATGTTTATTTTCTCCTTAAACTAAAAAAAAAAAAAAAATTGCATAATTTAAACTATTAAATGTCACTTCAGCATAGTCTTTTGTCTGCACTTTAGCATGTCAATCAAAACCAGAATTCCCCAGCTATATTTCTGCTTGAGAGCTGAAAACATAATGATCAGATAATGATGTTTACAATACCATGAATGAGGGAGTTCTAAATAGAGTCTTACCGTAAAACTCAAGAGCAAGGAAAGGTTCTGCCCCTTTTTGTTCCCGTCTCCTGTCTCCATTCATCCAGAGGCTTAGAGAAGGGTTTTTCCTGCCAATCCTTTTCCAGCTGGTGAAGAGGCTGATGACTAGCTCTTCTTACAGTCTGTGAACTTATCAAGGAGTGGATATAATTTGGTGTTTCTCTTATCTTCTTCAAATAAAAAGACAACATTCAACTTTATTTCTAAGAAGATATTTTGGCCTTGGGCATATGCTTTTCCTTTTCCTTCCTAATGGGCAGAATTGAATCTAGACCAGATGGAATTTAACTTTCATCATGCTCTGTGAAGTTATCATTTGCATTAGCAAGAATAAAAAATAATAATTCTGTATCATTATTGATACTATTCACTAAATTTTCTTTGGCACTGATACTTTGGAGAAAATTATAAAGGTATTTGTTTCTGGAGGCAATAATATGCCAGAAAATATGTATTGAATGCTTGTCTAAAGGAAGGAGAAAAATTCTGCCTCTTCAAGTAGTCTTCTCTTCATAACTTCTACTGTATTCCATTAGCTTGTCACATGACAACTGAGTGATTCCTGAATCTTTTAATAGTTCGAATTAAATAGAAAACTTGATCTGTAGTCACACTGCCTTACATGTTGCAGCAGTCTGTGATGTTCCTTTAAAAAAAAAAATCAAATGTTTAAAAATGTGTCCAAACAGGGAAGATGTAAAAAGCTACTTAAAGGAAGGCTATGAACATGTTTATCTCAACATTATATCAATTTTCAATATCAAATATATTTAGTGCTTATATCTTATATTGCTAGTAGTAAATAGACAAACATACGTAGAGTATCTGTATATGTATTTGAGTTAAAAATGCTTATTATTCTATTGACAAGTAGATTCATTTTACCCTGGAATTTCTGGAACTGTCATAAAGCATCCAAGATACCAGCAGGTCACCTTCTGAAAGAAAATAGTGTCTTTTCAGGCTCCATTAGTATGACATTTTTAAACTCATTATGTTCAGTATGATTCTGAATGAGAACATGTGGATTCAACATATGATGTTCAATATCTGGCAAAGATAATATATACATTGATTATATGCCTCTGTGAAAAGAGAGGGATTTATAGCTTTTTTCGTACTTTTATGACCTGAGATTGTGCATGATTATAGCAAGATTTTTTTTATTTTCTTTTCCTCTGCTGAAATTAAAAAGATAATATTCATCTCCTAGAAAACCTTGCAGATCGGGGCAGTGATATAACAATCAAAGTCTATGGAGAGAATTCCCTGTAGTATGACTGAAACTAGCATAAATCCATCATGACAATAAGTAAGCAGAATTCTGAGACGTGTTTTGGGTTTTTTTTTTCACATAATGGCATGCAAGAGGAAATCAACATCTCGGGGGAGAAAACACATAGATGCTTGGGTTTGGTTTTGGTTTCTAAAAGAAAAAGAACTTGATACTAAACACTGGTGTCTATTTAGACAAGATTGTTTTCTGAATATGTTTTTTATTCTAAAAAGAATGGACATATGGACCTATTGAAGTCTAATTTTATGTTTTAAATTAGAAGATTTTGTTAAATATTTTAAATGAGTGGAACACAGCTTCAGCCTCAAAATGAAGTATAAGAACAGCAGAGGCAGTAATGATGAGTTACAGTGGACTGCAACTTGCTAGCATCAGAAATGTTTCCTGTGTCATGATGGTAGATTCACAGATAGATTCTCTGCACTCTTTTCCAAATGTAGAAATGTGGCCTTTGTTGTTTTAAAGATCTTGGCCAAGTGACAGTTTTCTACTTTATTTTATTTTACTTTTTTATTGTAGTTTTTATTTTAACTATTCCAAATGAGTACATTTATTTACCAATTTGATCACTGTCTGTTCCTTCAAAAGCAATTGAAAGTTATGCTCTTGATATCATAGTTACTGGAGGATTAAGATTTATGTTCTGAAAACAATTCAGAATAAATGCTGCTATTTCTAAAATAGCTACACATCTATAGATTTTGTGAACTCCTGAACTCTTCTTGAGTTCTAAAATATTAAGTTCCCTCTTTGAACATAGTGTCAAACTGTAGCAAGAAAACAAAAGGAAACAGAAATCTTCCTGAACCCCTCTTGACCTGTGGAATTTGTCCTTTAGGTAAGTATGAAATTCTCAAAAGTCATAAGGGGACAGTAAAGAGAGAAGACAAAACAAAACTAAAGGACAACATAACAAGATATAGGAGTATATTTATCTCTAAAGCGTACTATGAAAGAATGATGTGCTGCCTGCTGTAAATATATGAATCACTTTTGTTCTCCCGTTCTTGCAGTGGATTTGAAGGTCATTTGAGAGTCTTTGTCCTCACTGGAAATGAGGTCCCAAAATTGCCCTAAAAGCAAATTTTCTTGAAGTGCAGTTTCTGATCCCAAGAGAAGATTCCATAATTTTCAAATGAAAATGTAGGTAAATGTGCAGCTTACTGCGTCTGCCACAGCATGGCATTTAGGGAGTTCATTGCTATAAACAAAGAGAAAGAATACTGCAGCTCCTGCACACAGCGTTCTAGTACCTCCAGGTCAGCTTGTGGTGGTTTTCTGACTACAAACACTGTTTCCTGTCCTGAAATTTTTCTTCCTTACTTCATACACTACAAATGCAAAGCCATGAAATTTAGCTGCAATTATTGGGAGCAAGGAGAAAACCTAATTATTTTACACCTTTTTTTTGTTGAAAAATATCTATTTTAGCAGGAAAAGAGTCTTACATTAATGTGCAGTGTTAGTATACTAATGTGTATATCATTATATACAGAACAAACAGATGACAAACAATATTTTTAGTTTATTGTTAAAGAAATGCAGATAGATCTGTGACAGTAAGGCTTCTAATAAGAATGCTATTAATGAGATCTTTATATTTTTATACCACTGTGATCATGATCAGCATAGCTTTCCTTACAGCGTATGTACTGGCATAGTATGTGACAAATATAAACTGATTTATATGAGATAATAGGTCTTGAGTGATTGTTTACCACACATCTTATAGTTAATATTTTCTAGAATTCCTTTCAGCCCCCCAGTCATTTTCATTGATGATATTCCTTTGCCAGTACCTAACCAGGAAACAGACTTCAACACCAACAAACCAAACAAAAAAAATTACAGAAGCTTAGGTTTTCTTTTTTTAATTCAGTTTATTAAGGATTAAAATACTCCAACTATATATTTCCTAGAAGCAATATCTAATCGGAAGTTTAAAATAGGTTTAAATATCTGTCCTCCTTTAGCATCGCTCTTAAAACACATCATTTTTATGTCATCCTTCTACTTATTAAAGATACTTTCACTATGCATCAAACACAAGTCTGACATGGATAGAAAATAAAACCAAAAATTGTTCACACCATTTGTAGTGTAAAATAGAAGACTAAATGATTACTGAGAAGTTATAACAGAAAATATTTTAAATATACTTGAAGCCCAAAGCATCATGAGATATGTAAATCAAAATTGATTCTGTTTCTTCTTTCCCTCTCTTGCTCATCCCAACCAATAGAGCACATATAAAAAAAAAAAGAGAATGATGCTGTTTTGAGTTTTTAAAAAACGGCAACATTCACTCTGTTTATAATTTTTGCACCCTTCATTCTGTTTAATCCTTATCAAAAGAGCTCTCTAAATGCTCCTGAGAGGGGGGTCTCATTATTTTTTTGGTTAGTTTTCTTTTATTCATCTATAAGACTTGAAACAATTTTCTTTGTAGGAGTTGTATTAATGTAGTTTTTTGTAGTTATAAACTCTCTGTGATGACACATTATTTTTTATGTTTCTCTAAATAGTCACCAATCATTCTGGAATGATAAATAAAAAGTACGGCTCATCTGTGGTTTGCCTCTGGGCTTTTTTTTTTGTTGTATTACAATCTAACTGAGTAAATCTATTAGTTTAAAATATTTCATAGAGTCTAGACATCCCAGTGTTATCAAAGCTATACAAGAGGTAGCCCATGCTGAGATATTGTAATAAAAAGCTGTCTATGTCTCTTTCTTTGCCTGGATGTCTTTGTTCAAATTATAGTAAAATTTGACAGGGGATGAAAAAAATCCCATTTGCATAAGACAAATAATTTTATTTTAGGTCTATGAAATCTTTATTAACATAAATAGATGACATTTTAAAATAGGCTATTAATAATTTGTGCAGTAAAGAAAAGGTGCTTTATGCTACTCTATATTTGAGAGTAGTACTCTATATTGCATAAATCATGAGAGCATCAGTACTAGGTAAAGACATTGGAATATATTCATTTATGCTTAACCAAGAAAGAGCTGCAATGCTATTTTTATTTTGGACTTCCATGTTTCTTTTTATAGTGCAACATTAATAGTAAATAGATAGTGAATAACAGAAATTAAAAATGAAAAAGCATCAGAGCAGAATAGCTTCAAACATTCTCAGGGTAACTTTTGTGAGAAATACCTTCCTTTGTGTAACCTAAATGATATTAACATGAGAATAACAGCTCAAAGGTTGGAAAACTATGGCATTTCTTTGCAAATAGTAGAAATAAGAGAGTGTGGGGAGGTTCCATTTAGTGTCTTAGCATGCTTTTTATGATGAAGATCAACAATCCGCATCTTCATTTTAGTAGCAATTTCTCCACAGACTAGTGGAAAATTTTCTGACCACATCTGCTAATGCAGAGATCACTACTGGAGTATATCTATTCATGTTTAGAACAAGGAGAAAATGAAAAGAAATATATTCTGGAAGCACAAGAACTAGGGAGCTTTACTTTAAGAACTTAAAATTATTCCTGATTTCTTTCTGACACAGTGATTTCTTGGAGCAATTTCAAAAATGTCTTCTTGTTTTATTGTGATGCCCTCTATTGAAGGTGTTGTTTTGTGAAAATTCAATTTGAAGTGGAGTTCAAAGCAAGAGGGAAAAGTAGATTAAATTAATGCATTTTCTCTAAATAGAAACTGTGAGGGATATGAAATTCCATTCATGATTGTTTTCCAATAAAGATCCATTAGTAAGGTAACAAATTACAAAAAACCACAAATGAACATCTCTGTAACAGTGAAAAGATAGAACAATTAGGCTTTCATTGAGGAAATTCTACCTAAGACATGGAGATTCTGTTTTGCCTAACTGTGAGATAAGCACTTCTGCTATTCATTGACTCTTCCACTTGAAATGATGGGCTCTTCATTATACGACCACAAGTTATGTAAATTGAAGGAGGTGATACCAAAGAAGATAGATTTCAAAGTAAATAACTTGAAAGTATTAAAAAAAAAAGAAGAAAATGGGCAACTCAAACAAGCATCTGATGGAAAATGATCGCAAAAAACATGTTGTTGCTCATTAGCAGTTTTAGTTATTTTCACCATACTAACAGGTCTCTTCAGATACATACACAGTATCCAGATTTTTATTACAATATATAAATGCCTCAACCTGGCCTCTATTTATATGTTCAAGTGATTTTATATATGCAAGACTAATACAGTGTTACCTAAATTGCAGCATGGAGTATTGCCTCTTCTGTGTAATTTCAAGGAATACTTAACTGGGCTAAAATGCATATTTATTAGAGATCTTTCCCCTCTGCTCTTAATTGAACTGCTCTGTTAAAAAAATTAAATTAAAAAAAAACTCTGCATTCACTTTTTTTCTGCTGTAATAACAGAAGAAATTTCATTCACAGACAAGACACAGTTGACACTTTCTCACTGTAATCAACTAATTGTGCAGTCTCTTATGTGCTCTATGTGGTATCTTTAATAAATGAAATCAATGAAATCTTGAGGTAATGAAATAGCAGAGACTGCTAGTGGAAGTCTGTCAGTCACAACCTGGACATAAAGATCTTCATCCTGTAGAAAAGAAGTCCTGGCAGGGCAATACTAAAGTGAACATTATTGTCATATATATGGGATTCAGGTCAAGTTGCAAATAAACAGTCAATATAGGAATATAAAAGTCATGTGACAATCGAAATAGCACCTCGAGTGGTACTTGTAATCTATATATTGACTACAAATTGCACAGGTGGAGCGAAGTGCAATCTGCTGATCTCTCTAGAACAATTATTGGTAAATTAATTGTACGACCTGACAAATTATAATGTACAAATAGATCAGTTGTTATGTTAATGACACCAAATAGTCAAATAACATCTTAGTTTTCACTTAATATTCCTCTTTTTTTTTCAGTTTGATCTTACCAGTGGAGTATTGATTTTCAGCTACTTAACTGAAGGGGATGGTCATACAGTGTTATTGCCACTTTGACATTTGCTCTGTTAGAAGGATGAGTGGTAAAGATTTCTGGTCTGAACTTTGATTAAAGAGGAGTCATATGTCAATAACAGTCACATGGGTTCAAAACAAGTAAAATCAAACTCCTAGAAGGATTAAATACTGAAATATTTAAAACAGCAGATGTCTAGCTTGATCCCTAGACACAGCTATAATTCAATGACTGAACAAAACTGAGGAGAGTGCATTGGAATAAAAAGTACTGAGCAACAGTACTCAATACCTCATCACAGGTTTCAGCTATATCGCACATTATTTATTAAACTGTCAATCTGCCATAACTACAACAGCATTAGACAGCGTTCCACAGCAACCAGCTCAGGATCATTTGGGAGTGCTGTATCAGTAAGTCTTGAAATCATTAACCAGATGCTTCAGGGTAAGGCAGTGGCTTCCAGTAAAGTCAATGATAATTCTGACTAAATACGGACATCTTTTTTCTTTTCACACCAGAGAAACTGGTAATCACCGTATGGAATAAAGTGACAATATATTGGGAGTTTAAAATGGAAATGTCATCCATCC
This sequence comes from Chloebia gouldiae, assembly GCA_003676055.1. Classification (NCBI taxonomy): domain Eukaryota; kingdom Metazoa; phylum Chordata; class Aves; order Passeriformes; family Passeridae; genus Chloebia; species Chloebia gouldiae. Next base: position 16,226,374 of record QUSF01000001.1, read on the forward strand.
CTACAAGCATGATAGTGACAGTGAAAATCACTATTGTTTCTCTCAGGCTTTGAAAATGTCCTTGACAGAATAACAATCAGAAGAATCTGTTGAAAAGAGTCCTCCCTAAAGGTAATCTGAATAGTGAAGACCACACTGATGTGATTTTCAGCTTACAGACAAAATCAGGAAATATTCAGAAAACAAAGTCAGAGTCTATGTATGCTCCTTGCCTCTAACCAAATTCATTAGTATTGGGATTCCTCAAAACCATCCATAGAGATTTCTGTTCAGGCAACTAAATGGCTGCTCATTTTAAATTTGGAAGTTTTAGCAGCAAAGGTGAAATATTTGGAACTACTTTTCTTACTCAAAATAACCAAACAAGACAGTTTTTTTTATAGACTTAGTTTGTTATTGTATGGGTTAAAGAACAATTATCATATCCATATATGGGAAAGTATGCTATTCATTACAAATGGTTTTATCTCAGAAGAGTCTTATTGTTAGCAGTAAACATGCTAAACCCATTGTAAAAATCAACATTTCAGGGCAGGTCTAATATCATAGAAATACCTAATGAGACATGCCTATAAATGGAGTCACACAGAGGACAGTCATTACAGTTCCTATGAAAAGCAGCTTAGCTGGGATGAAGATATGGGTCTTTGAACCTGAGAAGTGAGTACCCTGCAATTGCTCCTACTACTTCTCTATATGTCTGAGTCTTTTTTAGAGCAGCCACATCAGATAGTCACCCACAGGCTATCTTTGTGCTCTTGGTACAAAATGGTTAAATGCATTAAACAGTGAATCTCAAAGCTTTGCCTATGGCTGGAATCAAAGTAACGCTCCTGTGAACTGACTCCTGCACCAGACATCTGCTGCATATATCAAATAACCAACCATCCATAAGCATTTTTGTATGGACAGTTTAAATAAAATGAATGGTTAAGACTGACCCATTAAACATTACTGAGACATTCTCAAGGTAAATCTTCAGTCATAGAACATCAGCCTCACACCATGAGATATAATTAAAGGTCATCTGCTATGGCAGAGAACATATGCTGATGTTATCAAACATATGGAGAAAAAAAAGAAAATTACACTGAACACAAGGCAACAAAATAAAATAAGAATAGTGTAGGCATGATGCTGCATCTGTCACATCCCTAGATGGGAGTGTGCTGCAAAAATTTAACAGAAACCCCACAAGTAAAACTACTCATGTTTTAAGTTGACAGGGGAAGTTTTTGATGGTGTAGAATGTGTCACCAGTAGTAAAACACCTTATCAAAACCTGAAAAATGCTGGTATGATTGTGAACACTCTACTGGCAACATTACACTACCAAAACAAACAAGCAAACAAGTAGTTTCAAATGATATCTACTGAAATACAGTAATCTCTGAGAAGCCTTCCCACAAATCTCAAGACAATTTTCCACAGTAATTTTGTTTAAGGGAAATTACCCTGTGAGTGTGTCTCAGCACCAAAAATTATGAGATTGTTTCTAACAACCACAAAGTAGACCAGCTGCATATGTAGCAGCTTTGTCATCAGTTTCACAGATGTTTGCAAATCTTAGCTGTCCCAGCTGTTTGATAGGTATTCATGTCTTCTGTAGTCTGAGGGACTGTATTGCACTTCTCTCTGTTGTATCGGTATGATATTATGTGGTGTCAGGAAGTTATGAGGATGGGTAAATACATGAGGAAGGTGTTCTGGGAGCATAGGGGACACCATGACAGACAGAATTCGGATCTCACCAAACAGAGGTCCAGTCCCCAGTACCTGATCAAGGAGGGCAGGGAAAGATCAGTGAGTGAAACTAGGTTAGAAAAGGTCCTGGGTTGGCTGGGGAGGGTCATTGGGATGAGCAAGTTGTGGGAGTCTGGGCCAGCATTGGACCTGTACAGCACAACCCAGGAAAGAGCCAGGACAAAGGGCCTGAACTCCAGTACAGTTCCTGCAGGGGAAATATTGGCACACAGAGACTGCTCCCAGGCCTTGTCCCAGGCTACTTCACAGTAAAGCTGGCTCTCACCACCTGCATCTCAGCCTTGGGGGGACAGAGTTTGAAAAGCCCGTTGGTATGTGGCCACTTTTCTGAACTAGATGGGACTTGAACCTTTACCATACTATAATCCCAAATGAAATGTTACTGCTTTTGTAAAGCTTGCGGATAAGTCAATATTTGTCATTACTGTAAGCAGAAAAGAGAAGGTGTGACTCTATGACTCAATAACCCAAGTGAATGTAAACCTGTTCTTCTTATTATTAGTTCATGTAAAAACTGTCCCCCTGTATCATAAGCCTGCAGAGGCCTAAACTGCTGAAAGCTAGCACTGCCTCCCTCCACTAGAAATAAATTTATATTGTTGAAAATACTCATTAAGGAAGGGTAAAGCAATATGAGAAAATTGGGTGCCTTGAATACAGACTGTATTAAATGTGAGAATATGACCTACATACTTCATCTAAAACACAGATTGTTTGCTCAGGTGCTTTTTAACTTTATCCAGATGTAGCTGAATTGCATTTCTCAGCTACCAACCGTACTTGCTGGGTGTGTGAAAAACATCTCCCATGTTTAGTATTGAACAGGAGTCCCAGGAGCCTGTTTACCTCTGCCTTGAAGGTCCTCTTAATAGCAGGCATTAGTTTAGAATTACAGGACTGTTATGTGTAGTAGATATAATTTGCGCCATTTCTAGTATGATATATGTGATATTGAATATTTGCTGGAGTATACACGTTTGTATTCGTAGTGCCCCCCTGACCCTCGCAGGCGAGATCTGGTGTATATTAGAACCCAATTTACAAGTAAAAGGATGTGGTTTGGCCAGGAGATGGGCCGTGTCTGGAGAGAAACGGGACTGCAGGTGCTGATCACCGCGTGAACAACCCGAGATGGATTTCATGGAAATCCTCGGGCAGATACATGTGAATGCAGCCTTCCGGAAAATTTCATCAAGGGATCCAACAACTCCGGACACTGAATTATTCTTCCTCATCACCAAAAAAGAAAATCCTATTAACCTATGGACTCTGAATGGAAGAAAAGACTGACTGCCGAAATCTTGGCCTCAGGCGGAATTTTCCCTATAAAAACCGCTTGTGCCAGGATGGAGGTGTGTGGGCATAGAGGAAAACCTCTGCTGAGGCTGACCTCGTTGTTGCACACCCAGAGCCAACCCCGGGCTCGGCTCTGTTCTTTCCTTGTGGCTGGCTAGATAGAATTTGATTGCAAAATAAATATTTTATGTTTTTCATTTTAATTTGGCTGGACAAATTTTCATTTATAACAGGACCAAACTCAGTCTCACAGAGTATATGTAGTATTTCTATTGAATAAACCTCAGATGTTCCCAATAATCCTATGTGTAGACAAATGGAGGCCCAGACTTTGAATTTTCAGTTCACTCTTAATTTAGAGATACCAAAGGAATAAAAACAATGTTGAAAAATTGAGCAAATGCCATCCATTTTAAATTCCTTTTGCACATTTGAATTTGTTGCCTCTTTGTCTTAACCATAGAAAAATATTTATATGCTGTATGTAAAGTTCAATTATGAACCGAGTGGAACATCTTGTAACTGAACACAGAATCACAGACTTATTAAGGTTGGAATAGACCATAAAGACCATCAAGTCCAACCCTTAGCCTACTCCCAACTGGTTAAGATGGGAATGGATTTCAATACTGATCAAAATCACAAAAAAAAATCAGTCTAAAATCCCTTTATTTCAATGAATAGCAAGCAGTCTTGATATAAGGTTTTGATGATATCTAAAAATCCCATTAAGTAATAAGTAATTTCCTAAAAAAAGAAACTTAGAAATTGAGACAATAGTGGAATTATCATTATATATGTATAAGAAGAGTCAAATTCTTACGCCTTCTCATAAGATACCTAAAGGGCTTTTTTGTGGTTTTTATCAGTCATTGAATATACAGAATGTCACCAAAGTATTAGGAAAGATTATCAGCTACTTCACAGAATCAGATTATTGTTAAATTAGGGATGATGTTGTAGAAAAGTAACTTGTTGTCCAAAAACAAGTTACTGCACGCTGCATGGAACAGGAAAGAAAGCTGATTTCTGATAATGAAGTACTGCTTCTTAGATATTCAAACCATAGATGAGAGATGTCTGAGGAACACTTCAAAACAAAATTCAGTATACAGTATCCATGATGAAATACCTTGCAGTGCAGTTCCATTGACTGGCAAACAGGTTATGAAAACTGAAGAATTTTCAACATAGAAGGAGCTGTCATCAATCTCTCTCCTTATTGAAGTTTCTTAGTTTAAGCCCTGAATAATCAAGCAGGCCATTAAAAGTGGTGGTTAATAATAACAATTTGGAAAGCTCATGTGGAAGCAGATAGTGCTTCCATGTGACTGTCTGCTTTGTATATGCCCTGGTATCAATATACTGTGAGAATAGCATATGGTTCCTTTGATGGAAAGTAATGGAAAATGACAGACTGTTTGAAGATGTTGTGGTGCCAATTTCATGAATAATGCATTAGGGTAACAGGTATAATCAGTGCAGTTTAATAGTCTGCAGCCTCCAGAGATACAACAGCAGCATACAGAGGAATTATCCTTGTACTAGGACCACCTGACACTTATCTTTTTTCTCCTTGATTTTATTTGATTACAACTACACTAAAATATGTCTTTAAAAAACAGTCAGAAACAAAAATGTTATGCTCTGAGTCACAATTAATTTAGTGTGCATGTTCTCTGCATTTAACTTTTAATATTGAGCATAAATTTCAAAATCCCCTTTCTCTGTTTTAATTGAACATAGGTTTTAGAGCTCAAAATTTTATAGTAAGAACAATTTTATGGTTGTCACTCATGCACTGAAATAATTTTCTATAATGTGGAATGTCTTTATGCCATTTCAAATGATACAGCACACCGCACATATACCAAAATTGATTTTAATTTGATTATTTTCCTATACCAAAAACAAGTCTAAGAATAAATTGAAAAAAACCCTGTCTTGCAGAATGCTGCTAAAAGATTTTGCATGAAGAATGTGCTGATTTGAATTTAATGATAATAGAAAAGCGCTGTGAAAGAGATTTACACTTAGGGACACATAATCCTCTTGGCACTCAGGTCTTACATCATGATGTCATGACTCCATAGCAATGAATATGAATTAGAATAAATGACTTGGGACACAGAATTACAGTCCCAGTACCTACACTTGTACTCAAGAAAAGATGCTTATGTTTCTGAGTTAACACTTTTGTTTTCTACCTGACAAATGAGCTACAGTGATGTGATGTATGTCCCAAGTTTCAACTTTATGAATGTTTTCTGATTGCTATATCTCTGCTTCTGAAAAGTCATCTTGGCAGATCTCACTTTAAAAAAAAATGCATGATGGATTTTTAAATAGCATTCTACAAGTCAAAAAGGCAGTGAGTATTTTGTAGGTGTGTGGATATATGTTTATGTGTATTCACATAAATACACATCCTACAAATAAGAAAAAGCAATGGTAATCTAGGATGGGTTAGTGTAGGAAATATTTTTGAAATGTGAAATAAAGTGGTCTAAAAAAATCAAGTCAGTCATCACAAACAAGCTGCTATAGAACACTGCTGCTCATTAAATGAAATATTCTGTTATAATAATCTGTTCTGGTCCTTTCACCCTTTCTTCACTGCAGTTATAATTGCCTGTATGAATACTTCACGTTGTGCAGCTCTTAACCAGTATATGCAAAAGACCATTGTAATATCTTGAGGCCAAATTGCTATATTTTACATTTATAGCAATTTCAGAACATCTAGGGTTCTTAACTCTGAATTCTTAGAAGCTCAAATACTGTAATTCATTATTGGAAACATAATTTTTCTTATAATGAAAGTATTTCTTATTCATACAGTTAGTAATAATCTAGTCTTATTTTTTGTGTTCAAATCTATTATTCTGTACAAAACTTTATCCTTCCTAAACTGGCCTTTGTACATATATTTTATTCACACCTGGTAAAATTTTAATGCAGTAAAGGTGATTTCAGTAATAATCTGCAACTTTTTTTTCCCCACAGATTGTGTAAACATGTGGAGACCATTCAGCTACTCATTCAGTTTGAAACCATCCTTTTCTTAAAACCTCCCTTGTCAGCCCCATCCAACACTCAAGTACCCTCTATCATTTGTATGTCAGCCATTTCTGACAGAACTGTAGCTGAATTTTATTGTTATTGTTTTCTTTCTTGGCAATAAAGATTTTCTAATGCTATTTTTCTACCAAAATGAAAACCACAGCAGGTACAGGAGTGGTTGTCAGCCTGGAGGACTAACTTTGTTAGCAACATTTCATACTGCTTAGTTGATTCAGAATAACTGCAATAGTCTTTCAAATCTGGTATTTCTCTTGTGTTAAAGGAACAAATCAACAAGGGACAGATTGAATTATTTCCCCATCTATTGTATTGGTTCAGTTTCCGAAATTTAAAATTACTACAGAATTGTACCACATGCCTGAACTTATTCAACAGTAAGAAAAAATAAAAAGTCCAAGAGTATCAATTGCATCTTCCATTAGTGATAAAGCAGCATAAAACTGGTGCAATGAACAGTTAGCGGCAGAATAGCTGAAAAAAATTAAAGTATGACCAACAGTTTGATATTCACAGTTGTTTAGTTGTTTATATATTGTGCATGAATACCAAAAGAAAGAAACAAGAATGCAAAACCTTGGTAAGAGTGTTCATGGAACCGCAGAGCTAAATACAAGGAATTCTGCCATGTCAGATTGAAGCATGGGGTCAAAAGCTAAAATTGCCAATCTGGAGTTTGAGATAAGAGAAAAGAGTTTTCCTAGGGCAACCTTACATCAGTTATAAGCTACTTTAAAAATATTGTTATGTGGAGCATTACTGTTGAAACTCTATTTTCTTGTTGGACTAGAATGACCACCAACAAGATACAAAATTCTATGCACAGTGGACTTCATTTGAAATCCCCTGCAAAAAGTTGCACACCAACCTAAAACACAGTTATATTAAGTTTCAGGCATAAATAACAGCAGAGAAGAATGTAGATGTCTTCTGAGAGAAGAAGAATTATGAACCCAATCCCTCTTGTTAATGACTATTGAGGTGTGCAATATCAACCACTTGTCAAGATGTGGACATTGCTGATTCACATTGTCAGCCTGGACCTACCTCAAAGATTGCCATTCTTTGGCTGCAAGTTCACAAACTAGCAAGGGAGATTCTTCAGCTCCATGTGTCAGCATGGAAACCTGTGAGCAGAGATCAGAAGGAAGTTCATGACATAACCACCAGAGCTGGTACGAGCATTGGTAATTCAAAACTTGTGTAAATGCATTGCAAGCATTTATGATTCATTGCCAACCAAGTAGTGGTCAGAACAACTGCAGGAACTTTATATGCCATACTGCTGTGGGAGGGCTAAAACAGCCCTTTGCACTGCCCTTGGCGGTTCCGAAGGTAGATGTGGCAGGAGTGTATGGACAAGCATTATTTTTCCACAGCAGGCCAGCACAGAATTGTCCAGCAAAGCCAAGTGACCAGCTGGTTCTAGTAGCTCTTCCATGCATGAACACACAACCATCTGACATTTTCTAACCTGGGTAATTCAATAGCCCAACAGAAACTGGAAATATTGTTATCTGCTCTGCTCAACATCCTTATTTAGTTTTGCCTTATTTTAATGTACTTTTTGTCTTTACCGTCTCACTTCTGGATGCAAGGGTAGTCAGTGTAGATGTCCTGAATATCTTAGCTTTCCATGTGTCCTACAGCAGGGAGGAGACTGCAGTACAGCCCTTCCTTTAACGCCAGAAAAATATGTGGTAAGATGAGAAGTCTTAAAGATCCATGAAGACACAATGAACTGCTCTGTTGCTTGTACAACAACCTCGCCACAGCCCTCTGACTCTCAGGAGAAAAGATTCCTGTAAGAACTGCAGACATAGACTCTTTCTTTTGTTGACTATTTCCAGGGATGACTGATTGAATAAGAACTGTGAATATATGATTCATCATCTGATGAATATCCCTTATGCTTTCCTTCTCACTGTGACATAGAGGCCACAGCTGCAGGGGCTGCACATGAAGTTTGAGCTGCCGAAGATATTCCAGCAAAGAGAAGATTTAATGAGGCTGGGTTATGTAATGTGAAGGAGAGGAGTGCCAAAGAAAGATGACTGAGATGCCCTGTGGAAATGTCACTGTCTCACTAGTCTTCATCAGCTGAAGAGGGAGCAAAGAGTTCCTGTCAGAGCAGTGGGAAAGGCCGTTGAGTGCTGTAATCTGTCATGCTGGAGAAGGGGAGAACCTTAATTCCTCTTTTATGCTCAGCATCCAACACCAGTGTTGAACAAAATGGTTCTACTTGGCTAAAAGCTATGAATTGGGATTCTGGCACAATTTGAGTCAAGTTACGTTGGTGTCTTCTTGATCTATCCCAAAGTTACATACAAATGTATGTAAAACATACACAAAAGCCAAACACTTAGCAGAATGGGCCTTTTTAGCCAGAGTAGAATAAGTCATTGATAGGACCCAGGATTCTGGTCAGCCTAGGGGGAAAGCCAACCTTGCCTTGCAGTATCCACCTACTCATCAGGATGCAAGTGTTGTGGATGGGTGTTGTGACTACTTTCTTCCCCTTTAAATGAACCCAGCTGCACACCAGCATTCAGGAACTGATACATTAAGGACAGTAGTGCAATGACTAGTGGCCCAGAGAAACAACTGTGGTTTTCCTTTGCCATTGGGAACATCTTTCCCTTAAGCTAGAAATAGCTTTGTTCTCTTTTCTTTTCACACCTGCCAGAAGAATGTCGGAAATCCTACATATAAAAAATCTTTCAGATTTTTCTTAACATGGCGTGACAAGAATGATAATTTCCTTAAGATATTTTCACTTCTCTGAAAATGAAAACTGAAGTTTATCTGTTTTTTGTTGTTTGGTGTTTGATAAGGCTTTTTTTTTTGAGGGGGGAGAGGTAGTAGGAAAAAGAAAAGAGATAAGTAGAAAGAAAATAGGAATAAATTAAAACAGAAAAGGAAAAACAGAATGAAAGTTGGACTATATATATATATATATATATATATATATATGAAACAGATTTTCTTAATGTTTTTGTTTCACCAATAAGCAATTTATTAAAAGTTTTCTTTCTATGGACACATCTTGATAGACTAGAACAAGCTGCTGTAGTTTCAACATTTGGGAGGAAAAAAAAAAAGAAGAAAAGAAAAATACAATGTTTATGACCCTTGCCTCCTTTTCTCTTCTCCTAATACCCAAATTTAGTCTTATTAGAGGGTCTCTGTACTTTTACTTACACATAACCTCATTAGTGAGTTCATTGTTGTCTAATTTATACACTTTGACTTGGAATTCCACATAATTGCAAGATTTGGTAATAATGAAGATGTCATAAATTGGGAGAATTTTCTTAACCTCTGGAGAATATTTTTAAGAGAAGCAGGTAAATTATTTCAGGGTTATGTGGATGATAACAACACTAGCAAAGAGAAAGTAGACAGGATGAAACAAGACACAGAAATGGATGTAATAGGATAACATGAAGAGGCAAGTCAGTTTTCAACTTTAGAAATACGAAAGAGGAAGATAATAGGGAAATAGAAGAGACAGTGCAGAAATTGTGATTGAAGAGATGTGTGGATTGCAATTAGTGAATGGTAATTAAGGTGATGAAAGACTTCCTGTATGTATTTAACACAGTCATGCAAAATATACACTAAAATTTTGCAGGGGTTGAAGTATAGCTAAGGGCAATTGAGAACATGTACAATAATTTGTCAAATAAGGACAGAGAGGAAAAGATGTAAAGTACCCATGTGAGAAATCCTTTGGTATGAACCAGGTTACCAATGGCTCTTCTACTACAACTCCCAGCAGACTGCTCCAGGAAAAAGCTGGCACAATATGACCACAATTTGCAAGGAAAGCATGAAGCCTTATTTGGCCAGACCTATTAATTAATCATTACAAATCGGTTCCTGTAAATAATATAATTCTCCCCTTACTTTTTGGAAAGCAGAACAGCTCAGAGCCCAAAAATGTACTAGCTGCATATTTTGAAATTATCATACTAGAGGTGATAAAAAAGCTGAAGTTAATATTTAGAGTTAGTGGTTGGATTTTTGTTTTGTTTGTTTGTGGTTTGTTTGCTTAGGGTTTTTTGGGGGGTGGTGAGGGTTTGTGTTGGTTTAGGGGTTTTTTGGATTTGTTTGTTTGTTTGTTTTTTTTCTCTCAGGAGATGTAGTTATAATCTTGTCTTTGGGTACCAATGAAAATTTATCTAGAAAAACACTATCTGGAAAAAAACTTTGATTATTTAAATGCTCCAATTTTTAACAATGTTAATTTATAGTTTTAACAGGATATTGCCATCACTGAATCATTGAATCATGGAATATGCTGAGTTGGAAGGGACCCATCAGGACCATCGAGTCTCACTCCTGGCCCTGAACAGGACAGACTCAGAGTCACACCACGTGCCTGAGAGCGCTGCTTAAACACTTCTTGTGCTCTGTCAGGCTTAGTGCTGTGACCACTTCCTTGGGGAGCCTGTTCCAGGGCCCAACCACCCCATGGGTGAAAAAACCTTACCTAATACCTAAAATAAACCTCCTGACTCAGCTTTATTCTGAGATGTATGTATGTAATCTGGGAGTTTTTTCTTTTTTTTTTTCCTAAATCAAAAACTACCTGAAAAAAAAAGATTAAATTCTCCAATTTAGTTTTGCCTCTAAATCACAAACTGTTTTTTGGTTTTTTTAAATTTATATTGTGAAAAATTCTCCCCACTCTAGATGTTGTCTTCTGTTACAAAGAGCACTTGAAGAAAACTCAGGGCAATTAAAAAGCCAAGATCAATCAACAAATACCTGACATCTCATATTTTGCTTCCTGTCCTTTGATAAGGTTTCACATACATTAGCTGTGCTGCAATGGAGATCAATGTCACCTGAGTTGCCATTCTGAAACCACTGACATTATATTGGGACATGTGATCCATCAGATCTATTTTGGCTGAAGAAATAGAAGATCTGGAGGGAAAACAAGAATTTAGGTTTTTCTCCTTTTTTTTCAGAAACATTAAATCTTTTCACATTGATGTTATGTATGCAGGATACTCAATGCAACCTGATGGAAATTCATATCCTCTCTTATCAGCTTTCTATATTGGAATCCACCTCTCTAGGGGTTCCAACTTCAATACAATTCTCTGTGGATATCAGACCTTTTCAGATCCTCAGACTCGTTGTGAAAGTTCTGTACTTGCATGATCCTCATTTCCTTGTTTGTTTAATAATTAAAAATGAACTGCTCATTCCTGCATTCCTGCGCAGAATGTTCATTTAGTGCGCTTAATTATATAATACAGATATGCACTATGACTTAAAGAGGAAGAAATTACCAAAACTCACAACAGAACAATTTATCTTTAGGTGAATACTCAGAAAAGGAAAAAAAATAGAGAATTTAGGAAAAAAAAAAGAAACCACAACAAAAAACCACAACCAAACAAAAAGCTGTATTAATGCATTTCAATAAAAAAAAGAGGGAATTAGGAGTCTCTTTTATTCTGTCTGAGTTTATCCCTTTGTATTATCATCAGTATTTACAAGTTCCTCTGTTGTGGAAGGTCTGTTAGGAAATACCAATTTCAAAACTACTTCAGCAGCTAATTTTCTAAGCTTGCCTAAGGACTTTAACACCACTTTATAATATGAAGTAGGGTGTAGAGCTAAAATAGTAAAGAAATATTTCTGACCAAACAATAGAAAAGTTGACAAAATATTAATACAAACTTGTATTTATATTTATAACCACTGCTATTACTACTACATTTTTGTTGACTCAGTAAAAATAGCTAATACTTTCAGCATTATATCTGATGAATTTATATTCACAATTCTGTTTGCAGTACAAGAACCACATTTATGTACTCCAGCACCTAAATCCATGGGTAGCACTATCTGTAAATATGAGCCATTAAACTCCAAAGTTATTCTACAGATTTTTTTTTCCATTGTAATTCTAATACCTAAAAATGTGCATGCACAAGGACAATGTAAGCAGATATTGATTGTCTTGCACAAAAATTTACGTATGTTGAAGCATCATAATAAAGATAGTCAACAAATACAGTATAATTTATCCTTAAACTACAGCCTCACAATTTGTCATTTACCAGTTTTACATACAAGGAATAAATCCTTTCCATATATGTTCACTTCATTAAAACAATACTGCTTTAGCAGGTAGAAACTGTGAAAACTAGTAGAGTGGAACTCTTTTTTAATTTCTGGATTACCTAATATTTATTCTTGATCTTGACAATCCATATTGTGTTATCATATTAAAATATTTAACTGTGGGTATATGTAAGTTATTACACAAAACCATGAGTATAATCATTCAATCAAAAATGCTAAGAATCAGTTTCACTGAATAGTTTATAACCCATAATATAGTCAGCATTAACCTAAAATTTCATAAAGTGTTACATACTTCATGAGACAGAATTTCTCCTGCTGTTATTTAAATAATATTTAAATTGCTTTGTGATTAGTTCTATCATTATCAGCATACATCACAGATTTTGGCTGTAAATAGGTGAATTAAATGAAAAATAAATAATGACTCAGGTTTTCTATGAATACAAAGTTAAGATGTAGAAACCTTGAATTCTCTAAAACAAATTTAGGACAGCTGTAATTATCTGTTCAGTTGTTTTTTTGTTCAATTCTTTCATCTTTAAATACATATAAAAAATTTTAAGAAATTATATGTACTCACACAATGTTGGTTTTTTTAAATTATTGTTTAAAAATTTGTATAGATTCCCTGTCTTTAAAGCCATTATCTTTCAACTTTTATTCCAAGTATTATTCATCTCTTTTAAGTAAGTGCAAAATGCATTCCTACTGGACAATATGTAACTGCAGTAATAATTGAATGTAAAATGCAGTTCATATTTTTAGTTAAAAAATTGACTAAATTTGAATAGATGGTTTTTTGGTATGCAGCTGCACCCAGAAATATAAAGCAGTTCTCAGTATAAATCTTGAAAAGAATGAATACTGTCACAGCTGGGATTAAATTAGAACACTGCTTAATAAAACATCGGAGATGTTGTTACAGCTGCCCCAAAATGGCACCATCCAGTGAAGCTCACTTCCAAAAAATTTATTTCCTGCTTTTAAGTACAATCTCTCACTATCAGCTTTTTTTCCTCCTGCAAACACAACATGTAAAATATAAAGAAATAAGAATTAAAGACTACTGTGAATATAATCTTTCTGTTTAATTGCAATTCCAAATTCTCTAACAACTATATATCTCGATGGTTTTGTTTGTTTTCGTGCAGTAGAAAAGAAACTACCAGCAGTGCTGAATATCAAATGTAGTACCTACTCCAAATAAATCTGAACAGTGTAGAGTGGGTGGCAAGTATCAGTCTTTTTTTTCCCATAGCCAAAGATCAGTTTGCTGCTGAGGAAACATTTTGCATACTGTAAGATTCACATTTTAAATTCTTTTATTTTCCATAGTCTGACGACAAACTCCCCTCTTGTAGTCCCTGTTTATTTTGGGTTGTTTTTTTAACATGTAATTAATTTGAAACACTTGAAAATGTACCTAGAATGCACTTTGAGTTACTTTCTCATTCATTATCAACCACATGTACAACACTAAATTACTATCTGTCCATTGCCTAGAATATGTTTTGTATAGATTATGGAAAGCTATTTTTAAATTTGTTACTGGATAATGTGGATTTATTTGATCTAGAAGGTACTTCACCCTGAAACACAAATGTAATTTGGGGTTTTTTTGTGGGGGGGAGCAAATTCTTGGTAGCTATGATTTTTATTTATAAAAACACCAAAAAAACCCCCAAAACAAATAAACAAACAAACAAAAAAAAACCAAACACAAAAAAGCCAAACAAACAAACAAAACACTAAAAACAGGCAAAGAACAAATCCCCCAAATAAAGGTAGCATTTGTCTATTCAGTGCTTTATAATGATGACCTGATAATTCATCTCCTCAGGCCACTGTCAGAATTAAAAAAGTACGTTGAGATGCATTTGATAAAGAAGGTATTTGAAAGCCAAGAAATTGAAAAAGATTAAATGTAAATAATAACATTTCCAACTTTAAACAGTTAAGTCAACTTCACACTTGTTTGTGACATTACATTGATATGATCTCTTGCTTCTTTCCTTATTGAAAAAAAATATATTTTTTGGTTCAGTTTTTAAATACTTAAAAATTGGGGAAAAAAAGTGAATGCAGAATCCATTATTTGTGGCATCTTTCAAATTCATAGGCGCTGTGATAACTTTTAAAAAATAGTAGTAATTACAACAAAACTGGTCAGAGGTGCATTTACAGTCTATTGTCCAAATGAAAAGGAAATGCCAATTACAGAAAAATATACAACCTGATTTTTCAATACCTGAGTGTGCTACACTGCAAGAGTTCCATTAATAAAACTACATTAGCTAATATAATTTAAATGCCCACAGAAATGAAGACTAAATTGTATTGAATGTAAGTTAAATGACATTATTCTCATTTTGTCATGTTACACATTTTAAAGTGTACTAGCATACACTGAACATTTGCTAAGCTACTATTTGTGCAAATGTCAAGATTTTTACATGGAAAGTCAAATTCTTGATTACTAGAAGGAGCTCTTGGGGATTTACATTTAATAGGCACATTTGATGGCATCATCATGTTTACTATACCTTTAGCATAATCTTAGTCCCTAGAATTTAATGTCAATTATCACCTTAGTCTAGAATAGACTTTAGAATAAAAAAATAAAATAATAAACTGTTTAATTTTCACTTTAAGACACCCTTGCATTCAACAGCAGAACAAATGAGCAATTGTAAGTATGTATAATGTGAGGGTTTGTAATGAACAACTGTTGTCAGAAATATCGTAAATAACTTGTTTTTATATGAAAGCTGTATGGCATATTCTTCCTTACCTGTCATCCATACTCTGCCCCAACACCCTTCCTTAAGCTTCACTGAGAAATGAAAGAGACACATGCATATAAAAATATATATATTTGTGTGTCTGTGCATGGGCATGTGTGCACACAATATACACAGGCACACACACACACACAGAGCTCCAAATCTGCCTTTTTAGTATTTTAGTATAACATTGTGCATCAATGTACCTTAACCTGTTATACTTCAGGCTGTGTGCCACCAAGCTTAACATCTATTTTTATGATTATATTAGGATAAGACATGACAGACATTTTAAACAATAATTTCAATGCTTCATTGCTGTGGTAATACACGGTTTCATTTGCAACCTTAACACTACTCTTTTATCTTACGATTTTTTAGCATTCTCATTGAGACATTCTATGTTGCACTATGACATGAAATTACTCACACATTTAAGTTAGATGCAAAAGAGGGAAAAGAGGAAACTTTGTTTCTGACCTCGCAATATGTAGAATTCCAAAAGTGACAGTGGATTGGAAGATGAAATTGCTGTCTCTCTAACCACACTGGTCAAACTAACAGTCTATTAATTCTCTCCTCTGACAAAGAAGAATGCAAAACAATCATTATTTACATGACAGTGTGTGAGAAACTCTAGTAGAAATATGTAAACATCAAGAGGCATAGAAAACTTTAAAAAAAACCTTTAAAACTTTTAAAAGAATAGGGTGACAGTTCTATGATAGCATTTCTGAATCCTTTCATTCCAGACCATTTCCCCCCAACAGTTTACCTACTCTCTCTAAAGGCCAGGTCTCCTTCTGAGAAATAATTTATTTCCTTTACCCAAAATAGATTTCTTAATATTGCCAATATTCCCCCTTGGAGTGGTCAGGGAGTAGGAAAATGGAACTATTTCAGTGAGTCTCCAAGTGTCTAATAATTAATTAGAAACATCGTGAAAAATGTTAAGGCTAATGAAGCTTTACAGGAAAGGTGAACTGAAGATACAAAAAAAGAAAAAAAAAAAGCATATTACAGAATCCATCACTGCAGGTTTTACACTGAAAACATAAGGCAGAATGAGTTCAAACTGAATTAAGAAAATTATGATGGCTAAAGGTGAAAGAGTGGCTAGCATTGCAAGAGTCAAGTACATTCTTAGATATGGAAAAGAACTGAAAACCTTAAAAACATTAAAAATGGTCTCTTCTCAGATGGAGAACAAACTGATGCAAATAGAGCCATCTCATACTGCTCTTGATTTTTTCTTTCTGTTCTCATTCTGTTATCATCTTTTCTCGCTGTGATCACAACAGAAGCTAATGGAAGGAAATGTGACCTATCCACCAGGTAATAAGTATATTTCAATCTCAGACAGATTATATGGCATACAATAGAGAGTTACAGTCAAGTGGTCTTTAGAAATTTAATGAAAGAATGGAAGTGATTTTCTGTATAAGAAGGAAAGTATTGCATTGGAGAAACAATAAAATCAATTGCAGTAACTGCAATATGAACATAATAATAAGCTTCAGTTTTACCATTGTGTTTAAATTGTCCATCTAAAACTACTACATCTATCTAAATACCAAAAAAGAAAAAATAAATATTGAAAAAAAAATAGTAAGAATATCTATGTAGGATTTCTATAATTGTCTCATTATGTAAGAGCAAGAATTCAGGCAGAAGGAGAAATTAAGAGATAAAAGAGTTCATCACTGAAGAAAGTAAACTCTTTGACTGTATATAACACATTATAGCAAAACAGCTTTTCCTAAAATGTTCAGTGTAATTTCATCAACCATCAAATAAGCTGATCTGATAGGCATGACATGGTCTAAAAAAGAAACCAAACCCCCCAAAGCTTTTATTGTTAAAAAATTGTGATACATATTTTAGGAAATATCTTATAAAATGTTGAAGAATTATATAATTATACATCTTGAAGGGGACAAAAATATGAACTTCAGGATATTCTGGTTAATGTTATCTCCTCAGTTTCAGACACTCATTAGCCTCAAAGAAGTCAAAGGCAGAAATATTCTTAAATTATCTTATTTTAACACAGGTTACCTGTAAGTTTTATATTAGGAAAACCCTCTTGAATTCATATGTAGTGTGAAATATTTATGCAGTTGTATCTTCTCTATGAAGCTATCACAGAGGCACATTTGCCTTTTCTTTCTCCTATGTTGTCTCTCCTTCTGATTAACACTTTTTTTCAAATTAAAAAATTCAAAATTAGAAAAAGTTATAGGCTTTATTATTATTAGTTATAGGTATGTTGTAATTATAACAAATTTGAGTTATAGGCTTGAAAAAAATTGAGAATAACAAAAAAATTTAAGTACAGCTGATTTCTAAGCTTTTGTCATACTTCCATTTTTGAAAATCACATAAATATTTGTATTTAAAAATTAGCAGTAAAATAATACACAAGATTAAAAAAACAAAAGCTATACAAGAACTGATTAAAGACATCTCTAGTTTCTGAAGGTGATATTTTTCAGCTATGGGGAATTCCTAGGGAATCAATGGAAGCCTCCTCTAGAACTCCTTTGAATGTTAATCTGAGCAGGACCTGAAGAGCACGTGTGAAGCACTCAAAGATTACTTCAAGAACACGTATCCAGTTATCTCATTTTACTAATTTTTAATGGAAGACATGACTCCCCTTTAAAAGAAAAATATCTGCACCAAAACTGGGCCTGAACTACATTTTGCCCTAATAGGCCTAATTAAATTCTGAGATATTACTCATGTGAGTGAGTTGTTATTCAACAGGAAAAAGGATATTGGTATAAGTCTTCATGAAGAAACAAAAAATCAAAAATTACTTACATCATAACTTAGACTTACAGGGAAATGAAATGCTCCCTGTGTCTAGATGTACTGCATGTCTGAGCTCGCTGCATGACAGAAAAGTCAATCAGGCAGAAGTTTTCAAAAGCTGTTATAGTTCCTACCTATGTTTTGTACCTAGATTAGTCATGGAAACCAAAGAGGTATAGGTGAGAGGAAAGCCATTTAACAGCTATGTTAAATTTAAATGCATGATGTCAGGTCAGCTGCCCTAGGATTGTGTATACTTTTGAGATGTGGTTAGATTGATGTAGCCATTGAAGTCTAGAAAGACAAATGAGAAAATTTATTCTTATTTTTATTGAAAGCCACAGTATGCTCTCAATTTCTAAAAAAAAAATTATAGGATAGAATCATAGAATCACAGAATGGTTTGTATTGGAAGGGGTGCTTGAAATCATCTATTCCAACCCCCTTGCCATGGAAAAGAACAACTTTGATGAAATCGGGTTTCTCAAAGCCCTATTCAACCTGATCTTGAAAATTTCAAATCATGAGACATCTACAGTTTCTCTGGGTGACATGTTCCAGTGCCTGACTACATTCACATTAAAATTTCTTTCCTTATAGCCAATAAAATCTAATCTAAATATGCCCTCTTTCAGTTTGAAACCATTACCCTGGTCCTGTCACTACAGACTCTGGTAAACGGTTTTTCTCCGTCTTTCTTGTAAGCTCATTTTACATAGTGAAAATCTTGTAATTTCCGTAGAGCCTTCCCTCCTCCTGACTGAGACTGAGGTCTCTCAGCCTGTCCTCACAGAAGAGGTGTTCCAGCAGTCTGATCATTATTGTGTGATCCTCCGGACTTGTTCTCACCATGTTGTGTCCTATTTGTTGTCATGCTTCTTTTTATGCAGCCCAGGACACGGGTGGCTTTCTGGACTGCAAGCATATATTGACAGATCAATTCCAAATTTTCATCCACCAATATCCCAAAGGTCTTCTCCACAGGGCTGTTCCAAAGATGTTTAATTTGTGCTGATATTGTGAATTGCCCCAGTGCAGGTACAGGATTTTGTACTTGGTCTTGTTGAACTTAATAAAATCATCATGGCCTGCTCTTCAAACATGATAATGTCCCCCCAAAACAAGTATCACTTGTTGCTACTTGTTTTGGGAGGACATTATCACTTGTTGATACTTGAAAGTATGACTTTCCTTCTAGCATGCCAGTTTCCTTCTAGTCAGCTTGGTTTTGCTTTGGTCCTGAGGTGATACACACTCAATCCCACTATGCTACTGATGAAGATATTAAATAGTTTTGGCCCCAGTACCTATCCACAAAGGGATAAGTAATACATGGTAATGTTTTACTGATTCCTCTTGGTCATTGAGCTTATTCACCGTAACTCTTCAGATGTGGCCATCCAGCTAATTCCTTATTCATCGAATAGTCCATCTATCAAGAACACACCTCTCCAATTTACTTCCAAGAATGCTGTGAGGGTCTGTATCAAAGACCTTTCAGATGGTAGGAGTCAGCTGGAGCCCTTCTCTTTTCTATTGCTGTAGTTACTCTATTACAGAAGGCTGGAACAGGTATAATTTACCCTTGGTGAAATTGTCTTTCATCATCTCCCTGTTTTCCACATGTCTTCCATCAAAATTTGTTCCTATCAGTACAACTAATGGTGTGAGAATATAGCTTCCCTTTGGTCACATACAGTCAATATAGAAATTACTGAAAATAGTCACTGAATATAATGAGTTGAAAGGGACCCACAAGGATCATTGAGCCCAAGTCTCAGCTTTTCATAGAACTATCCCAAAGAGTCCCACCATGCATCTGAGAGCATTGTCCAAACAATGCTTGAACTGAGTCAGGCTTGGTGTTGTGACCACTTCCCTGGGGACCCTGTTCCAGTGCCCAATCCCTCTCTGGGCTTTTCCTGATATCCAACCTTAACCTCCCTTGACACAGCCTTAAGCCATTTCCTTGGGTCCTATCACTGGTTACCACAGAGATCAGTGCCTGCCCCTCCTCTTCCCTTCACCAGGAAGTTGCCGACTGCAAAGAGGTCTCCCCTCAGTCTCCTCCTCTCCAGGCAGAACAGACCAAACTGTGGTAAAAATAAGGATTTGACATAAAGTATACAGAAATGTCTGTTAATTATTTTAATCTACACAAAGTAAGGAGTGCAGAATTAGGGAGTTTTTAATCTTACTGTTTAAACATTTCTCTTATCTGTTAATGACATTATAGATTATAAATTCTTCTGTTTGGAAATATTTCAAAAATTCCTTTCAATATTATTCATAGTTTTGGGGATATTTTTTTTTTAATTATAGAATATAAGAGTTTGTTGTACATTTTTAATGTACATACACAGGAAAATGTTCATAAACTGTTAGTATTATCAGAAAACCTACACAGAAATTTAGGTAATTAAAAAAACATATTTCAACTCATAGTGACTTAGGCGAGGAGAGTATAATCACCCTGAGAATTGATTCTGTTTTGCTTTGTGTGTAATAGAAATAATCAATACTTGCTTTAATTTTTTTTCTTTCTATTCAAAAGATTTAACAAAAACACCCATGAAAGTCCAAGATTTCCTGCAAAGGTAAAAGTGTCTATGTGCTGTACCATTATATAGCTAAACATTACAAGACAGAGGGATTTCAGACATTATCAACATATACCCATGCTTCAAAAATTACTGCAGAAGTCTACAGAAGTTCTGTATCAGATACAAAATAAAGTAATATTTCTGAGCAATGAAGACTCAGACTTGCAGTAATTGCAATGTTGAATGTTGTTTGGACTGCTTATATATTTTCAATGTACAGAGTTTTGTATAGAGTTCCTAGGTGGCAATAGGAACCAATATATTTTTTGTCAGTTGTCAAGTATGATGAAAACTCTATGCCTGTGATGGGAAATATTTTTTGGGAGTCCATATGGTCTGGTTCAGTTAACACATTCCAAACTTAATTTCCTTTTACTCTCATGAGTCGATAGACTCATAATTGCAGGCACACTGTAAAGCACTTATGAGGATTTACACTGGCTCTGCAAAAGCTCTCAAAAGATTTTCACCTATTCAAGGTGAAAGGCTAAGGCTGTCATGAATATATTCAGTCCTCAATAGTTACATCTCTGCCATTATAATAGTGAGTTAGGCGCCTCTTGAGGAAATTCAGGGAGAGAAATAGAACCCTCCTACTGGGAAAGGAGTCCCCAGCAGAGCTCTTCTGGATGTTAGTCCTTATATTTAGTGTTGACAATGTGATTTCACATTTTGTTTTTATGTTTTGTGTGAGAGGATTTGGGGTTTTAAGAGGCTTAGTCAGCTGGAATGACCTGCATCTGTGATATCATATGTGAAATATATTGCAACTTTACATTAGTAATCTTACTCTAGGATGTATAAATGACTCAGTCTAGCTACTTGAATAATATCTAGCAGAATACTAATTAAGTTTTTGTCTTCTAAATGCCAGTCAGCTGTGAATCAGTATATCTGTCCCTTTTATACAAGCTTGGGTTATGAACCAAAGGCCATTGAATAATGAGCACTTTACCTAGGAAAAAAAAAAAAAGCTGGAATGAAATTTTGTGTTTCCATATTAATTTTGCACTCCTCTTCTTCCTGTAAGTGTGTTTAAAATAATTCAGTTTGGTTTAGTTTCAACCCTTTGATGTTTTTATGTTTGTTTTATTATAAGTAGTAACTTCTCTTCAACCCAGTATCCTATTTTAGTCACCTTTTTGGTCTTGGATACTTTTACAGGATATGGTAAATGAAATTATATTGAAACATTTATTTTTGTTGTAATTATTTTTATTTATTATAAAAATTGTAATTATTTTTATTTAATTATTATACTTATCTATAACTTTTGGATTATTGGGTTGGAGGATAAAGTAAGTTGCTGATTATTTATTTTTGGAAACCAATTTTTATTCTCCCAATAAAAATTCTTCCTCTAGCAGAAGACTGTGATGAGAGAACACAGTATCAAGAATAACTCCTGTAGCAGTTATTTTTGGTATAGTATTTGCCCTACCTCTGTCACCTATCACTTCACTTGCAAAATGAACATAGCTGAGTCTTTAAAATCACATCTGTCCATTAAAGAATGAGTCCTTCAGAACTGTACTATCTCCTCTGCAGAAACATCTAGAAACCTGAGATATAAAGGGCAAATGACAGGTATGCTGCTCTGGAGAAAAAGATATGTTCTGACAGTATAAGTAGGTAGAAAATATAAATTTTTCCTCTATCGTGCTTTCAAATTTACTTACTGTTATTGCTCTACTTTACTATTCTGTTTATTGAATAAACACAAGAAGCAAAATGAAAGTTATTTTTGGAATTGTGTAACACAGAAGATTCTTATGAAGATATATGCAATCTTACTCTGAAGTTTTTGGGAATGGAGCAGTATTTAACTTAAATAATCAGCTGTAAGATTTTTATGAATGCAAATTTCGTGTAAATCTTGGATAACCATAACATTTTCTGATAAGTAAGTTTTGCTATTTCTTCACAAAGTTGTACTTCCCACAGTCATTAATTAGTACTGCTGGTGTCTGTTTATAACAGGAGTGACATTGGAGCACTGGCACAAACAGCCTAAATCTGTTGTGGACAGTTTACTGTTATTGATGTCAAAGAAATTTTTTCTAATGCTGTTTTAAGCCATCACACGATGAGTTAAAGTTGTGACAATCAATATTATTAAGACCATTGATACAATTAAGACTGAGAGGAATGCAAGTAGACTAAGCACGAGCAAAGCAGAAGAGGGGAAAGCTCACTTGCCATACTGGGAAAGTGTGACACCTTAAACAATTGATTTTACCCAGTAGTGGGATGGGGGAGAAAGCTACAGGAGGAAGTGGAATACTTATGAAGAAGGAAGTTAATCCTAGGAAGATGGGAGGATGGACAGAAAATGGATTTTTTAGTTTTGACTTTATTTATCACTGGTTTAAATTATTTTTAACTGGAAATAAATTAATCTTCCCTCAGTTTAGTCCATGTCACCTGTGACATTAGTTGGTAAGAGTTTCTCCCTGTCTATATCTCAACCCAGAAGTTTCCCATCATAATTTCAGCCCCCTCACTTTTACGAAGGAGGAATGAATTAGAGGCAGCCAGCCAATACCAAGCACAAACAGAGTGAAAGATAAAAAAGTAATGGGATGACTTATGAGGTCACAAAATGTTTTATATTAAGTACCATCACGATCTGGTTATATGGATACTCATGCATCTATTAAATATATTGACATAGCTTCTTAGCTTCAAAAATATACTTAATTTTTCTAGGAAGGATGTTTCAGCTAGATAACCTAGCTCCCCAACAGCAATTACATTCCTGACCATGAAGTAAGCTTACAGTCCTTGCCATACTTTAATCTCTAAGTACATGATTATTTGTGCAGTACATTATCACATGAGAGGGAAAATCCATGTTTTTAGACTTTGACCAGCAAACATGTTGCTTTATGTACAGTTCATGTCCAAACAAGGATTTTTTTTGCTTTCTATATTTTTAGAAACAATAGGCTTGTTGTTAAAAGAGAAAATTACATCAAAAACCTGATCTAAACTTACTGAACACTTTCTCTATCAACCATGCTCTCAGTCACCAAAGCTCTTAAAAACCACTGTTACATCCTATCATCTTTGAATTAAGCTAGAAAACAGCACCCCAGAAAAGAGTAGAGGCATGTACATAGATAGCCATAACTTTTATGAGAAATTGAGAGAATTCATACTCAATATCTTTTTAATCACATGTGGAGACAAGAGCAAATGCAGCTGCCTCACTCAATCATGCCTCAAAATAATTCAGACACTGCTTGAGATTTCCTACAGTTTTGCAAAATCACATTTGAGCTTACTCATACTTGCAGCTAAACACAGAAGTAAAGACTTATGCACCACTATAGCATATTTTTAAAGTTTCTTCTGCTGTTTGTCAAACAAATCGTACTTTCCAATCTAGCAAAGCATCACTGCTCAGAGATGTTTCATTGTTGAAGTAACATAAGGTCAAACACAGTGTTAGATAAATTAGGAATATAAACAAATGAGGGTAGCTGGAAAAAATAACTGAAGTTTGTGTTTTTTGAAAACCCATTGTCATGGTTTGAAACTGGCCGAATGCCAGGCCCTCACAAAAGTAATTTGCTTATTTTCTCTTGCTACAGTTGGGTAGAGGAGAGGGAAAAAAAAATAATGAAGGGCTCATGAGTTGAGATGAGAACTGGGTGAAAAAACATTTTAAGTGCAAAACAGGTTCACATTTACAGGGGAACAGTTTGCTTTATCATAGTCCTCACCACAGCTTGCAGAGAAATCTCAGCTCCAGTGCTTAAGCACGTCATCCCCATCTCTCTTCTCTACTGACCTTGGTGTAGCCACATTGGTTTCCCTCACGTGTCCTCTCTTCCTCCTCTTCTCTCACTAGGAGAAAAACTGCTGTTTGCAGGTACTATTGTTAAAGAGTTCCACTAATTCAAAGGTTCTTGCAAGCTCACGCAGCGTCAAGAATTTTATCTCATCACATCAGGGAATCACTCATCATGCTCCTGCTATTAGCCAGGAGGCCCCACTGCCACGGTGCTGGCACTATTTAATACCTCTCTTCATATGAGGCACTGGGAAGGGGAAGCTGCTGCTGCCACCACCCCTGCCCTTCCACCTCAGTGTGGTTCGCTAGGGGCAGCTGAGCAGGCAAGGCTTGTCTTGGGTCACCCCAAGATGGCAGCGGCTGTTGCGGCACATTGCCATGTGCCACACTTGGGATAACCCCTCGAAAAGAAACCTGTGCCTGCACTGTTTCGATTTTCTTCTCAAATACATCATCACAGAGGGGTTGCCAATCTCTCTAATTGGGCCAGCAGCATGTCCGTCTTCAGAGCCATCAGAGGTTGGTTCTGTCAGACACGGCGGAAGATTTTAGCATCTTCTCACAGAAGCTACCCCTGTGGTTCTCCCCCCCTCGCAAAAAAAAACATTCATAGAACTGACAGTTAAAATATATATATAAGAAAAGCAATGGGGAATTAAGGGAAATGGTGTTCAATGATTTAACTTTGCACAAATCAAAAGTGGCAGTCAGCATTAATGGAGCTGGGGAAAGAAGGGAGGTTCCATTTCAGACTTCATTTTACTAAGAGTTAGTGATAAGAAGCTAAATAAGTAATCTCATCTTAATTGTGTTTCTGGCAGTTCTTAATATTAAGTGTTCCCCAAACCTATTACTCAGATATCACAACACTGAAATCTATTTCAGTGCGGTGTATTCAACCACAAAAAAACAAAACCCAAACAAAGAACCAAGACCACAAACAAAACATCACATTTTTTTTGCAATTTAAACTGTAAAACATCTTTTATTACCATGTTTTCAAATACAGTCTCAAGCATTTGCACAAAATTATATTCATTTATTCTCCTAGAAAATTCTAATACTTCCATGACAGTATTTGCACAGGCTTGCACACAACTAATAAGGTGTTCCAATTTAGAGATATTTGAATTAATTGTTTATGTGGAATTTTAGAAAAGTTTTGTTGTACACAGTCTTGAAAATGAAGCTGAAGTTAAGCTGTAAGTTCCTGTTCACTTTAATGATTAAGTGTTGGTGATTAATGAGCCGGGTATCTGCTGTTTAGTAACGCCCCTAAATGTGTAATCAAATCAGAACCCAGTCAAGTCTTGCATTTCTGTAGGAAAACATGGGATGTGTAGTAAATAAAGGAATAATTATTCTTCAGCTACCTGATGAATGAATATATAATACATATATAAATAGCACTCAGAAAGGACATTCAATATTAAATTCTCAACAGTTTCCATAAACCTTTGCAAGCTGCTGATTTTTAACCTGGACGTTTAGGGGAGGCCTTGTTTCTCAATAAAAATACCTGAAAGGAGGTTGTAGTGATGTGGGTTTTGGTCTCTTCTCCCAAAAAAGCGGGTGATGGAACAAAGAAAGTGGCCTCAAGTTGGGCTAGGGGAGATTTAGATTGGATATTAGGGAAAATTTCTTTATTGAAAGGGTAGTCAAGCCTTAGAACAGGCTGCTCAGGGAAGTGGTGGAGTCACCATCCCTGGAGACCCGGCACATAGAAGCATGGTTTAATGGTGGACTTGGAACTGTTAAGTTTGATGTTGGACTCAATCTCAGAGGTCTTTTTTAACCTCAGTGGTTCTATGATTCATGATATTATTCATGATGTTATGATTCATGATATTATACATTTTTTCCATCTCTATCCAATTCCTGTTTAATACAAAAAGTGAAAGGATTTTGCTTTGTACAACCATAATATTTGTGAGCTTCACATTCATATGAGGATCCTTAGATGCTATTTATTTCAGACAGCTCAACTGTTCCCTGGTGTCAGACACCTCAGATATTCATTGAGGCAACTTGCTGAAGGCCTTCTCAGAGGATATTCTAAAATTACCTCATCAGACACCATAGACATTTTAGGGATATAGATATAATGCACAGATTAATATCAAAATATCTGTGTTCATTTTAGCTTATGTCTTGATTCAAGGTACTTTTTTTTTGTTGCCCATATTTCTGACTATTTGTCATCAAGCAATTTTCAAAGGGTTACCAATAAATACCATTGGCTTCTATTGGTTCTTTGAATTCCTGAGTGTCTTACAGTAAAATCTTATTGCATCAAAAAACCCCTATGCACTGGGAAAATAATGTGGAAGTAAAATATTCTTCCTCTGTACACATTCAGACTCATGATTGCCTTTTCTTCTACAGATCAGAAAAATTGTAAAACCATATGTAATTTTCTCACTTCACCTGAAGAACAAAAGAAAAAGAAAATGACCTTGTAGGAAGAAAGATGCAATTCATGTTCTCATACTATTACATCAAAATAAAAATAAAGTTTAATCTACACAAATGCTAATACCTTGATTAGTTGTTTTGATTCAGTTTGCATTTTAGTAACAAGCAACATGGACTTGATAAGGCATTACATCTGTACAGCCCTCAACAGAAGTACATGCTAAATCTTTTTGTGAGAGAAAATGAGAAAAGTAAAACCTATGATTAGAAGTCAATACATGCAAGAAGCTGATTATCTCCTGTTACAGTAAAATCTATCAAAATTACATGATTCTCACTGCTGAGAATGTACTGATATTCTTATTCCACTGGGAATAATGTGTGTTCAGTATCTCTGAAAAAGAAGTCATTTAAAATTGATTTGGATGTCTAATAATGTCTAATTGAAGAACTCTAAACTGAATACTAGAGTGAAAACTTGAGAGTGTGAAGGAAAACATATGACATCTGGGACTTGGGTTTAGAAAAATCTTGAAAATTGTTTGAGTGAAAGGAGGCACTTGTATTCATGATTTCTTTTCTTTGTATACATATGCTGTCTTTATTTATTATTATCCACAGGTATTTTCCAGGGAAAGTGTTTCACATTACAGAGGAGCAGAACATGTAAAAAGCCATCTAAAAAAAAAGAAAATTCATGTTCTTCTAAAACAGTTTTTAAGCAGCACATAGAAATTTTGTTTTTCTTTTGTAGTGCCTGAGATTTGTATTAGACATTTTAACCTCTTGAATAGCATCAAACTCTGGTAATAAATACCATGCCACTACTAGAAAATAAAAATTAGTACATCAGATTTCTAGAAAATGAAACTTAGTAACACTCTGAGAAAACAACTACTTTGATAACAGTACTCAAAAGTAGTAGGAACAACTGATGGTAGTGCAAAGGTTCAATTATTTGTATTCATTACTGTAGCTAGTATCTATTACTGTATTTCTGGGATGTGAGGTATTATTTTGTAGTTATTTATTTCACTGGAAGGTGTCATGTTTCAAATAAGTAATGTAGTGCTTACTTATTCACTTAATTTGATCATAGCACTTTCTTAAAATTATACATTTTTGAGTTTATGGTTGGGTAAAGATAACACTCCGGAGAGGCTTCAATGCCACTACCCGCAACAATGCACTTCACTAAATCTTGCCTTGCTTCATCATTTTCATTAAATAGGACTTAGAGCAATTTTTCTGCCTCTGTTTCTGTCTTGTTTCTTGCATTCTGTGATCTTTCATATGATCCTTCTTATCTACTCATATTAAATGATTGCACATTTTCCAGCTTTGATCTATACAAGCTGCAATTGCACTGACTCGCTTGATGTTAGCATTCCTTCTGTCTGAGACAGTTTCTAAATTGCTTGTCCAATTTCTGTTTTTTTTTTAACCAAAGAATATTAATATTTATGCTGTAATTGAAAAACAGATATCCTAATGACTTCAAAATTACGATATCTGTGTAGCTTGTGAAATGGTAAATGGCTTTGCTTTCCAAGGCTTCCTTTTCCTGCTGAGCATCCTTTTTCACAATTCCCATTGCAAAGCCTTTTTTTTCTAATTCAGAAAATAAATAAATTCCTGCACTGCCTTTCAGGGTATAAGAAGTTAGCATGTTTGCTAAGAGTAAATTGCTGCTTACTGGGTATTTCTGACAAAGTTTGAGAGTAACATCAGTGAGTCTGAGACAGTCATGTTTAGTAAATCTGTAGATGTTAAATGCAGAATACTTTGCTCCTTTTTCTGTTCCATCAGTGTATACATTGTCATTTTGTTTGAAAAGTCATAATCCTCTCATAGCTCAATAGCCTTAGACCTTTTAACAAAAAAGTTGTCTTATATTAAACAAAGATTCATTATTCTATAAATGCAATTACGACCCAGGGCAAATGTCAGATTAGCAGAATTTTGGTCTGGTTACTTGTGTTCTGCGCTGCTAGAAGTACTGGCAATAGAAGTAATAGTAACAATCTCTCACCACGGTTCTTCAAATAATTTATCAGCTTTTATTTATTTAAGCCATCTGTAGAAATAAGAGGATACTTTATTTCTTGTGCTTATTCAGTTAATTCCCTCTTCTTTTGTACATATCAACATAGTTACCAGCTAGAGCAAACTCATAATGAACTTCAATATGGCAATCAGCTGCCAAGAACAGGACAAAATCCATTTTCTCCGGGTTGCATATTGACCCACAGGCAAAACTCTTGGCAAGAATGTAACTACTTGGCATAAAAGGCAGTTTGCTAATTATCTAGTGTTCTTTTGGTGAGATAACCTGGTCTTCATGTAGAAGTCATCTGGTCCAATGCTCTGGTCATGCAGAGCCTCTTGTAAAGACATATTAAACATCAAATTTAGACCAGGTTGATCAGACTTAACCCAGTCAAGTTTTGAGTATAAACATGGAACTTCCACCATGTCTCTATTGCAGCATTTGATCATTCTTGTAGTAAGATTTTTGTGCCTTTATGTCTAGTTTAAATTAATATATTTTAAAATTTTGTCCATTTTCTTATTTTCTTATATGCTTACATTATGCTCTTCTTGGAGGAATCTGGCTCCAACTTCTCTATAACCTTCAGATAATTCTTCATGTCTAAATTGGCTCTGTTTAAAGCATGTTCCGTTTTATATTGACATGCTAGATATTCTGATTAATGTATTAAATAGTAGCAATAGTGTCAGGAAAGGACTTTTTAAATAAGAAAAATTTAAAATTTTGTTAAATTCTGTAAGAAGTGTGTATTCCCAATGCAAAATTAAGGGATTTGACCAAAAATTTATAATAATCTTTTTGTGTTAAGATGATAATGATATTAAATTCAGTTCTCACACAGAGAAAGAGATTCTCATCCACCCCTGGAGAAATAATTTGCATAAGAGAAGATGAGAAAAGGCCTTGACCATCATGCTCTCTCTCCTCAAAATTTGAGAATTGATGATTTTTCGCCATTTCACAAGAGAATTTAAATTTAATTGCGTATCTTCCTTACTATATATAGAGAAAAAGTATTTTCTGACTTTAAGAAACCTACACTATTCAAAACAGTATCTTAGAAACATAAGTTTACACTTTTTATAAAAGTATCAAGATACATGCACATGAGTTGTACAATGTTCTGGCATATAACACTGGGTAAACTTCTGACATACAGCTGTGAAACCTTAAGTTGGTGAGATATGTGTCTCAGTGCTGTATAAAACGTAAAGGTCATTGAATTTATCAAAAGGAAATCAAAGGATAAGCAGGACACTCCATAAAAGGTAGTGTTTACTAGGAGTTTTTTGTTCCACCTAATCAGCTGTAGTACCATTTCATTTAATTATCACATTGACTGTCCTTGTGCAACTCCAGAAGATCAAATGTGTACATTCACTGACCAAAAACTAGCACCATAAATGTATTTGCTGCAATGCACCAGCAAAGCAATTCTAAAAACTGCAACCTGCATCTGTTCATTAACATATCCTCTCTGGGCATTTTGACCTTGTTCCTGCTATTATAAATACTGAAGTCTTACAGCCTATATATGGAAAGTTTTCAGGTTATTCCTTTTACAGAGAATTAATTTGTAATTAAATAGTCTGGGGAGAGACACAAATTCAAAATGGAAACAAAAGCATCGTTTCTAGAAAGAGTATCAATCAGAAGCTGAGACAGTAAAGATTTCCCAAATCAGTCTCCTTTTCCTCATTTTCCACATTATCAATATTTTTCTTCACTATGGACTAGATCTTGGTTTCCCCATTTCAAAAGAAATAGATCTTTTATTCTGATGTCAGTCTAGTCCCCCTTAGATATGAGTCTAAAGTAAATAAATGCAAATGGATACATCAGTCTAACTGTATCTGTATGGGGAAAACAAACCCTAAAAGCCATCTTAATCTTCTGTCTGTAAACATCTTTTTCTCAATGCTTCCCGTGTTGCTTTGCAGATCTGCAAATCTGATAGGCTACAGAGTTTATGCCAAAATGATAGAGACAGAGGAAAACAAAGGCCAAAACACTTTCACTTCTACAAAATAAAGTGCATGCATCTTACTAGCAGACAATCTCTGTGGTGTTATCTTCTATTTGGTGAAGACTATCTTGTTAAAAAATCTATGCATTATCTTAGGCATGGCTGCTGTGGATGAACATTGACCTTAGATATAATCGCAGTGATAAATGATCATTTCCTTAGTGAAGGTTTGCAAGCAGCAAGTGTTATCCATTTTAAAATAGATTTACAAGTACAAAACATGTCAGAAAGAGCAAGATCCTGTCTGCTTATCTATATTGCCTGACTCTCCATCCCTTGGGACGGAGAATACCATAGCATTCTTCATGGGAGACTAATGAATAAATAAATAAATCAATCAATAAGGTTGTGAAGCTTCTCTGTGTTTTTTTTTTAATTAATAATATGGTTAAGTATTTTTCATTTAACAATTAAAAAAAAATTTAATACTCAAACCTAGAAATACTATTGGGTAAGTGAAGTACATCTGGCAATACTTTCTCTTTGTGTTACAGAACCATTCTAGTAAAGCGATTCAGTGATGGTTTTAAATACTGCAGAATAATACTCTAGCAATATGATAGTTATTGAGCAAGTCTTCACAGAGCTTTTCACATGGCCCTTTTACTTGCCTCATCCACCAGTCATTGTACAAGCTTAGTGGTATTTATCTTATTAACAGTAGAGAGCTACAGGTGATTTTGTCATGTCTCAGCTAATCTGGAATTCTTCCCTACAGGCATTCTCATCCCTCATTTCCTTAAATGCATGCCTATGACAGACTCCTCTGTCCAATGGATAGCTACATTCAAACACTTCCACTTTGAAAGGAAAAATGAGTTCTGTACATTCATCTCTTACCCCTCACAGTTCAACCACTACTCCAAAAGGTCTTGTGCTTATATACCCCCATGCCAGCTGCTGTTTTGTTTGTGTAGTTAGTTCATTTTTCTTGTGAAACTGGTAGAAGGAGATAGGAAATGAGAAATTTATTTGCTCTTGTTAAAATGCCACTGAAAAACAAGAGAAATTGTGAAAAGATCTGAGAGTTTTTCCTTTATGTAAAACATCTGGATTAAGAACTGAGAGCTCCATAAACAGTGTGAATTGTGAAAAAGAATGAAGGTTAATGTACATGGGAAAAATGAAAACACCATGCCACACCTCCAAGACACAGCCTTGCAGGACTGGTCATTTGCCTCATTCAAAGGTGTGGATAAGAAGGCTCCCCAGGACAGGTGGGAAGTGGCAAATCCTGCTGAATTTCCAGAGCAGTTGCAATGGTCAAGAAAATTTTGAGAGTCTCATCACTCATGCTTATACAACCAGACAAATTTTGAGTTATATGACAAGTGTATAACAACCTCCCAGTGAAGGACAGGTCGGATATTCAGGGGAAAGCCTAGCTACCCCTAGGAGTGGTCATGTATTCTGCCTCTCAAGCACAGTCCCTGAGGATATAAGCCAAGACCTGGTATGTGTGGAGGGAATGCTCTAGGATATGGTGCCCTAGATGAGTCCCTGAATGATGTTGCCCTGTGGCATCCTGCAGCTTTCTGGTAGCCACGTGTCAGAAAAAAAGCAATGGAAAAGGGAGGAGAGAGAGAGAAGGCTGCCAGTGAGTGGAGAAGAAACAGACAGGAAAATTGCCTGGAATCAGCACAAAGGCCACTTGGTTTGGCATTTCTCTGCCTACACATTCACATGAGTTGGCAGCAGACAACCCTGGTGTTATTTAAAGATGGGCCTTCTGTTGTTTTGGGAAGAATACCTAGAAATGACACTTAATGTGGAGCCAGGAATGTAGTCAGACATTCTCAGCAAGGCCTGTAACTCTTTTCACTTACATCTATATAATTTGTTTGGAATCCTTAAAAGCTTGCTTTGGTGTATTAAGAAACTAAAAAGTGAAATATGTTTTCCAGAATAGTCTTTCATTGCAAATTCCCTTATCATGTATATAAGTATTTATAATAATGCATAGATTTCTCTTTTTATGTGTGTGTGGGGGGGTGGGTGTGTGTGTAAAATAATAATGTGTTATAGTGTCAGTTCTGAGGAACATGTGACAATAATTTATTCTATTTGAAGAAACAAAAGAGCACAAACCATTGAGTTTGTAGCAAACAGGAAAATATTTTTATCATGGGTTTTCAGGTATTTATTTTTTAGCTTTCAGATAATGGAATACAATCTGGAAAGAAGGCCTTTTACTTTTTACTTAATTAGCCAAAGAATTAGAAGGCATCCTTGCAAGGAATTCACTCGGTTAATGATGGCATTAACATCCAAAAGATATTCTGTCATATCAACAAACTCATGTGAGAATTGAGCATGGTATATTTCAATTATCAAAATTATTACAATTTCACCCCCAAAATCAGTACTTTTATTTGCAAAATACAGATATTTTTAATAATATTTTTCTTACATTTCTTATATTATCTGAATATATCTTACAAGTGTCCAAAGACATAAAAACACTTGAGACACTTGTCAAAGACTGTCCTGAATGTAACCAGGTAGAAACTCAATTTAACTGTCATTTCACAAAATGCATCTTAATATGCAATAAATCATTAATAATCATAATGCTAAAAAAGAGTAACAAGAAAAAAGATTAATTATAAAATGTGTTTTATCATATTCCACTTTACTTGGAATACATTAACTTGAAAAATATCTTTTAATAATTGCTAATCTTCTAATGCAATTTCGTGACTCAACACATAGCCCATCTGGTCTATTACCAGAAGAAATAGAAAAAAGAAAAAAGAGAGAATGCTTCATTTGTTTATCTCATGTTGTTATATTTTAAATACTTATTAGATATTTCACTGCTTTTTAAAATGTAATTGTTTATCAAGTTTGAAGATTGTTTGTAATTACATATTAAATATGGTAGACAAACAAATTTAAGAGTGTGATTTAATCAAGCAGTTTTAAAAAATCAATTAAGAGTCAGATGTGAATTAATTAACCTTTAATATATCTAAAGCATGGGAAAATATAGAAACTTGAAAGTCATCTAGCTGCTGTTCACATTTCACAGCATGCCATAAGATTGTTAAACATTATAATAAGTATAACCTCATTAAAACATTTAGATAGTGATATTTTTCATTATTCAGATCTTCATAAATTCCTAAAAATTTAATGTGAAGGAAAACAGGTCAATTTTAAAAAGTTGTGGCAAATCCATACATGACTACTGACTTTTTGAGCCCTCTATTACAGATGTTTGAATAAAAGGCATCCTATGGCAATACTCTTTAAAAAAAAACCCTACTCCTTTCCTTTCATGGTCATAAAAATTTCATGACACCTCTTCAGTAATAAACAGTTCTAAGAATTTAATCAAAGATCAGCTGCTGTCCAGTTATAATCACAGTCTGTAAGAGACTCCCCAAGAAAGCTCAAGAGGGGCCAAAATGAACATCAAGCAGAGCAGACCACCCAAATCTTGTCAGGATAGCTGGGCATAGGGAGTTTTCCATGTAGGAGTCCATGGCAGGAAGTTGGAGTTATCATCCCCTCACAAGAAGCCAGAACTCAGCAGCCAGTGAGAATAAGATGAAAAATAGTATACCAAGAGATGTAGAGTAAGCAGCTTTTTACAGTTGTTTTTTGCACAGTATGTTGCTAGAACACCATTACTGAAGGAAACCCTGACAGAAAGAAACTTCTGTCCTCTAGAGAGGCGAGACATTTATAAGCAGGTTGATCTTTAGCATTATTTTAGCTGTTGAGGTGGTTGAGTACATATATCCATGCCATGACTGCATAAGAGTTTTATGTTATGGTGTGGGCTATACAGAAATGAGCCCTTCTGTCACATTAAAGAACTCAGAACTGATGCATTTGGGGTAGCACTTCATGCTGATTGAGAATGAGTAGTCATCATTAATAAAAAGATTAAAATGTTGGAATTCCTAATACTGTGATTTACAAGGTTTTGCAAGCATGTTTTCTCTGTATTGAAAAAAAAAAAAAAAACAGAACAGAGGTCCAGAATCAACTAATATTTGGTCTAAACTGGTCCATGTCTGGACCAGTTTAGACCAAATATTATTTTCTGATGCTCATGGCCCTGTTCCTGAACGTTCTATTCCGTTCTCCATTTTTGCATAGGTCTTTTTCTTTCAAGTGACTATTTTAGCACTTACATAAATAGATATTGACCTGGATCAGTCCATCAGCTTCATCAGACTTTCAGTAAGGAATTCAGTGCCAAGTACTCTCAGTGATGTCTGTAAGCAGTCACCATTGTTATTGCTGAATTTTTCACTATGTATTGAGGCCAGTATGTAACCGTCATTTCCTCCAGTAGTATTATTTTCATTTTCTTAATTAGCTGTATAATCACCTTTTAAAATTAATTGATTTTCCATTACTTTTCTAGCCTTTTTCTTTTATTTTCTTTTTAAAAAGCATGAAATATGATGATATTGTATAAAGGAATTTAAGAAATTATTAACCAGTTCATTGTTTTCAGACTCTAATCTCTTTGTTTTCCTGCTTATCAATTAGTGACATCATCTAGAAATTTAATCTTCTTAACTTCTGAGACTAAATAAAAATAAATTGAACTTCAAATAACTTTGCTTCCCTTTAATGTAGGAAGATAGTGGTTGTAGCCATGTGTTATAAGTGCAATGAAAAAAAAAACACAGAAAGCTAAAACCAAACAAATCAACAAACCAAAAATCTCTAGTAAATATAGAAAACCTCGACCACTCTGTTTACTAGTTCACACTTCCGGTCTTATAATGCTACTATGCTGTTTTAAGCAAGAAATTGCCTCCATTTGTGGTGTCTTTTATTACTGTGAACAAAGATCTGCTCTAGCTATAATCCTACTAGAATCACTCTGAGCTGTGAAAAATTATAAAATATAGACCTTTCATATTGGAGAAAAAAGCATACTTTTTTTTGCTACTTGAAGTGGGTTTGTTTAGGATTTTTTTTTAAGTGGTTCATCTGGATTTTTTCCCCTTTTTCCTAATGATGCTTTTGCTGTGAAGTGATGAAATTGCTGACTTGAGTGATGACAGCCTGAACAATGATTGCTGTCAAAGAAAGAATACTTTTTAATCTCCAAACTTCTGAAATATTAAAGCAGAGACAGCCAATAGTTATTTCATTTTTTTACATGGCCTTCCAATTACCTTTCCTTTTAGTTCTATATTTGTTGCACAAAAGGTTGTAACAAATATAGAACTAAAAGGAAAAAATGTGTTTGTCACAATTGCTTTCTCTCTTTTTTTTTTCAAGAAGAAAGATTTATTCTGTGTTGTGAAGAAAATAATCTTTGAATTGGAACTTCACAATGATAGACAAAATGCTTTTACAGCTTCTGCATAATGGGCATTCAAATCTTTACTAAGTATATGGGAAAGAGGATGACAAAAAATCATCTTTTATGTAAAATTGTTGTCCTGTTTCATAGTAAAATGAGCAAAACAAGCAAATATTTTTTGAACAAAAAAATTAATCAAAAAAATTACAGCTTTATACACAGATATCAGAGAGATATAAACACATAAATACTTTCGTATTTGCATGTGAAAACCATTCAAATGTCATCACAGTTAATAAACAGATAAAGGTACCATAGAAAGGTTAATACGAGATTACTGAAATAGTTAAACAAAAATGGCTAAGACCTATGAAGATTTATTCCTTTTTTCATACTTGATACTTAATCACTATACAGCATTAAAGATTGAAATATTTCTGAGCATACCTTGGCACAAATTCCATTATGCCATGCATATCCCAAGCTGGCTTTTATTTCTATAAAATTCTGGTATATTCTTTTGAAGTCAGTTATGAGTAAATATTTAATGTTTGTTTTTTTTTATTTAGATGTGAGAACAATTTAGAGAAGTCAATGAAACCTTCTAAATGGTTTTTAGGTAAGCTACATTTCCATGTTCTAGTGTGGTTAAAACTTTGCTAAATATTTCAAAACTCTTTGATAACTGTGAAAAGCAGGAATTACAGGTCTATTTATGGAAATTGAATCAGTTTCTCACTTTAAATTAATTTCATATAAATATTTCAAAAAGTGCAAAAAATAAACCAAATTTTTTTATTTGAAAGTTTCAGAATTTAAATTTTACAAATTACTAGAAGACACAGGCAGAGAGAGATTTGATTTCATTTTATTGTACAGAAAGGAAGTGTGGTTTACAAACAACTTCAATTTATTTTTGCCCATCTTACTTGCATTAATTCAAGAATATTTGTGCAATTTTCCTCAGAGGCATAACAGATATAAATAAGAAAGGTCTATTAAATTAGGTTATTATATTCCTTAATGTCTATTATAATTAGCAAATTTATTTGTTTACCTTTTTGCCTGTTGACAGAACTAATCTGTAATTTATTCACACCTTCTAATTCTATCAGCTTTATTGCTGTCTATTATTATCATTTAGATAAGTGGGTGAAGTGTTTCGGAACTCTTTGATAAAGCTGTGTTGCATTCTTTAGGACCTATCAAGACTTTTTAAAGATGACTTAGTCTTTAACCCCATGATTTGAAAAATAAGTGGATTTCTGCAAAGCATATGATAAAGATTTGGTATGGAAATCATAATATTGCTATGAAGTTTTCTGAATTATCCTTTTTTCTTTAAAACTGCAAAAATGTGGGTTGTATTTTAAAATGAACCTCACCAAAGATGTTTTGGTTTTTATTTTCATTTATTCTGTTAGTGAGATTTGATATACAGAAAATATATATTATTGCCTTTAGCAAAAACTCATATCCATTAAGCAAGAAAGATTTCTTATTCAAGTTAATTTTTAGGTTATTTTTAAATTTTAGCAATGTTTCTTTCTTATACCATACAATGTATTTTCTTCTACCTGATATAGGCTTAGCAATTGAATCACCTCAGATCATCAGGAAAAGAAATTATCTGTTTGGCTAGTCTAATCAGTGGTGACAGCAAAGTCACAGTTGAATATTCTAAAATGATCTCTGTCCCAGACTATTAAATAATTATTCAAGTACATATAGAGTTTAGAATTATAAAGGATGGAACAGGCAACAAATATGTGCAAGTGATGCTGGACTAGAATAATACAGTGGGAAAGGATAACCTTTCCTTAAATATTAAATTTGCAATATGCAAATTTATTATATCTATAAATATAAATATTTTTTCTATTGAGTCAAAGGATTTGGATCACCTGTATCAGTTTAAAAGATGGTGACTTACAGATACCTTATGAATCTTAAAGACATAGTATTAATTTATATTAATAATTCAAGTACCACTGATATTATCTACATTAGTACATTGCCTCAGAAGCAATGGATTTACACATTTCTTTCTCATTTTTCAGAAGCTATATTCTCCTTTAAGATTATGAATCCTGAACACAAAATTTGTTCTGAAGGCAAAACATAATGAAAAATACCAAAGAATAAATGTAGGATTTATTTGATGAATGTTTGTTCTAAAATATGTGTATATTTTAGAATTGCTGTGGTTAAAATAGTTCATCATTTCTGTTCCATCTGAAACACTGAACTCTGTATCTGTAGAGACTGGAGTGACAATCTATATACTTTAGTGAAATAGTGTTAAAATTGTTTAATTGGATTTGTATACAAGATCAAATCTATTTACATTTTAAAAATTATAGATTTTCACCAAGTTAAAAACAATTCCAGGGAAAGAAAATATACATCCAAGGGTATTTTTTAATGGAACACAGCAACACAACTAACACCTGATTGTCTTTCAAGGCACTCTATAAATTTTTGCACAACAGATAAAGTCTATAAATATGTACCTACTCCTGCTGTTCATTGCTATCTGTGGCCACTCGACCACAGCACTCAGCTTTGATGCCTCAGTATCACATGAGAAGAGAACTAGAGGTTTGCATAAATCATTCAGATACACTGGTTAGGGGTAAAGTAAAACCAGAAACACTTTTAGTGCAACAAAGTGAATTTGGAGTTCTAAAGTTTTTGTCTTCAAAAATGTATTTAGTTCATTAGAAATACTTCCATAACCCTATTTTGATCTGAGGATAGTGGTGAGACTTCTGCTAGGCATGATATAATCCCTGAGATAGCCATTCCAGGCAGATAGCCTGCACACACTGAAGATTATTGATACAGATGAAATATTTGTAGATGGCATAAAAATACATGCTCAGCAGCCAGTGGGAAATGACAGTAAATAATCAATAGGTTGAAATATCTCCTATATTGCTAATAAGGAAAAGGATACTCTTTCTGTAGACTCAAGTTGGTTTGGGTGAAGCATATAAATTAATAAAATAGAAATGAAAATAATGTAATTTATTTACAAATGCTACCTGAATATCTACCTTAAAAAACCAAGAAAACTATGAGTAGATGCTCTTCAGAAATGTTAGCTTTTAATAGGAGGTATGGCCTGATTAATTCAGCATACCAGATAATCAAGACTTGACTTTGATTTTATAAAACAGTTTGAAGTCTGGCAATCTGACTCTGGGCAGTATTTTCACATAAATCAGGCAGCTAATTTAGCCACTGAGTCATTCCAAAATCCACAATTAGCTGAGTCACTAAAATATCTTTTTCTTCAAATAGACACAAATGAGGCTAGTTTAGAATAATTCTAGTGTGTACAGAAAGCTAAAGTAGGATTTATGATGCTGAATGTTGAAATTTATTTCTATTGAAATTAATACCATTACTACAGATAAAAGATTATTTAGGGCAGACAGATGTTTTGGAATCTAGCTTCCACATTCTATAACTTCCCCTGGAAGAAGTGTTGATCTTAACAATGTATAGCACAATGTAATACTCAAAATTTGTAACTTCAAAGCTATGTTCAACCTCATAAATCTATTAGCCATCTGTGCCAAAAATAACAGAATGAACTAAATTTTTTTTTTTAGTTAACAAAGTCTTTGTGTCAACAGTACAAAGGTCGCTTTCATATAAGCACAGAGGACTCGGTAAGTGACCTTCTCCAGCTTTAGCAAGCTGCTAACAAATGTACAATAATATGTAATACCAGCAGTGAGGTTCATCATGTCAAGCCAGAGGCACCTTTCAGCCTTTCCCAGAAAGAGTTGTTTGTGAGCCCTAGGTAACAAATTAAAGCTTCCAGAGAGGCAGAGACAATGAGAGTAGACTCTCGCTCACTACTTGCTCTTCCTCACTGCTAAAACCCTGTCATGATGCCACATATGTGCACTGGCCCTTGTGTGCTAAAATTCCTCGAATCAAGATATCACTAAGAGAGCAGACTCTCACTCCAGCTCCAAGGTCAGAAGCATCTTTGTTACTATTCAGATACTACTTTAATACGCTGGACTGAAGTCCTAGGAGTTTTTTATGGGCAATCAAGTTCTGAGCAGGCCACCCTGCAGACTAGGGACTGGGTTGTACCCTTCCCATTGCAGAGGGTAGGCTGCCCTGGTGCACACTGGGGGATGTCCTTGAGCTGGCTTGAGAATACAGAAGTTAACATTGATGCGATGTCCTCATGACATCATCAGGGGGATATAAGGCCATGAATGGCATTTCCAGATGTCCCCACTAAGAGGAGAGGGTAAGCATCATAACTGGCTAGGAGAACTTTGATGTCACAGGCACAAATAACTCTGAGCCAAGATCATTAGTGTGACATAGGCAACACCACACATACAACCTAATTTCTTCTAAGCCTTGAACATAATTTAGAACTAAATGTTTTGGTGTAACTAAAATACAGAATCAAATGATTTTTTCCAAGAAATATTTAGGAATGGTTAAAGCAGCTGACATGTTCTGTGATGACCCCTTCTTTCAAACTTTTGTAGATTCTAAACATAAAGCTTCATAAGAAAAAGTTTATTTGCTAAGAGAAGAAAAAGTACATCCAAAGTATTAAAAACAACCAAAAAAACCCAAAGAAAACAACCAATTAAACAACCAACCAATCAGAAGAATTTGAACAGGAAAAGATTTCATTCCTTGCCCCATAGAGGTAAATTGCCATTTTCATGAGCTACAGTTCATGTTACATTTCTCAATCTCATCCTACAACATATCAGCTGTGTTTTGAGTAGAGATTACCAAGTAATCAAGTGCTTAGAATACAATGGCACCAAAATACTCAGAGACAAAGTGGGGAAGTGATTTTAGCATGACACTGTTTTATCTGGATTTGAATTTGTTTTCTCTCTGATTTCATTGCAGTTGTGAATTATTCTTCCAGTTCAGTGGTACTCGGACCATCCAGAACTGAACTGAAAAGATTAAAACATGTTTGGAAAGGTTACATGCCCTGAAATTTACAGGCTGTAGCTTGTCAGCAGAAAAGTAATGATTAGGAATATGCCAATTAGGTGCAAAACATGGAAAATTCCAGGGAGACCTAACTACAAGTTACAGCAATTTGAATTGGCTGAGTTCAGTAATATAATACTACTTGCCCTTGCCTCAATCAAGTGTCTAAAGAAGGCATCATCTGCACTTCTGAGTCAAAGATGTGAACTGAGAACAATATTTAATCCCCAAGTAGTCATTCCCAGTGGGACAATCTGTCTGTACAATTTCTTCACTTCTGACCCATTTGTAATCACTGTGCAGTTTCATTCTGCAATCAATACTCATGGGATTTATGGGACTAAGTCTTATTAATGCCAATGGAATTTATGTAGGGTTAGTCCCTAGCCACTCTTAATTGACCAGAGACAACAAGTGCTGCCCAAAGCTAGGATATTACATGCAATTTGAGGATTATGATTATATATTCAACATTTTCTCTCTTCAGTTATTTTATTCTGCTTTATCCATTACAAGCTACAGATGCAATAACTAAAATAGCATCTCAATTTAAAGAGGGTATTCCTGACATGGATAATACTCACTTTCTGAATAAATAGTACATTCAAAGAAAAACTTTTTTGCTTTGATATGTTGGGACAATTTGGGGTCAGCAACATTATTGTCTATGTCAGTAAACAGGTTTATTAAATAGATCAAACAGAAATTTCACAATCTGCTTGATCCTTAATTACCTGCAAATTTAAATCCCTATTTTATTGGAAGTCTCAGGTGTTCTACTCAAAATCTCTATTAAAATGCAAATAGGTCATTATATAATTGAAGCTATTTTAATAAAGTATATTTTCTTCACCAGTTCATCCTGTCATAAATTTGGGAATATGTGAAATATTTGAAAGGACAAGGCCTAGAGGGAATTTGAGTGTGGTTGGTAAAAGTTATAAGAGCATACGAAGGCTGTTCAAGATCTCCATTTTCTTGTTCACTATGTAACAGGAAAACTCCATAAAACCCAAGAATAGTATTTCTAGCTTACGAGGAAATAAACCTTTACATAAGGTATAGTTCCTCACTGGATTTCATTACCGCAGTAGTTCATTAAAACAAAGTGTGACTTTCAATCTTTTCACAGACACAAAATATGTAAAGAGACAGAGTATGGGAAGAAAATTCACATTACCTGTTTTTGTTGGTGGACAGGAGATTAGAATATACTATTAAACTGAACAGACCCTTATGTCAGTTATCCCGTAAAGTCAGAAGGGGAATGAAATTCTGAAATTATTTGAAGCCACTGGTTCTTAACAAAGTGGCAGAAGACCTGAAAGACAGCAAGAGGAAGATAATAAAGATTTGATTATAAAAAGTATCTGTAGTTCCTACAGAAAGTGAATTGCAATATCTTGAGGATAATTCCTTCTGACTATAGTGACTTAAGGTTGTATTTGTTAGATGGTGGCTCTGAAAAAACCTAAAGAGCACTTTCAAAGATAATTGAAATGTCATATCTCAGCTATTCCAAAAAACTTTTCATGGCTGTAATTGTTTAGGATGTCTAAGAACTTGTGAACAACATAGTGAAGTATTTAATATCCCTTGTTTGAAGATCTTAAGGTGTGACAAAGAATAAGAAGATATTTTACTTCAAATTTTGCATGTGTGCTGTTACAGACTGCATAAAGCTAGGTCTTCAAACTTAAATAAGAAAAGAAACCATATTGGTCAGTTTAGTATAGTTGAAACTATTATCCAAAGAGGGAGCCCTAAAAAGAGAGTAGCTACAAAAAAAATTATAAACAATGGAATTAATAAAAGTGAATGAAGGTAATTAAAAAACCTCACAATGTTCTCCCCTCAGAAATTATGACATCTACTTCTCTGACATATATATATATTGCTAAATTTGAAAAAAAAATAGATTTCAGTTTGGAACAGTTAAATTATTCTGTTTCATCAGGAACTATGTGTTGCATTGAATTTACCTGCATAGAAAACTATGCTATAAAAACTATAGAAACTCTTTAATATTGCCTGTGATGCAATTATATATATAGATATATATAATATTGATATAGTGAAATTAAAAGAAGGAAGAAAGTAGAATTAAATTAGAAGTAATTTATTTGGGGGAAAAAAAAAGATTGGCCTTTGGGTTTGGAAACTTCCAATAGGAATGCATAGTTCTACAAATTTGCTCATGTTGATGACCATTTTCCAGTATAAAAATGTGTTCATCAGGTCTATCAGGCCATTTTCTTTCCTTTCCCCCTCTCTCTCTCTCACCACAAATATAATAAACCCCCCCC
The DNA here is from genome assembly GCA_003676055.1 of Chloebia gouldiae. Taxonomy (NCBI): domain Eukaryota; kingdom Metazoa; phylum Chordata; class Aves; order Passeriformes; family Passeridae; genus Chloebia; species Chloebia gouldiae. The sequence continues at coordinate 16,269,704 of QUSF01000001.1, forward strand.
CCAAAAAAAAAAAAAAACCAAAAAAACCAAAAAAGACAATTTCATTTAGAATTACTTTTAATTTTGCAGCATAAAGCATAAGCAACTTTCCCTTTACTAGGTTTAGTTCACATAAGAGTATTGTCCCAAATTTTAGATGAAGGAAAAAATAAAAGGCATTAAGTGGCTTGCTGAATAAAAGAAAATCTGATGCCAAGATGAAAGCAGAGGCAGATACAAGGCTTTCAATTCTTGTTTACAGAATGTTAATATCTTTTTATTATATCAGTATTTCTTAGCTAAATATGTAGAGCTTTTTTTTACAGAAAGTGCTGTCACTTTTTAAACTTTTTTGACCCCCTATTCCTGGAAAAACAGCTACATAACTAGCTATTTTAAAAATTATTGTTATTCTAGGGGAGTGTTAACATATTTGCCTGCTAACATATATATTAACCCTTGAAATGTATGCATAAATATAGGTAATGATGGGTAAATCTATATTATTGACCTGATCAGTATTCACCTTCCAAAACCTGCCTCAGGGTAGATTTATGCCAATCCTGTTTCTCTTTTTCCGTTGCTTCAACACAGTCCTGTGCAAGCTCATTCTGAACTTCTAGATTTGTCTGTCAGGTGCCATCTGAGCAATCATCTAATCCAAACCTACATTGTCCACAGGAAGAGGTGAAAATGGACATTATGTACTGACAAAATGCATTTTTGTAATATATTTGACCTCCAAGAAATTTGACATTTTCTATTATAAACATAAAAGTTATCTATCCCCAATTTGCTAAAGGAAGATAATGAACAGGAAGGAAGGAAAAAGAGAGAAGTTATATTTCCATGGCAGAGTAGTGAATTAAGATAGTAATTTGTCATGTCATCACTGCAGTTCTTAGTAAAAAAGTATTTAGAGAATAGGAAAATCACCTTTTGGCTTTAAAAAAAATTGAAAAAAAACAAAAGAAAGAAATCTTCCTGAAGTTAATTATGAAAGTTAAACTGAAAGTCACTTCATTAAATTAATTATTATTAATGGATCAAAGTGATTAATTTCGTTTTTATTGTTTTTATATTTTAATGGCATGTGTATTAATACAAATATATACAAATATGTATATATTTATGGTTGCATTCTCATTGTTTCATCATCTATATTCTAAAACTTTTATCTTGATATGTAAACATAGACATATAGAAAATTTTAAAGGGTAATTTGTGTTAGTCACACTGCTTATGAAAACGCAGATATGTAATTCCCTTTCTTCTGCTGGCCTAGTCAGAACCACAGTACTGGTTTAGATAGGCCACTGACTTGATTCACAAGGAATTTTTGTGTTTTGTTTTGTTTTTTGTTTTTAACATTGTAACTGTTTAATTGCTTTTTTTAATCTTGGTTTGATTTTTATAAACAAGAAAAAAATAAAAGCAAATCAGAATAAAACATTTATAGGTATTAGTTAAAGAAGAATAAAATTCTGTACAGTTCCCCTGATTAAAAAAAAAAGAAACTGCTCTTTAATAATTCAGCAGAGAATTCATAGCTGTTCAGAATGCATCCTTTCAGTCTTTTGTGTCTACTGAGTCTCACTAAAAATGAAGATGCAAGGCAATCTCAAAGAAGAGTTCAATGCTATTCAAACTGAAACAATCCACAGCAAACATTTATTTGCTAATAAATTGATAAACATAAGTCTTACATATGTGTTTGCTCTCCTTTTTACCATCTCTTATTCCATGCCTCTTCTATTTCCTGCTAATAACATAAACATAAACATAATAAACATAATAAACTTAAGTCTTACATGTGTGTTGGCTCTCCTTTTTACCATCTCTTATTCCACGCATCTTCTATTTCCTGCTAATAACTTTCTTTCCTACGTAGCAAATGAAGCTGACAGAACTTTGAATGGTACTCAAAAAATGATTGCGATAAATTTATTAGGCAGGATGTGGATAGAAAAAATTAGTTTAATATTTTGCTGAACTGAGGAAGAAGTGTCAACAAGATCAAACTGAAGAATTTATGGTACAAATGTTCAAAAAAAAATATACAATTTGTGTTCTTTTCTAACTTTTACAAAATTCTTCCTGTTGACCCATAGGCTCCTCTACCACCATGCCTTTCCAGTCACCATTCTCCCCAACTGTGGGATCCTCTGAATCTTGCCTCTCAGGAAATCCCAAGGGCCTTGCCTTGGAAGAATATATCATAGGGTCTTCCCCACCTAGGCTGATAAGAGGACTCAACCCATGGTGCTCTGTAGCACCACTGCCAATTGACACTAGCTTGCTTCTCCCATTGGCCAGTGGACACTGCCCACCCCAATTATTCATCCCTCACTGCCCCTGCAGGTTGCTGCCCTTTGCCTGTCCCTGTGCCCTCAGGTCATCGATCACTGACCCCACACTTAAGTCTGTGCAGACCACATGGTTTTGTCTTTTTCTCTGATCTCTTCCGCGTGCTTTGGAATAAATCTTTGCTGGAATACATCATACAAAGACCCCTCCTGTCTTTCCTCCTTTGAGCTATCTCTGGCATGTGTGTGTGCATGGAGATGAAATGGTTGTTCTTGTGGCCTTATGCTGAGTGTCATCTGAAGGAGACGTTTCAAAGAAGGTCACAGCATTTTTTCCACCCTGCCATGCTACAACACCCAATGTTAAGCATTTGAATTCACAGCTGCCCCATGACTAGGGCTGAAAAAATTCTCCCTACAAACATTCTTCTGTCAGCTTGGTTGGATTTTCTTAATGTAAAAGGGAATTAACTTTTCTTTGATATTTGAGTTTCGACAGGAAAAAAAAAAAGAACATTCTTTCTTTCTTCAGTAATGGCAGACCTTGCTACTTCCCCATGACTGAAATTGTCTTTAAAGTGAAATCAAGAACCTTTCTGATTAGAATTACCTTGGTTTTGACTCAAAAGAATTTTCTTCCTAAACAGTTTATGATGAACCTCTCTGTCATCATTAAAAACCTCCTGCTTTCCTCCAACATTCCTCCAATGAACCTGCCTTCCCGAAGATTCCTGCCCTGTGATCTGTCCCTCTAAGTACATATCACAGTTTTTCAGTGTTCTGATATTTCTAATTTCTGGGGTGATAGTCTAATATGATATGAACAGTATCTCTTCTGTAGAACATGTAACATTATGAACTTAATAATGAAATTAGTTTGAAATGCATTTTTAATAAAGCATATCTAGTTGAATTCAAAGTAGTAGTAGCTTGGTAAAACTTTTGGTCCTAAAGTGTAAAAGAGATCATACTGGATACTCTTGTTCTACTTTGTTCCAGTAACTTCTAATTTGTGTAAAAAACAAATTGTATACAATTTGTTGTATATATTTGTGTGTGTATATATATATGTAATATGAAAGCTAACTTTAGAAATGTTTAATTATTAAAAAGTTCAAGAAGAAAAGTCTTGGGGGAAATCTGTCAAAAATGATTCTTTCTTTTAATAAGAAAATATTTTAAAATCTAAAACCAGTCTTCATAACTGTTTTCCTTAACTCCTGACAATATTAAATGAAAAATATAAAGGAACTTCATATAATTTTATAGGGTTTTTTTTTGGGGGGGAAGGGGAGCAGAGGGTAAAGACATACCATTATAATACTATATATCTTATAGTAATCTTATTTCTTAATTCATTCTCTTTTTTCCCTTTAATAAATAGCTTCTGTTTCACAGTGTAATGAATGATGTTATGTGAGCAGGACTGTCTTCCCTGGCAACATGAGCTCAGACTATTGCAGACAAACAAGTCTTCAATTCCTAGAAGCAACCTTTCACCTTTGCTCCTTGCTCTCATGAAAGACTAGAGAGTAGAAGCTGAGTTAAGCTTTTCAGTGGCAAATAACCTCAGCTACACATCTCATTTTAGAGTCGTCAGGAGTGTCACTTGGAAGGCAGGCTCTTTGACACCGAGGAAGAAAAGAAGTTGTATTTTGAGCATCACAAGAGGTCTATTGTTGCTGATTGCTAGAAAGGGAGAGAGGGGAAGGAGGGAGGGAAGGAGAAGAAACAACAAAACAAACTAAAAAAATCCACAAAAAACCATCAGAGGCTTTTAAGGAGCTTTGAGCTTTGAAAAATAAATAAAGCATTGCATTTGAAACCCCTTTGTGCATTAGAACAAAGACATAAAAGTTTATCATAAAATAAAGGCCTGACAACTTCAGCAAATATATCCATGGAAATGGAACTTACAAAGTGGCATAAATAAAAAAAGAAATTAAAAAAAATGTTAAAGTGAAGTTTGCCATCTGGGTTTGAAGGTTATTAGAATGTTCTTTGATGAAAGATGAGCTTTTTCAATTAATGACTATGTAGATTTAGATCAGTAATTCCTTTAGTAATTATACTCTGTGTAAGAAGGAATTATATGCCTTGTAAGCATGTTCAGTTCTATCAAAGTAGATTTGTGCAAAAAACTGAATTAAAAAGATAGTTTATCAGTAGTAGTTCACACAATAGATATGTCAGTCATTGTATCCTGGGAGTCACAAGCAAAATGCAGACTTGATTTTTACCTAGTAATTAGATGAATTCCTTATTTTAAACATACATTTTTACCTAATAGAATCTGAATATTTTTGCTTTGTAAGTTTAGGAAGAAGAGAAAAAATGGAATGATTAGGTTATATTACTGGATTGACTATCATTTCTATTTTTCTTTCTGTTTTTATTGGAACATTTTCTGCTTTCAGTGTGTTATCATCATCAGTTCTTGCCCATTTTGTACTTGAATCTGAAATACTATTTTGGAGCAGAATCAGCTGGATATGATATTTTTTTTTTTTCTGAGTGAAATAATATGTTTCAAAAAAATTTTTTCAGAGAAACTGAGAACCCAAAACTATATGTGTATATATCCATCTTACAATGGCTGGCATCTTCTTCACTCACATGACTTTAATGGCATTCAAATAAAACACCAGACCATTAATGCAGCAGAGAAATTAACTAGTCTAAAATATTTACAAAATAAGATAACAGGGGCTAGTAACAAAAATTTAGTCCTAGCTCATCTTTTTGGACTTATTTCTTAGTCTATTCCACAAGACAGATTAATGTGAAAGCTTGTTATAAATCTGTTCCCCCTGACTTCAGTCATCATTAATGGTACCAGAAAATATGAAAATGTGTTTTCAGAAATAGATGAATAAAAAAGGAGTATGGCCAAACAGGAAATTAAACTTCATTTATTACAAAAATAATAGAAATAATTATTTTTAGCTTTAATAATAGCTGTTATTTCTCTGTCATCATAGTACTTGTTTCTTTTCCTCTTATTATCTTTCATTTCATTTTGTAAACTCAGCACTTATTAATGAGAATAGATGTTGATTTCTCCCTACATTCTTTCAGTTCATCTGCATGATCTTGGGAGTGGGATACTAAGAAGTCAGCAGAGGGTCCTTCTCCTGTCTGGTCTCTTGCAAGGATTATTTGCTTTTCTTCTGGCTATATTTCTGTCTTCCCCTTCACACTTTTTGCCCCTGCATGATTAGAGAGCTCCTAAATATCCAAAAGTCTTTATCATGATGTGATTATCTGTCATATAAAAGGGAAACCATATCCTGAAGATACCATTGTCAATCAAACATGCAACAGCATAATGGATCCAGCTCTTTCCTATATACTACTGCTATATCCCTGAGGACACTATATACTATGGTCATTTAATCTGCATAATGCCAACATCAGTCCTTTTTGTTGGTTTCCTGCAGAGTAATCTCTGCTATGGCCTTCTGTTTTCCATTATTTCTATCACTTTTTCATTATTATTTATTTAATATAGCTGATTTTCCACAACAATGGCATTTTTATATGCATCTGGCTTATGACCTCATAAAAAAATTGAAGCATTGTTATTGAAATGCTGTATTGTATATAAAAAATGAAAAAAATATTAAAAAAATCTTGTTTAGGATGTCTCATGAGTCTCATATTAGTCAAGTTACTCTTTGATACCTATGAAAACAGGATATTTTTGACGTGATTAGTACCAAAAGGGAGAAGTGTATTTAAAAGTCTTTTTTCCAGACTCTTGTGTGCTATTAATTTTTTACATGATTTTGATGTGAACTGTGTGTGATATTCAATATATTTTTAAAAATTATTAGATTTGGCTATTATTCCTAAGTAATTCCCAAATCCTAGTTTAAAAATGTTGTTAGTTACATGATAAAGAAATAAAATTACTGTGGATGTGCATAAAGACAACCACGCAGTTTGCTTTCCAATACGAATATGTAACTCTGTCACTTGGAGATAAGGGTTAATTTAAAAGAAAGTACTCTTATACAAATATTATCTAAAATATTGACAGTCTGATGAGTCTTTTGACAAAATTTGTCTCAATCTCACACTCCTATTCTTAACCTTTTAATTCTCAACAAAACTCCTAAATATCAGCAGCATTTCCGTAGTTTTTATACTACTTTTAATGGTAAATCCTATTTTAATGGTAAATTATTATAATATATTCTATATACAGCTATTTCAGAAATCAAATATTTTCCTATTGTCCTGGGGGTTTGTTTGTTTGTTTGTTTTGTTTTTTTTCCCCTTATTTTCAGGATGCCTTTTTTTCCTGCTGAAAACTGAAGAGTAATGAGGAAAAGTTATAATCTGGAATAAGAAGTATATTAATGTTATGACTAACTAACAACTAAGGATATAACTAACCATAGCTAATCTATATTAGCTTATTTTGAATAGGCAATGAAATTTAAATTTTTGTTTTGCACATTTTTAGAATTCTGCATAAGCTCTTAGTCAATATTAAATATTTTTCTTTCATAACATTCTGAAATAAAAAATGTTTCATGTCCTTAGATACATGTTGTTATACATGTTATACATGCTTGTTTACACCGGGCTCTCTCCAACACCCCTCCCAAAAAAAAGAGAAAAAAGAATTTGTAAAAATAATTTTTTTGTCATAGAGGTAATGGAGCCCATTGGTAATACACTGAGATATCCTCTCCAGTGTTTGGGCTAACCAAAATGGCACTTTTTCAGATCCAGCTCTATGTATATATGGTGAGGAAGGCAGTGGGTAGAAAAAAGAACCTAATGCATGCTCAGGTTTTGCCATGATTTAAAAGCCAGACAAATCCTAGATAGTGTGCTCAGGAATGGGGAAGCAATTTGCCTTCTAGGTAGAGAAATGTTAGAAAGGCTTCCTGAAACAATTAATGCAACAGCTTGGAGAAAACAAATGGGAAACCTTCTCCAAAACACAAAACCAGCAAAATCAGAATCTTCCCTAAAAATAGTTTTCAGGCCCTTCTTTTCTTTTAAACATAAATATTTTATTTTGGCTGAGAACAATCAACTTTGTTCTACATCTGAAAAAAGGGAGAGGTTGTGGTCACTTTCACGGGCCATGTTTTTCATATCATGCAATAAAACAAGTTCAGTACACAGAAAACAGTTATGGAAGAAACTTTCATTAATTGTTTTGATGCTGCATCTGTGTTGATACTGCCAATCACATGATAGCAGCCATAAGTTCTCATGTGAGCTCTGAGAGGAGTGGAGAAGAAAGGTGAGTTTTTCTTTTTGTTTCTTTGTTTGTTTGTTTGTTTTAAATAGACACAGCTTTTACTAAGACTTGCTTTCATTTCAGAAAAAAAAACCCTGAATTTTCAGTTAATTTCTCATATCTGTTTAGAAATCTAAACAAAATCACATTCTGTCTATATCTTTTCTCTTCCATGGAAGTGTTTAATTTATAACAGCAAGGTACTTAAATGTTTCTAACTGCAGCATTTAGACATCTGTTATAGGGAACAGTCTCCTCTCAGACTTCTAGGAAGTTCAGAAAAGCAGATTCCACAAGAGATAGATAGAATTGCACAAGAAAATAAATGTGGATAACCATTTAAGGTCCTTTAGGCACAGACCATAACTTTTCAATCTCACACTTCATCTTTGGTTTCACAATATATATCCTAGAAATAAGATTAAACACAGAGATAATGCAAACTAGGCAACACTTGACACTTGTGTGTTTAATATATATTTATTTACCTTTGCCTACTTTATTGTAATGGATGCATAAATGAATATATGTATAGAAAATAAAGAAATACTAATCACTAAAAAAAGAATAGGATCTCTTGAAACAGCAGCAATGCACTATTCTGGGTTGTACAAAAATGTGAGCCTACATCTTTCTCTGAATGCACTCAAATGTTAAAGTACTTTTTGAACTTTGTTTTATAATCCAATAATAAGGCATCATTTATGTAAAGCCTATATAATTGATTATAATGTCAACAATATCACTTGCCCTGAAGAAGAATTAAGTTATGTTTCATTTGAATCTCTTTGATTAAGGTTCAGTTCCTTAATGGATAACATGAGGAGGATGAAGGAAGAAACAGTTCTACCATCTCTCCTCAAAGCCTTCTAATCAGAATTAAATTAAAGAATACAACCCATTCAGCAGTGGTCTTGGTTTTGTCTAATTTTTTGTTTGGTCAAGAAAATTTTGGCCTAGCTGGCAATATCTGCCTAAAGAATATAAAGATTTAATTTACTAAGGATTTCCTTATCTGCAGAAGAGCAATTTCCTAAATTTAGGCTGAGAACAAAGGCAGTAGTTGCCATAGTCATCCTTTGCACCATGGCAATAAACAACTTTTTTCATTAACTCTAGGGAACCAATTTAGCAAATTTATGAGAAAATTAGAGAATAAAAGAAATACCTTCAATAAGTAAAAAGAACAAAAGGGTAGTAAATTTTCTCCTTCATTACATGGCAATAAATACTCATTCTGTGTTCTGAGACTGTACAAAGCCAGTCAATAATTAATAATTTCATTAACAAGAATTGCACATTAAGATGGAATTTCTTTTGCACTTGTCCAGTGTCTTGTTTCATCCATGAGCTTCAGCAGTGAAAACTCAGGAGGATTAAACTTCCTCTTTGATATTGAGCCCTTTTAAATTTAAAAATGAGCAATAGTCTTATTAGACATGAGTCCAATGCTATGTATTATGAAATCCCCAGGCTGAATTGGCCCCTGAGCAACCTCGTCTATTGACAGGTGCCCCTGACCAAAGAAGGGGATTGGAACCAGATAATCTTTAAGATCCCTTCCAATTCAAGTCATTCTGTGATTTTATGAATCTATGAATTAAGATTTCTCCATTGATTATTTTAAAAATAAGCCAAATTAAGTTCAAATGAAGTGAAACACAGTGAAACTGAGATTTTCAGTATTAGTACCTTAGGTCCAAAAAGTTAAACAACAAAATAAAACCAACCAACCAACCAACCAACCACAACAACAACAAAAAACAACACCAAAAAAAAATCTCCAAAAACCACCAAAAAACAAACATTACAATATCACATTAAAAATCACATTTTGCCAAATAAAAAAACCCCAAAAATATCAACAAACTCAGCTTGGAAAGGGTTTGACATCAATTTCAACCCAGTGTGAATTAAATGTGACTTCTTCAGTATCTATGGAGTAACAGTGTTCCAGGACTTGTGCAAGAGCGATCAAACTCGAATTGCCTTCTCTTCTGACAATGTACATCTCAGCCTTTTTGCCTTTATACTCTCAGATTTATTTATAACTTTCTATATTAAGAATAATAGTGACCCCTAGGTCAGCCATTTCTTGGAACTTAATCACTGACTGCATGAACGGCCTGAGGCAAAGTCACATCTCCTCTGGCCAGTGACTGCCTGCTTGTTAGGAGCTTCTTTCTTTGTCTGGTATCACTCCTTAATTTAAATTCTTGGTGAACTAACTTCAAAAAGTAAACTGTTTTGGTTTTTGTTTTGTTTCCTCGAGTACGAATTCTAATATTAAAACATTAATTTGCCTGTGCTATCTCAAATTAATGCTTAAAACAGCCTTGAAATGCACAATCAAAAATCAAAGTCAGATATATTTTGGTTTCTCTATTCTTGTCTACAAAGTTATGTCCATTGTCACATCAGAAGACAGACAACAATTGTTTTCAGAGAACATTGTTTTTAATGTGCATACTTCTACACAGAAATATTGCTATTTAGCCCCTGGAACTGATTTATTTATCAACTTGCATAAGAGGAAAATTCAATAAACACAGTGAGAGCACCTACTATTTGACAATAGAACATTGGGGTTTTTTTCATGAATTTATGATTAGCTTATGCCAAAAATTAATTTACTTATATATTTGTCATTAGAAAGTAACATTAAAACGACTGTGATTGAATGTGTTTGGGGAAAAAATCTTTATGGTTTAATATCATTGCTCAGCATTTTAGAATCTGAGAACAAGACATCAAAGCAAAGCTCCTACTGAGCATCTGTAGCTTTGTGGTACAAGAACTATTTCTGAGTTCATAACTGTTTAGAATAAGAAACTTATAGATAGAGTTAGACTATGGTTCTAAAGGCCTGCCTATTTTATAAGTAATTTTATTCTGCCTTTATGTAAGGCAGAAATGTATAAAAGTGTTTCTCAGGAGCATCTGAGTTTACCACACCTCAGACTGAAATTTGTCCAATAATATATCACTCTTGAAAATACCTGATGTCAATTTTAATTAACTTAAAGTATGATATTTTGTTTATGTGACTGTAATTCTGTCACTTCCTCATTTAGAGGCTGGCATTTGTAATCATATTAGTTGGATTGAGGTACTTTGTTTAATATAGCCTTCTATTTTCATTTTCCTGGATTATGAAAAGATGAAAATGACTATGCAAAGTTTCCTCAAAATTCCTTGAAAGCACAGTCTCCACTAAAACTAACACTGAGTTTATTCTCAGTGGAATAAATGTTAGCCATAATGCACTGTCCATTGAGCAGGCCACTTTTTGATGGAAAAGGAGATGTCATTTTTGGCAGTGAATTCCACATAGAGGGATTTATTAGATTTATGGATCCTGATTTTGGTATTCCTTTGTGCTTCTGCCTGTCTCTTGGTATTAAACTTATCTTCCTTCTGTCCATTCCTTTGCACATTTTATTTTTTATTTATTCCTCTGTTAATTCTCTGGTTTAAACTCACAGCACAGATTGATTTCCCATATCCAAAACCAGATATCCAACAAAGTCTCTGAAATTTTCAACCTTCAACATGAATTCTATGTATTCCAAAGAACATGACATTTTTCTCCTTATTTGTGTAGTTAAGGTACAAAGGTACTGAAAGGATGAAACTGTTTTGGTACATACTAAAAATCCAACCAAACCCCACATTTTAATACCCTTTCATATTGGTGTTCATTTAGATTTATAGAAATTAGCAAAGCATCTGCATTTAGTCAGAACTTTACAGAAATTATAAAATACTTATTTTCTACCTTGAAAAATATTTTATCTCTCACACCAATTCTCCATCACATTTTACTGAGATTTCCCAGGAAGACTAATCTCAGGGCAAACTGCTTAAAAGCAAATGAAAATGTGTAACAGAAATTCTCATTTTACAAGGTGTCATAATAAATACCCACATTTGTCCTGAAAAAGGTCAGTGTTGAAGATAACAAAATTTTTATTTGTGATCTGGTGTAATTCCCTTTATGTACTTACAATGCCTCCGTGTTTAAATGTGTAAAGCCTGAAAGATTAAAAGAACTAAGGAACTTTCTCACGGACAAGTTTTTTCCTGACATTTGTGACAGGCTGTAAGCTGGTAATGAAACCAGATCTGTAATAGTTTTACCATCCCTGTAATCAGCACAAGGAACAGAATCTTACATATTCAATGAGAAATATGCCCCCTGGTCTCTTCTTCTCAAATATACTCAGCTGTAGCCTTGTAAGGAATTATAAACCTCGATTTGCTTGTGAGGATTTCAATTTCTAAGGTATTCAAGCTCTCTTCTAATTACCAGTGTTGCCAGTTATTGATTACTTCAATTCTTTCCCAACAGCTTTAATGGAGTTACTTTATTTTTTCTAATAAATATCAAATGAACTAATTTTGTTAACTCCTAACAATCTCTGTTTATTACTCTGTCTGTACTGTGGAACAGATCTAGCTGAAAAGTTGGATAAATTTGCCCTCACTGAGCTCCATGCTGTGGGGGTTAGATTGACACAAGCACATGCTCAAGCTATTTTAAGACAAACTGGCGCACCTTTATTCTGTGCTGAGCCCTGGAGTGCAGACATATGCTGTAATGTTTAGTCATGAGTAATGCAAAGACATCCAGGTCCTTTGAAGCTCAGAAAATCCCACTTCCTTGTTTCTCAGCCAATATAAATTATATACTTGGTGTTTTCAAATACATCTTGTGCACTTACAGGCACGATTTCACTAAGTTAAATATTCAAAAGAAAACAGTGTAAGACGTTTAAAAGGTACACTCTCAGCAGTCAGTGAAGTTGAAAAGACAGTGTCCTTGATGCATACTTGGAATTTTCATCAGCCCCTGCTGGACTAATTTAAGATTATTTTTTTTTGTTCCAAGAGAATTCAGTAGGGGACCTGGTCCTTATATCTTGATAAACTATTAAAATGATCTTTGAGACTTTGTGTTAGTCCAGGTAATCTTAAAACATTACTAATTACTCATAAAATATACATTTAAAATTTGTTCTTCTAAAGTTTCCAAGATGCTTATAAATCCTGGGAAACATTAAGGAGGGGAAGAGCTTAAAACTGAAGTTATTTAAAAATAAAATAAAATTATGAAAATAATCTATTCCAAAAGTAGAAATGCATAGCTACACTTTGCTATCATAGGTTAGCAGGGAGAGGACATATGGACCAAAATGTTTTTTAAAAAAGCTTGCTTTTTGACAAAATGGCCCATAACCATCTAATGTTAGTGTTGATTCAGTGCAAGTCATATTGTTATATGATGTCAACAGAGTGCAGATATTTGCAAACCAAGGGCAAAAATTGTAGCTCATTTCGATAACTCACAAGAAGCGTATTGGTTTGCTAAACATGTGCAATCTGAGCACAGAAGAGTACACCCAGGGAAAACAATTTGTTATAGCATGAATTTGGCAGTAGTGGTTGAAACAAGGGACAGGGCCACAAACCTTCTTCAGCTTTCTGTATTTGAAAATATCCTGATCTCTTCAGTCCCTCACTTATTACTACACACAACAGGATTTGTGTTTCCTTGGTTTCCTCTAAAAAATATTCATAGGCACTTGGCTGTGGGTGATTATTTATTTTTCTGAAAAATTTTAGACTTCTTAAGGATGTATCCACATATTATTGTACCAGTTATTATAAATTTCACATTGCATTTCTACAAGAATTACTCTTTCATTGGAAGAGTGATTATTTGATTGTTTGCTGTTACACACATATGGTAAAAGAACTGAATGATGGGGTAGAATAGGGACTGCTCTATAATAAGTGATAAATATTTGATATCAGCATTGTAACTGGGATCTTTAATTCATAATTTTACTAGGCTAAATCAAAAATGCTGAAGGCAATAAAAGCAGAGAAAGCAAACTTTGGTTCACTCTAGCAAACACTTGGGATGTTGTTATAAGCCATGACACTGACTGTGTATAGATGAACTTTCCAATTAGTTTCAGATGGTCAGTCTGACTGCAAAACTGCAAAACAAAAAAGGAGTGAATTAAAAAAACATGTCCCAGTGTAGTGAGGTCAGGCAGACAGTAGAAAGTTGTGTGTGAGCCAAAGACTCTAGAGAGAAGAGAGACGTGAAAGAGTAGCACCAAGGGAAACTGAGCCACTGCAGTGATGAGCTGATGACAAAGGGGCCACTTCACCCCTCCTGCTCCTTCTCCCAGCTCCTCAACACCAACTGACTTCCCCTGTCCCAGTACTGATGCTCCTCTGTCCCCACAGTACACTCATTCAGAGAAATAAATTAGCAGAAAACAAGTCTCTGCTGTTATGTTCTCAGTTGAACTGTCTCACTTGAGTGTCTGAGCTTGTAAGTGAATTATCAGCAGCTGGAAATGGAGGGGAACTGCTCCTTTCCACCACAGTTGAGACTTTATCAAAACCTTAGAGATTGCACTAAAAAGAACACACTTTTGGATGTACTTAACCCTTTAAAAAAGCTAAAAATTATGTTTCCATCAGCAATTTCTGGTAAGATAACAGAAGTAAGAAGGCCATCTTCAGCACTGTCTGATACTCCTGATGATATGTTGTGATTATTCACCTGTCTGAGGGAGATGAATCAAAGCTATCACTGATCACTATCTTAAAGATTACACTGAGGCTGAAGGAAAAAAAATCTCACATAAAGTAAAGAGAAAACACGTGGCTAAGTGGCAACATTGATGAGAGTCTGCATTTAAAAGACTTCTCTACTGAAGTTCATATACTAATTGTATGTACCTATAATTTTAATAAAGATTTTCATTAAGCTAATTGCTATTGACTATATTATGTCTGAATGTTGAACAGTGGCTTCTATGAGAGACAGTATCTTATAGCCATGACTGTCTACTAAGGGAGATACCAGAACTGTGAAATTACCAGAGTTTAAGCTTTTTGAAAGCACAAGACTCCTAAAGCAAGTTAGCAGGTCTCACTGTGAACAAGGGGTGATAATAGGAGGTACAATAGATAGACTTCCAAAGCATGTGTAAAACTGAGATATATCAATGTATTTTTGGAATAGAGATGTAAAATGAACAAATATTTGTGGAGAAGTCTGCCCCTGATGGAAACTGGGGAGACCAGAAATCAGCTTTTAGGTGATGCCTGGATTTGCTTGTGCAGAGGAAAGTCCCTCTTTGTTTTAGCTCTACCAAAACACTAAGATACATAGATACAGCATCTCAAAGTGTAGCTGGCCTGTAAGTCAGTCCTGCATAGGAGACAATACTCAAAAGTTAATGGCTACCAAGACTGTGTGCACGTAGGAAGTCAATATATATCTATAGCTCACCACTGAACTCTCATTCACTGAAGTAGGTTTGCTAAAATAGCTGTGATTCATTCCCCAGAAAAGTACATCAGGTCTGGAGTCTGGGATAAAAATGAGCCCAAAAAAGACAATTCAGAGACACAGAATTGGTGACTAGACTTTGTCAGTAAGGAATACCCTCTGCCATGCCTGTGAGCAGCACACATCTCTCTCTTAATTTATCATGGAGATTTCAGGTATCATTTCCCTGATTTATGGAATAAAATTCTGTTTTCTGCATTTCTTGAGCAACAAACAGTTAGGGAAAGATCACATTAAATACAAGTGATAGAAGAACTGTCTGAGGGTATTGCTATTCAGATATATCAGATATTCAGATGTTTAGAATGCACTTATTAACATATTTGAGGAATGAGAAAAATTATTTTAAAAGCACTAGTCCTAAATTACTATGATAGCAAATATATATTTAGCAGATTTATCAAGAGCAGAATTAATGAAACTTAATTTCCAGTGGTTTGGGGGATTTTTATCATTTATAGATTTTCATGACAATAAGAGATCTTAATTAATACTTTTGTTGGAACATTCATTATGTCTTTCATTTGTATGGATTCTCTGACATATTATAGGGGATAAAAGAACATCCAACCTTCCCCTTGCTGGATTGTGTAGCAGAACCTCTGTCTTTCAGTAAGTTTTCTGTTTTCATGAAGTACAGTATTCGTAAATCCTCTACTTTTTCTTGTGTTTAAATGAAACCTTTTTGGTGGGCAAAAGATGAAGATATATTTTCTGATGTGCAACATGGGAACATCTTCATGTCCTCAATAAAGCAGGCTTAAAAACAATGTACTTCAAAGATGGGTTTCAGAGCACTAACAAGAGTTGCCTCAAAATAATGCAGTGTCAGAGAATATTCCTTCTAAACTTAAAATAAGTAAAGTAAATGCAGAAATAATGGACACTGAATATGGAGTATTTGTCTAATTTAAAGTTATAAATATTTCCATATTTTTACGGTGTGTCTCTCAGTACAGATTTGTCCCAAACTCATTGCTATTGCAAAAAACTTATCTGGTGTTCTTTCCACTTGTAAACTTGTACTTTTTTATACACATATTTTATCTGATATCTGAATTAACGCTTAAGACAACATGTAGAAGCAGACACATTTGGTAACATGATGAAGCACAGAAAAATGTAGAGCTAAATGCTGCATATTCCAAAGGAGTTTAATAATGTTCAAAATAATGTGCAACTTCTCAGATCAAACACAAAAACTCACATACTAATGCTTCTTCATGAAAAGCAGAGATGACAGGCAGGGTAGAGAATATAAGCCACATAATGGGGACAGTTTTAGTTCTATCCAGTAAATCAAAGCTTGGCAATGATTGCTAAAGTTATGATCCAAGATAAGACCCCAAGGAAAGTGATTAAAGCTGTTAAGCAGAGTGTGGCCAGTGCAGCAAATGTTACCAATTCAGAGCAGAGATTTTGATGCTGAAGGGATTTTCCTTTCAAGACCCAGATTAGTTATCCCAGATGTGTTAGGAAAAGCATTTTAAAGAGATTGCATGAAGGCCACTAGAAATACAAAATCAAAAAGAAAAATAAGATCTCCTTCACACTAATCTAGAAGGAACATTGATACAGTGGAATTTATAAAACCTTTCTTCCAGCCAGACACATCAAGAAAAACAACCCCATATGAACAACACAGGAGAGCTATTGTGAAGTAAGATAAATATGGAGTTATTTATTTTGACTAGAAATAGGCAATCTGTTCTATACTATTTTTCTAATACTTGAAATAGCTTCCCTAGACAACCTTAAAATTTAGAATATCATGATACATTTGTAGTGTGATTTGGCTCTTTGATTTGGTTGGTTTTGAGGATTCATTTTTGGGCTTTGGGTTTTTCATTTTGTTTAGAGTTTGGTTGGGGTTTCTTTTTGCTTGTTTGTTTGTTTTTTAATCTGGGAGATTTCATACTTCAGTTGCATCGTTAAAGGCACAATATGAGAGATTTTCACTCTGACGGGTCTCTTTTAGTCAAAATGCTAATATATATGGAACCCAGAATTTAGTAAAACTAACCAATGGCTCTGCTTTTGAATTACAGAACCATACTGGTTGGGCTTACTCTGGGTTGACAGGGACCTCAGAACATCCCTGCCTTAAAGCAAGGTCAGCTATGGAGCTGGACCACATTGCTCATGCCCTGTTAAGAATAACATTTACATCTCAAAGAAAATCTGGACATTCAGGTGGCTGCTGAAGCAATTGACTAAATGTGTCTATGATGATTGGTTTATATTATCTGGCAAAAGAAAACATCACAAACTACAGCTTTAAGTTGCTTACAGTAAATGAGTAAAGGCTCATACTCCCTAATTGAAAAGCTGATTACAACATTAATTTCATTAATTTTTTTTATTAACATTAACATTAACATTAACATTAATTTTTCTTTTAATGATTGTTAAGAATATGAGCGTGAGACTTAGACAGTACAGTTTTTAGAAGACAGTAGTTCTACCTAAGAACTGTGGTTGTTATAAGAAAGCATGCTTTGCATCCATGAAAACAAGTACATTTGGTTTATGTAATGAACACATAGCTACTCATAATAACGAAACTAAACAGTGCTATGTCCCTAAAAATAAATTAAACATTAAAAAATACAATTATTATTTTTTCCATTGTCATTTGCATCTGTTCTATGTCCTCACAGTGCAAGGATTTGGGAACCAGTGATAATTACTATAGAATAATTAACAAGGCAGTAGTGTCTAACAGATAAGATTGCAGTAGACTTTTCTTATAAAAATGCTTCAGTCCTGAGTCAGTGTTAACAGTGGATTTTTAGAAGGATAGCAACAGGAAAATTTTGTATTGCACTTCTTATATTAATAAAAATAAATTGGTCAAGTCTATATTGCAGGAAATAGCAAACTACCAAGTTTCCCAGTTTGGAATGAAGTGTATGAACTTGTCATCTGATGAACACTTCTAAGGTATTCACCTGGCTAACCTGCTTCCAGAATCTAAGTGATCATCTTTTCATGTCAAAACACATTGACATTGGCTTGCCACTTCCCTCAGAGCTAATCTGTGATGTATGCATAACATTCATTGCAATCTTTGAATGTGATCTCAGTAAATCTGAGAGAAAAGGGACAAGTGAAGGAGAAAAATGTATCCTTCTGGAGTATTAGAATACTGACACGAAGGGTAATTAAAGGTTATGTGTTTACTTTCAAGATGTACGTAACCAATGATTTTGTCTAAAATTGCTTAACCAGTGATTTTTAAAAATATATGAACTTCAGAACCATGTATGAATCCATTCTGAATCACTATAACTTATCTGAATGTCCTTATATGACTTTTGCCATTATGGCAGAAAAATGCCTCTAGAATAATTATTTAATTAGGAATTAAATATTTTCTTTAAAATATATGTAGTGGAACGGCTAAATTGCAGTCATCAAATTTACATGGACAAAATCCAAATAGTCATCTACATAGCTGCAGATATTTGCCTTTGTGAAAAGACTTAATAAACAAATGTTCTTTTTGCCTGAGATATTGGAAATTTTTCTGGCCTTCTACTTTATTTCCAGTTCCAAAAGAATCCAACCTCTCTGGTTGGCATAGTGTAGTACAATTTTCAATTAATTTGCTTTCCTGGATTAATCTGGTTTTATTTCTTTTAGCAAAAAAACAGAGACATGGGTTTCTAGTCTACAAATGTCTAACAAATATTAATTTAGATTTCTTGACATTTTTCATCAACTGAGGGCACTAATAGTATTTTACACAAATTATGACTCAGTTGTATGATGCTTATGTGAATTCCAGTACTTTTAACTGAATATACTTCAAAAAGGAAATACAAGAGAGAGGAGGGGGAGGTATTCAGCTAACTGAACTTTGCTACAGTGTTGTCACAATTGTTTAAAGAACAATGAAAAAGATAAACTTCAATGAGTAATGGTGGGTTGAACAAATTCCTGTATGTCCCTCATGTATATCACTTGCTGTTTTAATGTGTGTTTCATTGAAGTCAAAAAACACTTTGAGATCTTCAGATGAAAGCTACTACAAAATGAAAAGTGATCTTATTAGTTTGTGTATTCCAAGCCTCTTTAGGACAGCTGTAAAATCCATAAACTGGAGATTGCATTAGAACCTTTGATCTTAGCTAAATCCTTTATCTTTGAATTAGTGGATTAAAGAAACAAAAGATAAATATAACCTTTCCTGAGCATTTGAGTCTTGTTTACCCTAATGCATTATACAGTGCATAGTATGTTGTTGTCCTCCAAGTTATTCAGAATTAATGAATAACATAATAAGACCCATCATATCTTCAGTTTTATGATAGTAAAGTAGTTTATATACTCAAATTAAGTTAAAGGCACTATGTTATGTTCTTATTCTAGGTGCTTGAAAATTGAGTCAAGCATAAAAAAATAGTTTGTCTTGTTTGAAGAGCATGGACTTGAATTACATACAGGAATTAGACTTCATGCAATATTTGCTCTTACCAAAGCACTAAGACTTACCACATCTTCTCAGATGATGTCCCAGGAGTTTAATCTGTACTGCAGAACTACACCAGGACTGCTATTACTGTTATTTTATTGTTATAGTGCCCCTTAGACTAATACTTTAGTTTCCCTTTCTGTAACAGAAATGGGAGGGGTTAAGTGTTTTAGTACTCTAGTTGCTCTGTATAATATTCTCTGCAGAGTACATTTATACTCCCTGACTTCTTTATACAAGTTTGTCTTATATGCAACAAGAGAAACTTGTATAAAAAAGGAAGACATGAGGTTTTTCGAGATATACTTTGGTTATAATGGTAGAATAATCAACCCTCCTATGGAAAATTTGCTTTCAAATAAACCTTTATGTAGAGTATTTTGCTACCCATTTTGGGTTTGTTTGTTTTGGTCCTTTTGATTTTTTCCAACTGTTCTCTAAATTGGAGATTTAGCTGCTCTTGCAATCAGATTTAAATTGTTCTTGCCCTATCACTTTAATATTTTTTCTTCAGTAATTTAAATGTCATTTCTCAGAAACAAATATCCAGGACAAAAGGAAGCTATTGCATAGCTGAATGGTGTTTAAAGGCATGAAGATAAACAAAGTCTATTGTAATTATGCCAGGGGCATTATTTTGACTGTTCTGCTCTGCCTTCTATAATTAGTCTTGAAAGCAAATACTGTTACATTCAGCCACGAAATGAAGTGAAAGAGCTGAGTTTATTAGAGATTAATAAAGTCTCCATGAACATTCCTAAATAGCTACTGAACTCTTAAGTATAGATTATAGGTCAGAACATGTTGCCAGTACTTTCTCAGAGGGCAAGAAATTGAGTACACTATATCTATTAACTAAAATGAGAGTGAATGGAGGGCTGTCAAATGTAATGGAAGATTTTAACAAATTACACCACAGAAAAAGATGTGTAGTATTTTTATTAGAGCATTTAAATGTATTTTTAACAGTCTTATTACTGTGATGCTTTATGAAAAAAATCCACAACTCTCATTACTGAAATTCATTTCAGCAATATGTGCATGTTTAAGTAGTATTCCTCATTTATAAAGACATTTAAATGTAATTTTCTGAAAAATTCTAAACTATATTACCAAGCTACATTACCAAACTATATAAACCCCTTATACTTGAAATGGTGTCTTTTTCCATCCAAGGAAATTGTAAAGATAAGTGTCAGCTAGCAATGATTTCACTTCTCCTTTCCTAAATGGTACAGAGAATACAGAAAGTAGTAAAGCTATTGTGTAAGCTTTTCAGAATAAACATTACTGCAAGCCCTCATTACTGCATCATAAAGAGCAGTATCAATGGAAAAGGTAAATCTAGGTGGGAAGAAGAGAATATAACATGTTTCCTTCATTAGGAATGCTGGAAAACACACTCAGTGGTACATCTAAAAACTATCTTCATTCTTTAAATTATTCTGTTTCTCATAATAAACTTCTCCCTGTTGACACAAGTTATTTCCAGGCATCTGTGCTTGACATGTTTAAAAGCTCACAAGGAAATTGACAAAAAATTATCATTTTCAAAAAAGCAGTCTTCAATGAAACCATTCTTACCCTGTATAAGACACCTGGTGGAGTCACCATCCCTGGAGGTGGTTAAGGAAAGACTGGATGAAGGCCATGGTCTGGTTGACAAGCTGGTGTTAGGCTGGATGCCATGATCTCAAAGGTCTTTTCTGACCTGGTTGATTCTGTGAGTCTATGATTAAGTGATATATATATTGTAAATCTGGCACAAGGCAAACCCCCTGGACTGCTCATTCTCTGGCACTGTCATCTAAATTAACTTTGTGTATCAAATGATAATTGACTTGATTTGCAAACTCTGAAATGCTTTGTGTTGCAAAACAGAAGTCACAATTGCTCTGAACAAAAAAACCAAAACGAAAACGAAACAAAAAAAAAACCCAAAAACATCCACCAAACTCACAAACAAATAAAACCCCAAAGAAATCATATTATTTGGAATCAATATTAAAAAATGACCAATGTCTTAAAGCATCTCACACTCCCTTCTACATGCATAATTCTGCATTTAACACATGCTTTAAAATATGGCATATCTTTATATCATCTGATATAATTTGTCAGATATGATATTTCTTAGGGAAATTGTAAGTTATAGATCTTTTCCCCATGCATCAATATTTCTTATTTCTGTATATATATGTCCATTAATTTATTAATTCCTATCAATCACTTTGAGAACGATTAGAGTTACTCAGGGAATTTAGTCCACCTTATCCAGAAGACTAGATATCTACATCTCTGGAGAAATACAAGTCACTGTCTAGATGGATGTTTTTTTCTTTTTAAGTACTTTTTGTATTTGGAAAAGACTTTTGAAAGTGGCAGGAATTATGCATGTCTACATGTGTGTGTGTATATATTTTGGACTTTCAAGTTTTTCTTAATTTTCTCCTGTGCAAACTGCTATTATAATTATATTTTATTAGAGTAGAACTAAATGTGCAGGTATGAAGTTCCAGAAAAAATTCCAATTAATTAAAAAAACACCAAAAAACACAAAAGCAACTCAATCTGGAGATGCTGAACATTTTTTTGAGCTAATCTGGGACAAATCCAAATTTACTTCAGTGTACCAAAGTAGTACTAGATTATGGTATAATGCAACAGAAAATTCAAATTTTGTAGGTTATCTATTGACCTCAAAGGTCAGACAAATGGCAAAGTTGGATGGGAGTCACTCAGTAAGACTATCTACACTGAGATGGGTGATCAGCTGATTCACAACAGAGTACACCTCATTTTGTTTGAGTACCGCTTATTCAATGATTGTGTGAAATAGTTATTGAACATAATTGAAGACTGGTTGTAATGAGAAATGAATTTGCATAATTTATTATGTATGTATGAGCATTATTACGTATCTATGAGTTTTAGAATTCGGTGCAAATAAAATATTGTGTGATTCCTGATATTCAAAATTTCTTATTTTGATAAGATTAGAAATAAGTGGCCTAGAGATAACTAACATATACAGAAGATCTTATTTTCAAAAAAAGGTGGATTTATTAGCAAGGCAGTTTCAAATCCAAAATACAACATAATTGTAAAATGTAGTCTTTTTATTGCCAAAATATATTTATATTTATAGGCAAGGTCAAAAATATGCCTTTAAATATATTGACCTGCATTGCTATACTTTCAGAAAATTGGAAGACACATGCAATTGAATATTTGCTAAAGCCTAAAAAAAATTGTACGCAACCACTGCATAACCTCCACTGAATAAGATAAAAATACAATAGATGTTGCCTTACTTATAATTTTCATTTGGCACTTTATTGATTACTAGAATTTTCAGCATCTTCTTACATATTTCCTATCAGAAACAGTGAAAAAGGTGAAGTAGAATACATAATGTAGAATAGTATACATATCTTTCCTGCAAATAGCATGAATTTCTGAAATAAAATAGTAAACAGTGTGAGAGTTGAACCTACTCTGTTTTATCTAATTTTAATCAATATATATGTGTGTGTGTTTGTGAAGGTGCATGTATATAGATATATAAATTATATATACATATAAATTTTATATACATATAAATAATAAATTTCTATTCCAACATGGAATGGAAAAATTTTTCATAAAGCATTCATCTTTGTGAAAAGATCAATCCCAAAATGCTGCTGCCGTCAGCTTCTCAAGATACTTCTGCTTGACAAACTATGAATTAATAAATTAAATTTCCTAACAGAACAGTATCTTTTTTTGGAGAATGTGTTTGTATTTTCTGTGGTTTTTCCTGCTTGTTTATTCTTAAGTGGCAGTCCTTAGTCATCTGTGGTTGGGTTTCATTTTTTGCTTCTGGTGGTGCTCCTTTTAGCCATTTACTGACATGCTAACACAGCCGGAATTCCAAAACACTTGTGTGCTGAACTAATCCTGAGGATTTCACATGGGAGAAGTTGGCATTTCAGTCAAGGTTGTTTGCAATATGAAAAGAAACAAAAAGGCAAAATAAAATGGGTCAGTGCAAGGATTGCTTTTATGTTTAGCTGTTTATGAAATGTTTTAAAGTAAATTGAAACATAGAGAATGCATATGTCACTGTATATAAATATGCGTGGGTTTATATATGCAACATGTATTTTCATCCACACATCGTAGATTCATCGACATGCTGTTATACTACCTACACCTAGATTTTCCTGCCTTACAATGGAGACCTTAATACTGTAACATATTTAATTTCCATCTGTGGAAAACATAGGTTTTCTTTTACTTTTTTTTTTCTTAAATCAGTGTTTGTTCTAATTCTAGAAAGTTGCCTAGATTATTATTTACATTACAGCCAATTGATTAAAGGATTATATTTTCTGTAGTTATATAAATGTAATGTTTGTTCTGGAAGTGTATAGCTGTAAGTATGTAGAGACAGTTTAATTCCTGGAGCAAGTATTTTTTCTTTAAGAAAACTGATTTCTTCCTGGCTAAGTTGAAAGACTCTGAAAAAAAAGGAACTTCATATTTTAATATAACTTTTATTTTGGAATTAAAAGTTTGGAAATACATATACAAATACAAATATAGTTTTTTCATTTCAAAGGAAACTGACAATTTTTTCTAACTATATGCATTAGTATTTTTTCAGTTCTGATATTTAAAAATTCAAAACATAAAATGAATTTTTTCATGTTAATTGGCTCTTTTATCTAAAACTAAGTCTCGGGAAAATGAGAATTTAGTTCTGTTGCACTTATTTTATTGAAATAAGAGTTATCCAAATGTTGATTCTTCTGCACGTGCATTAATGAAAACATGTAATTTCCTACAAAATGTAAAAACAAGTAAATAAAAAATAACTCCCCAAACCAGTGGACATCAGTGCTTTTTAAATTTTCCAGGGTAAACTAGTATTAGTAGAATGTAGAAATCACAAAATAAAAAAAAAATATGTTCAAGTTTTCTCTGGAGCTTACCCAGGCCAACATCTTGTTCAAAGAGCCAGTTCCAAAATTATCTCAAATGTTACAATGTTTAATAAGTACTACCCCTGAGCAGGTAGTCATACACTTTTAAATACAGACTGGCAGCAAGAAATGTGCAGCAAGTAAAGCTCAAACTTGTATATGCAAGTTGATAAATGCCTAATACAGTTCAGCTCCCTAAAAGTTCAGCTATGGCATTAATGAGTCTAATGATTGTCTGAAGGTCTCATAAGCATAAAGTAGTGAGGATAGGGATTGTGCCTTTGTATTCTGTGTTTATTTTCAATGCCTGCACTATAAGAATGAATTCTTTACCAGTCACTTAAGAGCAAATTGCCCTGAAAGACAAAGTATTTACCAAGCTTTAGAATTTATCCTGAAGTTTTCAAATTAGATCTTGATTAACTTTCTGAAAATCATCTATGAATTTATCAGAGCTTAATAAAACTGAATAGTAATGAAATCATATATCTATATGTAAAACAACTTTAATTATCACCTCTTAAGAATGAGTTTATTTATTATCCGAGAACACTCCTTGAAGATATGTCCTCCCATCTGTTTCTGGGAAACTAATTTCTTTTTGGTCATCTCATCAAAATACGGAAAGTATAAGTTGAATTCTGTGTAGAAGATGTCTGGTGAAGTTTACTGGCAGAAAAGAATCAGTAGATGAAATAATGTGAGAGATCTTATACATATTGAAAATGAAGCCATATATTTGATATGCCTTTACTGTAGTTTTTGCTCACAAAAGTAATGTCAGAAAGGAAGTGCAGGCTTGATTAAAACTAGTTCATCACAAACAAAAACACTCTCTGAAGAAGATCAGTTTGATTTATAACCCTCTAGGAAGAGTAATTTTGCCCAACCAAAGGCTATCATAGAAAACAGAAGTCTGTGTGTTTCTACAAACACTGAAACCGGATAATCTTTAAGGTCTCTTCTAACCTTGATGATGCTATGATTCTGTGAAACTCATGGTACATAAAATTTCAATTATAATTGTGTGATAGGAGGGTATCAACATGTTAATAATGATTTTATTGGTACAAAATTTATTTGGACACAAATATTTGGCATACAGGTGGAATCATAAAGCATGCAGTTTATTATAATTATAATAAAGTAACATTTTCATGCATTTTTATTACACACAAAACTGTCCATAAGCAATAAATAAATCCACATGTCAAAAATAATCTATACCATTATACTTTTTAATCAGGTTATCCTAAAGTGATAGTGTTTCAATATATTACTGTGGTTCCTCCAGAAACAAAGCAAAGCAGAGGTGATTTTGATCCAATTGCCATTAAAATTAATAGAAAAATTTTCATGAAGGTGAGAGACACTGTATACAGCATCCCTATTGGCTCTTTTGGCTGAACAAAAGGAAATACATCCCTACTACTGGGCACTGTTCTACCCCAGAGGACTTATGTACTATCAGATAAATGTAATTCATTAGATTGCTATCCAGAAAACCCGTTGAGAATACTTTCAAAATAAGAAAGAATTGAGTGTATTTCCTTGTATTCTTCTTACTTTAATTCCAGAATGGTCTCCTCTCTTCTTGCTCTTGTATTCCAACTCTCAAGTATTTTGTTTTCCAAACTATCCGTCTCAATCTGGCGTATTTAAATTTTACTTAACACCTTGCATACATATTTTTCAGAATTTATAGAAATACTTCAAACAGTAGATGTATTGATATTGATATTTATATTGATATTGATATTATTTCAACATGTGCCAAGAAAATGGTCATGAACACAATTGTACAACTCTTGCTTGGTTATCTTAGCACTATGACTTGCCACTAGTTCTTTGTGTCGTTCCCTTGTTGGCAGTGAATTTTTCATTGCATTGGCCCACACCACAGCATGTGACTGGTCTCCAAGTCAGGCTGACTGAAGAAATGACTGAAGAAATGGCCAGATTATCTCCTGTTCCACATACACAATACTGCCTCGTTTGGAAAGATAAAAAGTTTAGATTTAAAGCCAGGCATGTTCTGTCATCCTGAGTTTCAAAGAACTAATTCTAGTTTATTTTACTTATTATTAGCAGTAATTCAGGAAGAAATTTACAATGTCAAGAGTTCAGGAAAATTATTGACCAGGACTGTGTGAAGTGTCTTGTAAGTATGTGACTACTTTAAAGCTCATGTTTCTTATCTTCCCTATTATAGTACTTTGATCTCAGATGTACCAGAAATCTACCACAAAAGCCATCAAAAATTTCCAAAACTGAGATGAGATTTGGAAAAGTTTTTTAGGGGTAGGGTTTTGTGGGGATTTTTTTTTGGTATATTATTTATACTATTTTACTAGTAATTTTATAATTTTCTTTGTGGAATTAAAAACAACATGAAAATTAGAATCAGCAGGAGTTCTCATCAAAATAGATATTGAGGAATAAATATGGTGGATTTGCCTTCATTAGACTTACAGTTGGACTCAATGATCTTAAGTATCTTTTCCGACCTAAATGATTCTAAGATTCCATGATTTTGTGATGAATTAAAATTTGCAGCTGGAAGGACTCAACAGCTCAATGCTGTCAGAATAAGTAGAACAGTTTTTTTTTTGTTGTTTTTTGGTCAGGTTTATTAAGTTGGATAAGTGAATTATATAACTGTCATGGAAGAATTCAAGAACAATAAAATCTAAAGAACTACACCATGAAGTGAAATAAATTTTAGATCTTATTTCCAAGAAAGACAGTTATACCAGGAAAAAATATAAAATTTATATCTGTTTTAAAATCCACTCCAAGAGTGTATACAAAACACACATTCAAATGGAAGATGGTCTCTTCTGCCCCAGTCCAACTGTGACAGGCACTCCAGATAGAGAGGAAAAGGATGCTCACTCCAGCCAGTCAGTGTGAGGAATCCTGTCTGGCAAACTGGTTTCCATAAAAAACACACTTCAGGTTCATCTTCATGGTGTTAAATTTCTGTGGACTTGCTCCCCTACTCCCTTTTTATTGTTTGCTCACTTAGCTGGTCATGGTTGGCAAAAGAACTCAATGGCCTTACTGGTTGCAACACCCCAGGACAATTCTTTTGACTTTCTCCACGTCTAAACTCAAATACTTCCAGGTTGCAAATGGCTTCTGGGTCTGCTCTCTACTCTCACTATCTCCAAAATTGTTACTAAGATGTAAAACTGTAATGAGTCCTTCTCTTATTTCCTCCCTATGCATATCCAGATAAAACTCAGATCTCCTCAGTACATCTGCCCATAACCATTTTCTATGCTTGTTTTGTTGTTTCTCTGTCCATAGCAAACTCATCTACCATGCTGGAGCTAGGCAGGTGCAGTTATAGCCTCAATGGTCCAAGTACGGCCTTCACAGGTGTCACCCTGTGGTATCAATTCAGGACGAGACATCAAAGTCAATTGTAACTAACCTAGCAGAGAATTCATTCAGGTGGGGAGAATAGAGAAAATGAACTGCAATTTTTTTTTTTCTGGCTATTAATAAGCTTTGTTCTAGCTAAAATCTAACTACTTCACCCTTGAAATATCTGATTTGAAGAATCTGCCCTTTACCTCCACTTCCAACCCAGAGTTTTCAGCACGATCTCTAATATTAGTTTTTAAACCAGCCAGTGCTCTGCTGACATGGTAGTTATTTGATGCACAGCAGCTTGCAAGAATTATAGTAAGAGGGAATTATTACACTCAAGAAATTATAACAATTCACAGTGATTTTAACAGAAGCATTGATTTACCTTTTGAATGCAGACAGGCTAAGTTGCAAAATGAAGTTCTGGTATTAAAAAAACCTCAGTAATTTACCTCAGAGTAATTTAACTTACTTATTAAATATTCTTAACACGTAACAGGTACACCCTCCTCCAGAATTCTCATGATCATAAGTACCTCCTAGCACCTACTTTGTCACCACTGTTAACACCACAGACTCAGAGACCCATTCCTCTAACAAGAATTGAATGAAAATAATTTGCTTTTACACAACCCCTTCTAATTTTTATATACTATCAAAATTAAAAATAAAAATCTAAGATGTTTCTAATTAAAAGATCGTTTGCTTTAAGAGCGTACTTCTCTGATATAGCATAACAGTGATATAAGCACCTGGTTCATTTATTTAATTATTCCTCAGTGGTAAATACCCACTGTGTGGTCTATGCTTCACTAGAATTTGGACAGATAACCACTTCAACACTTCTGGGTGAATGAAAGTTATTAGATGTTCTGTTTTATGTATTTCTTGCAATAATTCTGCCTTTGGACAAACATGGAGTTGTATTATACTCATTAAATATGAAAATCTAATAAATATGCACCTGCACTGCTGCATAAAAGGTTTCAGCCAAATTAGTTCCTATGCCTGGCCATTAATTAAAGAGAAGAACTTCTATATTAGGGACAAAATAATCTGTGCCAGATCATCTGTTCACTTTTCTTTAAATGCATGATTTGTATTTTCTTATACAGATTCTAGTAAATAGTGTAAAAAATTGATTCTACTCAGAAAACACATCAAGGAAACCTGCCATGTTGGACTAGGTCTTTGGCCACATTGGAATAGCTAATAAAAGTTTTAACAATAATACACAGTGTAAGAATTTGACTGATGTTTTCTTTAAAGACAGGAAAATAATATGGAACAGAGCTGGTCCTTAAGTGAGAGAAAAGACAATATTGTAAAAACTAAATGCTGTTTAATGACTGATTTTCAAACAACAATCTTCCAGTTTTGAAAAGTGGAATTGACAAAGGAATAGATGCATCTTAGAATCACGGAATCATAAAACATCCTGAGCTGGAAGAGACCCAAAAGGATCATGGAAGTCCAATCTCTGGCCCAGCACAGTACCATCCTCAAGAGTCGCGCCATGCACCTGAGTGCATTGTCCAAACTCTTTTGGAGTTCTTTCAGGCTTCATGCTGTCATCGCTTCTCTGAAAATTCTGTTCCAGTGCCCAACCACCCTCTGGGTGAAGAATCTTTTCATGGTATTCAACCTAAACCTCCCTGACTCAGCTTCATGCTATTCCTTAAGAGTACTACTGCTCTTCACCAGAGAGAAGAAATAAATTGCACCAGGCTTTCTGAGGTCTTCATGCTCTGTTCAGAGCATGCAGTAGAGGAGGATAAAAAGTCACTGGATGTTTTTATTACACTGATTTTATCTTCTGAGGAACAAAATAAAAAAATAAGTAACTATCAATGAGAGACCTGATAATTTAATTCTTATTTTCTTCAACATTACATCTTGCATACTCATAGTTAAACTCTGCTACAATTCCTGTATACCTCTCCGTCAAGTCATGAAAAAAATTTAAAAATCTTATTTCAATTTAATTCTCGGGACATGTATTTTTTCTTAAGTGCAAATTCTTGTTTTGTGCTTTATGAAATATCCTCCTATGCTTCAGTTCAAACTAGGGGTTACTCTACTACTCAGAAACAGTTGCAACATTCCATATAGCAACTGGTCTCAAACACAGATTTATCTTAGCTCTTATTAGCAGAATTCCAGAATCGAGGATATATTTAGTTTGTGTTTAATTATGTGAAGCAGTAGAGAGTATATAACAAGAAAATTTAGCTGTTCAGGGTGAAGGAATTCCTCTGCCCACCCATTATTCTTTAAATTGACTATTTTGCTTTCTAATTGAATGAGTCTTTGTAATTACTAAGAACTTGTAGATGATAAGTCTTGTCTTCCAATGAAGTCAGTCACTTGATCCTGAAATCCTGTCTGCAACAGCAAATTATGTGTAAATCAATGAAATCCCTGCATTGGTTTCAATGGATTCTCTTATCACTGCAGAGGGAAGTAAACACAGTTATATCACACCTACTGTTCTAAGACAAATTATTAAAAAATAGTCGCTTGATATATTGAATATTCTTTAATATTCTCTTGAATATATTCTGGTCAAGGACTACCAGAATATATAATGCCAGCTTTATTTTATATGAAAACAAGAACTTCACAGTGGAATTTTAGCCAGGTGTCACAATAGACACAGAAAGGACACATAAAATTGAAATTAATGAGGTTAAAAAATATTAAAGTGTTAAAAATAATCAACAATCATCACTTGTTACAATGAATTTTTCATTTTTATTTTAAAAGGGAGTATGAGATAAAATCCTTCCAAGTTTATGCAACAGGACATTGAAAATTGCCCTTGGCTTCATTAAGTCCAGCCTAGAGATGTGAGCATGCACAGGGCACACATACACATCAATATACACACAGAATATTACTTGTTTAAATGAATTTTCCCTGGAGGCTTTTTTTGTGTAAGAGAAATCTTTTGCCTTAGCATATTACCAGTCTGTCATTTCCCATCATAATGAACTATTTTACTTTATATCCTCTTTTTGAAATTTTTTATGAGAATCTTTGCTCTTCCATATGGATAAGTATTTTATGATTTTCATTCTTCATTGATTTAAAGGTCATTATCAATTCTAGTTATTTTGCCCGTAGCTCTTTTTTGTTTTCATGCAACATTCCAGTCCTTCACTGACCTTTGAAATACTTATGAAAGTTACGGTAATTTTTTTATCTGAATTTGTAGGCTTTGAAGCATAACTGTCTTCCATCACAGATTCATAACTTAGCCTGTAGGAACTGTGAATCATATTCCTGTTTAAAATAAATTTAATGCAAAAAGCAATTATTAAAAAAATGTGAACTAACTTAAATTTTGTTTGAGGCATAAACCTTCCCATTCACTCAGCTACTTTGACTGGTTAAATGCTGCCTTGATTTTTTGTTGCCTGTCAGTAGAAAAGTATCCATTAATATGCAATAACTTGAAGAAAAGAAAGGATGTCCTGTGCTGGTGGGCAGAAGCAACACAGATTGCTGTCTCTGAATACAAATTATTGAGCAGTTTCTGTGTTATGCCATCCATCAACTTCAATGAGAACAGTTTGTAATGCCAAATACATAACAATATCCACTTCAGCATTCTCAGTGTGTGACTTTGGTTCATAATGGGTTTTTATAGTTTTCTTAAATTTTTTAAAAATATGTCTTTATGGGGATGAATATTGCTGTGTCTGGGAATTTCTAATCACAGATACTAAATGTGTTAAAAAGGTGTCAATTTAACATTCCAATGTCAGATCAACATTTGGCTTCTGTGAGATAGGAACAAGAGTACAATCCAGAGGAATGTACAACCACCTTTTGTTTAGGTATCAGAAGGAAAGTCAAAAGCAGCAGCCAATAAGTTAATTGTTTGAATATGTCAGACATTTGTAAAAATCCCCAAAACACAAGACTTGCAAGAAACAGAGCTTCCTTTTCCTCTTTCACCTCCTAAATCAGAGTTCACAAGATTTTGATATGCCACAGAGAATATTCCATCTTTTTTTAATTGCTAAAAATGTGAAGGATATAGGTTTGAATGTGAGGGCTTACTTTACTGAGATTTTTAATCAGGAAATGTATAGTGATTTGGGGTTCTCTTTCATCTCCTCTCTCTCTCTCTCTCTAATGTTGAATGCAAAGCTCTTTTGGGAAATCCAGCTGATCTACAGAAGATTATTTCAAGTAACAACAAAAATACCATATGTCACTTGCTGCTCTGCTGACAAAAGCAAATTCTAGTCAGAAAAGCAAGGAGCTTAAACAAAGGAAAGGCCAGCTACATGATCAAAGGGTTACTGCAGTTAAATTAATTTTAGTCACTTCTAATAAAGTGCAATGTAGCACAAATACAGTTTCAACATCCAGCAAATGGGTATATACTTTCTTCTACCACAGTCCTGGAAAAAAAAAAAGGATGTTTTTCCTATAGTAATTGCATCTATTTCTGTGGAATTATAGAGAAAAAGCAGTAGAAAAAATAAATACAATGCCTTCAAGAAGGATTTCCAGCTCGGCAAATATTACATGATCCCCATTAGTACAATCCCCTTTTACTCTCACCTCTTCCAGTAGAGCTTTTGGGCAGCTATCACAGGGGGACTGGCAAATGTAAGATGGATCAGGTTACAGTCATGCTTTTATAATGGTGCTGACAATGTTTTTGACCTTCATGTATAGGCAGGTAGTTTATTTTCACCACCAGTCAGAGCTTTTGTTGTCAACAATTGTCAGCAATATCTGAGTTCATTGTGCATTTTTAGCGTAAATAAGTTTATTTCAATGAGTTACCAGTGGAAGAAAAAGGATACTCCTAATGCAATTTACAAAACATTGTATGGAAAAAATGGTCCTTGAATATTCTTATCACTTATAAAATCACAAATAGTAGTTAGCCATCAGACTAAAGAGAAATTAAAATCTTTATAAGGACATCAGATGCAAACAGATCAATTAACCCTTATTATGAATATAATAATAATATTATAATTCAAGGCATTGGAAAAATAAAATGCTTTTTATTCTCTCATTTTTCAATTTGTTAGCAGTGACTTTTCTTGTGAAACTATCTATATTTTTTATTTTTAAAGATTTACCTAGAAAAACCAAAATCATAAATAACTTATTTTCCAGTATGACTAACACTGATCACATGAAACAAACAAGCAATTGATTAAAAGCACAGAATATAATTATAATTTAAAATTTTCAGAGCAATGGAGAAATTATATTTTCCTCATTGTTCTGAAAGCTATAATTCTTATTTAAATTTTGCCAAAATAAAAGAAATGGGTGTTTGTTTTCTTGTGTTTTTTGTTGGTTTTTTTTTTTTAATGGGCACAGGAAGGTATATTTAAAACAGAAAAAGATTCTTATTCCTACCTCATTTGTATGAATCATCAAGGAATGAGGAGGAGTAAAGTCTCTTCTTTTGTGTTTCATCATTGACAAGTATGAGACTGAGAGCACAAAAATGTTTCTAACTTTGATAGCTAAACTCTAAGTATCAGGGCAAGGAAAAGAGTGGGTGTTTAAGCTATCTCACCCTAACTTGGATAGGGTGGACTTAATTTGCTTCATAACTGGCATTTTGGTGTTTTGTTTCAAACTTGTGGTCAAACCACTGTTTTAATTATTGCTGAGTAGTGCTTGAACAATATTGTGATGTACAAAAGAAGTTGGGACAAAATAAGGACTGCTGACTCCAACTGACCAAAGGGACACTGCTCGCCCTAAGGCAATGTTCATGTTCAGCAATAAAACTAAGGGAGAGTTTTGTTTAGAAAAGTCACTGCTCACAGGTTGTGTGGACATAATGTGTGAATGTTGGTCTGCTAGTGTGATGTGGTGAGTGATTACTTTGGGGTTTTGTTTTCTTTTATTTTGTTGGTTTTCTTGCTTATTGACTTTTGTCTCTGGCCATGATTTTTTTCTTGCTTTTGCCCTTTTGACTCACTCCCCCATCCTGCTGAATAGGAGTACATGAGTGTGTGTGGGAGCTTTCCCACTGGCTGGAGTCAGTCCACCACTGTATAGAAAACAATTAATCCTCTTCTGGGAAGATCCAAAAAAGTCTAAAATCTTTGCAGTGACATCACCATGGTCTTCATCATATGTCTTTAGACTTTTACAGATAAGGCAATGATAAGTGGTTTTTTTTAGATACCAAAATTACCTTTATTTTCACATAGAAATAATACGGTCACCTAAGCCATCATTTCAACTCACTGCTGCCTGCAGAAAAGAGGGACTCACAGAAAAGGTGTAATTAATAAGCCCTGGGAAAGTCAAGTAGATGTTGCTAGATCAGCCATATCAGCATGAAAGGAACTACCAGCAGAGCCATTTTCACCCTGAGCAAAGAAAGTTCTGATACAGCATACATATTAGATGGAAGTTAAAGGTGAATGCTAACTTGAAGTTAAATGGCTGAACAATAGCACCCTTTCAGAGATCCTTACACAGTCTGGTATAAATGACAGAAAAAGTCCAGAAAACCTAAAGTTGGAGTATCAAGTGTAAACTAGGTAGTTTTAAAATGTTTCTAAAATGGCTTGAGACACTTTCTTTTAGACACCCAACCCCCTTTTTAAGTGCTGCTCATTGCATTTAAAATTCAGGGTTTCCATTTCACTAAAAATGTCAAAGAAATAAAGGCTTTCTGCCTGGATTCCTCCGTGTCTTTTTCTGTGTAACGCTGCACGAGAGATGTGTGAGCTGGCAGCATGTTAGTCTCATTGCATTCAATGAACAATATATTTCACCTTGGAGGACCAGGGGAAACAAGGAGCACAGTGTGGTTCTTGAGGTTACACTCCACATGTATCTCCTCCAGTGAGACCATGCCCTACCTCTTCTACCAGAGCTTCCAGAAGAACTATGAGTCAATGCACAGCTTGAAAACATATAGATGGTCAAAACTAACATTTCCACAGACTCAGAAAGCTTCTGCTGCATACCTAATTGCATAAATAGTTTATTATGTATTAACAAGTGATACAATACTTTACCTATTTTGACAGGTTCTTTTTTAAAGAGAAATTGTGAAGATAAGATACTTAATTTATTTACCATATCATCTAGAGAGCATTGTAGTTATATACATTGCTACAGGACCAAGAAAAATAGGTTTTCACTGTAATTTGCATAAGTGTGTAGTCACTGCCTCAAGAAAACCTTAAAAAGAACACATAAAGTATTCATATTTTTACTTAAAATAACATTAAAAATGAATGTATTCTTATTACATTGGTTCATTAATATTTTCAATTTATTCATACTGTATTCTCAGTCTTATTTTTAGTTCACATTTTATTATTTAATAATATCATACCAAGCCTGAAGTTTTTTGGGTTTTTTTAACTAATCTAAAACTCAATACAGTTGATGAGCAGATGGATTTGAAAATAATTTTAATCAAACATGCCTCTCATGTTCTCCAGGCAGAGTGATACATTAAAATCTATAAATTCTTAACATACAATTTAATGATGTACTTCAACAAAGTTTAACAAATTTTCCTTTTTGTCAGACTTTCCTCAGCATACTATAGATACACAGTTTGTTTGAATCAGCTGGTGAATGATGTGGCTTATTCCCTGGAGTCATTTCATTTTATGCTGGATAGGTAAAACAATCTAAAAGTAAGGAGTATCTGTAAGCAGCTCTGGCATTTAGCTGACCTGAAATACATGAAGTAAGCAAACAGGAAACCTATGAGATTTGAGCCCACCCCTAAGGTTTCTTTAAAAAGGGAAAATGCCCCATATTCTCTACCAGAGGAGCAAAAATGCAGTCTTACCTGGCCAAATCCTGTAGAGGTTTCTTCAATTTTCTTCCTTAGATTTTAGTCTTAAAATTTTTTTCCAAACTAAGAGCTCAATATGGAGGCAGAATTATAGTCAGATCACTTGTAGAATACAGAGTTAGAGTGCATGATACTTAAGCCAAAATTCATTAAGTTTTTGTTGACAATACTCAATTTAAAATATCTAAAAGAAAAAAAGGGAAAATGTAAATAAAAACATTTGCAAATTATTTGTCTACAATTATATCAAACATGTTTGTATTTAATTGACTGCTAATTTGGGTTTCTGATGTACTTTAGAAAGCAAAATTACTTCATTCAAAACCAATATGAATAATTCTTTTTCACGTAATTGATTAAACTTGTACGAAACCTTTCATCTGGTGTCAAGCTTCTATCCAAGGTTCTCTAAAAAAGATGAAATTTTATAGAGGTTCACCAACTTGTTCTCTGATTTTAAGATGAATTTGAATTCCATGCAGGAGAGTTTGGTTCTTTGCAAATTCAGGATATATAGATTTTTATTTTATAAAAGCAGAGCTGTCTAAGGTAGCTTAGACTAAGATATGATCTCAAAATAGAATTTCAAGCAAATATGCCTTTTTAATGTATATTGTATATAAAAAGTTATGCAAGGGAATTCAGCTGTATACTGAGATTTAAACCAAAGAAGAATGTTTAATGGATATTTAGTGATCCCTTGTTATCTAGCTCAGTCTCAGAAACATTGGAACATATGAATCATTGTGGCATCAGAAATAGTCATGTAGAAATTTTTTTGGACCTGATAGTTGAATTTTCTGGGCTTGGGTTGCTCACTTGATGGTAATAAATTAGAACAACTTCTTGTGGGGGATTGATACACTTGCAGACCTGTTGCCTTTGTCACGGAATATATGTTTTTTAAATAAATAAATAAATAAATAAATATGTGTGTTATATATACAAATATTACGTTTATTTATTTATTTATTTATATATATTATATATATATATATATATATATATATATATATATGTTATATATCATTCACATTCTTGTAACTGTCTGTGTTAATTTCCTGTGCGTGGTATCCTATAGTTTGATGGAACATTTATATACAAAAATATATCCACTATTCCATCTATTTTAAAATGTGTTACTACTACTACTGTTTTGGTATGCAGGAGTAATTAAATTTTCACAACACAATAGCTCTCCTGCAATAGTAAAATCATCTCCCCCTTTTGTTGTATATATGCTAGCTCTTATTAGTTGTTATGTTATGTCAGCATTTCTTCCCCCTTTAATTTCTTTTTTTTTTTTGCCTGTAGCCCTAAGTTTCATAGATCTGGTCTGAATTTTTTGTTTCTTTTGATTTATTCTCATTGATTAATTTCCATCTGTTTCCATATTTCACGTGTCATTGTTGTCTTTGATAGCTGCCTTCAGATCTTACATGTTTTACACTTTTTCTTACTGATATGTCTCTCCTAATTATGGGTATGGGCTTTTTGTTCCTTCCTTTTTGCAAAAAATCATACCATTTAATCCCAGATTTACAAAACATTCAAAATAGAAGTATATTTAAAACTACTTTAAAATTTAGTTTAAACATTAAGAAGTATAAGAATTTTATTTAGGTTCTCCCAAATTTCAATAATAATTTTTTGAGATGATCCAGCTCAGTTTACCTGTAAAAATTTTTGTTTAACAGCTTTAAAATATCATAAAGAGGATTTTACATATGCCTTTCATGTAAATTCTATAGTTCTGGGTTTTACATTGTTTCCTCTTAAATTCTCACTGTATAAATGCAGAGAACACATAAGCAAATGTTACAATAAAATGAGCTATGGTAATTTTTCTAAGAAAGATAATTTCTAATTTGAATTAAACTTTTATATTTTATATCAGCACATTAATCTATGCGAATCAAATTTAATCCATTGCTATCAAAAAAATTTTCCTGAAATTTTGCAAGAATTTAGCCATAGATTTGTATCCTTCCTTATGTCCTCTGTTTTAGAAACTGGCTGCAATCTTTAATAATTGCTAAGTCCAAAGATACTCTATTTCCATAAAAACAAAACAAAAGAAAACACCAAGGCATCAGTAAAAAAACTAGCATTGCTTTTAAAATATTACTGCTTGTATGTGCACTGAAGCCAGTGCACATACAAGATTTCATTGCTTAAAATACACTCTATAATATATATAATAAAAATAATATTATATATATAATCATGTATTATTATATAATTCATAATTCCTGCTGGAATTATAAAATGTCATATATATTACTTTTTTATGTGTTTAACTTTAGAAGTGAGTAAAAAGAATACTAAATTTTTTTAAATCTGCTATATATTCCAGTCTAATGATGAACATTTCTATGGAGGGAAATAAAGGAGAAAGTGGCCTGAAAATTGAAGACAAAGAGAAAAATTATGAAACTGTGAAGAAAACAGAAGAGACATAAAAATGCCTTCACAGTCTGAAGAAAATTCAAACATCAAAAACCCACCTATAATTATATACGTAGAGAGAAATAAAAAGATAAAAACATTACCACTTTCAGAAAACCTCTAAAGGCAGGGTGACACTTCTAACATTTCAATTGTTCTTCAACTGCCTGCTTAGTTCAAATAAAGTTGCAATGGTCTAACAAGCCCCCACACAGCAATTAAACCAAATACTTAGGTTGACTTTTCACAAAATCTCCAAAGAGGAACAATTTCTTTCTGCCACTGGAAGAGGCATTTGCATGGATTGCACCAGCTGTGGTGACCAGCTGATACCATTCGCTGTTTCTTTAGGCCATAAACTACCAGAAAGCAAGTTTAATAGAAATTGTTTTATTTTGGAATTCTTTAGATAAGTAGTCATTTTTTAATGTAGGGTTAGATAAAGCAAAACCATCTGATTGAGAAAGCGAATAGAACAGGAGAGAAAGGGGGGTTTTGAGGTAAGTTTTGAGCCATTGTGTCAGCTTAGGCATCTCAAAGATTCTATTTCCCACTATTTCACTGCTCCATGAAAGTAACAACAGTTTTAAAACAAGTGAGGATATATGTTCTCAACCACTGGGTTACAACGAGCAGCGCTTTTCAATCTGCAGCCTCCCCAGTTAGCAGGTCACCATGTCAAACAGAAAGTGGCACTGCCTTTAACCCTGCTGTCACCCCCACTGCATCTCTGGGAGAAGGCCATCAGGGGGATTGCACCTGCTAGCTGAACAGAGATAATCATGCTGGTTAGAGCACTTAACCAAATTCTTGTGACTGGTAATCGTTAAAGAGGACACTGTAAGAAATCATACTAAAAGGGTATTGGTAGAAAAATACAACTGTAATAGGCCCATAGAAAGTTAAGGTAAAAGGTAAATTTAAAGTAGGGTAAATTTAAGGTTTTGACTGTGTCTCTCCATTCTGCAATTGCAAAGTGGGAGAAAAGTCCCTCCAAAACGTGGAAGAATCTTGAGGCAATTTCAGCAATATTCTGGAACTGATCAGTTGTAGAATAGAAGGTGAATCAAGGAATGGGAGTTTGGAATGAATAAGCATCTTTGAAGAAAATCTGAAAAAAGGGGAGCCATCAGATTCTGAAAATATAATCAGTTGAATAAGACTTGTGGAACTGTGATTACACAGAGTTTTTTGAAGACAGCACTGTTTAAGTGTCCTTTGCATCAGATTTTCAATCTCACCTATATATATCCTTTGTTCCTGCATCATCACAGCTATTCAAGAAACTGGTAAGTAAACAGAATCAAAAAAATCATGGTTCAATGGAAAGACGATTTTTTAAAATGTATTACCCCTAATCTCATCTCAAGAAGACTTCACTATACTGCAGTCCTGGTTTGATTTTTCCAGCATTATCCAAGTCCTGACAAGTACACTAGCACTAACACACTTCTTTTTTTTTTTTTCTTTAGAATTGGCTTGAATTTTAAGGGGATTTTCTCATCAGTAGTGAAATACTTCATTTATCTTTAGCCCTCTAAACTTCATGTGTGTGTATTCTAAGAGAGGCAATTATGTGTCATCCAAATATATATTTAAGGTGCTTGTGAATTCTTAAACCCTTTATCTTAGGCTTTTCCCAGCATCAAATATATTTGTTCTCTAGTTGCATAGAAGTTTTATCTACTAATCTTCCAGCAACTAATGATCATTCAATATGTTTTAATATTTTGTGTATTTTACTAATATCAGAATTCATGTCACACCAAAGTAAACTAACTGAGAAGTTACATATCTCTGTTAAGACATCTGAAGTTCTTTATTCACTCAGATTAAGTCTTTTGCCTAGTTCATGTAATACAGGGATTCTACAGCTGGCAAATATCTCTTACATGGGTATTGGTTCAGTCTTAGAGTAGCTCTTAGATCTATCCCGACTTTAATGGTATGCACACAAGATAATTATTTTCTTTATCTTAAGAAAATGGAGACACTCTGTGGCTTCAGTATTTAGTGAGACAATACCTTAAATTTTGTCAAGTTACAGTTTTGTCTCAGTTTAGCTTCTAATACCTAAAATGAATAGCTGACAAGGCTCAAAGCATGTGAAATGATACTCAGGGTACAGGGTTCCAGCTTCAAAACATTTTTAAAATTGATTAATGTTTTGAGTTTAGGAGCTTTTTTATTATATTTAGAAATTTATAATTGAACTTTTACATAGATAAAACCTGAGAGGAGAACAAATGCTTTTTCCATTCCATTTAAATAACAGGGAAGAGAGGAACAGAAAAGAACTCAGGTGAAAAAGTTCATATTGGGGATGTTCAGAAATAAGGGGATGAGTGTAAGTCTACTCAGTGTTACTCTTGTGCCCTAGACCTCTTATTATTTCTTAACTTAAATTTCATTCGAAGAATAGCTCATGTAACAGGTGAGCTCAGGAGGTCTCCAGTCCAACCTCCCACCCACAGCAGGGTCACTTCTGAGGTCAGACCTCCAGTGGCTGAGGACTTTGCCCAGCTGGGTCTTGAAGACCCTCAAGGATGGAGATTGCACAGCATCTCTGTGTGGGAAGACTGCTAAGTTTTCTTAGAGATAAAGTTTTCCTTAGATCCACCCTGAACACCTTTTTTCTCAATTTATGCTCACCATTTCTCTACCTTACCTGGGTCCCACTGACCAGCAGCCCTGCCTTTAAGTGTATTGAGACCCTGTGAGACCCTCAATAATTATCTGTATTATATCTTCTCAGACAGAAGCTGTATTTAGGTTTTCTGCATGCATATATTTCAGATGTTTCACAAAATATGAGTAAAAATCTTTCTCTCATCTGCAGAATATTTAAAACTCTACTAGTATCATCACCACCATTCCCTCGAAAGACACTTCCCTTCCAAATGCCTTACAATTTAATTAAATTTTTCTTCATTTTCATATTCCTTCAACAGACTGAAAATCGGGAATTTGGAATATTTATGCAGGAGCCTAATATTAAAAAACTTTCTGCCTGTCTGAATAACCAGGTCTCTTCCAGACCTTTTGGGCCAGTTTTTAAGATTTGCAAAGCTCTAATTAGGACGTGACTTCAGATTTCACCTCGATTATTGTTTGTCAGCATTTCTTTCTCTCTGGTATATTTGCACAAATTACAAAACCTTAGTTCAACAAAAATCTTTTGTTCCCCCCCCAAAAAAAGGAAGGGTCATGGTTGCAATTTTTCATCCATGCTTTAAAATCAAAGGTTAAAATACAATGTTTAAATGGTGACAAAAAAGTCTGAATGAAGAAATTGAGGTCTTTGACCTCAATCTCTGCTACTTGGAGTGGGAGGTGGAAGAATCACTCTGTTTTTACTAGCTGAATTACAGTATCCTGCACCTGACAATTTAACCTATTAGGTTTTTAAGCATTTTCCAGATCAGATCAAAAGCATCAAAGTCTGTGTAAATAACACACTGCAAAAAATTTTCTCTCACTTAAAACTAAAACCAGAAAAACTCCAACAATTTAATTACAAAATGAAGTACATAGACTGTACAAAATCACGCATTATGTACATTTAAAAAAATTTATTCTCCTACCTCCTAGATGAGTTGCACTGAATTTCCACTATAGACCTGCATTCAACTTGTATGTCATGAGAGACCCGGCACAGCAGATTTTGCTGTCAGAGGGGTAGACAAGTTTAGGACAAGATGAGGGAAAGAAACTATCACAAGAGTGAAATACAAGTAAAAAACATTGACTTGAGAACCACTTACAATCCTATTAAGTCTGTGGAAAAAGTATTTTTTAATGCTGTTTTTCAGTGTTTGTTGTCTGAAGTGTGGATAGTGAATACACTGAAGTAAATATATAACCTTAAGACAGGTTCTCTTTACTAATATACTAAATTACTATGCCTGGTTTTGCAGTCCAGATTGATAAATTATGAATCAGAAAAAAGAGAAGGAAGGACAGAGATTTATTAATAGCTAGCTTTTCTTCCAGATACACTGAAATACATTGAAATACATGCTCAGGTGCTGGTGATGTCATATTTTTTTCAGAAAAAAAAATAAAGTTAAGTTCAAGAAGATTATTTCAGCAAATACCTTAAATTTTTTCTGAATCCTAAATTTAGATATACTTCCTTTACAAGCCTTAATGGCACCTCTAAATCAAAATTTGTGTGTTGAGTTAAACAAATGATAATTCCCGTAGCAAATGACTTGTAGAAATTCTTTTGTGCGTCAACAAGAATTAAAGGAAAACCTGTAGAAAAGACAGTTAATTTACTCTGTTTTCAGAAGCTTTTCTTGGAAAAATTAAACATATATTGTGATACAATAAGAAGTCATATTTTATCACTGCTAAATCCTCCTTCAAGGCTTTCTATAGCTCCAGGTAAGAGTTTGCACATAAAAAATCTTTTTTTTTTGTTCTAGCATCTCTTCAAAAAATAAGTTTTCTTTCACAAGTCTCTTTATGGAGAATTCAAGAAGCTCCTTTTTTTGCTTCCAACAGTTCATTCATGCTTCCTGCACAGCCTAGAAGTTAGTAGGTGGGGACACTATAGATCACGGGACAAGAAAGAATAGCTGCAATTGCAGGAGGGCACCTTAAGATAGTCCTGCTACTGATGTAACTGGAAAATTGGAACTGCATGCAAAAAATTCAGCTTTTTTCTGTTGTACAACTATAGGTGTAATTTTTTAATTGTTTTTTCAAATGAAAATTTATTTGAATCATCAATATATCAGAAATAATATCCCTTACTCCTCTGTCTTAAAGAATGCTCTCACTGTTCTGCTTATCTCCTTTGCTTATACAAAAAAAGTTATTTTGCACTTTTGGTGTCTTCCTGCTGTCCTGCAAATAGATCTCTTGGAGTCATCATCTTAATAAAATTATAAAACCAAAGCATAAAATTTTTAAAATTATTTTCTAGCTTCAAGCATAATTAGGAAGCAATGAATGAACACCTATCTCCTTTGCTTTAAAATTCTCTGACAATGCAATCACATATTCATTAAGGTTATACACGGGACTTTCAAAATATATATCACAGGTTTTATTTAAGAAATTAAAGCAGAGAGGGGTCACAGTTCAAATATAGCTAGACAAATAATAATATGATCAGCATTTGTTTCAGTATATGCTTTTTCAAGGAAGAGAGAAGCAGAAAGGGCAGCATAAAGAGAAGCAGAATGTAGTTGAAGAGGACACAAAGTACAGGTTCTGAGAGAGAAGAGAAATAGAGAAAAATAGCTGGAATAACATGAAAGCAGAAGTTATTCAACATGGGAAAAACATGAGACAGAGAAGGAAATGGGAAAGGCAGAAAGAAAGGGAAGAAATGTGAAACTCTAAGTCTAGGATAGTGGAAGAGGTATGTGAAAGAACTATGAAAAAACAATTTTTAAACAGATCCTTTATTTCTAAATTTTACACTATATGGCATTGCAACATTTTTTCAGCCAAAATTTCCTATAATTATAACATTTCTGGTGGTTTTTTTTTTTTGCCCAAATGACTTTATTGTTCTATGTCACAGGAGTCACTTATGAGCATTGATGTGGCTCATCTAACTAATTATTTTAATCACTGAGGATAGCAAAATGTCTTAGAGGTATGAAAATACTCCTTTTCCTTGACTAAAAGTGAAAAAAAAAATCCTGTATTGCAACAATATTGTTCCACACAGTCATGGAAGATACGGAATTCAAACTCGTAAATCCACATGCCAGGGCTTATCCATGGTGTGATTTTACTCTTCAGTTAGAGTAGAGAAATAAGAATACAATGTGAAGGTCAGCATCCTAGAGCATTTAGGAGAAATTCATTTGTTTAAAATATTTTTTTAATGTTAGCCAAGTCTATCTTTGAAGAGAAAGAATTTGTTCAGATTAAAAAAAATTAAAATATAATTTCCTAAAACATAGGATTTTAATCCAACGGGTAAATCTGAGACATAAAGAGTAGTACTGTACTATTGAACCGAGCAATCTTTAGTGGGATATCTCAGTATTGATATCTAAGTATTGAAGATTTTGCTTTTATGGAGTGGCCAATAATTTGTAATTCATAAACACCTTTTTATATTTGAAGAGCCAATGACACCAATGTATATTTTATTTCATGGCTTTTTATGTGATAAATGATAATTTATGTATGGGCATAGGAGGAATAAAATATCTAGAGTAAAACACTGAGACAATGAATCACACATATTAACAAAAGAATTTATTAATCCAGTCAGGAGTTCTCTGTAGGCATATTTTATTTCACCAGGTGCAGTATTCTGTCTAAGAAGTGGTGAGGAGTGACAGCTCTATAGAGAGTAGCCAGGGCATTTCCTGTTTTGCATAGCAAATTCTCTCTAAAGTTGGCAGAGAGAATTATTTGATCCAGGTAGGTAAGTTCATCAGAATGCTTTGTATGCATTCCAGATGGCATAAAACATCACACAAATATGTAATTTGTTCTTCCCATGTTCCTCTTTGACAAAAGAAGCTCAAAAAAAAGTGGCTTTTTTTTGGAACCACAAGATTTCCCCAATGTGCAAAGATCTATGGATTTATGGATTACATTAATGCACTAATTGAAGATGCTCAGCTAACAATATGAATCTGAAAATAAGAAGTAACCAAAGAGAACTTAAATAAATGCCAATGGGTTGTTAAATAAATAGAGGTTTTTATACTATGTGGGCAGCAAATGAAATATGGAGACTTAAAGAGGGACTTCACTGACTTGAAAGGAATTTTAATTCAGAGAGGGAAGAAATAACAGTGAAGTTGGCCAAATATTTTGAAGACCAGGCAATAAGCAAAAAATTTGACAATTACAGGAAAATAGTGAACTACTATTAGGTCATGAAAGATTCCATTTTACAGGAGATCAAGATATGCTGGGGTTCAAAGTTTTATGTATTTTTACTTAAAAGAAGACAAAAATATTATATGAAAACACTCTGAATGAAA
Organism: Chloebia gouldiae; assembly: GCA_003676055.1. NCBI lineage: Eukaryota > Metazoa > Chordata > Aves > Passeriformes > Passeridae > Chloebia > Chloebia gouldiae. The sequence goes on from QUSF01000001.1 coordinate 16,314,693, forward strand.
TTTTTTTTCCAGAAAAAAAAAGCAATTAAATCATTGTCAGAGAAGAAAAATCTTAAAAAGATGCAGAAAAATAAGAAAAGATGACTAGCAAAGCAAACATATTTAGAAGCCTCCTTCACCAAAAGAAAAATAAATATAAGACTGAATAAGCAAAAACTATCAAAGAAAGCAAAAAGTGTTTGAGACATAAAGAAAAAAAAACCCGAAAGAACACACAGGACTACAATGAAAGTAAAGGAAAATAAAAGATTAAAAATATTTGCATTAAAGATAATCTGGGTATAGTTCAAAGAAACAGAATCAAACAGCAAATTGTATTCAGAAGGAGCAAATAAAAATGTAAAATTTATTGTATTTTATATAAATCTGTGACCAAGGACTGTGAGAGGGGATTGTACCATATTTTTAAAATGTGAAAAGTAATACATGAAACAAAAGGCACATTAGTTTAACATTATTCGTGTGCAAAGTTTTAGAAAAGATTTCAAAGAATAGAAGGCTCCCGTGTAAATGGAATGTAGAATAAAATACAATACACTTTTATCAAGGAATGCTACCCCTAGATTAATTTAACAATTTTTCTTTCATTAGAAAATAATGTTTTAAGCTGAGCTCTCTTACATGGAATTGAAGACTGCCATATATGAAAAGAAACATGTAACAGATCTTGAGAATTCAAAAAATTCATAAGGCCAAGAGATTACTTGAAGCAGGAAAGTTACAGGTTGCTGTAAAATCCTTATGAATCTTTCTTTTTCAATTTTTTTAATGATTAAGAGACAAATAAGTAGATTAAATCTGGTCATCAAACAACCACAGGATGAATGTTTTTCCAATGCAACAAGAAGTCTGGGATTTCACTAGGGAAAAGCAATGTAAAAAAAACCCTTGAAATGCATAGAATGAGGACTAATTTCAAGACCACAAAACAGCCCTGGGTAATAAGTCAAAGCAGGGCAGCCCTGGTAGAACTCAAGGCTCACAATCCACAATACTTATTAAATTAATGATATTGACATTATCTGGATGCCATCATTATCAGAGAATAAGCAGACTGAAAGCAGTTTCAAGATTTTCTGGAAAAACTTAATTGAGATTGTGATAAATTTGTAGTTTTCATCTCCAAGAGTGAAAATTGTAATTTTCAGTATGTATGACTGTTGATCATACATGAGACAGCTTGGGTGGCTTGGTTGTTTTTTTTTTTTTCTGTAGATAAAACTTCAGTTGGGTTTGTGGCAGAAAACAGACTCATTAAAAAAAAAGCCCTGTTATACGGTCCCAATGGCTGCTAATGTCTCAGTGATTTCTCATTAAAAATATTTTTTAAAGTAAAAAATAATAAAATATTTAAAATAATAAAATAATAAAAATTAGTTGCTAAAAATTATGACATATGATACCTATATTATGAAACTAGAAATATATATTTTTTTATTTTATGATTTGGGGGTCCTCAATCACATTTGTACTCCCTTGGATAAAGCAAGCTGGTTGCATTAAGAAATTAATATCTCCCTTTCTTACTCATACATTTTGCTTAAACATCACCAAAAAATAGTATTGTTCATTGTACAATGAATATTTAATAAGCAGTTCTACTTTTACTGAGCTGTAAGTGGAAATGAGCTAGTGAGAAAGAAAATGATCAGATTTTATATATCTAAATTATATCATCAAAGTGCACCTTTCTACACAACCCATTTGATTCCAGATTCAGGGGTGGAAAAAAAAAGTTAATGAGCTTAAGAACTATCCGAAACATGTGAACATTATGGAAAATGTCTTAAATTTATATTCAGAACTTCACAGTCATTTGGTACTTTCTTTCCAAAACAATTAGGTTGGCATTAGGAACCCTTTTTTTAATTTAATAGACTAAAATTTAATAATAAAAGTTCGTTACCATGCAGAGGCTGCCATATTAAAATCTAATGCAGCATTAGTATTTCAGCAAGCCAATATACCTGCTACTGAATAGATGAAGAACAAGAAACTTTAATATATTCAAATGCATCATTTCTTCTAAGTGCCATAAAATGCTTTATAGTTTTTTTTTTACAGAATTAAAACTCCTAGCTGTTTTAACACAAATGTGTATTTTTTTTTCTTTATTAAAATGTCTTTCCAGAGTGACAAAGTTACTGTAATTTTTTTATATCAAAAATTAAGAAAAATTTATAGAAGTATATAACAAATTAGAACAAAATACATGATATCACATGAAAACAAGTAAATAATAATCCAAGAGAAAAACCAACTTAAAGTTTTATTTAATTTGAACAAGTGCATTTTTTCCCAGCTTTTTATAGAATCCCAAAATGAAAAAAATATTTGTACAATATGTTGCAACAACATATTTTTTAATTAGGAAAAGGATTCTCATGTCCTTCCCAGGAGATAATTTTATTTTTTAAAAATACCTCAATTATTTGTCTTTCTACCTTGAGTTAAACTATTTTTCAGTATATATTCTTCCAGTGTGAAAAACACTTCCAGTTACTATGATATAAATCATATTTCTACTCTGTTTTGAATGGATGATATCTGAGAAATGAGTTCATTATACTTTCAATATGTGCAAAATATCCAAGGTTACATTTTTATTGTTTAAAGGAGACTTGTCTGCCTACGCACAAAGCCATGAGACAAGAACAACTTCCATGAATTAATTAAACAATTCTCAAAATATATATGTGAATCAATCTCTGGATCTTCCTGGCAGAGGAAGTGAAATATCATGGAGAGACCTTTCCAAAATCAAAAGTAAAGTGTAGGAACAAACATTATGGTCTAGTTACCAAAAATGATGGCTCAAGTTTAAATTACCATTCACATGAAGGCTACCCCTGTTTAGCTAAAATGGGGTAAGTTAAAAAGTTCCTCTCTATTAAAGAATAAGGCCAACTTGATAATGTTTTCAAATATATTTTGTATCTTAAAATCATTAATACAGTTGAAGATTGTTTCAGTATTTGTTCTACTGTCAAACATTAAAGCAATTATTGTTTAAGGAAAAACAGATTTTCTAGTATAGCAACTTATATAGAACCATAGAACAATTATATAGAAATAGAGTAAAAACTCTAAACTACTGGGTACTGAGTTCAGCATGAAACTTTAAAATGGAAGAAACATTAGACTCTATCAAGAACTTCCTTACAATTTTCTAATACATTGGAAAGCCTATATTTAATGTTTCATGGATCTTTTTTCCCAAATCTAATTGATTAGAAATAATAATAATGGAACTAGGTGTAAGCTTTCAGATTCACCATTTTTCCATTGGAATTAACCAAGCTGTAAAACCCAAGGCTTTCCACTTGAAGTGTACTTTAATAAGATTATACATTTATATTTTTTAAAATAATACTTGCTTATTTTATTTTTAGTTTCAAACATTGCATTTCAATGTTTATTGTAAATAAAATACTGTTATTAATATAAATTGGAATAAATTTTTTAAAACAGCAATATTTTGATCACAAAAAATAGAATTACTGAATTTAATTTAAAATATTTGAAGTTTAATTATTATTATGATTATGGACCTACACAGTTCATACAAAATAATACAAAATTATCACCAAAACAACAAACAAATTGACAGGGTAGGACAAAGAACCATCCAAGAACAACTTTGTATACTGACCAACATTTACTCCACTACTCAAATGCTTCCTATACTTTCTTTCATAAAAAAATAGGCATGTTTTTAACTTATTTTGGTCAGTGGAATATTTTTTTAATGAAATATATGGCAGAATTCATGGGGTCTCCATAGCCAAAGATAACAAAAACATCTCAAAACAGTCATTAATTCATATCAATTCACATTTATTTATAAGAAAGAAATTTCTTCTAACATCACAAGCCACAAAAAATTTTTACAGCTTGCTGAAGCCTCAAGCACATTAATGAGGGAAACAGAACCCACAAAAATATGTGTCATTTTATATAAAACAAAAATTTGATAGGAATACCTTAAAGCCACTTTTTTCATGTGTTTGGAGTTTTTCCCTAACCTATTTCAGCTACTTTAGGAAGTAAATAATAATATAGTTGGAGGAGAAGACTTCCAGCTTATTCATTTCATCTAGAAAAAATTTTGCTGTTCCCAAATAAAGCTGGGTAAGCAAAATGTAGAAATGAAAGTTATAAATAATTTTTTATGCAATATAATTTGGATGCTTGATGTTCCATTTTAGCTATGAGGAAATTTCCATGTTTCTGGACAAATGAAAAATAAAAGAAGTGGAGAGAAGGAAAAACTCTGGGAGAGAGACATTCTTAAGTGTGTCTTCTATACAAACAGTTGAAGCCCTAAAGCCATCTAAAGAAATTCAATGTATATTATGTAAGTAACTCCTATTCTGTGAGCAACTGTAAAAATGGATTAATTTTTAAAATGCGTTATTGTAGCTTGTAGCTTTCCCCCTCACAGAACAAGTTTCATATTCCTCCTCAATGGTGTTTTATTTAACTCTGCTTAAATACAAATCACTCTTACAAAATATATTTCTTATAGAAGATGAATGTGTGTTGTTTTTAATATGTACCCCAGCTGTTGAAGACCACGGATGTATGGTTCATAACACAGGTAACACTCTTAATGTAATCAAGTATATAAAATGGCTTTATACCAGCTAGATTCATATTTCATGACTGGAGATATCTTCACTACTTATGAATGCAATAGGCATTAAATATTTGTTAGAGACAGCAATTTTAACATTTTTATATGCTTTTTAAATCCGAGCATTTTAATGATACCTCTTTTGTGGTGACATGTCTAAAATATTGAAAGAGTTCAACAGGTATCATTGCAGCTGTGAAATGTAGTCCCCTGATGCAGGGCCACCTCTGCCAATGTTGGGAAGCAGGACATATTTGGATGTAGGTTCATAGCAGAAAAACAGATGGGAGGTTCAGTGCCGTGAGCAAAACGGAGGTATTATTTTGATTTCAAAATACTCATTTTTACTTAGTCTACCTTGGCTGTAGACAGGTTTTAAACATTTCACATTCTCCTCCTACGTAATAAAGTAACTCTCAATATGGAATTATTGGTTTTCTTCAACATTCCACTTTAAGAAATCTTTGTAGCCAGCACGAAATCTATGTAACAGTCTAGTTTGATTTTGTAATCCCATTAAAGGAGACATTCCTTCTTTATGTTCTCTTACTTCCATATTTCTTTTTGCATAGTACAGTGCCAAAAAATGGAATGCAAAGATGAATCAAAAGCAATTTTTTTTAATTCTCTGTAAACTCACTGTGGCCAACCTTCCCACTTTGTATAAACTACATACTAAAGTTTTCCCTCTACCAAATGCCATAGTTTTAGAAATAGCTAGGAAATTAATGACATATCCTTCTGTTCTGCAACACTGGGAATGAGCCTGGACTGGGCATACATCTGGGACCTATGTGACCTCACCCATACCAGTTGCAGCTGCTCTTGTTAGTTGACTTCAGCCCAAAGCTGAGGATTTGAGTCACCCAGAAACTCAGCTTAGTATTCAGATTTTTTTTTTTTAGAAGCACTGATTGGGGGTGTCATTCCTTTCTCAGTTTTTTTACAATCATTCTTACCCAGAAATTGATACAGAATTGCTCTCATCAAGCTGTAAATATAATTTGTTTTCTCTTTCTGTACAACTAATTCAATTTGTTTGTGTTGTTTCACTAACTTTGTGGATGTTACACACACAAAGCTGAATGAAAAAAAATCTTTTGATCTCACACTGTTGTGTACAGCTATCTGATTCAAGAGGGGAGCACATATAAATAACAATCCCTACTACAGTGAAAATATGGTAATAAATAATACAATCATTAAAAATCTTAGGTGTCTGAGAATGCGAAATTAATGTAGCAGAATTGTAGAACAACTCAGGTCAAAAGGGGCTTCCAGAAGTCGTCATCATCATCAAAATTATGCTTTGATTAAGGCAAGTATAATCAAACCAAGCTTCTAAGACTTCTGTCCAACTAAGCTCTGAACATCCCCAGAACTGGAGATAAAATCGGTAGTGGTCCCTGTTCCAATATTTTACTACCCTAAAGATAAAATAAACAAGTAAACAAATAGATAAATACTTCCTAATATGTATAATTGGAATTTCATGTCAGTTTCTGTCTATGGCCCTTCCTATCACTTTACACTTTGAGAAGAGGCTCCTCTGACCCTGTTTGTGCCTGTGACTGAAGTAGTTGCTGTCCATAATAACATCTCCCAAAGTTATCTGTTCTTCTGACTAAATAGGTCCTTGCCTCAGTGGTTCCTCATATGCCACATGTTTTGGCTCTCTGAACAGATATGTGTCCCTCCACTGGGCTCATATCACTACTTAAGTGTCTTGCTCCTGGTGGGGAGCCTAAAACGGGAGAAATCTTGAAATAACAGCCCAAAATAAAACATTATGTACATTTAAATTAATTTAATAATATAAATTCATGGAACTAAAAATAATCTTGAAATGCCTTAGTTGGGCTTTGAAAAGTGTAATGTTTCCAGCATTGTAGATGTCAAAGCAATTTCACTGGCTGATTCAGCTTCAATTTTGGCACAATCAGCAGACTGGCATCTTGAGCACTTAGAACTCCACCAGAATATGAAGAACAGCTTATTAAGCAAAGAGAATTCAAGGGCAAACAAGGTCTGGTGAAGCAGGAAATATTTTAAAATTGATACTGAACGTGCATGGATAACAATAGAGTGAGCTGAAAAAGCTAGAAAATGTGCTGACCCATCTCAATGTTAATGTTTAGGTATGTGGAAAATAATTTGTCCTTAGAAGACCAATAAGAAATAGCCACAAAGATGATCAGAGGAGCACTTCTACGAAAACAGGCCAAGAATTGAGCAGTCTAGACAAGAGGGGGCTCAGAAGACACCTTACTGCAGCTTTCAGCAGATGAAGGAAGATTATAAACAAGATTAAGAAAGACTTTTTAACAGGGCCTGCAGTGACAGGGCAAGTGGCAATGGTTTTAAGCAAAAAGAGGGTTAATTTAGAATGGACATAAAGACAATATTTTTACAGCAAGGGTTTTGAGACATTTAAAAATTCACCCAGAGAAACTGTGAATTGTCCATGGTTGGAAGCATTCAAGGTCAGGCTGGCTGCAGCTTTGAGCAACCTGGTCTAGTAGAAGAGGTCCCTGCCCATGGCAGGAGGGTTGGAACTCAATGAATTTTATGGTCCTTTTCAATCCAAACCATTCTATGATTCTATGAAATGTTTTAAGTTGTTCAAATCTAAATCATGGCAGATATAGAGAGCAAACAAAGCAAATATAGCAACTATTGTTAAAATTTTATTACATATTACTGTTCATTATCATATAAATATTATTGGTTCTTTTTCTTTATTTTCAGACAGCTCCTAATCCTGTGTACAATCAATTTAACACTAATTAAAAGCTCTTTAAGTGCCAACATCAATGGAATAATTTTATTTCTTTCAGTGTTGTTTTAAATGAGCTAATCTATCCAGCACAACTGGACATAAAAAAGACCATATGACAATCATGATTTATTATGTATTTTAAAAGCCAAATAAAGTGCATTTTCTTTGGAGGTTTTTTTGTTTCATTTGTTTGTTTGTTTGTTTCTGGATAACAATGAAAGGCTGGACCACTCAGACAAACCAGAAGAGCTAAAGGCAACAAACAGCCAAAAAAGGGTGGAAAACTTGTAACAGAATCCCTGGGACATATGTTGAACATAGCAGAAAAAGGCAAAAATACAAACTCTCATATATGCCAAGACTTAAACCATCAGAATTATCTGAATCTGAGAAAAATCACTTCTACAAATACACTCTAAAGTTGGTCTGAGAATCCTGCCATTGAATAGCTAGAAAAGATGGGACAAGAAAATAAACTTTTTTTTTTACCAGGGATTGTATCAGGTAATTTCAGTTCTTTCAAATAATTATTTTCTTCATCAGGATTGCCCCAGTATAAGGTAGTACATACAAGGCAGATGATTAAAAACTCTTGACTATCCAAAGCACACATTTAAAAGTCATAATGAATTTAGAAAAAAAAACCCAAAACAACAGTAGTTTAGATTCTTATATTATCAGTGTGAAGTAATTTAAATATTTTGTTATGTATCAAATGTGTCAGTGAGATTATATGTTAAAGTAGTAAAAACTTACAGGGTAATTTTTTTTGATATATCATTTTACTTTTCAAGTATAAGTTACAATTAGTCGAATAACTCCAAACTGTGAGAGCAAAGGGAAGAATAAATCATAGATGCTAAAGGAAAAGACAAATAATACTAGAGTCTTTGTAAAGATTAGATCTGTGGAGCTAGAGATTCTGACAGGTCTTGGTTTTTGAATGAAATGCTAATTGAAACTGTTCGGTAAAAACCTGCAGCAGCCAGAGGACAATGCTTATCCACAAAAAAATCTCCAGTCAAAATCCAAAAAAATTCTGTTGCACATCTACAGATGTACTGATGTAGGTACCCTTTGAGAAAAAAGAATTCACACCTCCTCTATTGCTGATTGTGTCCTTTCTTCTGGGGAAAATCATCAGAATTTCTTAGAATTTAAAGAAAGGGTTGTGGTACACAGAAAAATCCAAATCAGGAGAGCAGGTGGAACTGTTTAGTTTCTCTTTTCTAGTCTGAAGTTTCAGAGCTAGTGCTTGGCAACACACAGGTAGTTCCAGACAGTTTTCAGACAGTTTTGTCTTGTTGAGTGGGTTAGGAAAAAAAAAAAAAAAAAAGAAAATGAACCATACAGGAAGGATCTGTAGAAAGCAATCTGTGAAAACATAAAAAGGTTCTGCCTGATTCATAAAGGTCATTTAGATTCAAGTGCTTTAAATAAATGGATTAGCATAAATGGATTAGTTAGCCAAGGTTTGCACACTACATTGAAGATATATAGGCTTCATACTTGTTCCTAAATGGCCTGCATAAATCATGCAGAAAGTATTGTTCTCTGAGTCAGTTAACTAACGAGATATGATTTCGTTCCTGAGTACTAAATACTTTTGAATTAGATATTATATGAATCTTGTGTCCATATGTGCCTAAGTTTATAGGTTTGTTTGTGTTGATTATATATTTACATAAATCTTTTGATTAATTTTCTAACATCTTTAGTTATAGTTATCATCGTCTGCCAACAGATAACACTGGATAGATATTTAAATTAATAAGAAGACCTTCAGTAAAATTAATTTTTATTATTCCAATTAGCATGAATCAACTGGTTAGTTGGAAACGTCCAACTCCACGCACGTAGTGGAATTGTTTCACATTAGTCAAAGATAATGTACTAAAGTGATCATGCAATGAAAAAAGATTACACTCTTCAATGAGATTACAGATATACACAGGGAATTCTGAGTAACTCAATGTCTTCTGTAGAAAATAAGCAGAGTTCCCAAGCTCCTAAGATTGAGACCAAATGGGGAGTATTTGCTACTTCATTTTTTGTGAATTTCCTTAGAAGATATTCTTGTGGACTTGTTTCATCTTATTTGATCCTCCTCTGTAGCAAAGCTTTCCAACAGCAAGAGCATATTTAGTAGACAATTCCTAAGCAAGGTATTCTCTGTGTATCTAATCTTCATTTCATGCTTTGTGTGCCATTGACTTTGACCTTGTAACTAATGGTAATAAATGCCACAGTTCTCTCTGGCTGTGTCATATTTCAGGACATACTCTTTAACAGAATGTCTCAGAAGGACATTAGCAGTATATTATGGGATATATTCTTATACCTGTATTAGCCAGAATGGAGAAGGGAGTGATATTGGACTCTGGGGAACCAGTGTCTTACGCCAAGACAGATCAGAGAGGTTTACTGCTGAGTGAACACCTCACCTGTGCACAGAGCCTCGGGGCTCATGCTGAGGGGGCAAGGCATCTAGGAGACCATCATGTGACACTGCAAGGATGCAAATTCTCTTACATCAGTGACAATGGCTAAAGATTTATAAGTTATACTTTCATTCTGATGCCTGGATTGAATCCACTCCCACATCATACCCCTGTAGATTTTTTTTTAATTTAATATTATTAGTGTGCCTCGTTCTGATGCTATGCTACAGTGATAAACCATCAGTGTGCTGCTGCTCTGATGAGCAGTTACTTCAGCATGCCATCGAACCTGTCATGCAAACGATGTATTAATAAGGCATACTGATGGTATTTTCTGCAAAAGATGGCACTACCAGGAAAACAAAGGATTCAGGAATGCATTCAATAAGATTGCAAGGCAAAAAATCAGTCAGCACACAGAATGCTGAGCTGCTTCCCCAGCTACACTACAGCAACTTATTTTTCTGAACTACTTGTGGTATTACTTTTTTGGAAGTCTAACTTGCAAGAAAGAGTCAGGAGAAAACAATTTTGAAAAGTACTACTTCAGTTGAGATAAAACAACCAGCATAAAAACAGCTTCCTGCCTTTTATCAAGCATGAGGTTTTAATTTCACTCTACAAAGAACGGGACAGAAGGGAAAGTACAGAAACACATTAATTTAGTTCTATGATATAGCTAAATTGAAAGGAGTAGAGAGCTGCTTTGATATATAGGAACCTTACATATTTATTTTCCATAAGTATGATCACAAGAGCAAATTTTTTGCAGTGGTCCTTAAACTCTGTCCATAGTATAAGTAATATGACAAGAAATCTTGTAACAAGTGATCACATTTCTATCCCTATCCTTTATTTTAATCGAGGTGGAAGAGAAGAAAATACCTTAACTAATAATAAAAGAAATCTGTGATTTTTGTAAGCATTTTCCCAGGTATTAAATTATGATTACAATTTAAAGGCCATAAATTATTTCCATTTTTAACCTATCTTGGATTTTTTACTTGAAAAAGTAAATATTTGAATATGATATACCTTTGAATTTTAAAGATTTTGGATAGATTCCAACAGACCATACTAATAGAATCAAGACTTTAAAGAAATAAAACCAAATTCAAAAATTTATAAACATCACTCTAAAATTTCTGAAAGCTAAATTAGGATTTGGGAAAGCATTTTACAGGAATTTTAACTAACCAAAGTTTATCTGACAGAATATTTCAGCAGCCTCTAGATTTTTCCAATTAAATTTTCTAGCAGACGATAAAAAAATCATTAATTTACATTGGACACAAATCTGCTATTTTGTAAAAAAAGTATTATTATATCTGCATATAATAGCATGGGTAAAATATTTTGTATTACATGTAGTCCAAGATTATAAAATTGTGATAAGATTTGTTTGTACCATAATTATACAACTAATGGTGCAGAATGTTGGTATGTCATGTAGTGGCAAATAGGATAAAATGTTTTCCTACTGCCAGCATTTGGAATGCATTAGTAACACATAAGCAAAAATAATTGCCATTATATTTTTCAAGAGACTACTGCCTGCTAGTGATAACTATAAACTTATTCTTCCCTCTTTCTTATATTATTTATTGTATTTATTGGTTCATTTTTCTGCCAGTTTGACAATTTATAGAAAATACAGAAGAAAAAAATGTCTAACATGAAAAATCTGTATGTCCAGCTCTTGTTTATTGCTTGAAATTGCATCTTTTCACTGCAGCATCAGAAATAAATATAAAGGAAAAATAAAAATAAAAACAAATAAACTAAAATAAATCCTTGACATCAAGCAGTAACATTTTAAAGTAATGTTTGCAAAATATTTTGATTATTAAAATCATTGCTTCTTCTGTTGTTGAAGTGTGCTTTCCTATCAATGTTAAACACTCTCTGTTTAAATGCTGAACACATTTGTTTGGAAGTACTATGGTTGACTATGTTTAAGTTTTCTGGGAAAGAAATCAATATCAAATTACAACAAAGACAAGCCTGAAGTAAAAATTGTTTTCACCTGGCCATAGGCTAGACAGCTCACTGGTGAATATTTGAAAACATAAACTACCTTTGAAAAGTATAATTCTGTTAAAAAGTTATCAATTTATAACAATGATTTTCTGAAACCATCCAGATTCTGACATTTAGAAGGAATAGTCATTTCTTCAAAAGATCCATATTTTTATCTCTCTTTTGTAATTAAAATTATTTTTTTACACTATAGCATAAAACCAATACAAAGACACTAAAATATCTACGACAGTTTTTTCCCAATATAAATATCTACTATTTCCTTAATATCTAGTACAGCAAATCAAAAGGAATATGAATTATCAGAGGCACCAGCACTGAGAATAGTTTAAAACCTAAAGTACAGGAAGAATCTGAAACCAACTTTAAAGAGAAATGGTATTATAAAAATAAAAACATAAATTTCTTCTTAAGGGGCTTAAAAAAATGCTTCGACACTTTAAAACTATTAATTTTTCACTGAGTTTTTAATCCAGGCAATATCTTTCTGGGAATTATTTTAGTTTTGACAAATCTTTTGCTGTCATAAACATTTCAGTAAAAAAATTTCCAATGAATCACCTCACAAGCTGTCTTCCAAATGCTAGCATCTAATTTCCCGATAATATGGTGTCCATCAAAAATATAAATGTCATTTCTCTCTTTAAATACAGAGACATTTTTGTTTGCTAATAAAACTTTCAATATTAGGTGAAGAACACCTGAAAGAAGATGGTTTGCTCATTTTACATGGAAGACTCCATCCAAGATTTGGATCACCGTTTTCCTTGTGACAAGATCCCTATGAAATTTCTGGGTAAAAAAAATACTGCTTTCTTTGATCCTGCCCCTTGACATAATTTCTGGATGGATAGCTGCTTGATCTTCTTTCTGGTTTCTGAAGGTTAATGGGGTACTTCTGGTAGCACTTTGTTTTCCTAGTCCCTGAGGCAGAATTCCAAACGTTCCCTCTTCAGAAAAACCTGAATTTATCCCATCTCAAGATGTACAAGAAAGAGGGCAAAGAGAGAAAAAAATTACAAACCTTTGCAAGTCTTGGTTCTGTAATGATCTGAGTGACAGCTGAACTTTTTCTGAAACTGAATTCAGTGCAGATATTTCTATTTTCCTTTTAGCTGATGAAAAGGAAGGATCATAACTTCTGTGTAGCCTGGCTCCAACCATCAGAGGAAGTAAAAAGATATTTGTGAAAAGATGGGCAGCTTTTCTCTACCCGAAGTAGTTTGCATACTCATGGAAGTATTAAATGCTTCTCCTCCTTTCCTCTTCACTCTTGAAAGCATTCTGAGTAACTGTTAAGAATTTTTTATGACTTTTGCACCAGGGAAAAAGCACCACTGTCAAGGAAAGAGAAAAAAGAAAATATTTGTCAATAATTAGGAAGTAATTAGAATTTTGGGAATTGACCAGAACAAAGTGGACTGAGAACTACAAAATCATCAATCTGAGTTCCTTTACTTACAATATTCTAAAATATGGTTAGAAAATCACGCATTTTCTAAGAGTCAATTTCAAGAATACTTCTAAAAGGGACATTGGAGACTGATGTCTAAAAAACCATCTAATTTTTAAAAATGTTGGCATAAAATTTTTTTATATAGATAAATCTCTAGGGCATTTGAATATTTTTTTAATTCATTGTTGTTTTGAGAGATACAGTGTTCCTGACCAGTATTCTGTAGACTGCTTAGACAATATTTCAAGAAATGTATTGTTACAGTGCTCCTGGTCCATGCTTTTTCCCTTTTTTAGGTACCCCTGGGATCTGATAAGTATGGTCCCCTCTTTCCTGGGTTGGCGGAGGGCCAGAAAAGCCTCCCTGTCCTGAGACTAGATAAGGTCCTGTCCCTTTCTGATTCTCTCTCTTTTCCCCTTCATCTCATGGAATAAACAACTTGGACAACCACATCAGGGAATTGAAGCCTCTTTTGAACCTTTGCCCAGCTCCTGACCTGCCTTCCCTCAAGGCCCCGTATATCTGAGCTAGCCTGGTGATTTGGGGGCTGCGAGGGATAGACGTGTCAATGTATTATTCTTTTTTTTTTTTTCATATTCTGCAAAAAGTAGAAGCAAATATATGTGGATAAATACTTTTACTTGTAATTGACAAAGTAGGCAACATTAACACTTAAAATGATATTTTTGAAAACTAGTACCAAAATCAGCCTCCAACGGGCAAGATTAATGTTTATTGAATATGAGCCACCTACATTATCAGGTGTAACTAATCCTTTTACTATCTTAGAACATGTGTCTTATTGCATTCATAACAATATATTAGGTATTGCTTAAATATAGAACAGTATCCATTATGAGTGCATAAAGGAAGAGAAAAGCTTGCTGAATACTGCTGATTCTATGGCAACCAATTTTTATCTTAATTAAAGTGTTTGTATTTAATATTTTAAAAATATTTTCACAGAGAGAATATGAGAGACATGGATTGCATTTCTGCAGAGATACCATGTATAATGGATTTTTTATAAATGCAAAGGAGTATATAGGAACTAATTTTAAAGCCTCCTCTCCTCTCTGTTTCTCAAAATTGGAATGAAAGTGTTTGGCAATATTATGCTAACTAGTAGTCAATGAGCAACTATGAGATGCCTCTATGATATAATCTGTAGTTCACATTTTATAGCTTATCTTTCTATGAATATTCCTTGCAGTAAAACCATATGATTCTATTTATCATATAGCAAAATATTAATTTAAAAAACCCCTCTATTCTGCTCATATCCCTCAGTGTAAAATACACCTCTTTTGATTGATTGCTACTGCAAGACTGAAATTCAGGTTTCATTCTCTCTGTCTGTGCTGATCTCCTTCCTTTTATGCTCAGGTGAAGTTTGAGCTATTAGCATGACACTGACAAAGATGCTGACGTGAGGTGTTTGAAACAAAAGTTTTTGAATTATTAATGAAACTACAAGGACAAAATCAATTGATTCAATGGAAGCTAGTATCTTAAAAAGACCAATAATGGGTACTAAATTTTAATGGAGTTCCCAAGAAACACTGAAATGCACCATTTCATTTGCCATTAACCTTTTTGATATGCTGCTCTTTGGACTTTAAGATCTTTTATACAGGGTATCTCTTAGTCATAAGGACAGGTGACTGTTCCATTTAAGTGAACATGCTAAACTTGAACATGGCATAGGAATTAAAATCAGTGTGGGCTAAATATGAAGGGATATAGCAGTTTTAGAAGATACCACCAGAGAGAGAAGGGAAGAAACAGCTGTACAAAAATAGATAGCTCTTGGTATCCTAAAACAAACAAAAAAGTCACTCGGAACAAGTGTAACTTCAGAGATAATATAGAGGTGTGTATGTTTTCTCTGAAGAGGTGCTAAGAGGTTCATTCTTAGAGCTCATCATGCACAAATAGGTGTAATCCTAATGGAGGAAGAGACCACACCATCTAATGTCACTTGAAGCCTTGAGGATGAGCACTATCTCATGCTGTGATACAGGACCTGGGTATACAGAATCACAGAATCACAGAATATGCTGAGGTGGAAGGGACCTACAAGTTCCAGTGAGTCCAACTTCTGGCCCTGCACAGCACCATCTTCAAGAGTCATGCCATGTCCCCAGGAACGTTGTCCAAATAATGCTTGAACTGTGTCAGGCTGGTGCTGGGACCACTACCATGAGGAGCCTGTACCAGTGCTCAACTGACTTATGGGTGAAAAAGCTTTTCTTGATATCCAACCTAAACCTCCCCTGACACAGCTTCCTTCAGGTCCTGACACTGGTCACCAGAGAGAAGAGATCAGTGTCTGGCCCTCCTCTTCTCCTCACAAGGAAGTTATAAACTGCACTGAGGTCTCCCTTCACTCTTCTTCAGGCTTAACAGACTAAGTGACCTCAATCGCTCTTCATATGGGTTCCCCTTCAGACCCTTCACCATCCTCATGGTTCTCCTTTGGATATTCTCTAATAGTTTAATATTTTTATTGTACTTCAGAGCCAGAAACTGCACATAATATTCAAAGCAAGGCTGCATTAGTACAGCGCAGAGTGGGCTGATCGCTTCCCGATTTCTGGACTTCTCTCTTACTGAATGGATCCAGCCTGGTTAAGCTTTTAAAGCAAAACTGTAGGGTTTTTTGTGAAATTCTATAAAATGAAATAATTTTATAAATTAAATGACAAAGAATATTTCAACAATTGGCAGAAAAACAAAGTCTTCACTGCCTGAAATGTCCCTGAAAAAAAACCACATAAAGTTTCTTCTGCTCCCAAAGAGGCTGGTTTGATAGTACTCTGATTTCTACAGGGAAGCCTGTGAAATCTGTGATTTTGGGAACGTTTCTTAATGGGAAAGTAAGAAGAACTGACTGATGAGAGACCACTAGGAGGCACTAACCTTTAGCCTTCAAAAATGTACCCATGAAGGAAAGTCGCTTCTGTTCTTTCAAATCATAGGCACATATGCATAGCTGCAAGCAGCAGTAACAGAAGCATCTTATTTCCACTTTTTAATCACAGGCTTCAAAAATGCCCCATCACCATGTTGTGTTATCATGTTATTCAAAGGATATTTTGTATTAATTCATTTTATATTTGGGTCACTAACTCCAAAATATTTTTGTCTGTTGTCTTTGGGGAAAGCTTTTAAAACTTTCTTAAAATCATATTTTTTAATTCCCCTAAATCAGTTTGTTGGAGTATAGTGTTAATAATGCCAAGGTTGTTGGTTCAATACATATATGGGCCACTCACTTAAGAGCTGGACTCAGTGACCTTTGTTGATCCCTTCCAACTCAGAATATTCTGTGATTCTGTGTCCAGAAAACAGTTATCATTATTCCTTCTTTATTCACCAGGTATTTTAATAGGTCTTTTTGTTGTTTTGGGGGGGTGGGTGGTTTCAGTTTGTTTTTTTGGTTGGTGGTTTTGGGATTTTGTGCGTGTGCGTGCATGTGTGTGTGTGTGTGTGTGTGTGTGTTCAATTTTTCCCTTTTTTTCATTTTTAAATACTTTAATGATTCAGAAGAAAGCTATATTGGAACACTGACTAAAATGTTAAGAAATTTTCTTCAATTTTTATTTTCTCTATTTCATTCAATAATTTCAGTCTTTCTGCCTTTAGAGAATCATAAATGCTTAATCTATATTGTTTATATACTTCATAGTCTTGTTGAAGGGTCTGAAATATGTAGTTACTCAAAAGAGGCAAGTAAAATTAAATTTTCTACAGCAGATGTGATTAAGTAGAATCTCAGTTTTGACGTGTGTAAAATTTCTTACTCAATATGAATGAGGAGAAATAAGAATAACAAGGAAGAGAGTCTTTGCTGCAGCTGTGTAGGGTGATTGAAAGAAAAATGTCTGTGAGATGCATTTGGAAACAGGAACAATCAAAGTGTCTATTTCCTGAGGTCTCCTCTCCTCTGTAATTCCTTTTTTAACAGTAGATCACATAGAGCACCTGGAGATGAGCTCTCTGCTTTTATTAGTGTACGTATGGATAAGTTAAAATGTATAAAATCAAGTATGCATTCAACAACAAAATTATATTAAAAGTTTTTTATCTTTTTAGGAACACTGAATTAAAGAGTTTAAAATTTATTACTAGATCTGTGTAAGTGATATTGGAGGGGCATATGTTAAAAAGGGAGAGATTATAAATTCAGAAGTTGACTAGAGGAGGGATTCAGTCCCAAATATGGACTTATCTTGTCTTAAAACCTCTACCCACCCTGTTAAAGATATCTCTTGAAAATGTTTTGAGTTTTTTTTTAAATAAGTCTGAACAGTTGTTAATTAGGAGAGCTTTAATAGAACATCTGTAAAACTCTCTATTCCAGACCTACCACTGTTAATAATCAAGGTAGATAGTCAGTAGTCGCTTATATATATATTCATTTCCAGAATTTTAATAAATTTTAGAAAGTAATGCTAAACTGTGATTTATAGGTTGGTCCCCAAAGTAAGTAATGTTCTTTCAGTATCTCTAGGGCTTCTAAAGACTTATGCATTCAAGAGAGATTTGATTGCTTGGCAAAGATAATAAGGGCTTGAAAATCTTGCAGAAACATAAAGATCAAGGTATGAAAGAGGAAATTTGGTGCAAAACATACCTGCTGCATTTTCTTCCTAGTTACAGCACCTTCAAAAATATGAAGTTTCTATGTATGATGTGAAGAGAAATGAACAAAAAAATCAATAGCTTGTTAAAAAAAGTGTTGGGTTGTCAGTTAGCTAACAAAAGGATATTCCTTTGTGGAGGATTTTGTGAATGACAGCTGTTCCTCTCACCAGTAACTGATGAAATGGAGGTGACTGCTCACAGAATAGTAATAGCAATATGAAGGGCAAAGGAAGAAATGTAACAAAATCTCCAAGTTATATAATATTTGGCAATCAAAGGGTGGTAAATATACTAATTGCTGTTCAAATTTTATATTCTGTTTACTTTTCAGCAAAATAAAGCAACATATCAGATTAAATACCAAGTAGAATTCCACTGACTCATTTAAAACTTGAGATAAATATTAATAAAAAATTATAAAGGGTCATGAGTTTTTCAGAGTAAACATTAAATTCACTACTGAACAGAGGCCTGTCCTAATCAAGTTCATTATAATTCATAGAAGCATAGATAACTTTAGGTTCAAAAAAAAACCTCTGAATCTCACCAAGCCTAGCTTTCTACTGAAAGCAGGGTTAAATTCAAACTGAGATCAAATTGCTCACAGTCTTGTCCACCTGAATTTTGAATAACTGTCCATAATGATAGCTGAGGGACTGGGAGATTCCAAACCTATAAACATGAATTTCAACAGCTTGAGCAAAAAAGCCAATCTTTTGGCAAGTCTTATGTACTTATATATATTCATATTTTTTGTGAATTGAGGAAGGTTGAGTGCTTAGCCCATATTCACCAGTCTGCTATACCGTAAATCATCTTTAAAAGAGATTAGGTTAGCTCCAGCCTGTACTGTGAAATAAAAAGTCTTGTGCTGTACAACTTGGGCTTGTAATGCTGAGAGTTATGCTGACGAGGGCAACTTTAAGTGTGTCTGTACCTGACACAATATACAAAAGAAATAAAAGCCCGGCAGCATACCAGATGATTGGAGGAAATGTTCTGACTCAGAAGGAAGTTCAGAAATAAATTAAAGGAATCAAAGGAGAGCAGAAAGTAGTTTACATTTTAAAAGTGAGGAAGACTTGATGAGGCAGCAAATATCTACTAGAGAAAATTCATTGCTCAAACATCTCAAAAAAAGCAAGACAGAGAGGATAAGATATTGCTAAGGAATGTTCCATATTCTGATCCCAACACAGGCATAACTTTAGCATTAGCAGCACCTGGGGAAGATATTATCTATAGAAAGAAAAAAAATCAATTATTATTTTTATTATTATTATTGAAAGTATTATTAAAAATAAAAGACTCAATAGGTCTATTCTTTTCATGCTCCATGTATTTTGCCCCATCCTTCCCTAGAGCAGCTCTTAATGTTTCTTAGGTGAAAAATCACTCCTCCTTGCTCTGCAGACCAAAATATTTTTCTTACTTCTCCCATGCCTAAAATTTTTTTCTGCTTGACAGAACAAGTCCAAATGCTCTGAAACCAATAAACAGTAACAAAAGTTAAATTCAGGGTGCATTTTCATGTAGGTCTTTCCACATTTGTTAGTTCCCAAGGACTGTCATTATCTCAGATCATTTGACTCATGTGGTATACAAGTGGCCAACAAGCATTTACTGTCACAGCTGAGGCCCCCAAAACTTGTATGAGGGATCACTCAGAAGAAAAAGTCAGGGACAGAAGAAACCAGGGGAAGGTGTATGAATGTTGGCAGTCACTACCAGCCTGGCTTTAGTTTGAATTCAGTTGCAAAGATGTGGTGGTGGATTCAAAAGTTTAGTTTGCACAAATACACTATTTTTTCTATTACTTGTCGCTACAGCCTTTTCTTAATTTCATCCACTAACTGTTTTTTTTGTTCAAAATGTCCTGGGTTCTCTTCATACATTTTAATTTCAGAATAAGTGTTTTGATTTTCAGTTGCTAAAATCCTGTCCGGGAAACAGAAGAAATGAACAGTGGTTTCTGAAAGCAAGATGACAGATTTTTTTTTTCTTTTTTTGTTTTTTTTGCTTGTATATTTGTAGTGAGATAAAAGTACATTTGCTATCAAAACTTCATGGAACATGCCCTCCCAGAAAGCTTCTGTTTTTTCTTATGTGACTTTTCTGGAAGTGGGGATGTCCAGGCTGAGAGGATGACCAGAAGCAGCACTGTCCTTGTTCTGCCTGCACCTGTCCCCACATCCCTGCCTTGGCCTCCAACAAGACAGAGGTGCCCAAAATCAGGGGCTGGGGCTGCCCTGGTGCCCTCCTGGCTGCCTTCTCCTGGCTGGGGTGGTGGCTGGGCCCTGCCTCCAGGCTCTGCTCTTCCATAACCCTCGCTGCCACAGAGCCCTAACATCCTCCTGTCAAATAATCAGGAATGAAACTGCAGATCTTTTTCCACGTGTTCAGCCTGTGAATGAACTTTATATAGTAGTGTTATAAAAATTAAATAAACACTGAATAGGAATGAGAAAATGAGAGGTCCTTAATTATTTTCAATTAATTTTAATTGCTGACATTTTAAGCAGCAATTTAGATACCCGAGTTCTTCCCTTCTCTGTCTCTGGATGACATTGTGACTTCTGCTAGTTTTTTATTGCTTTGGGTTCCCTCAGAGCTGTTTAAAAAAAGAAGAGCTTTAACAAGTGAAAAGTTTAAAATCCATTTTGGTCAAGTGACTACATGCAGTCAGGATAGCATTTGAAAGGTTAGCAGTTTATTTCAAGGAGGGAAAAGGGATATAAGGAGGCAGCTCATCAGCAGTAGACTGAAATCCACCTCACCAGTTTTGTGCATTGCATTTGTGTTATATATAGCCAGTGCTGCCACATACACATCATGCACTATACAAAAACAACTTTTGGAACCATTTGGGCTAATAAAAAGAAAGAGGTTTTTCTGGTATAAAAGTGGGGTTGGTTGTTTTTTCTTCACTTTCTTCACTTTGGCTGATTGTTAAAATAGGACAAACATTTTAAGGTAAATCTTATTAAACATGATGGAAGAAGGCCAGCAGCCCAAACTGACAATAAAAGGCATGTGGAAGTTTAGATACCATAATCCATTTATAAGTATAGTCATTTTTGAGATGAATGTTTCTTAAGATGCCACTTGCAAACACTTGCAAAACTCCCTGCAGTTGTCAGCTAGATTTGTCCCTCATACTTTTCTATCCTCGCTGTGTAAATGCTGACACCTTGCTCTTTTCTTAAATCCACAAGCCATTAATTACTGACAACTTGCCTTCTGCTTCTGAGGTGTCTTAGTGACTATAAGATCTATTTCAAGTTCAAAGTTAACTATCTTATGCTATGTCAGGGGTTTGCTGCTGCTGCGGTTGTTTGCAGATAAATAATTGAAATGTTCCACCTATCTCATATGAATCAATGTCTGTCTTATTCTACCTGTGCAACTCCACACCACTGACAGACTTCTTGGTGCCAGTGTTTCCAGCATTATAGCCTGCATAGTCATTTTTTATGCACATTAGCCATTATGATCGAAAACTTTGATAATCTGCTTGTTTCCTGTCAAGACATATTGCCAAAAAAAATCGTTCTGGAGCCCTCATAGTCAAAAATCACTAAATGATCAGTGATGTGTTCAGTGAAAATGGAAATGAGTCAGATTGATTTTACTGAAAGGCAGAATTTTTATATATTATGAATAAATAATTTAAAATTCCTCTAACTTAATCCTGCATTTTAACTATTAAATTATGCTTCCACCAAATGTCCATATTTATAGAAAATGGTTACATATTGTACTTAGATAAAGGTGCAGCTGGATCTTTATCAGGTCCCAGTTTTGTATCAATATAAAAAAATGGTAATTATCACTGTTGTGCAGCAGTAATAAGCTCAGCTGGGGAATGCTGCTGCAATTGTGTGTTTGCTACAAATTTCAGGCTTACAGGTTCTCTCTAGTTTTTATTCTTCCTGGAATACAACAGCTTCAGCATATCAGACTTAAACCTGTGCCTGGTCTGTACCAATGGTATCTTCCAAGGCAGTGGAAATAGAGTTAGCATGACTGGAGAAAGCAACAGAATCACTCAGAACTGAATCACGGACATGTCTAAGCAAAAGGTGAAACTGAAAACAGCACATGAGTCCCTCTTTGCCCTCCTCCGTTGTAATTTCCTAGTTGTTAAAATTAAAAACTGGAATTATCTCTTAACCCTTTCATTCTTTCTTCCTACCTATGTCTCTTTCCTTTTCTCCTTCCCTATTTTTTATTGAGTAATTGAAGACCAGTATGAAAGCATGTTAACTGTGCAATGATAGACAGCTGAACTGAACTAATATTCAGGAGGCTCTAACTACTTTGAAATTATCTAGACACATAAGCACCTGGTTGGTAATATTCTAAACTGTCACTTGCTAATTAAATGTGAGATATTCACAAACAGACATCTTTTATAGCTTGTAGAGCTTTAACTACCTGACTTGGTAGAAATTTCAGTTTTTTCTTGGCTTTTTTAAGAAAATAGGAATTTAATTGAGATATTTAATTTTACTTATTCTCACTTTGTATTCCTGGAACGAATATGGAGCTGTTTTTCCTTCTGCTTCCAACATAAGAGGGTCAGAGAGCTTGTTTTTGGAGTGCATCTTCCATTACCTGATATGATTATTCTTACTTAGAATTTACATGTGCATCTGCCTTTTGAAACAAGATGTCCCTAAAAGCTTATTGGAAGAGTGTCCTTTGTTGCGCCTTTGCACTGGCCTTCCAAGCTGGCTGTTAATGCAGAGGACAACTGCATTTCAAACTCTGAAAGCCACTGTAGATGTATTTCATTCCTCATCCTTTTCTGGTTTTAAAACAAGTAAATACTACTTCTTGAATCTGTGCCTTTGATAGAGTTTTAATTTTTTACAAATTACATTGATAGAGAAATCATGTAACAGCCAAGTCAAACTAACCACTGAACCTTTACTGAATACCACAGGATTTTCAAGGGTTCAAGGTCTATGAAGCACAAAAAGCCAGAGTAAATTGTACACTCTTGAAAGAATGTATTTGCTCAATTTCTGTTAAAGGAGTAATTTTTGAAACTTGTTCATAGTCTGGCTGTACTTCAACTTCTGGCAACCTTTCTTCTAAACCTCTATGGCTGTAAAGTACTACCTGTGAAACAAATTTTAGGGTCCACATTCTGATTAGTTATTTGGGTTCTTGGGGGGGAATTTCATTTATTTTGTCTTGTTTTGTTTTCAGCTCATGCAGGAAGAAAATACATGATGAAATAGAAAACAGAAGCATAACAAAAATGGAGATAGTAAGATGTAATGTCATAACTTAACAGAAAAATTGTAGCAAAACGTAGTGCAGGCCCTGTAGAAAAAATTATCTTATTAAAAATGAAACAAAGTGAAAATAAATAAATAAATAAATAAGTAAACCCAACTACATTAGCTCACATTGACACCCATGCTCACATATTCACAGGCACCAAGAACTTTGTAGTTTAACATCCTCTTCAGTGTGCAATGACCAAGGTTCATGTACAATAGTAGTTGGCCCCAGGATGATGCAGGGTCTAAAGAACATCAACTCATCACCTCCTCAGTTTTTCTTAGGTGAGTGTCTTACTTGCCCATTTTTCATGTGTCTGTTGCAGTCTTCAGAGATTAATCTCTCCATCTTGTTCAACCTCTACAGTCCTTCAGAATTTACTCCTTTTTTTTGTCAGTTGAATCGAATGTTTTGAAAATCAATGCTACATGCTATAGCCATATGCTATTCTTATAGGCTTAGTGTTCTGCTTTTTCTTCCATTGCTTCTATAGCACAAAAATCCTGTTAATTCTCCATTCACACCAATCTTAATGATTTTACTGCAGTTCCATAGCAATGAAAGTTGCAGAACCAATTTCCTCTCAACTAATAAAGTCAGCTAAGAGATTAGTTGCAATATGTAACTCCCAAAATGCAATAGCCTGGTCTTTGCGCAGTTTGTAACCAAACTGTGCCAACAAGTAAGCATTACTGCCTGGTCAGATGAGGCAGCTGAGGGATATGCATGAACTCATAATGGTCCTTGGTCCTCTGACAAGTAAACTTACCATTACCAAAGAATATCAAGTCTCTGAAGTGAAATATGTTTATACAGCAATGGGTAGTTGGTTTGGAGGAAAACAAAGTATGAGGGGGGTAAAAGGCAGGAAGAACATATGTGCCAAGAGAAGTGAAAGCACTTTCCATTCTTGACTTTCAGCTGGGTAATACAGGCTAGGATATATCATCTGCCTTGTGTCCTGGAAATGTAATTCCCATCTCAAGACTCAGAAAGTTTTTTGAGAACCTTTCAGCATATCCTCTACTTGCTAGGTTTCTTCTAGACCAATTTTTCACTTTTGATTACAGGGCCTTTAGTTAGAACTATAGCCACTTTTAACATATTTGTGGAATGTTATCTTATCTATGGGTTAATATGCCTCTCCAGATTTTCAAGATTTCCTTGAATGACATCTGTAAGATTGATCATCTTCTTATCTAAAATGTTGATGCAATATTAAAAATCATTCACATAAATATGTTGTCATTTCTCAAAATTATAGCAGAGCATGGATATTTTATATTTGCTGCAGTTTCATCCAAACTGCAGTTATTAACACATATGAGTAAGACTGTGTGAGAGGGAAAGAGAAAATAAATAATGGATGATTACTCTCTGTTATACTGCTGAAAAGCAGCCAGTTACATCCTTCTTTGTTGTAGACCTCTACTTTCAATCTGTGAATATAAAAACCTAAGAATGAATGAGAAACACACAGCTGATCACATCTTGTAAACGATTTTGTGGGATCATATGCAATAACAAGCACACAAACCCTGCTGAAATTGCAAACCTGCAGTCCGTCACCATAAACCTCGTTTTGAGTATGTGACAACTGATCAGAGTGCAGCAAGATGTACTCAAGGACCATAAAAGATTAACAGATTTTTTTAATTAGATATTGTATAATCATTCCATGCTTTGTTAGATATTTTAGTCCTCTAGCACTCTGAACAGAGTACTGAGAGGTACATTACAGAACCCTAAAATGATACTGAAGGAGTTTAGTTTTTTAAATATGTTTATAGGTTTTAAATAGGACTTCTGAAGAGATGACTAAGTAGCATTTTATACAGGTATTCCACAAAAAATGTAATTTTAAATAGATTTGAAAGCATTGGTAATCCGTTGGAAAATTGTATACAGTTTGAATATTTTTAACACCTGTCTGAATTCATAATTAAAAGATGCTTAATGCTATTGCAAACAGTAGGAAAAAAAAAGTGAGTGCTCATGAAAATGCATGTGTTACTTCTTATTCTGTATTTTCTCACTTAAATGTTGATCATAAAGAAAGAGTCCTCTTCCCTGTCTTTCTTGGTTCAATTCCATACTGCCTTAGGTAATCACTATCTTGTGTGTAAAGTGTGGGTATGATCAGAATAGTAGCATTTTACATGCAAACTGAAAAGCTGTAAGAAATTACACAGGATTCAGGCAGTAAAAATTTTGGATTCCCTGCCTATGTTGGATTGTGCACTGCTGGCTAGTATCCAGTTTTGCAAAGGTAAAAGATGCACAGAAGATTTATAGACAGGTGTTCTGTCAGGCTGTGAAACTTTAAATCCTCTTGCTCCTCTTGGTTTCTTACCAACTTATTTTTGTTCTTGTTTTTACTAACATACAAAAACACAGATCACCCTTCAGAAAGCATATATAGAGTTTGTCAGAAGACTGAAGTTATTTTCCTGGCAAACCTTTGCTAGTAATAATTTAAAAAGCCTATGTCAAGAAAGAAATCACCTAAAATAACCAACTGCTGGTATTAGAAAAGTAATGGTTCTGAATGTCTTTGTGCACTACTCATCCCTTGAAAGTTACACCTGCTATGGGGAATTACTGTTGAGAAAGGCACGTTGTGTTACCTCGGAAACAGCTGTGACTGCAGGTGTATATTTAGATAGAAGGTATTTCACTTCCTTCACATTTCTGTCTGATATGCCATTTACTTTATATTTAAGCTGTTAATGCAGTCAGTCCTTTGCTATCACATCTGCTTTTTTAGTCTTAAATCTACCCAGCTGTAAAAGATGGTCTTGTAAGTATGTACCTCTGCTGATGCTGCCACATTTCTGTTATTTCCAAAATTTCTACAGAAAAAAGAGTAAAAGAATGATATTAACATATTTAGGATGAGAAAGATAAATTCTATGCACCATCTTTAGAGGATTCAATATTTCATTAAGACAGGTCATCTAATAAAATCACACAAGGTGACTTCATTTCCTTTCATTTCACTTCACTTCACAATTGAGAACAAGGGTACTTGTCTGTAAGACAGATGCTTAGCAGGAATGAAGTATAGCTAGGTACAAAGGAGACTAGAATATTGGAATCTTATTTTTGTTACTGGAATTGAATTGTTGTGTGGCTTTGGGTAAGTCATTTAAATTGTCTGTGCCCTGATTCTTAGCTTCCTGTGTCAACAGGGTTTTAATAGTTGGCTAAATGCTACTGAGCTTCAAAAATACTTTGAATTCTTCACACACAGCGCCTTTCTGAAATATTTTCACGATCATTATTATTTTTATTCTACACTGACCTTTCCCTAATTAGGGGAAACAAATGCATTACTTATTTAAATGCAGCATGATTCTGCTGTGAATGAATCTAATATTTTAAGTCATTCTACTTTCTGCATATGAATAATATTTACTTCAAAAATATGTATTTCATAAAGCTGGTATGTAAAAATTAATGCTTTATAGCAGATAACAAAAGAACTGAGAAAATACATCCAGCAATTTCCTGCTCCTGTCTTGTCATGATAGTGAATAAAAAGTAGTGAAGAAGAGAAATATTAAAAAAAAATTAATATCATCATACAAGTCTGTTTCCAAACTGGACTAAATTTATTTTTTGTATATAAATATAGCAAAACTCTTGATTGAAATTACGTTTATTCTTTTAGTATTAAACATGATTTTAATTTTCTCCTTCCTTAATCTCAATTTACCTTTTTATCTTCCTCTAACAAAACCTCTTTTTCTTTTTTCCTCATTTCTCTGTTAGAGTCCTGTAAAGAAAAATACTGCACATGTCTTCTAGATTTCTCACTCTTTTCTGTTCAGTGATATATATAGAGTAACATCAGTCATGATAACAGTGATGAATACTCCTGCGTGCAAATATCATGAGGCTTTTCCTGCTTGCCTGAGCTGTCTTTTCCCAATTAACTCCTGGGAAAGTGATCTTGAGTGACCTACAGTAGAGGCGTGATAACAGGTAGTTTCAGATATTCAGCCAGAAATTAGAGAAGCTGGAAAAGGTAAGTTTCAGTAAAGAGGAAAAAAAAAAAATTCAGAGCAGCTTAAGTAGAACCAGTGATTTTAGAGATATAAGCATTCGCAGTGTTTAAGGCACTCTAACTTCTAGAATTTTGTTCCTTGCAATTCCAAAATTTTAAATTTCACCATGTTGTTTTAAGACCCTAACAAACAAGGGTTACACAAAATGTGATATTACTTCTGTAATTGTGTAGGGAAAAAAAAGTCAATAGCATACCTTAAATGCATAAATAAATGTAAATAAGTAAGAAAAGAGAGCTTGCAGGGTAAAAAAAAAAGCAATAGAGGGAAGTGCTCGCCAGTTCTAGATTGAGTGCCATATTCTTGGACAGGCACTGGGAAACCTAAACTTAAAAGTCCTAATAGTGTGTTCTTTCAATCAATTGAAGATTTCAGTATTTCAATGTCATATCAAAAGCTACAAAAATGCACAGAAATAAAACTGAGAATATCAAGGACATTGACACTGCCCTAGATTACAGAAAGAATATGAGAGTTTGTCAGATGAAACTGTCTAGGTAAGGAGACTGAAAACAAATTGAAGCAAATTTCCAGTGTTTTCTGACAGTCAGTCTTTGATTACTTCTTGATTATTCCTCTAATGATATATGATGATCACTTCAGTTTCTAAGTATGAAATACGTGGTAGATACTTGAAAAATTATCAGTATTGCTAGACCTATTTTTGAACCTGTACTGTAGTCAGTGATCAATCTCCAAATGCTTTTTGGGAAGAAGAATGAAAGATGGAACACCAAAACTAAAGCAAATTTATTTGTCTAGGATGCTGTCTTGGTGACATATACATTTGGCATAGTACCAAAAAGCAGAGTTGGCATTTTTGGTCAATAAAGCCCTTGCATTTATCTCAACCACCTTTAAAAATTTAAATTAGTTGAATACATATAAACTTTCATCATAAGAATTAGGATTTTTATGTAATCCTTTCTTTCTCTAATATTTTCAACTTCAGTGTTAGAGCCAAAATCGTTAGAAACACTATGCCAGGATGATACTTAGAAATACCTTTCTGAATGTGATGACATTATTCATGACCACCTCATGTCCCTCTGGTCATGCATAGGCATTGTCTTCTAAGGCAGATCATTCTTGTCCTTCTTACATCTTTACACTTATAAAGAAGGTAATCTTCACTCCACGTGTGTTTTACTATCTCTTCTAACATGAATTGGTAGGGATTTTTCCATTTTCACAGTCATCCTTATCGTCTTTTTCTGAATCAAATTTAGGTAAATTTTATGTCTATCAGCTGAGTCATATTGTTTACAATATGTTGCGTAAGATCATGATAATATGTTCCAAAATGGGAGTAATATTTTCCTATCTGTAATGAGAATTCCTTGTTTGATGGACTCCAGGATATTATTATTATAATTTTCACAATCATGTCACAGTCATTCTGTCACTCACCAATGTTTTCAAGCTTTCCTTTCCTTTCTTGCATACAATGAATGTTGTTTACATTTATAGGCTCAAATTCTCATTATTCATAAAGCATTTCTCTTCAGAATTTGTATTATTTAATTTAATTTCCATTACATTGGGAGCTTTAGCTACCAAGTTCATCCAACTCTTCTACTCATTGATCAGGTTTGGATAACACTTTCTACTTTCTAAACACTTCCACATTTCAGGGTGCCCACTTAGTCCCTGCATTAAGGTTTCTAATGAAAATGTTAAACATATCTACCACAGGAAGAATGACTGAGGGAAATCATTGTATAATTTCTTCCCAGTCTGATTTTTCAACTCAGCCTTGGCTGTTTCCTGTTACCTGGCTATTCATAATTTCTAATGAATATAAGTCTATTCCTCTGTAGGGAACTACATGAAGTAACTCTAGACAGATTGGGATGACTTGACTGTAATGATCTAATAGATCAGCTGTCAGAAAATATACGTATATGTGTATTTCCAAAAAATATGTATGGAGTGTATCTACTGTGCTAGGTCATAACTTTATAACTTACCCAAGGGTCCACAGAGTTGCATGGATTTGGCAATTTTTTCTTGAAAATAAGTGCTAGGCTATTATGCAGCCTATTATGTACATATTTCTGATGTGTTTTCATTCTCTTCATTCAGAGACCATTCCACCATTCATTCATAGTACTGGATACATAGTACATACATACTACATACATACATAGATACATAGATACATACTACGTAGTCAATTTCAAATTAGGATTCTTTAAAAGACTATATTCTTCAAGACAGGCACTAAGAGACTAATCTAGGCGTTTTGGTTTTTTTAGAATTTGAAATCTAAGTTTTTATTTCCTTTCAGATATCCTTACTTTTGCCACGTAATTCTTTTTGTTGTCATTTCTTTAGTGTGGGGTAATGTAATTATAATTGGTTACTATTTTTTTTCTGTATGTCAGTTACATGGAAAAAGAAATTCTGAGGCAAAATTATTCTTTTAGCAATTAGAATAGATTAACATTGATCTTTTCTCCTTTCTGATCATGCATTAGTATCACTTTTCTTCTGTTTCCTTTTCCTGCTAACCCTTTTCTATTTTTATCTTTGTCACTGACAGATAGCATTTTCTTTAAAAGACTCAGCTTAACTACATTTTGACTATTTTCATTTTTTTTCTGTACTTCCTTACAATTTTGTCATAGGAAAATTTCTTGGAGAGTCTTTTTCCATAGTTTGTCATTATTTTCCTAATAATTATTTGGAGATATGTTATGTTGTTTTGTGTTGGTTTTCTTTTTATTCAGGAAGGCTTGCATTTCTTCCGTATGAGTGCCCCCTGCTTTGAATGAAAGATGATGCCCAAATTTGCCCTTTTTATAGAAAATAATTCCTTGCTCATTCCATTCCAATACTTCTGTTCATCATTCAAGCCAATCAACACCATCAAATAGTAATAAAAAAGTCATAGGCTAATTTTCGTCTTACATTTCAATATATCAGATTACTTTCTGTGCTGACTCTGTTATGTTTTCTGGACTAAAAGAATTTATTTATCTGCTTAATTTCAGCATTTGGTAGTGATATCTGCCTCTCCATGTGCAAGAATATTTTGTTGCTAAAGTTATTATGATATCTATTTTTAAATATATGCCTAGAAAATTATAGTGTTTCAGACATGTTTTACTTTCAGACATGTTTTACATGTTACTCCCAGAAATTTACTAAGCTTATTGCATACTGAGCTGTAATTTCTTATAGATGAAAGGGAAAAAAAATAAGGTAAGGAAAAAGGGATATCAAAACCTGGATTTAAAGTCTATCTAAACACATATTTCATTTAATGATTACTTTTGACATGATTTGAACATAGCTGATAGATGTTTTGAAAGTTGAGCATGGTAGGATTTCAGGAAATTTTTATGACTGACCTTAACTTGAATTATCTTTGCTTAGTCAACAATCTTGTTTCCAATGCTAAAAGAAAAATGCTGAATAAACAGTTCATTAACATCTAAAGCTTTTTTGTTCTTGCTGTGTGATGGCTAATACAGCTGGCATGACTTAAAAAAATGGCCTGAAGGAAACCTTTGGTAATCAGATGGACAGAGTAAGGATATTTTACTCAGTGTGTGGTTTTAGTTCTTTTTGTCTTTATTGAGATTGCTGAAAAAGTTGTTAATTGTCAGCAGTTATGGGAGGACTTACACTCTATGACCTAGTTTCAAAACAAAACTTATTTGACATAGGCTCCCTGATTTTCACCTGAGTGTAATGTAATGTCTTTCAAATATTATTGACTAGCAACTACTTCTAGACAAAGCTCAGTTCATACAGGTATGAACTAATACCTATAGAATTCCTTTCTAATTCACTTTTGACTTCCTGAGTCATGGAGTCCACTGTCTTACTCCATCCTTATGCTGTACAGTGTCACAGCTTCTTGAAAAGCTTTTCTTTTAGAATTCATAAAATATGATCATATCATATTAATATATATGTATATTCATAGAATACACATGCAGAGAAAGAAAACATAAGGCACTGTATAGATTTTATGTCATTTAGCTGCTTTTTATAAAATGTGGAAAATTCTGACAACATGTAAATAGTGGTAGAAATATGTGTTGAAGGTGGATCTAGAAGACAGCACTACCAGAACCACTGATTACAAAACCCATCCCTGAAATCTAATTTTGCAACTCAAATAGTGAGAGTGCCTCATATATCTTATCCTTTTAGAGACTGAGAAGTTGTATAACAAAACGGATTTATTAAAGGAGAAAAGAAGTGAAGGGAATAAGGAGATGAGAGATAACAGAAAAAAAAGTGAAGGAATATGGTGTCAACAGAAAAATAATGTGAAAAGTCATTAAAATAATGTGAAAAGTCATTCATTTTCAAGATCCCAACATGGTTAACCTCCATAAAACTGGTATACTATCGCTGCTAATTGACCTTTAAATTGTATACTAATATTATATTTTATGTATATTTTCGAAATAGGAGAAGGCTAAAATTATTTTCTTGCAAACTATAATTTATATATTTATTCTTCCATGATCAGTTATATTTTCTGAAGTTCTCTAAGTTTAATAATTCATAGTTAATAGCTCTCTGATGAATACACTCAGTTGTAAACAAGATGTGCTGTTTTTAAGCTGGTTAAAGTTGCATCCTTTTAACCTAACATCATGTACATCTGCCTGTTACGTGTAAATAACACTCCTCTATGTCCTTGGACAATATGTATAAAACCCATTACATTTCCTCTCTGTCTTGTAATGCAAAAGTTAGTAGGATCTCACTTAGAGAAAAAAAAAAAACATTTAAAAATAAAAATAAGAAGTTGTTTCAGGAGCTATTACATTTTTATCCTAAGCCCAGGGAGTTTGCTAATCATCTAAAGACAAGATACTCTGATTCTTGCTTCTGTCAAAAAATTAGATTTTATAGAAGACTAAATAGTAAAAAAAAAAAAAGAGCCTTATTGATGGACAGTTCTTCATCCAGTACATGGAGTGCATTGGTTTAATGCTGTCTAGATGCCTGGTGCCCACCAAAGCACCTCTACCACTCACCTCCAAAACTGGACAGAGAAAACATAGGAAAAGGTTCACAAGGTAAGGACTGGGATCCACTCACTGGTTACAATCATGGGCAAAGCAGAATCAGCTTCGGGATATTAATAGAATTTATTGCCTACAGAATCAGAGCAGGATAATGACAAGTAAAATAAATTTAAAAAGCATCTTTCCCTCACCCCTCCCTCCTTCTCAGCTCTACTTCCTCCCACCCAGTGCTGCAAGAAAACAGGTAATGGAGGCTATGGTCAGTTCATCACACGTTATTTCCACCACTGACTGGGGAGAGGAATCTTTCTCCATAAACTTCTCAGTGTAAACTCTTCTCACAGGCTACAGTTCTTTTTGAACTGATCAAGAGTGGGTCCCTTTCCACAGAGTGCAGTCCTTCAGGAACACCCTCCTCCAGCATGGATTCCTGACAGGTCACAAGTCCCATGAGGAAACCTCCTATTCCATGGACTGCAGAGAGACAGCTGCTTCACTATGGTCTTCACCACAGGCTGCAGGGGAATCTCAGCTTCAGCACCTGGAGCAGCTCCTCTCCCTCCTTCTCCAATGATCTTTGGTGTCTACACAGTTGTTCCTCTCACATACTTTCACTCTGCTCCTCTCTGGCCATAACTACACCTGCATAATAACTACTTTTTCCCTCTAAATATATTATTGCAGAGGGAGACATCATGATTTCTGATTGGCTTGACCTTACCCAGTGGCACATCCATCTTGGAGCCAGTTAGCATTGACTTTGCTGGACTTGGAGGAAGCTTCTGTCAGCTTCCCACAGAAGAAACCCCTGTAGGTCCCCTGCTACTAAAACTTGGCCAAGCAAACCCAATTTTTGTAATTTTAAAAATTAAAAATTTTAAAATACTTCAATTTTAAATGCTAAAGATTCCCAAGAATAATTAAGAAGACTTTCTACAGAATTTAGCTTATAGGGTTTTAGTTTGCATTGTGCTGTGAAGATTAATGCGGTGCTTTGGTTATTTGCAGATAAAAGACTGGCAAGATCACTTTAAATACAATAAGGAAACATTACAAGATTAAGCTTATATATGACCCTTTTTTCTCCTATAATTAAATTTCCTAAGGTAGAAACTTTTGTCACATTCTGCTGACTAAAGGATGTTGTCCTAAGATGGCTGGTCTCTGGGGAACGTGGAAGATGAGGATTCAGTTCTGATCATGGCCCTTAAGAGGTCTTTACCTGCCCTACTGTCATTGGTCATGTGACGAAATACCTCTAAAATTCTGAGGCTGAATTTGTTGAAAACCATATTGTTCTCCGGGTCAGTTCACTGCTGCTCTAGAACCAAATACAGCATCAAATAATTGCCACTGTATTTGACAAAATCTGCGCTACCAGACGACAAATAAAACTACAGTAGCTATAAAAAATCCTGTTTGAACTCATGTCTTATGCTTCTCTGGGTATCGTTTTTATTTTTTTTTCTCTTAAGCATGTTGAAAGCAAACAGTAGAACACATGTTCTATGAGGTCCTATTTAGTTCAGAAAATAATTTTGCTGTCAGAATATTGGCATCCTTTTTAATTGACTCAGAAAAAACATAAGCAGTCCGGATTTATTGGCCTGAATCTTGATTAATTATTTCACACATTATTTTTGGACAGTATGGTCATCTTTAAATCTAAAAATGTGTTAATTTCTTCTGTATCAATTGGTTTATATAATTTCCATTCACCAAAAAATTACAGAAATAAAGCAATAGACCAAAACCTGTTTTTCTACTGAAGTTGATAAGAGCTTACCTGAACTGCCTTTACTTTGGTTTTCTATCAGAGTAGTGATTTTGCTTTTCTAAGCTGATGATTCCTTTGGTATATGGCAGATTAATCTTAGAGATATCGTTTGGTGAGGTAATCTGTTAAAGGCCATTAGCTTTTCTCACATATTTCTTTGCCAAAAAACTTGCTAGTGAGGGAGCCTTTAATTTGTTTAATTTCTGATTTCCAAAGAGAGAACTGATTTTCAAATTTACAAAGCCGTTGGGTTTTCTTATGATTAAATGGCAAGCAAGATAAATTAATTATACCTCCTCAGATGGAGCTTCCATTTCAATAAAATTTTTATTTTTTAGTTGCATATTAGTTAAACCATAAGGTTTTAAAGATAGATGTTTTACTTTAAGATTGGGTATTAACAAGCTTCAGCTGTTGAAATAAGTTCACTGAGGAGAAAATACATTCTCAAAACCTTTCTGGTTACTTGCAAATATGTCTCCTTTCATATTAAAACATCAATCAAGTATTTGTCTTTACCTCCTTGAATACTCAACAGAAGGCTATGTAACTTCCTTTTACTTCAATACAAAGTATACTACTCCTCCAAAATATTTGTATGCCACTGTTTCATTGTGGATTTCAGAGAATGCTTTCTTCAATGACAGAATGACTAAGCAAATTAATTAAATGTCTCTTTCTTTGAGATTCTATGAATCATAAAATATATGAAATTAAAGTATTGGAAGCCATTTTGTGTAGGTTTTTTTTTTTTCCTTACAGCATTCCATCCTACTGGTATGACTGTATTGCATTTTTTATCACATATTAGTGCCAAGTAATTTTCAGTACTGATTGCTGTTTTCTGAAGCTTCCTTGCCATCCTATATACAGCATTGAAATGACATTGTTGCTGACCTTGGCTAGGGAATAGTTTATTCCAGATTTATGCCAGTAATGAAATAAACTAACAAAAAACCAAAGAAACAGTTACATGAATGTTGCCATATTATATTCATTCTGCAAAATATTGAAAATGCTGTTCCTCTTCAGGTCTTTTTGTCAACAGGTGACAAAGAAGGATCAACCAGCGCCACAGATCAGATCACTGACAAAGCTGGGCAGATAACTAATATCTGATAATAATCTGATATTCTGATTCCAAGACTAAGAATGTCTCTTTTTGACAGCATCATAGTTATTAGTAGTAAGATCAACATCAGTATTGCTGTTCTGTGTTTATGGCTTAATCAGCATCTGGGATCAGTGGTATGAACCACCATACACAGGGAATTCACAAAGTTACAACTCTCCTCTAGGAAATACCAACTAGAGAAAGAGATGAGCAGTGGAAGGATGCAGAGTGAGGCAGCAAGATATTGCCATTCACTGTAGAGAAAAGACTGAGGCAAAAATTACAGAAAACCGGGAAGTTATAACAGTACGGAAAGAATAGGGGGGGAATGCAGTTGCTGTTCCTTGGACAGAATGTGGTCAACGTGCCAGACTTCCCACACACAATATATGAGAAGGGAGAGATGAAACTGACAGTGGAGCAGAGTGGAGAAATGTTGACCAAGCTCAGTTGAAATCCTTGCAGAAGAGGGAACTCAGCAATACTTAAGCTGATAAGCCACACATTAGCTGCTGACCAAGGGAGAGAAAAAGAGATGTCTTGCTGTTGAAACCAGTGTCAAATCTCTCTCATCATATAGAATAGTGATGCTGGTCTCCATCCCAAGGTTACCTCAAATACTGATCCTCACCTCCACCCCAAACCTACCTGTCTCCACGGTATGAGCACCCCTCTCTGAGCATGATGCATGCCTAGAGTCACTAAAGTTTCACCTAGACACCAAGAATATTGTAAAAGTTAATAACAGGGATAAGTTAGGGAAGACTCTGTAATGGACAGGATCA
Source organism: Chloebia gouldiae (assembly GCA_003676055.1). Taxonomy (NCBI): domain Eukaryota; kingdom Metazoa; phylum Chordata; class Aves; order Passeriformes; family Passeridae; genus Chloebia; species Chloebia gouldiae. The sequence continues at coordinate 16,350,733 of QUSF01000001.1, forward strand.
GCTGACAAGCTGAACTTGTCTTCTCCCCCATGGAGATGTCTATTGGGTAAGAATCATACTCCATGCACACTAAATAATTATCTCTAGCTAACTTTTCAGGGATTAGAGCTATTCCATATATTGCTTTGAATAAGTTTTTTCATTCAAATACTATTACCAGCAGTAATAGTTTGGACCTTAACCTGTCAGAATTTTCTATTATACTAATAATATTGTTCTGTAAATTGTTAATATGAGTCCTTGAAGGATGCTGGCAGTTGGTGGCAGTGGGTAACACTCTCAACTGCATAGACCTGGGAGGGGGTTGCTCTTATGCTGTTGGTGTGTGTCCTTGACCAAGTTACTTGCACTGCCCTCCATTTCAGTGGACTGCTCAGTGGAAATTCCCCATAATGGGATACTGACAAACTGGTTGGGAACAAGGATCTTGGCTCTCCTGAGGCCCAGTCCTGACACATAAATCAAGCACAGGGGGTTTGAGGAAATCTTCCCTTTCATGTGACATTCAACATGGCCTCCCCATACCATCAGTCTTATCTATGTTGTAGGTGAGGCCAGACTTCCAGACTGCCATTCAGCCACAGCTTTGGTCTGTTTTTGCTTTACCTCTTCATGAATGCAAAATTAACCAGAAGGCAACATAAATCTTTTCAGCTTCTGTCGTTGTAGTTTTTGTAGCACACGAAGCCCAAACTAAAGTAAGACAACTCAATACAGATGACGCTAATTGGCTAATTTAGACTGATTAGAATGATTGCCATTGACAGATACCTCCTGGGTTTCTACCTTGCTTTCAGTTGTAGTCATTTGGATTTTCATCCATATTCACTACAGGTGTTAAATTTGAAGACCTTACCCTTTCTGACTTCTTTGCATATATCGACCTCTTCCCAGAAGGACAAGGAGTACAGATTGTTGGTTACCTCTGTTTATTTCTAAGGAACAGCAGCTTCTGAATATTTAAATAACTCCACGTTTTGTAGTAGCTATTTGAATTAAAATCCCTTCATGGGGATGCTTTGTTCATGAGGCAAGTTTGTCTATATTAATCTCTGAGTCCCAGTAAAGTATATTGACCTGTGCTAAGCTACATTAAAAATTAAAAATATGTCATACATATTATATTAACCTATTTTTCATGATCATCTGCTAATAAATGTCCACTGAAAGATAAATCAAGTCACTAACTATTAGAAATGGAATGGGAAAAAACATGAACAAATATCCAGGCAGAATCAATAGCTGCATCAACAAGCTGTATGTCCTATGAGAGCTTCATTCATGTGTTCCTCAGTCCTAGAACAGGAAAACACAATGTCTTGACCAACTGAGAATTTTTTATTAAGCTTGTCACTTTTGTGTTTAATCTCTCCCCTTAATAACACTTTTTTAATATTTGATCAAGATGAGGCCAGGCCAGGCCATGCACTGCAGACTGCTGGAAAACAGTTCCACAGGATGGAAATATTATTACCTAAAAGGAAATTGTATTCCAGTAGTAACTTGTAAAACATTATTTTTTCACATCATTAGATCATCAATGAAAGATTACAAACACCAGAAAAAGTTTGATACTTTTAACCTCTCTGTCACTTTTTTGCTACAGCCCTTTTCTATGATTTAACAAAATCTGAAGTATCAGCAAAACAAAATATTTCCAAACAAGATTATGGTTAATTTGGATTGTACCTGCAGTCACTGAAGTCAGTAAGGCTACAGATGGTCCCACAGTCTGAGGAAAATATAACTTAATTTTGACAGCCTGAAAACTCTCTGTGTTATTTATTTTATCAAGAAACTGGTTTTTGTGTTATCCTTTGGTTTGGTTTTGTTCTCCAGGCAGTATTTTACTATTGGTACTTCATCAAATGTAAACCTTTCCTAACACTGTCTGTATTTAGCATGTGCACAAAAATTATCTTTATGAGCAAGGGTACAGTATTCAGTACAGCAAGGTTACATGTACTATGCTGATAGTAAGTAGCTTATGCCATTAAATACAACCTATTTAGCTATTTGCATCACCATTCTGAGAGTGTCTTCCAAAATGGGAAAGTCAGCAGAAAAGATTGTGTAAAAAGAAAAGGTATCCAACTCAAAGCAACAATCTTCCATCATGATGATCTAAGTGATCATTTATCTGTCTCCCCTTACAATGGACAAATCTTGACACCTCTTGAAAGCCATAGGGAGATCTGCCAAATACTTCAACATGATCAAGATTTTGCCTAGCATTTAGTAGGTGAATCACTAAAGTAAACACTTTCTCCATAAAATTTTTACCGTGGGATGACAATAATAAAGAATGTTCTGATCATTAAGGAAATAGAAGAACATTAAAATTCAGACTCAATACTCTTCTCAAAATCAAATGGTCTAATGTGGCTTGAATATCTGGCTCGATATCACACTGTCTTAATTTATTAGTAGTTAATCTCAAAGAGAGGAAAAGCTGTTAGTATGAAAACTATGAGGAATACTCAGGCACAGCCGTAATTAAACACTGCATTAAATGTCAGTGCACATAAAGGCATTTTGTACTTGGGCTGTTTTACTTTGCATTTTTTCCTTCTTTTTCTGTACATCAAGATCATGATATAAATAATTATGATGAAACTGAGTTACAGGTAACAAACCTTGACAATTCTAAAATATAACTTAATTAAATGTGTAAAAATTGCAGATAGTAGTGCCAGAATATTTTAAGGTTTTAAGATTAAATCCATGTCACTATTTTAAGGTGTTAAGGGCAGCTTAACTGTGGAATTTGTGAGTTTGTGTTTCAAGAAAATGGCAGATTAGTTTCACTGCAGTGTGTTGATCCTCTGTTTATCTTTTTCTTCATAGCTTCTTGGCATCAAAGAGAAGGAACACCTCAGGACTTTCTTTTTGCTATTAACAGTACAGAAAAAAGTGGGTTTGGAGTCAAAATAGAAGAAAAGTCAGGATATACATGGCTGGTACGGTTTGGACCAAAGAAAAACAAACCCAAAGAATTCAATGAAAAAGATCAGCTCATTCAAACATAAGCATTTCAGAAAGAATACCAATTTTAACTTTAAAAAAAAACCATAAACAGACAAACCTCATCCCCCCAAGACCCCCACACCACAACAACTTGACAGGTATCAGGTAGAATGACCTAGGCAGTCAAGACATAATCGGAAAAGAATATGTGCATAGAATGACAAGGTAAATGTGTTTTAGATTTGTGAGGAAGAGACAAGATCTAATTACCTACTGTGTTCAACTTGGATTAGACATGTTTTTGCTTTGGTGGACACTGAAATTCTGACTTTGACTGAGATATTGGTGAACAGAAGAAGAAAATAAAATCTTTGATTTTTTTCCCTGAGTATTGTTTCAACATCTATCACAACAGGTTTATGACCTTAGTCATCCAAATATTAAACTTCATTTAACCATACATCATTTCTAGGAATAGGAATTTCAGTCAGATGATATCTCAAAAAAATTCACAGAAATAACAGTCCATGTGACACTTCAAACAGTTTTTAAACTACTTTGGGTCAAAATATGACACCAATTTGCTTTCGTTGTGGGAACAATATTAAAAGTTTTGCCTGAGTCTAAATTATATTTTTCTTCCTCAGTCATTGATCGGGATAAGCAAAGTCTTTGAGAATAGGAATACCTTTTTCCAGATACTCTCTGATTAAAAAAAAGGTATTTTAAAAGGAATGGTTTGGGAGTGGAATGTTTAAACATACACACAATTTTAGAAAATATGTGTTCACATATGAAAAGTGTCTGCAACATTCCACTGTGGCTTCAAAAGAGATTTTTTTCTGATTTCCAGATAATTCTTATGTTGATTTCTTCTTTTGTTGTGTTTGATCAGATATATAAGGCTTTACATAAAGATTCCATTACAATCTCATGCTATATAGTGATGAGGCAAATCAAGTTTTTTCAACCAATATATTTCTGTAGGCAATTGTATGATTTAAGGTTTTGCAGATTTTATGTACCATAGGGAAATATTTTTGTTTTCTTTTGTGAGAAAAGGTAAATTATAGTAACAAAGTAGAACCTATGTTATGTAGGCTTTTTTTCATTCCCTTCATGTAGAAAATAGATTATATTGTGTAGTGAGATTCCCCTAGTTCAAAGAACAAAAGTTAAGGAAGAAATATATTAAAAATAATCAGTGAACAATAAAAGACATTTTTAGCTGCATTAAAAATGAACTGAAGAATAACTGTGGGTGTGGAAGGACTCATTCTGGGGTGAAAATATATCTTAGGATGTATTTGAAAAACTTAGAAGTAGATCTGTCAAACTTAAGGATGGCATAGTTAAGAAAGCAATTTTTAGAGCTCTTGGCATCTTGTAGACTTTCCTGTTTCTGTCAAATAAATAAAGTGACATTTCTATCTTTAGCAAATCAGTTTTAGAGTTATAGACCAGTCAAAATATACTTGACCCCTTCTATTGCTAATGAAGTGAAGACAGTGATGCCTCAAAGCAGTATTACCCTACATAGATTCTAAAGTACACAAAAAAAAAAAATCTATATTTAAAAAATTAAAATCAGTCACATGATGGACTGCAACCAAGAATTTAATACTAGATTTTATATATGTAACTGTGCTCACTTTTCATCTCTTTAAGGATCTTAAAAGCCAATGTCAGTATGTGTTATATTTATATTTATATTTATATTATTTATATTTATATTTATATTTATATTTATATTTATATTTATATTTATATTATTTATATATTTATTTCTTTTCCAGAATGACAAAGTACAACCTTTCTTTATATCATACAAGAGTATTTTTCCATAAAAATAAGATGCTGCAATTTTATATTTTATCACATGCTTTCATCCAAAACCTCTAAAAGAAAAAAATTTTAGGAAAGGATTTTTTTTATTAATTATTGCTAAAACCTGAATTGTAAACAGGAAAAAAAACTTAGAAAACACCTTAACTGAAAGGGGACATTGTGATGAATCTTCCCTCTGCCTTTTGAAACAACAAATAAAATAAATAGGAACTTGTTTGCTTTTTTTGTTTCTCCCTTAATTCTTCAAGAGTAGGAGAAATTTCAGTTGGTAACATCAAAGTCCATGAATCCTACAGTGATTATAATAAGCAGCCATCAGAACTAGGAGGCTTAGGAAGACCTGTGCTGTGTCTTAGTAGGAATATAACCTGGAGTAAGTACACTAAGTTTATTCTTTTGAATAAGGACTTTAAGTCAGAATGTCCATTGTTTGACTCTGTTGAATTCAGTAGATTTCAAATTGATCAAAACAGAGTAAGAAGTCTTTACCTTAAGTCTTTTTCAAACGGCTTAATTTTATGTAAGGGTATTTTAGTAACACTCTAAAAACTGTGCACTTTTCAAGATTCTTGGAAAACTCAGTTTAAAATAAAAGTATTCCATTGGCATATGGCGGAAGGAAAGACATGTAAGATGGGAGTGATTGCAATGTTTGACCTATTTTTATCTAGAATTTGTGGCCTCTAGTTAGCTACTGAAGCTCTTCAGAAAGTTCAATAAATAAGTATGATTGGAAGTCTTTTTAATTTGCCCAAATAATTTCATTACCTTTCCAGGACAGAGAAAAGATTTTTTTTTCATTTTATAGTATTTAGTCAGTAGAACATACTTTATGCCATCCAGCTATGCAACATAAATAAGACAACAAAACAATTTGAATCAGATTACAAACTGTAAAAAACTATAGTCATGGTAATTTTGGTGAACATTATACAGTGTGCATATTACACACACCTTTATGTGTATGTGATAGTAATATCTGTCACCAAATATAGGGGATTTCCACCTTCCTTTCTTACTGCAACAATACAATCAGCAGGTAAGCATGCAGAACCTAATAACAAAATTAAATTAGAACTGTGCAAGAGAAAACATATATATATGCAAAAGTTTTTATGGTGTCAGAATAAAGCATACTTTTTTTTTTCTGTAGAAAGCACATCATAGAAACCCAACCCCAACATAGTTTCCTCCTAGTGGAGGTTTTTGGCTTTTTTACAGATACAGAAGATAGAAAACCAAGGTAATTGGGTTGTTTGCTCTAAACCACATTTAAATCTCCTGTGAATGTTATGTGCTAAAATCAGCATTTTTGACATCTTAATACAGATGCATGAATTATCTTCCCACAAAGAAAAAGGAGATTAATGAAAAGCTGTTCTTTCAGAACCTTTCTGATTTAATACCTGCTTATATTCTGCAGCATATCTTGCTCTCATTAAACTGTATACGCATGGTTCTTTTTTTCCTTATTTTTTAATATTTTTATTGAAAATCTTACATGTATGACTAAAAGTCATGGACAATATCTTTCAGTTCCATTACAAAATCTGTCATATATATATATATATATGCCTATATATATATATTTCATACAACTAGAAGCAAATCTACTGAATTATGAAACAATGATTGTCTATTAACATGTAACTCAAATTAAGTATGTTGTAGATGACTAAAATTATTTTTCTTTTCTGTTGGAGCTGAAGGCCACTTTCACATAATTAATTGATAATGCTGGGCTGCAAAAATTACAGAGCCTTAAAGACAATTTCCCATCCCCCAGCCTCACATCACTCATATGTTAGGATTTCAGTACAAGGATCCTTCTCTCAGAAAGAGGTACTTTTAGAGTGAGCATCATCCTCTGTGGAGCACCTTCTGTTCACAAATACAGTTCTGTAAGCAATTCTGTGTACTGCTCAGTAATTGCAGACAGGTCAAGTCATTTCAAGTTAGGTACAAGCAAAAAATTTGCAGGAATGGACTCTAATTTATGAACTCATCTACATTTTATTTAAAACAAAAAAAATTCTGAAATAATACCTAAACCCACTAGTTTACTTATATACGAATATATGTCTTATTATCTAGTAATAAATCATGAAAGATGAAGTATAAATATTGTCAGAATCATAAAAAAGTTGTCTTATTCTAAGAAATCCTACTTCAAAATCATACAGTATGTTAACCAACAATAGCTGTCCTTCTGTTTTGGCACTCCTGAACCAGCATAGAAATTACGTGTAGTGAGTTAACACCTTGAGGAAATAATACTTATGTGCAACAGGGTATAAAGATGACCTCTGAAGTTAATAGTATTACATTGCTTAACATAAGAAAGAAATAGAAAACATTTTAGTGTGATTCATCTGCAGCAAAAGAGAAGGGAAGAGCAAGGTGTTTAGAGTCTTTGAAACATACAGCATGTAGAAGATTAAATCTTGCATTAGACACTCCCAGCTACCTCTGCAGTCTTCTTTCAAAAAATTCAATGTACAAGTTTCTTCTTTAAATGTCTCAGACTTTGTAATGGCTCAGAAGAGCAACTACACATCCTTGGAGCTGCTCTCCTTGCTGTGGGATGAATGGTGGGTGGTCTTGTTTACTGTAATTTCTCCACTTCCATGCTTCATTTCCTACATTTATCCAAGACTGGAGAAAAATCAGCATGTTCTGACAAGTCTAAAACCATGAGGCAGTAAAATGGACCTGAATTTAGTGGAGATTGGAGTTCCAAAATAAATATAACACTTTATGTCAAACAATAATAAAAAAGGATAAATTCTCCTGTACAAATCAGAAGAGAGAATAAAAAATAGCAAATAGATAGCAACACCTTTTGTATACCTATATGGGCATCACAAAACTTCCCATCCATAAGACTACACCTCCATATTTATTATTTTATGTGGATTTTAAGCTACGTTGTAAGTTGATGACACTCCATGGAATTTCTTAGTACAAATAGTAATTTCTCAAAAACTGCACAGAAAATTACAGAGATTTCTAATTAAATAGCTCTGAGAACAAACAGGGAGAAACACAAAAAAAACATTTCCTGGGCTTTTGTTTGTTTTCATCAGTCCTTCTGCTTTTTTTCTAGTTAGATGTATGCACACAGTAAAGAAAATTTGCTAAAAAAACACCTTGCCTGTGTAAATATAATGTACTGCAATATTGTATTGAGTTACATATTTGAAAAATTATTTCTTCTTAAAACAGAGACTGTATTCTCAATATAGCAATACTGTGAAGGCATCTACAGAGTATCACCAGCTCACTGAGGTGACTCTATAACACACTGTTGAAAGTGAGTTGCCTCTGCAGGTATGTGAGGGTTGCTATCTATTTGAACGTGGCTGAGCATTTCATTTTATCAAAAAATGCCACCAAATGCTCATATTCTGTGTGGTCAGTGCAGTCCCTAGGACAAGTCTAATGAAAGTATGTTCCACCAAGGCAAAAACAAAAAAAAAAACAAAAACACCCAACAACCTAAAATTTTAAAAATGGGAAAATATTTACAACTTTCCTCAGTCTGTTAGGTTGAGTTTTCTGTTTTAATATTCTTCAGTGCATTTTCAGAGAAAGGTTCCAAGGCTAGGAGTATAAGCATTCTGGTCCGGTCCCATACATATCTGCAAGCCTTTTAAAACGAGGGCCCCAGTCACTGAGGTAATCGTAGTTCTGGTCAGAGTTTGAGCTGATGGAATCTAAAGAACTGAGTGACTCTGCCACCGAGCCGTTCCCCTCAAATGCGTACGTCTGCAGGGAGTCGTAGGGCGGCGCGCAGGGGTCCACGTCAGCTTCTTTTAGTCTTTCCCAGATAAATTCCCTAAAAATGACATTATCTGGGATACTTTTAAAAGTCGGTCTGCTCAAGAACTGAATCTCAGGCGTCACGTCCCTTCTGGTCTTGGTGTCTCGCATGATGTTGAGGTTCCTCAAGGCAGCCATGTCAAAAGCCTCTGTGTCTTCTTCTCCACCACCCTCATCATCGTACCTGACAATGTTTTCTCTGATATCTCTCTCTTCATCAAAAATGAGGGGCTCTTTTTTCCGTCGCCTCATGGTGACAATCAGCAAGACAAGAACTGGAACAAAGAAAAGTTAGAGTTTTAGCAGTGCTGAAGTTTTCTTGTATTTTTCCAAATATTGGAAGTAGTCATTAATTTATATGGCAGAAACCCAAGTAAATAGCAAGAAATTTATGCAGTTAGATGTGAAATCTAGCAGATTATGAAATAACTTCTAAACATAAGCTTTTTAGACCCTAAAGAATCTATTTCCCTAATCATTCAGGATTAGCATCTTCATCTGTAATTCTAATATCCTATATTGTCTGCTAAACATAAGTTTCAATACTGGTTCAGTCTGACTGATAATCTCACAGCCAAGAAATTATAATAATTTTTAAAAAATAAAAAGACCTTTTCCTGAACTCTTAAATGCCCAAGTGATAAATGCACATTCATAAATTGACAGAATAGAATTAAAAAAACATAATTTGGAAAGCGACTGAATTAAAGTGTAGACCAATATCTGCTGAATAAAAACAAAGTTTAAAAATTTTATATTGGAGAACATCGAATTTTTAAGTAATGTTTAAAAAGCCACCTCTATATGAGATCTCACTTTCCTGAAAAGTGCAAAGGACTGCAATTCAGTTTCATGTCTTACATCTAATGAGAACTGCTAGGGCTAGAGTTTACTGGATGAACCAGTACTAGAAATGTAATTAGTTATTTAATGTTAACCCTTAAAGTTTCTTTCAGCTTGAAAGCTAATAATAAGCTGCAGTGGAAGCCAAAAGCACTGAAAAAAAATAACTCAGGGCTCCTCTTGTTCTAATACAGTTTTGGTAGAGAAACATCACTGGTGACACACAAAATATGGAACCAATACTATGAATATTGCATCCATCTGTGGGACATGATGGAGTGTGAATCATCCTCCTGGAAAATAATTAATACTATATTGTAGCATCTGGATAACATTTGCTGAGTTAATGACACTCCTAGGAAATTATAGGCACCACTATGGTTGCAAAAATAACAGTATGTTGAAAAGTGTCATTCCACATTTAATTAATCTCCTCTGATTTTATGATTATTTTTAATGTTAAGAATATGCGGTTATATGCATTGATAACATTTTCAATGTTTACTTATAATGCCAATTAAATGCTGTAGAAACATAGGAAAAAGAAAAAGCTAAAAGGTAAAAGAGATAAAATTAAGCTTGAGGTTCCCTAGGTAGTCTCAAAAGTGGCCTCCAAAAATTCCATGATGCAGGACTACCATTCTTGAAAGCCTTTTCATGGAGTGATCTTAAAATCAGTATCAATCTAGTCATTGCGAGGAATGACTTAACATTAGGATCACTTGGCTAGAATAAACCAGTACATTGTACAAGAAAGAAAGCTGTGTATGTCTACCAATGTTATAGTACTATTTGGAATTGGCTAAAGCCAGAAATGCCTTTCTGCACTATTTTTATTTCCCTTTGGATCCACACATGTCTAAAAATAAAGCTGCAAATGCTTTTTTTTTCCCCTAAAATTTTTCACAGATATTTTCACAACAATTCTTTCCTCTTTTCTCAGTAGCTACCAAGCACATTAATACATGTCTCATGACTATATTACTACGTAATCAACATCACCCTTTCACATTTTTTGCCCCTGGCATCTAACTGATTCATCCTTTATGTATCAAATCCAGAAGCCACTAGTTTGGGGCATTTTGCTTTGAACAATATTTACATATGCAGTTTAATAATATTAAATATTGACCTTTAAAGTGACATTTGTGAAATTTCAAAACATTCTGATATTTGTATAATAAGCTGTAAATTATACAGCAGAGAACATAAAATTGTAATCAGATACAATTGCACTCCACTCCTAATGTTTTTCCTTGATGTAGAAGATATTTTAAAGTAAAATTACCTTACTGACAGTACAAATAGATATTTCAAACGAGATTTATATTCCATAACTTCTTAATTATTGTTTTTAACATTTACTGCCACATATTTATTGTCATATAAGTAAGCAGCTTATCATTTACTTTACTCAATAAATGCATTTTTACTCTACTGTCCCTCTTAACATACTTCATGTTGAAAGTTAAAGACATGCTAATAAGTGTAGGATAAGAAACTTAGTAGGAAGTTCTGCCTAAAGGTACAATACAATGAATGTTTTATATAGTGTTCCTTCCACCTCTCACATTTGCTTGAAGCCAAGAAAAATATGGAGTCTTTCTAAAGGTTAAATATTTTAGCATTTAGATAACTTTATAAGATTATTAATTTCTAGCCTATCCAGCAGCCATGAACAATAAAGTTTAACCTCTAAATGAACAAAGATTAGCTGCATTGCAGGAGCTGCAGAAATGAATACAAACCTTAAACAATTTTCACTGCTATTTAAATCAAATGCAAAGAGTTTCAAAGGTTTTTCATTTCTCATTAAGTCACAGTGGGCCTTTATATCCAACATTTATGACAAAAGCAGACAATAAGTAATTAAGGACTGTCTGAACTTCTAAAAACCTAGTTTTATGATTCTTAGAAAAGAATAATACAGTGGAAAATCTTTAGGCACAAATGTATTGCACATTGAGGGCACTAGGTTGGTTCCATACAGATACACCCAACTCATACTAAGGAGATGAAATGACAATGCAGATTTCATATGTGATGTAATAAATAAATCAATCGATATTTTAAGCTGCTAATTATAAAGTCTTAGTAACCAGAATTAACAAAGACTGATTTAAACTAACCTTTTAATTCTCCTTATTTACCTACATTTTTAGAAATATTGATTTCCTTTAATAGGTACAGTAGCCAAGCAAAAAAAATTGTCTTTATATTAGATGTGGTAATACACAGTTTAGTCCTTGTGTCTAATACACATTTAATGTTTGTAGTTTCAGTACACCCAAATTAGTCTTTAAACAAACACTTTGAGTGCACGAGTGGATTTTTGCTTTGACACTTTTCAGTGTGCTTTATGGAATTACCATGGAATTTCCATTTTGGTATGATCTGGTAATAAGTCAGGTTTTGCTGACCCAAACATATTTCTCTGGTTTAGTATTAAATTTTCCTTTTGTACTCAAGGCAACTACAACAAAATTGTAAGGAAGCCATAAAGTCGTGAGAGGCCCTGAGGGAGAAGACTACATGCAGAGCTATACAGAAAGGCACAGAGCTAAATCACAAGCATTACCATGAATTGTATACACTACACCCCTAAGCCAGGAATTTAGTATAGCAATAAACCACATCAGCTGTGAGCAGATCTGCACACTGGTTTGTGCCTTAGGTGTGTCATGATTCATAAAGCGGATGATTGGACATCCCCAGCCATCTAAGCAGCACCCTAATAACCTATTTAGTTATACCTTGCAGTTGCCAGTACAGTCAGATCAGGTTTGGAGATTACAGAGGACAAGACTCAGGAAACTTGAATTTAATTTCCACTTAACAAACTTCATCTATACCTGTTGTTTAATCAGTTTGGCCTGATATTTGCAAAGTGGCTGTGACCTTTAAATGCCCACACTGAGTGACCCTAATCAGCTCCCTAACTTTCAGAAAACAGCTGCATTTCATATTCAACCATCTTCTGGAAGTGTTGCTTTGGGTACACCTAGTTAAATGTTTTCCCCCAGTTACATATTTATCACTTTTAAAACTGCAAGGCCAAACCATACACATATAACATAGTCACATTCTGTACATGTAATACCTATTTAGAGAATAGGTAGAATGGAATCTGCTTCTCCTTGTTTACAAATCACAGTTCAGTTATGTGTTCTGATTTAATTTGGGTTTTGCAGGTATTTTGGTAATGATAATAAATTTGATGTCTTTCAACTGAAAAAAAAAAATTAAGCTGTATTTTCAAGTTTTATTAACATATTATCCTTGTAAACTCTAGTGCCACACCAATAGGAAGCTTTCTTCAGTCTTTCTAAGAAAATAGGGGACACTAATAGATTACATTCAGAAGGATGAAAGACAAAAATGATAAAAAATATTATGCCAATATAGCTTTCCGTTACATCAGTACAAAGAAAATACTTAACCTCTCAAATATGATTACATTATCTACAGGTGAATATTCTGTTTGTATGATTTTATGTAAACATTTTATGCCGAACAGTTGTTACAAAAGCAATTACTGTTTCTGGAAGATGCTAACTGAAAAACAAATTACCTTCAATTAAATTACCATATAATTTTCAGAAAAGTTAAAAAAACTTTTACTTGCTTTCCTCAAAATTATATGTAGTTCAAAATTAATCAAACTGCCTTTTCATATGCTTTTTATGATTTTTTAGATTTTTTTCTTTCTGTGAAACTTAGCCTTACTGCATAATTGGAAAGCTGTTTTGAGTAATTAAAAAAGTACCGGCATTTTCTTGTGAAATAAAATTTACAATTTAATCTCCATCAGTCAGTCTGAAGATAGAAAGATATTTTATTTTAAAATACTTTTAGCTTTTAAAAATTATTTTAATTTTAAAAAATAGTTTGTATTATATACAATTATCATAAAAGAGTGTAATTTAATAATGTTCGTCTTTCTTAGAGTCAGTGAAAACTGACTTATGCTTGTGCTTATCTAAAACTGATTGGTTCCTTAAGTAAAAGTAGTAACACTAAGAAATCCCATGAGACAATCCGGGTCTTGGTAATGACAAATGGTTATATATCAGCCTTAGGAATGTGTGGGGCAAGATCAAAAAGTATATCATATTAACTTTACGAAAGTAAGACCTGGTTGAGAATTCAGGACCCTGGTGCCAGAATGCATGTATTCATTCCATCTATGCAAATTTCATGCTTTCTCTGCTTTACAACTGGCACCAACATTAAGATGACATTGATTAATGTGACTGAATTTGCACTGTGTGTTAATCTTGGGTTAGGAAAAGATATTGATCCAGTAGACTGTATCCTCTTTTCACTGATAAAGTCTTGCACAAAAATGTGCCTCCCTTGTTCTAGTCCTGGAAACGTTTGCCAAAAGCTGAAGCCTGTTTTTCATGCTGTACTAGTAGATCTTCAGCATTTTTCTCAGGAATGAATGCAAAGAGCAAAAGGGCAAAAGTAAATTCCTAGCAACACCACCATGCATCTGGTCCCAGAAAACATATTCTAAGAGCAAATGAGAGAAGAAAAGCTCTGGGACCAGGCAAGCAGCTGGGTTTCATTGGGCATTAGGGATGCTTAGGTACCTCTTCCTTGTGGACACTGCCATGTAGCTGAGACTAAAATGGGATACAGTTCCAAAATGCAACACTCAAAGCCAGGGTAATCATACAAACACAGCTTAACCTGTTCCTGCAGCTTTGAACTGTACTCAAAAGGAACAGTTTAGACTAGAAGGGACAGTGGCACATGCAAATGTCTTTTTGGATAAACAATGTTGATGCTTTTAGACAGATGACTTTGAAAAACCAAAGTCTTTGACAAATAAAATCAGTGGTGAGGTGGTAATATGCAAGATTTTTTTACCAAACCCTTGTTCAGAACACTTTAAAAATTACTGGAATAAAAGCTTAAGTTTGTTGGTTTATTTGTTGCATTTGACCCCTGGTGTACAGAGTAGAATAAGCAAGTTATTTGGTGCCATTCAATGATCTTCTTAAAATCCAACTACTTCTATTTAAGAAAAGTTTATGACCAGACCAAGCTGCATGGTACCTACACCAGTTTCCTATGTAATCTTCAGAAACTAGCTTTTCATGTATAACAAAAAATGGTGAGATTTCCTTTTGGGATCGTATGAATTGCTATGGTTACAAGACTTTTATTCCTCAGTATATTGGACTAAAGATTAAAGCGGGTGTTTTTTCACTGATACTAATGCCAGTTGATATAAGAGAATTTTTTTATATCTTTTTGAACTCTAACATTTAGCTTCATGTCCAAATAAAGTTCATTTGTGTACATAAATTAGCTAGAAATGCTACTAGAAAAAATGGTATTTAAAAATGCTCATAAAAACTTTTGGCAATAATTCCCTTCCATTTCTTAAATCTAGGCCTAACCACCATGTGTTAAGTGAGAATAAAGTCTTCTGGTGTTAGATTTTTTTATGTCACGGAGATGGAAAACTTTAGAAATGTCATCTCCTCTATATATATATAGCTAGTGAGTAAGTTGGTTGCAGAGATAGTGATCTTTATTGCTCTGTAAAAAAAATTATGCAACAGGTTTTTCATTTTGGAGTCCTTTAGAAATATTTTAGCAGAAGGAACATTTCCTTCTAATGGTTTCCAGTGAGATGAATCAGAGTGTGAAAGAAGACATATCTCTTCATGGTAGAAATACTGCCTTGGACAGAATTTTGGACACAAGTCAGATTTGACCTATGCAAATTACTTTGATAACAGTGGCAGATAAAACACCACTGGGATTATACCAGCATAAGAAGACTGGTCTCCCTTTCCTTTGACTGGTATATACAGATAGGGAATAGAAAAATCTTTTAATTGATAGCAACACTGATGAAAATTCTTGTGTGCTGAAGCAGGTACCCTGTTAACATAAGACTCTTCCGACAAAATCCAAAACTTCACTTTTGTTCACTTTATCTTTCATCTTTATTTCTTGATTGGACCCTTTACTGTCCCATTTACTGTTTAATGACTAGGTATTACATGAGAAATGCTAGGCAAACTAGGATGCTAACACCACTCCACTCTTTTCCACTACCTTTTATCTAGTTGCAGTTTCACTGCTCAACATAAAATCCAGCTGTGCTACCATTTGCAGAAGTAACAAAAGATCACTCTGCAAATGAAGTCAATTAATTATGATTCTCATGAGTAAGTTGCATCTGTTGTGCTTTATGAATATCTTTTGTCCTATGCAAATCAGTAAATGTTTAAAAGCAGTTATGCCTGTGGAAAACGGACACACTGCTACTGGTTATACGGTGGGTATGCTGAACCAAATGTTTTCATAAACTTCATTGTCTATTTCTTAGATATTGCATTTGATGCAAGTAATATTTTTTTCTTTTACTGCTCTAAACTGATAATCCCAATCTTAAGGGTTTTTTGTGCTAATGATACAAAATGCTGTTCTTTCTTGAATACTATCTGTGCCTGTTCACAGAAATCAGAGCAGAGGGGAATGTTGAAGCTTATATGAATGTATCTTTTTCCAGGATGCATTGAATGGAAAATAAGGATAACAGAAAGAAGACATACCTAGCAGTGTCAAGACACAAGCCAATATTGCTATCAGGGCTCCAGTGCTGAGTCCTGCAGGCAAGATATATGCTTCTGCATTGCATGTCTGAGCAATACCATCTGCATCACAATCACAGACCCTGATGGTGAGAGTATTAGTGCTACTAAGTGAAGGTGATCCACTGTCCACTATGAATATTGGCAAGTAGAAAACAGATTGTTCCTGTCTTCGAAACCCATTTCTTTTGGTTAATACTGTCGCAGTATTATCTAGATAAAGGAATAAAAAGACAAATTATAAAATATGTGACTTTTCTAAAACACAAGGCTATAAATACTATAGCCTTCTTCTTAAAGACTTTAAAAAACATTCATATAATTTCAACAAGTTTACCTTTCCCAGTCATATATTTTGAAGCTGCAGAGGTAAGATCAGCCAAAGAATCACATACAACTAAACAAGAAAATTTATATTTTCAACAAAAAGGTATTTCAAACATGCAGAACTCCATTTGTTTTCAGCTAAGCTTACATTTTCGCAATCTGGATATACAGCTGAAGATGACATCATTAAAAAAAAATTCCCCTTCAGTGATGAGATTAGGTATCTAAATACATGTTTCCAGTTAATTTACAAGCATCTATTTCTACTATTTACAGATATAGATATAATATTAATGGAAGCAATGACCAGGAGAATGGGTTCTAAAGATCAATGAAATATTTTTTTAATGCAAAAAAAATTTCAGTACCTGCACAAACAAGGGAATTGTGCATACAACAAAAAAATGCTGTTGTTTTCAAATGCTTCTGAGATTCAAGATGGCTATAATAATTAGTCTAAAGTGTATAGTTTGATAGTGATCTGAGTTGTGTGATTATAAAGCCTGTGTGTTCAATAAGATACATGCAAAACTCACTGTGTACAACACAGACTGAGAGCTCCTGAGAGGTAGGGAGTTACATCCCCCAGGATGTTAATTCACTTGGTCTGTCTCTCTATCTACTTACCTATCTATACATAAACAGACATATTGGTACCCAGTAAAGTTATCTTATTGTGTCATCTATTATGATTTATCTGACAAAATAAGCGAACAGCTCTTGATATAACATCACATGAGAAATTCATAAAATTAACTAATGTTGAATAATGCAGCTGCTGCTGTGTCTTGTATCTCCACTGATTTTATAGGCATTACAAAAGTCTAGTATAACTTTTATCAAATTCTAAGTTCTCTGGAAGAGTGTCTCTTTTCATTAACTACTTTACAGTTTTCATTAAGTCAGATTTCTGAACAGTCTTATTCTAATGCACTTTTATTATTTTGATCATTGCTACTCTTAGAGACTTCAGTTTTAAACTGCAAGCTGTTCATATAAGGAAAATTAAGCATTTCATTAACTATATGTAAGGTAAGGCAAGGAAGACCTGGGTGAAAGAATTTTATTAGGTCACACTTACTGAATATTATTCAAAGCCTTCCTGTACAAATAGTGTCCTTCAGTGTCCATGTTTGTTTTTCTTGTTTTACTAATAGGATGACTTTGTAGCTTTGGCCAAGTACTGATCCATAAAAGAGCAATGCAAGAGCAATACCCTGTCTATTTAGCTCTGTTTGCGACAGCTAATAGCTAAACTGCCTGACACGTGCCCAGCTGCTATACTGTGCAGTGCAACTAATGAGGGCAGTAATTAGAGTGTGTTCTCAGATATTTTAACTAACAGAAATGGGATGTCATTAGGAGTCTTTGAGGAAATAGTCATAAGAAGTCTGTGCAAATATTTTATCAAAAGAATTCTTCAAAAGGAGATATACTTAGTTACTGAAAAGATTTGTTTTTCTCAAAACCAAACAAAAGCCCCACAAATCACAAAACATCTCCATCTATCGCGTACTCATATTTATGCCCAGAGTTATATTAATAAGACATGAATTCCTGGACATTTTTCAGTCACTGCTCCAAGTTAAAATCTAATTTAGATAAAAACCTGTAAGTACATGCAAAAAATGTGAAGAGTGACTGATGGGAAAGAAAAAAAAAAAAGGAAAGATTTAAAGATTTGATGCTGCTCTGTTTGGCTCAAGGCTTTAAATGATTCAAACAGCTTAATTCTTTTGACAAATAGTCTACAGATAAAATTATTTGACAGGCTGATTATAGTTTATATCCTTATCAGAACAGAAGTTTATGTAGGTCATAATAAGCATGCTGCATTGAAAATGGAAGGCGCTTTTGGTGAATATTCACCAAATCAAAATTTTCTTACCTTTGTTGTCCTGCAATGTAAAATTGTGGTTATTTGCTGCCTCTGCTGTTAAACTGAAGTAGAACTGATGGCCGTTTGGTGGGTCATCCTTATCAATTGCACTAATTTTTTGGATCACCTGTTTTGAGATACATCAGGGTTTCATTGAAGGATATGTACATGTACATTACATAACCCCTCTGTTACCTACCAAAATATCAACCCCCTCTCAAATTCTAATCATCTTGAATTTTGGTTTTCTAATCTCCTAAGGATGTAGAGACTATTAATGTTTGACTCAGCTCTTTACCTGTACCAAATTTATTGGCCAAAGCAATGCTCTACAGGCTCCAGGAGAAAGTTAGGTCCTGTCATTCACCAGAGCTTGGAATAATAAACTACATAGCAATGGAAGAAGTGTGTCTTCTGGATGGCTCTTAATGCAGTCATCAGTGGCTGCAATCAATTTTGTAAACCTTCACAAGGAAACCATGATGTTTTTGAGCATTTGAATTCATGTACTTTTTTTTTTTAATAATGGAAAAGAGAAAGGCACATCATAAGTATATTATTATTATTGTTTTCTGGAGTTTCATTCTTAACATTTTTTAAAATTTCATTTTCTAAAATTCTGTCAAAATCTACCTCTAAAGAAAGTGTCACCAGTGCTTAAAATCCATAAAAAATGGAAATTCCAATTCTCTGGTCCAGTTTTGATCAGAGCTCAGGGAAAACGGAGAGGTACAACAATAAGAGCATGCATAGTCTGTGTTTCTCATGAATAAAAACTAATAATCATGGTGGGGTTTTATCAGAATTTAAATTATGGGGTGATTTTGAAATACGCAATAACATCTACCACAGGAAGGACAATACACTAAGAGAAGGCACAAAAGCACAATGTATTTCTAGAAATATGCAGGATTTATGCAGGTGCAACATCTACAAGTTTTCTGGAAGTGGGAAGAGAGACTGAGAAAGTACATGTATGTTGTGAGTTCTTCCAAAGTAGAGAGGAAAAGGCAAAATATGAGCGACACCAAGGACAAACAACAAGCGATACATTTAGTTAAGTCTAGGACTACTATTTGTGAAGTTGAAAATATGGGAATAAAAAAATAGGAATACATTCCCATTGCAAAACTGTGTCCTTAAGGTCCATACTTCCTGGGGGGAGTGTGTACTCATTTTCGGAATGGTGGACATTTAGTCTCAGAATGATCTTCCCACAAAAATTAGGTAAAAGTATGTGTTCTCAGTATAATTCAAAATTAGGTGAATTAAGTAAAATGTATCAGTTATGCAAGTAAGAAAGCCAGAGATTTTAACACTTCTTTCAATCAATAATTTTTATACCTGTATCTTTTTTGCTGTTTGCTTGTATTGTTCATCAGAGCCTCATTCTTACTGCATTTTTCTTTATCTAAAATCTGGAAGGCTTTCACAAAGCATGGCTGACTATCTGGTAAAAATAAACATAAAACCTATCAAGGCATACCTGACCAGGCTGAGCATTTTCACAGACAGTTGTCTCATACTCCATGGCAAACTCAGGGGCATTGTCATTGATGTCAAGGATTGTGATGGATACATAGCCTCTCCCAATCTGTGCTGGATTCTCTGTAGGAACAAGTCCAATAAAACAATTAAGAGGAGATCCTTGGAAGTTATTCTGAAGGTCATTATATTTTTTATTTGCATTCTTATTTTGGATATGCATGTCAAATCAATTATAATTCCTCCCTCAAATACAAAGGAAGCTCTTGTCTTGATCTGGACCAATATTTATGTGCTCCAGCTGCTTCAATTAACCTAATATTTTACTCTTAGGATAAACTGGAAATACTACTTATCACAGCATTGAGTCAAATCACATGGAAGGATAAAAGTAAGATGATGTAAAATCATCACCAAGCTAGCAAGAACATTATTATTCATATTGGGAATAGCATGATTACTATGGGTTAAACTTTTTTTTTTTTTTGCTGAACTTCAGATGGCTCAGTCTATTGAGAAGTCAAAACCAGAATTTTATCAGCTATGTGTAAAAGCAAAGAAGAGAAGGCCGCATTCTGAAGCAAATCCCAAAGTATTTAAAGTGCACACAAAACTAAGTATTTCAATACTGTCATTAACATGTTGAACACCTTAAATATGAATCACATCCTAAACTGATACACTAGATAAATTATGAGTATGTTCAGTCTCCAATATCATACTTTAATCTTAAATACTAATTTTATTTTGGACTAAGCATAGGGACATCAGTGAGTGCAATATTTATTTTGCATCTCTTTTGGAACAGGAAAAAGGGATGTTGTAATGGTTTTTTTTTACCAAAAATGTTGATATTAATGCTACAGCAGGACAAAATAAAAAACTTTACAAAACTTCAAATATGTAACTATCTTTTTATAGTGTATTGCAACCACATTTTAATAAACATTTTAAGCATCCAAATGTAAATCACAAAGTGGGTTTTTTTGGTTATTTTTTAGATCACATGTGAAATACCAGAGAAGTAAGCCTTTCTGACACCAAATTTTTCCTCTACTGAACTAAGCTGATTGAAAACCATGCAGTCATGAATATAAATTAAAGCAGTACAAGTTTTCACTTATGCTCCTAGACTCTCCTTTGTATCAGGTATGTCCCTTGTCATCCTCATCAGTTTTGCTACAGGAAAATTTTTGGTTTCCATTTCATGTTTTCAGACCAAAATTCTACTTGTGATAATACAAGATAGATTCATAGAGACACTAAATGATAAATCTTAACTTTCAGGTTAAATATTCAATGAAGCTCATGCAAATCAAGAAGTGATGATTTTTACTATAGCAATCCAGAGAACTAGTAACTTTTTATTATCACAGCCCAACAGAGTAGTAATGAAGATGAAATCTGAAGATATAAATAAAGCACTTCACAAAATGATTTCAAAGTAGACCAAGTTTGGTTTTGAACCTGCATTAGAATTCTTTTATTGACTTGAAGCATTACATTTTTAACACTTTTTATCTTACACCAGAAAAAGACACCAAATACCAGATAACTTCTACAGTAGTACCTTAGAGTCAGGAAAATGAAACACATTAGCATTCACATCCCCTTTTCTTTATACTTTTTAAGAATGCTGTGGTTGACCAACAGCAATCAATTCTGAGTGCCCTCACTGAGATGGGGAAACCACCCTCCTCTATCTTCCATATCACCTTTCCCGTAATGACATTTAGTGTGAGACTGCTGATTTATTTCATCTTCCATTGTACTTGTCTTTCAGAAGACAAAAATACACAAGGTGTGAAGCAAACACCTAAATTGAAAGAGCAAACACCTAAATTGTTGTAATTTTAAATTATCATGTAGATTTCTTTTGCATTAAGCAATATGCTACTTTTATCTGCCACAGTTTGCAACTGCCAGAATTTCTCTGAATGAAGCTCATCAAAACCAAGCCTGAAGCTTTACACACAGACTGTCAATAAAAATCTTTCTATGTATACTTACGACTTTCCATAGCCAAAACTGTGATATTATGAACAGCATTAGTTTCCCTGTCCAAAGATTTGGCAGTTGTAATGACTCCACTGTTGGCATCAATATTGAAATACCTCTCCAGATCTGTGTTTCGATCTATTGAATACCTATGTAAAGATGAAAGAGAATTTTAATTTATGCTCATTTGCAGCATGTAAAAATATTTCACTGATTTGTTATTAGAAAGCACTTTCACTGTTTCCTTAGTTTGAGCATTTCTCAGTCCAGTTTCCCTGGGGCATTGAGTGAAGTAAAGGCACTTGCAAAGGTGAAAGAATTACACAGTGACCGGTGCTGACAGTGGCGGGCTACAGTCCCACAGTGTCCTCTTAAGCGAGGTAATAGGTATTTCTCTGTCTTTTCTCTCTTCCTCTATGCTGTAAAACAAACTCAGGAATTAATCAAATAGCATCCTCCTGAGAGCCAGCTAAGGAGAAGGTGAGTTGGAATTTGCTACAAGGCTTTACCAGCCAGGCACTGATCCCATGGGGCTGGCAGCCTGAGCACAGAGCTTTCTGTCACCAGCACAAGAGCCCCTGAGTCACCCAGAGCTGCAGGGGAAGGGGGAAAAGGAAAGATGATGCAGCCTAGGGTCAAGGGATTGCATGTCATCACTGTCAGCTCACAGTACTTTACTGTCATTAAACAAACACAGGCTCATACCCTGAACTCTTTGGCTTAACACATCTTTACCTCCCCATTAGTTTTAGGAAGGGGAGCTCCTTAGAAGCTCCTTAGCAAACTGAAAATAGCATAAGAGAAAAGGTCAAAACACCTGTGGGTGATTTTTTAATATCCCTTTTGAGAGTAAGGGACAGCTCATTAGGCAGATTTAGATTTACAGCTGGAGTATTTTTTACATTAGATTTATAATTGGGTCAGATTCTTGCACTCTCATTTAGGTCGAGTATGTACTCCAAAGCACTTCCCTACAGTCAGGATGAATTAAAATGTCTGAACCAGATCAAGTGTGATCATTGCAATTACTGACACACTGATAATATATTAGATTATTGATATAACATGAACCAAATTCTTTAAACAAGATGGAAAGAAAGAATTATGCAAAACAATTAAAAAATGTGACTTCCTAGACACAATGATGTTATGAATATATTGTTTGTTCTATGTTGCAATACACATCTTCTTATTGCATTAGTGTTTTTATCGTTCCCTCTTAACTGTATAATCTAAGTGCAGAGCCTTGTCACATAATTAGAATTGTTTACCTGTATTATGTCACAGTGAGAGAGATAATAACAAGTCATATCATCAGTAATAGCAGTTTTTGTGGATTACTGCTTTCCATCTTTCACTTTTTTTCTTTCATTTTGTCTTAACTGTAGGCCATTTTTCACTTTATTTCTTGCCAGCGCTGTTGTTTATTTGGTCAGTGGTGTTCTACAGCTGCTTTGAGGCTGGCAAATTTCCCCATGAGACTATACCTGTCACCTCTGCTGTGTAGTCAATCTTGGCAGGGCTCTCAGCTGAGATCCAATCTCCTGCCAGATTTCTCCTAGAAATCCTTACATTTCCCAATTCTTAAGACTATCATTATGCAACTTGAAGAGTCAAAGGAGAAGGAGGAGAAAGAGAAGGAGAAAAGAAGGAGGAGATGGAGAGGTAAGAAATACAAAGAGGAAGAGAGCAGTAAAGGAGGGAGACAAAGAGGGAGAGAGGGAGGGAGGGTGGGTGGAAAAGCAAACAAGTTACATAAATTGGATGATCTCCTTATGAAACAAGGAGAAAAATAATTCTATGAATTAATTCTATGAAACAAGCAGTTTCCCTTACTTATAAGCATTGTATCCATACTCAAATTCTAAAAAGAAAAATTTAAATATATTTAATCCTTTAATTCCTCACTGCCATATACTTGAAAATCTTTGAGCTGCAGGAGTTTTAAATCCTTTATTTAAGTTAGTTCAAATATCAATAGTTCTCTGGTCCTTATGAGATAGACTCTTGTTTTCAAAACTTTTATTATTTTCCCTAATCCTTGGAATTGTCAAGGTTCTGCACCTGATCTTGTCATTTCAACATTTTCTGAGTTGTAACAAATCTAGTTTTTAATCAGTATCAATATAATCCAATGTTTGGAAGTTGGGATACTTATTTATTGATTAATGGTTTAAACTCCTTATGAAAAGTTTTATGCATTAATCCTCTTTAGCATATTCCCATTTTAGGTGATGTATCAGAGCATACGTAGAACAGCTTTAAATTATATTATCTTTCAGTACTTTTGACCATGTACATAGCAGGTTCACAAGCACATAGATAAATCCTCCCTACTTTTCTTTTTTCCTCTCCCTCAAATTCCAAGAAACTTTGATGCAGAAGGAATTTTCAAGACATTAGCAGGTAGTATAATTATTTTTTTTTTATGCTGGAATTGTAAAATTAACCAGATCAAGGCCAATAAACTCATCTTTATGTTTACAAAGGAGTCAAGAGCATTCTGAGCATGGCCTGAATTAATGGAAATGCATTTAAGCCTATTCCACATGATTCTGGTAACCAGATATTATACACCAGATGCTAACATCAGTGCCAGAAAATACTGCCACAGCAAAGATAAATTCCACAAGTAAATCCATGGCAAACATTCATCTAGGAATTGTTTATACATGATAAGAATCAGCTATTTTGAATATGTTGCAAATATATAACAAAAGAGATAGAACATTTGCATCACTTCTAGGAGTGAAACATATGCTTTACTTTTGCAAAAGATCTCTGCTTTAGAAATCACACTTGATTCCAAAGTTCATTTTCAATGCATGAAAAACTTAACATTACCAAAGCAAGTACCCACATAGATCTTTCCTATGCATGCCCTAAATGAGCAATAAAAACAAATGAAACTAAGCACTAACTTTTAATTGTGTATGAGTTCCTCCCCCTGCAGGTGTTTAAATTCACAGAGTTCCTATGTTATAACCATTACTCTCTAGATTCTTTGCATGTTCCTTTGAGAATTAATATTACTACTCTGCATAGGAAAAATAACAAGTAGCTCATTACTGGCGTAGCTAAGGTGGCAAGTCTTTGCCCTTGAGCTCTGATCTTAGATGCATGCAAAAAAAAGATTAAGAATTTATGTTCTCTTATGGTTTCTTAATGATCTTGGACATTATATTGCGGAAGGTTTGAAGGTTTTTCAGACACTGAGGACAAAGGAAGAGGGCCTTGACAGTTTATGCATCTCCAGTGATCACACCTCTTCCCATTCAAATGGAAGATGTTTGGCTGCAGCAAAATTTACAAAACCAAACGCCTTTAACCATTCTGACTAAAACAGGATGTATCTCATCCCGTCCACTTCACACATGTGAAGAGTTTTTACAAATGTTTCCTACTGTGGGACCTCAGCTCCAGTGTCCATGTGGGAATTTATGTCCTATTACACTCTGATTCCTAGTGCACACAGACTATGAATCATTATTCAAGCATACATGTATATTATATATATCATTTTTGATCCTGGTTGATTTAAGAGAACATAACTTCCTATAGATAATAATAGACTCCTTATAAGAATAGAGAGTAATAAATATGAGCAATATTTTTAGGTGATGTCTTTCCTTTGGGATTCTGAAACTATATCTTCTCTTTGTTTCACAGAGATTTTGACTTTTTTTTTTTTTTCAGAGGTTCTATAGTTCAGGTTATAAAAGTTAAACCATGCAAACTCAGAGAACATCTGAATCTCCCTCTGCCAGGGAATAAAACTTATTAATGACTTCCAGTGTAACCAAAACCCCTCCCACCACAAGATTAACAACTTCAATGTAAAAGGCTGAATAAATAGTTAAGAACTCTTGCAATTACCTGACAGGACTACTTGAGGCATCTGGATCGTGGGCTGCTACAGTCCCAATGATGGTGCCAACCTTTGCTGCTTCGGACACCACCATGGAGTACAGACGTGAAGTAAACACAGGTGGCTCATCAACATCCTCTACAATTATCTTCACTGTTGTCATATCACTGAAGGGCCCCAGACTCAGGAAACGAGGGTCAACATGCATATTGGCTGCTTCTATCCTTAAGGTATAGCTTGTCTTAGCTTCAAAATCCAGCTCCTGTACAGGAAAAATTATTTGGAAATTTTAGTATTTGGTTCATACCCTGTTTTGCTTAAAACTTTAAGTATAAAATGAAGATACCTTTTCCATTTGCATATAACCATCACTTTTGACTGACAGACCATAGTAGATGGTTAATTTTTTAGCTTTCTCAAAACACTATTTTCAATGTCTCACTAGTAAATATTCTGCAATGACTTAAGTGATAAAGATAGTTCTACCTTGTGAGTGAAACAAATTTATCAGATAATTGCAGAATTTTCTGTAACTTCTGTGAGGTTTCTCACTGATTTTTTCACTATTATGAATTAATACTTATTTTTGTCTTATTAATATTATATCTAAGATCATGGCAAATACAATGTGACATGCTACCCAGATATAAGTACTCAAAATAATCTTTACAGGTTACTTACAGGCGAAAACACCTCATTCAGAGAATTGTGGGTGGGTTTCTTTTCTGTTTTAAATTTCTTTTGAATTTATTGGGTTTTGCATAGTATTTGGATTGAATAGACAATCTTTTCTACAAGTTCTTATAAATTTGTGTAGAAAATGTGGCAATGACTTAAATTACACTGTTTATATCACAATATTTTGTACTGAGATGCAGTCTGGAGATTGTTTTTGTTTGTTTTGTTTATTAAGCAAACTACATATAATTTTTATATGCCTTCCTTCTGCTTTAATTTTCTTCAATGCAAGTACAGTTTCTTTTCAAATAAATACTGCATTAGAGTCAAAAACTACCCCCTCAACAAATGAGACATCTATGATCTGAGGACATTCAGATTCTTGAGAAAGAAGAAAATTTTATTTGAGGAAAGAATAATAGTAGCACGCAGGCCATTACTGAAAGTAAACATCAAGTTAGTATTAGAACCTTTTACCCTGTATCTATAATCTTAGTTTGTCAGGTTGCACCATATATCCAGCTAAGTTTCCTTTATAATTCCAAGTTTAATCATTAAAAAACAGCAGCAAAATACTGAAGCACTTGTAAAGCTGCAGTCTGGTTACTCAACTATGTCTTCAAACTATAATTCCAAGTGTATAAAACAGATTAAAAATGTTTTTCTGCAGTTCTGCTACTGAATACATCACAGGGATCTGAGATGTGCTTGCAAATTAATCCTCCATTATCTGCAAAACATTGCAGTATTCACTCAGAGGAGCAGCAGAGGTGAAACACACATCTGTTGACCTACAAGGGCCTAAGTTCTCCATCTAGTTACAGTCAGATAAATCCCAAATGAGCATCTTAAAGTCAGCGATTATGTTGATGCGATAATACAGCTGTACAGTCTAGATTTAAACATGAAAAATGAACTGCAGCACAACACACTCAGAAAGGCACTGAACTTCTGCAAACTCTGTGTGGCAGCAAAAGGCTTCTCCAAATGGGAATACTTGTGATCCTCATATTGTGCAAGCACTTACTTCTTGCATTGAATCAAAGCTGCAGTATCCACAGCTCTTGGAAAACAGATATACTGAAATAGAAAGTTTGTCTGGATAGTACTCCCTATACTGGAGTACTCCCTATACTGGAGTACTGGTCAGTATTCATTAGTAAAGTATGTTTATTAGGTTTTTTTATTTTCACCTTGGTTTTATATTTAAAGGACAATTACTGTGTTGTGAAACAGCCTCATAGCCATAATGTAAATGCAATGTGATGTTGGAATGATGAAAAATGCCTCAGAAACTTCATTCAGTGGTGATAATAATTAGGCAAGTCATATGACCAGATAAGCAGCAAAGTTAAAGAGTAGACAAACTCTTAAGACATCTTAAGACATTACATTATCTAATAAAAGCAAACTATTAATAAAAAAATTATGACCTGAAAAAACAGCCTAATGAATAAAGAAATTTTAACCCCAAAAAATGTGAAAGGCAAAAGGCCAACATTTGTTGAACTAAAGAAAACCAAAAATAAAACAAAAAAACCCACTAAAACCAAAAGTCCTTCTCAATAAACAAAACCACTGACCCTTTTGCAAACACTATATTTTCAGTTAGAATGTACAAAGTATGTAGTGGAGAAAAGAAATTTATCCTCATGGTATCTGTTGAAACTGGGTGATTGAGATTACAGTGATACCTAATCAAACACATGGAAATTTATCATGAGACTGCAGAAAAGATAGCTTCTTCTGATACAGTAATGTCATCAGCACAATCCTTCTAAGTAAAAATAATTATGAAATTTCTGATTTAATAGACAAAATTTATATCATACATGTAATTGAAAAATTTATATAAATTTTAATTTTGTTTTAATAGACTAGCAAAACAAAAAAGAAATACTATTTAAATTAATTTTAAGACACTCCAAGGTCTCTATATTGATTAAAGGATACTACTTTAGACCTTTATTAACTGAAATCATAAAGAAGTGTTTTTTCATATGAATGTTTATCATGAAGGAGTGTTAGACTAGTAGGGAACTCACCAAAAATATACACTTGTGAGTAAAGTATTTCCTCATAAAAAAGGATGAAAAACTAACATGGTGTAGATACATATTCTAAACAGTCTTACTTACTTAGTGTGCATATTCAACCTTCTCTGACTTACATCTGAGAAAACCACCATATGGTCCTTAGTGTGATTGTAGCAAAATTCTTCCAGAAAAGATATCAGCTGGTGAATGTCTGTTTTTCACCAGTCACTAGTAAGGGAATCTCAGTAACTGAAAGAAGTAAACATCTGCTCTCAGCAACATCAATCCTTCCATAGGATTCCCTCAGATATCTTCTGGTATCCAATGCTGCTGGCAGCATTCAAAATGGATAAGGATCCTTTTTAATGAAAAATAAAATAAATAAATTTTTAAAAATCTAATCTATGTACATATACAGTGGAGACGGTGTTTAGAAGAGGGTAATTATGGATTTTACAGTATCAAGTGATTTTATTGCAGTGGCAATAATGTTATTTTCACTTCTTTCTATTTTCACTTCTTTCTAGCAGACCTTGTCTTCTGTGGGGTGTGGCAATGTCTACAAAAGCTACAGTCATCATCCTCAATTTGTTGCTCTGAGATATACAGCCTCAGATCCTGTGGGGAATACAGAGGTATCAATCACAGTTTGAGGCAGAATATAATCTGGGAAAAAAAAAGCAAAATATCTAAGCTATGATTAATGTGCAAGTGCTCTTGACCTGGCATAAATATTTCAACATTTCTTAGATAATATAATGAAGAAATTGCATGCTACACACACTAATAAAAGACAGAGAAAGTGACCTGAAAAGATTTTCTTTTTTTATTTCTTCTTATCTAATTATCATTTGTTTCTGTTATACAGAGAGCATTATTTAAATGGTTTTTGGATCATGCCTTCATTATTTCTTGCTATAACAAAAGCACAAGACTCCAGTGATGGAACACCAAGTTAACACACTGCAAATCACTATATCAATGGTGAAGGTTAAACGGACAACATATACTTCCAGTCCTTGAGTAGAGTGAATAGAGCTTAACAGCTCCATTAATATCTGTACACTAGTATTATCTGATTAGATCCTGGGCAGGATCCATAATCTTTCCTTTTGTAAGGCCTGTCTTTTTTTTATTTCTTTTCCTTTTATGGGGTAAGAATTTCATCCTCTCTGAAGGAAATTGCAAAACAAGCCTTCTATTTTAGAGAGGCTGGATATAAAGTTATAACTCACAGAAAGCCCATTTTTATAATGTTCATTTTTATTGCATGGTAACTTTGTAATAATGTACTTTTCAGAGGTGAAAATCCCATTTTTAAACCCAGTTGAGGTTTTATATTGAAAACTGCAGTACATCAAACAAATGCAGACAATCTCTCAAAGGAACCAGGGAAGCTTAAAGTTCTTACATTGTAAACTCTGATATAGAATTGAAAGAAAAATTTATAGCTAAAAAAAAAAAAAGACTTGTTAACAGTAATGGAAAGATAGATTTTCACTCAAAAGCTTATGCATAAACCCTCTCCTTCTCCCACCCCCATTTTATAATTGCCAATATTGCTTTTAGAATGAACTCAGGTTTTAAAATAATGTCTTACCAGTCAAATTCTATGAGAAAGTACTTTATAAAATTATTTTTCTCTTTAACATGCATACCTTTTAATGATATTGTGGTGGGGCTGTGTATTGAGGGTAGAAATGAAGGCAAAGTGAGTAAGAACTCTGCCATGGGAAAACTTAATTCTTGTTACTTTCTGCAGTAAGACATTGCAACCCTCACTTTATAGAGTATTTAGGAGTCTTTGGTGGTTTTTTTTCCCCGCGCTTTAATCCACTAAAATCTTCTGGATTTCCAAGTGGTTTGACTCACATCTCATAACATTTCAAAAGATCACATATTATACATTAAAAAATATATACCTCGCAGCCTTTTTTTATTATTAAATTACCATAACTACTTTAAGTATCAAATATTTGATAAAAGTGTAGGTGGATAGAAAGCATCATGTTTTTATCTTTAGATATTTTGCTACTAAGCTATTAATATTACTGAAGTATAACTTTAGCCTGCAGCTTTGTGGATAAAGTGAGATGTATACTTAAATGATGCTTTTTTTAGTACACTATTTCTAGGAATAATGCTTTGGAAACCACAAGAAGTAAGGATGTGTGTATGTACTTTCCTTAGAAAGCAAAGGCAAGACTCCATTCATGTGTATTAAAATTTGATTCTGTCAAAAAATCAACATGAATTTGCCTCAAAATTGTACATAGACCTTGTACAAAATTGTACAAAATTGTACATGGACCCTTCAGAATCTGTTGTATTAAGTGACTGAATCATCATTTCCTTCCATAAATATTTCTTCAATTCTAAGATTTCTACTGCAGAGGAAAATCTGACACATTTTTTAAAACTCCAATATATGCAGAAGAATTATGCTTTTTCTCCAAACACCCTCACCACTGTGAAATTGAGTTATGCAAATGATCCAAGTCCTTACTAACGGAGCATTGATAGCAGTGTGTAAATTACAAATGAAACCACAGGAAGGAATTGAGCCTACTCTACAGATGGAGAACTGAGTCACAGTGTGAACGAAGAAAAAATTTTGAGCTACTTCTAAGAAATATAAATGCCTGATTCTTGTTCATAAACTCTACAACTATTTTCTTTTTCTGAAAAGATCACATAAGACGGACGTTTTCCTAAATCAAATTTAAAGGCAACTTACACATCTAGTTTAGTTTTACTTTGGAATTAGCAGCCCATGCCTTCGACCTGTGCACTCTTCACTGAGTTAAAAACTGGACAGGTTCAGAGAGCTGGTGGTGAATGGAGTTACGTTCAGTTGCCATCCAATCACCAGTGGTGTTCCCCAGGGCTCAGTGTTCAGTCCAGTCCTGTTTAATACCTATAAATAATTTGGACAGGGGGAACGAGTGTACCTCAATAAGTTTGCAGACAACACTAAGTTGGGTGGGAGCTTTGATCTGCTGGAGAGCAGGAAGGCTCTGCAGAGGCATCTGGACAAGCTGGATCAATGGGCTGAGGTCAGTTGTCTGATGTTGAACACAAAAGTGCAGGGTTCTGTGCCTGAGTGACAAAAACCCCTGCAGTGCTACAGGCTGGGGGCAGAGTGGCTGGAAAACTGCCCATCAGAAAAGAACCTGGGAATGCTGATCACGAGCCAGGGTGTGCCCACGTGCCTCAGAGGGCTAATGGCTTTTATCAAAACCACCGTGTCTGGAGTGACAAGGGCAGCGACTGCCCCCCTGTACTTGGTGCAGGTGAGACCACACCTTGAGTCCTGTTTTGGGCCCCATTCAGGAGGTGTTAGAGTGTAGGGAGAAGGGCAATTGTTGCAGCGTGATTTTATGGTTTACCCCAGAACCCCTGTTTCTCTCCTGAATGTGTCCTCCCAGGTGTGTCAATCACTCCTCCTTTCCCCACCCTGACCCCTGCCAGCACTGTCTGTCACTCCTGCCATTCCAGAAGTGTGTTGAGTGATTGGGCAGATTCAAAAGATGCCCTCCACCCCAGGGGGCATTGGGCCATCCAGGTGTCCTTTGTCCCCTGAGACCTCTCCCATACCTGGTTGGTGGCTCCCTATCCCTTCCTCCTCCCCGCCCCTGGGTAAAAGAGAGGAGAACCAAGTGGTCTGAGAGTTCTGCTACATTCAGGGGCCTGCGGGCCAGAATAAAAGCTCTGGATTGAACCCTCCATCAGAACCGACTCCTTTCCTTCACCATAGCCTTAAAAGCTTTTCTGACAGCGGGAAACCTGAGGAGCAGACCCTCTGTGAGAGGAAGCTCCATCTGCCACCACCAGAGCTCCAGCATGCCTGGACTTGTCTCCATGCACCCAGCTGCAACATCCAGCTAGCCAAAAGTGTCTCTGGGGTGAAACACCACAGTGGCCACTATTTGGTTCAGCAGCAGGGGCCACACAAGCCAAGGCATGTGCTGTTCCCTATATTGGAGCCTCCAATAGGCAATGGAGTTGGTGAAGGGTCTAGATGATAAGTTGTGTAAGGAGTGTCTGAAGGAACTGGGGTAGTTTAGCCTGGAGGAAAGGAGCTCAGAAGGAACATTTTCTACAACTACTTAAAAAGAGATTGTAGTGAGGTGGGGCTCAGCCTCTTCTCCCAGGTAACTAGGGAGAAGACAACACAGCCACAAGATGTGACGGGTGAAGGCTCAGGCTGGACATCACAAAGACTGTTTTTCACTGAAAGGGTACTTAAGCATAGAAAGAGACTGCCATGGGGATCATCATCCCTAGAAATGTTCAAGAAATGACTGGATGTGCCACTATAGTTTAAGTGACATGGTGGTGTTTGATCAAAGACTGGACTTGATGAATTTGGAGGTCTCTTCCAACCTTAATGATGCTATCTTATGATTCTGTTCTCTTTATTCTATTTTATGAATTATCACAGAGACTGTGCTACAGTGCAGAGATTAGCCAAACTCAAATTATTTGCAACATCAGAACTGTAGCATGAACTGCTCCAAACAGGATAAAAATAAGAAAGATTTTTTTCATTTGACAAGTGAGAACTTTTCACTTATTTGTTAGTATTATTTAACAAAAAGAGAAAGCGAATAAATAAAGAAGTAGGAAGATTTCCACAGGGACTTGAAACTGCTAGGCAACAAATTGCATGAATATAGTAGGTTACAGGAAAAAACCCTTATTAGCTTTCCTACTACTTTCCTACCCTTTGTTTAATCTGAGAATACTATTTACGGGTCTCATTCACTTGTTATTTATAACGACTTCTGAAGAAAAAGGAAAGACAAAGAAAAAAAAAGTCAAAGTTTGTCTTCTAGAATTTTTCATATCCTATTTCAGGTAATGAAATAGCTGAAAATAGCCAAAAATAATTTACACACTTTTATATACCATTGTAGATACATGTTTTGCATATGAAATTGGTTAATGTATTGCAGAAGAGAGTAGATTAATTTTTTTTTAGTGAAAATAACCAAGTAAATGGTTCAACACTATTTTACTAGCTTCTGTCATTAGATGATTTTTGAGCCTCTCTAATCTTACAAAAAATAATTCTACCCAAACATCACCTGTTGTCACTATATATGCCATAAATTAATGAACAAAATTAGCCCTTGACCCAAATATTTTAAAAATGCTGTGTGTGAGGGGGTTTTTTATTTGTTTTTGTTTGATTGGTTTATTTGGGTTTGGGTTTTTTTGGTGGGGGGTGGTATTTTCTTTTGTTTCAAAGGAGCTTAAGCAACTTCCTGAAATATATGAACTATTTACCTCATTCATTTAATTTTGATGCAAGTATCCTAACTGGGATAAAATAAAATAAAGCGTGACAAGTATGTGAAAACCCATACAGCTGTAAAAACCCTACAGTGATAGAAGCACATGTGCTTCTTAGTTGTGCTGCATAAGGTATGGTACAACCCTACTCTTTGCTCTTAGAAAGGACAAAGACCAAGTCGACAGAGACACAGAGAAAGAATTCTTCCCTTGTCTGCTTCCATATGGTCAAGGGAGTAATTGCAGGAGTGGCGGACTATTGCCAAAATGTTATTTTGAGCTGAGGTTTAGTCTAGTAGTTAATCTACACTGACATTAGGCATTAGATAGCAACAGTACTAGCATGTTCAGGAACATGGAATCCCAAGTCCTCCTGGCTATGAGAACTGTGTGCAGAACTACCACTACTATTCAGAAAACAGCACTGTTCTCAGTGTTAAGAGAAAAATCCAGCCTGAATAAACTGCACAAGCCAGAGAGATATCTGGGTTTATAGCAAGGCAGAAGAGTTATAAAGGAAGGAATACACTTTACATATTTCAAAGAAAATCAGTATTAATAGTAAAACCACTTTTTTTTTTTCCACTGACTCGTGATGTTATGAAGTCTCTTTGTTGCAGGGTACAGAGAAGAAATGTGTTCAAACAGGCATGGAAAACAATCCAAAACCAAAAAATTAAACACACCCAAATCTGTTAATCAGTAATCTTGAGATAAACCTAACCATGTAACACTTTTCTCATTCTAGTATCATGGTACTTGGTGTATCTCTGTTTCAAACCAGATAATTTTCCTGCAATTTTTGTTCATCCCTGGGCATTTTTCTTTAATATTCCATAAAATGAATGTTGTTGAATAAAAAATAACATAAAAATCCATCTTTATATGGTGAATTCTTAAATCCCACTTCTCTTCCTGCAGTTTTCTTTTCTTTCTTACAAAAACTCCTTTTTTTTTTTTAATTTAATGCTACTTATGTGTTAAAAGAACTGTTAGGTTTGAGTGAGGAAGTCAGCTTTCAAAGTTGCCTTGAAGTGGTTATCCTTCTAAAAACAGAATGCAAAATCCTCAGCTTGTATGTGGAACTCGGATAATCAGGTGCCAAACTTTCTCCAGCAACACCCAGCAAAAAAAATGAATGGAGAAGTGCCTTCAGCTGCTCAGTTACTGCCGGTGATTTTCATGCCCAGCCTGCTGGGCTTTATGTACAATTGCAGCAGAAGTACACAAAACTAAAGCACCCATTTGCATTTAGAACCAAAGCGTGCCTTTTCATAAGTCTTTGCCTTGGCATTTTACTGCCTGATGTGTACACAGACGTGACATCTAAGCATATCAATAATCAGAAGCTGAAAAGGATAGAGGATAGGCTTGCATTTTGAGGCTGAGCTGTTTCTTAGCTGATTTTAGGGAGTGAAAAGGAAAAAGGTAATTGCACTCAGATGAGTACAGAACATGATGTGCTGGACAGTAAAATTTTTAGGCAGATTTCAGGCTACAAACTTAATTTCTTCCCTGATTTCTTACTAACATGCGCATATTAGCATGCAGGGATAACCTGACTCCATAGTGATATGGCAGGTAAGGCTCAGTGACTGAAACCTACTTAACCTGCATATGCAGTTATTAATAATGTTCTTTAATATATTTTATTGTCCAGAAGACAGCAGAGTTGCCTGATAGGCACTGTGCTTCAGTTCCTCACTTCTATCCTAGACAATGTTCTCAACAAAACTGCAGGGAAGGTGTTTCAGCACTGGGCAAAGCACAGGGTTCCCTGGAGTCAAAATGAAAAGCTAAGGACATCCTGAGGTTTGAGGGGTGGCCCTCGCCGTGAGGAATCACCTTTGAGTATGTCAGAGTGCATCAGGTTTGGGTGAAGGGCAGTCAATTTTCCCCAGAGCAGAAGAGAGCTGTGCTTTGCATTGGTAGCTGGAAAGGTATTGACAACACGCCAGTTTCTGGCTACTGCCAAGCAGTGCTGGCACAGCATCAGTGCTGTCTCTCCAACATTTCCCACACAGATGGGCAACATCTTGGGAGGAGGCACAGCCAGAACAGTGGACCCAAATGGACCAAAGAAATATTCCATGCCATAGGGCATCTGCTCAGATATAAAACCTAAGAGAAAGGCGGGGGTTGGAGTGGGCATTCATTATTTACAACCTTTGCCTTCTGAAGCAACTGCTACTTGAACTGAAGTCCTGCTTCTCAGGAAGTGGCCGAGCATCTCCATAAGGAATAACATCTGTTTTTTTGCTTTGCTTGGCCAGCATGTGACCTTTGGTTTTGCTTTCATAAACTGCTCTCATCTTGAACCACAAGGTTTTCTCCATCTTATTTTCTCACACTGTCCTGCTGAAAAGGGGATGATAGACTAGCTTAGTGGGCACTTTGCACTAGCCAAGGACTACCTACCATACAGAGGAAAAGAAATCAAAAATTGTAGAAAAATTAGAGAAAATTTAACACTGCCAAGAAAGAAGTCTGAAGTCTTGTGTCGCAATATAGGAGTATGTAGGTATAAAAATTATTAGCAGATTAGACCATTTGATCAGGTCAAAAATTTGTACCCTTTCAATGTAGTCTAACAGCTATTTCATAGAGCACTTCTCTGTAAAAATATTCAGTAGTGAAAAGTCCAGTTCAGCTCCCTAGCTAAATTATTATAGAAATAACAAATGTCAATTATTTGGTCCACTGTATAGCATTGAAATCCAGAATATTCCAGGAACAAACACCATGACTACAAAACCATACAAAGAAAAAAAAAAGAAAAAGAAAAAAATGGAAATTAACCCACTAGTTCTCATATTAGATCACTGCAGACCCTGACTGATTCAGTGATTCAGTGTTGCTCATTGTGGCACTGGTAAATGTTCTCCATCTAGGATACGCACATTTCTCCCAAATCATTGCCCAAAAACTTTAAATGAGCAAACTGAAGGAGCCGCACTGAATTTGGCTGTTGAACAAAAAGACTACTAACTTTTCATCATTTGTATTTCAAATGTGCTAAGCAGAAATATATTTTGCAAGAAGCCTAAGATGGATGTTTTTTTCCTTGAAAAAATATTCACATTACACATATTATGATATTTCAAGGGTGAATATACTTCATTTGTTGTGACATCTGTGGATGATTACCAGCTCTCAACAGGTGTTAAGGACATCAGAGAGCCTTCTGCTTTGCAACATCTTGCACTCTTAACTTCTTTAAAAGGATAAACAAAACTGAAGCTTTATATTGCTTGAAGAAGAAATTGATACACCAGAGAAGGAGAAAAAAAAACACAACACAAGAAGACAAAACATCCCCCTGGCTGATAGGTGAAGTTTACAAAGATTAAAAAATATATAGGGAAGGAAAATCAGTTATGGAATAATATTAAGTACAAACATAGGTCCTTGTTTGGAAACAGGTATATCTATTCCAAAATGCCTAATCATTCCCACACTTTAAGGATATTAAATTGTTGAGGAATCTATTCAGTGTAGGTAGCTGGGTAAGCAGCTGCAGTGGGAGCTGCAGGTTCAGCTCTGGGTTCGAAGCCCAGGCAGTGAAATACCACCCTTTTCATAACAAAGAGACCTTGCCAAGCATTCACAAATTAAGAGTAGGAAATTATATGAGAGATTCTTCTTGTTGTATTTTTTCTACTGTTCAAAAAATTTGAATTTTCTTGAAAAATATTTCAGCACATTTTTATTTTTAAAAGGGTAGTCTAAAATGTGTTGCAGCAATGTAAGAAAGCTTAATTTTAATAATTTTATATCAACATGATTTTCAATTTCACAATGTTTTCCAACAGCATGTGTAGAAAGCTATGAAGAAAAAAATACTTATTTATTTTTTTTCTTTTTTTTAAATAATATTTTTAATAATACATTATCTTGTAAACCTACTACTTTACATAATTTTAAATTAATAATGGGTCCTTTCTGAATAGTATCACCTCAGCTAAAGACATCCAGATAATTATTTTCAAAGGTAGTTTCAAGATCCACTTTTTATTTGGAGCTTCCATTTTTGCTGCAAGTTATATTTTCACACTTTATACTATTTAATATGAAGACAAATGAGACTAAAGTTTAGATTCCCATTCAAATGCTGTGCTTTAAAAGCTCTACCCTACAAAAATGCAGGTCTTGTCAAAGAAAATGCAGAATACTTTTCAGTGTAAGTCATTAAAAACCTCATAATCACACAGTCAAGTCAAGATAAACTAAACCAATGGAAATTTTTATAGCAGACAAGGCTCTTAGGAACAAAAGCTTATAATCGCATTACCTGCCCCCACCTTGAAGAGTTCTAAACAGAATCAGAGGGTAAAATCTGACTCACCTTCTGAATAGTTATGATTCCCTCCTGGGTGTCTTTGTCAACAGAAACCTTGAATACTCCCAAGCCGTCACCATCCACAATCTTGTACTCCATTTCAGCATTAGGTCCAACATCTGCATCTGCAGCTTTTATTCTAGCCACCACAGAAGCCACTGGCAAAGACTCTGGCACATTATACTGATATGATCCTGCAAAATTCAAAAATTTAATGATTTCAGAGTCTTCTGGGACTGAAAGCCAAAAAAAAAGAAATCTAGTTTTCTTAACTCTACCTTCCTTTAAGTCATGTTTCTGAACATCTACTTGGGCTACAAGAATATATTCTTCAGTTTTGAAATAGAATTACCCTTTTTGTTAGGTTTTCTTTGTGATAGAATCTAGGTACTACAGGCATAACTTCTTCATATGACAAGAGAAGTACAAGGCAAAGATGCAAAACTAAAATTCAAAACTAAAATGCAAATCATGATGTGAGTCCCTAATAACTCATTTCTACTTTGTTTACCAGAAAAGAGGAAAGAAGAGTAAGTAAAATAATATCAATATAAAGACTTATTATTTTATACTTTATATCTTGATTAGGCAGCTCACAATCAAAATATCACTAGAAATATATATTAATTTCTTTAACAGTAAGTGCACCATCTTGAAAATTCTAGCTTTTTTTGTTCAAGCACAAAACGATATATATGCTGTCAAAAGGGTATCAGAGTGCATTCTGTAGCCAATAACACCCTCACCTTCAAAAACAACTTCAGTTATTCTATTATTATTTCAAGCAGTTGGTGGCTTGAAAAAGCAAGAAACCTATTATGTACAGATACATTTTTTCCATTGTTGGAGGCGAGGCTGGAGCCAACATGAATATAACTTTCACAATATTTTCTATGTTACCATGTAATTTTTTTTTGTTAATAAAAAAACAACCCAGACAGAATGCTATGAATAAAATGAGCTCTTCTGGTTTGAGCATACAACCAACCGTGTGTTCCTTTCTTTAGGTTAGGATGAGAGCCACCTTGGTCAAAGAAATCAAATAGAGGGAAGGTGACTTCCCAGCTCTTTGGTATTTAACTCTTTAGGAAACATTGTAAGCGTGTGACAATGCCAAAGGAATACAAAGGATTAAGGGTAAAATTAAAGAATCCTGAAGCCTAACTGGCAAGACCTAAATATCTTTTAGGATATATTTTTTTGTTTATTTATTCATAAAGAGGAAGTAAAATACATTAAAAAAAAGTCCTTGTTGCCATACACCATTTCAACTGATCTGGTATGTATGCGACAAAGAAAAAAAATGCTTACTAAATAATAATAATAATAATAATAATAATAATAATAATAATAATAATAAT
>QUSF01000001.1:16390108-16577068 GCA_003676055.1 Chloebia gouldiae
TAATAATAATAATAATAATAATAATAATAATAATAATAATAATAATATAGTTTAGTCAGAGTTTAACAAAGCACTTCACATGGAAAATAAGCACTCTTTGTTTAGAAATCACACAGTGTGTAAAGAAAATAGCAGTGTTTAGGAAAAATATTACAAGTCACCTATTTACAAAGTAACTTACTGCGTGGGAAGCGGGGAGGGTTGTCGTTAACATCAGTCAGGGTGACAGTTACAGATGTAGTCCCTGACAATCCCCCATTCTGCCCAACCATGTCCTTTGCTTGGATAACTAACAGGTACTGGTCCTTGGCTTCTCTGTCCATATTTGGAAGGGCAGTCTTGATAACACCTGCAGAAAGACAAGGTGTCAAGGATCGCACAAGCAAAAATACGCTGCTGTAAAAGCCGAGTTTGCCTTTAAAACAGAACCGTGGATCAGCGATTGCACCAAGAGTGGAATGAATTAATTCCAACACTAATATAACGGGGTTTGACTAGGAGTTGCACTGGCTCACCGTAAGCTTATTTTAAATAGTCACGAAACCCACTAATTTTTATTTACTGGGTAATGTAGTGCATGACTGTGTTTTTCATTTATCTTCTCCCTGAACTTGTCTTCAAAATGTCTCGGGTAACACTTCCTTCCATGAAAGATGCAATCTTCCTTATTTGATTTTACACTCTTTTGGAGCTAGGAAGAACAGAATATTCTGCAT
Source organism: Chloebia gouldiae (assembly GCA_003676055.1). Lineage (NCBI taxonomy): Eukaryota > Metazoa > Chordata > Aves > Passeriformes > Passeridae > Chloebia > Chloebia gouldiae. The sequence continues at coordinate 16,390,825 of QUSF01000001.1, forward strand.
TCATTTTTAAAATTGTGAGGTCAAGATTAATTTCACTATCTTTTGGATACTCATTCAAGACATTAACTCTTACCAATACTGATAGCATGCCGCACTTTGCAGATATATGAAATTATCTTATTTTGCCATATATTGGGTTTACCAATATCCACTTCTAAATCATTAGCATAATTAAGAATTTTTTTATTTAGTAATGAAATAATTAAATATGTGAAGTAGTTTTTGTTATGTCCATTTGATGATCTGCATAATTAATTAATTTACAACTAATTGACATGAAAAGGAGAACTGGATGAAAATTCTTTTTCATTCTTTAAGCTCTGCTGATATACTTCAAAAAATAAATATGCCTTCTCAAAATATGATGATTTTATGAATATTTCATGGCCAGCACATAATACAGCTGCTAACCCTGATTTCCAGAGAGGCAGCCATTTGCTCCTCCAGCACTTAGTGTCAGCAGTTAAAGAAATATAAACAAACTAAATAAAGAAGAGGCACATTGGGACACATATCTCTTCATATGCTGTTTGTTGAATGTTTGCTTAGAGTTTTATTTCTTTTTTCCCTTATGAATGTTGGACTTGCCATTAATCATCTTCGGGTTGAAACACTTATTTCACCAACAGAGAGCCTGGCACTATTTCACCCATTTTACAAGACGTGTAAAAATATAATTAATATACAATTTAATAGTGTTATTCTTTTTACATTTATTTTCCTGGCATGTTTGTTTTTTCTGTCATAGTTAAATTACCAGGAAAAGTTACCCAATCATTTGGAAGTAAACTGTCATGCACACAGGAAATTTGAATATCATATCAAAGTGATGAAAATATATGCAAACATTTCAGTATGAATTCATCAATGTTTTTATTTAGCAGAAACTACCATATTGTTTTTCAAGGGCTGCCTGCAGTCATCATCACAACATATATGGTACATAAGCACACATGGAGAGGGAGAAAGAGAAACAGAGAGAAAACCACTATGAATCATACTCATTGGAAGGAAAAGGACAGTGCTATATATCCCTGCTGAGCATGGATCTCTTGCAATATGGAGATAATTATACTAGTTATTTCTGCAAATTTAGATGTTGTTAAATGGAGTGTGACTTTTTGGTCACAGTTTTGGGACTCAGGTCTGATTCACATCACAGATTTTTTATGATTAAAAAGATGGATTATTTTTTCTCTTTTGTCTCAGATTGGTTATATACAAAATGAAGATTATAACTCTTCTCCTTGCAGGTGTAAATGAAGGCTCAAGCACTAAACTGAAATGAGTAGAGCAAGAACCTACTTTCCTGCATTATGAAATGATCCAGCAGAAAGGGTAATATTTATTAAACTAACAGAGGATTAAAGACTGTATTTGGTTGTGGCTTAAAAATATTCACAAAACTTCAAGAAAATTGTATAAACAAAGTTTCACCAGCAATATGCTCAAAAGTGGCATATCTCATAAGCAAAAGAAGCACAGTGTTTTCTTTTTCAAATTAATAAAGAAGGGATTAATTTCCCACAACAAAACTTCAGTTTGAAAAGTAGCATGGAGAGTAATGGAGCCTTAAATCTATTCTTATGGAACCCAGATATGTGACATTTACATACTTCTGGAATCTGAAAAAATGTTCAATGAATTTTGAAATTTTCACTGATAAGAGAGATGACAGCAGACCCAGTAGCTGGTAGATAGAAAAGACAATAAATTCTATTCCAGCAAAGTCAGTTTATTACATAGCTCAGACATGTGGCTTTCATAATCTATTCTAAAGAATAAGAGATTAAAAGATAACAAAACCCAAATGTATTCAATTAACCAAGAGGTCATATTAATAATTTCCTAGCAAGTTTTAATGCACTTTTCCCTCTTTTTCTCAGCATTACTACAAAGGGTTTATGTAAATTTACCTGTTTTGGGCTCCACAGAGAAGTAAGGCTGTCCTTGCAATATGCTGTAAACCACTCGAGCACTGTTGCCGTAAGTAGGATCATCCGCATCAGTGGCTGTCACTTGAACCACAGAGGTACCTGTAAAATGTTTGAGGGACTGTTGCACATGAAAGATAGAAAAATCTGAACTACACTTACTCTATATTCTGTGCCAGTACATATCTGGAACAGTGTAAGGTGGCTTCTTCACAACGGTTCATCATTTCCATGCTGACTCTGTTTAGTGTATCAGGTTCTATTTGTAAACAAATAGTATTATCTATTACAGAATTCATCTTCCCAAACAGTCACAAGCATTGACTCACAGCAGTAAAAACTGTCTCACTCATTAGCTCCTCCTCTCTATCTCTGCCTCTGCTTGGTGGAAGATATGTCAACAAAATTTCTGTAATGATGGTGAAGCCTGAAGTCTGTTTGAGTATGAAATACAGTAGTAGTAGTTTTCCTTTTAAGAGAAGTCTGCTTGCTGAATTGTAATGACTCATTAGAAATTTGTACATACATATACATTTTTTACAAATTTTGATAAATGTACACAAAATTATTGTTAGTCTATAAAATTATTTACTGCTTCATAAGGAGATTGCTGAAGAATTTCTTTCTCAGCTCAGAGAAAACCTAGTTAAAGTTGTCTCTAAAATCCTTTAAAAAGCAGTAATTTCCCTCAATAATCTGCAATACTAATTTCCTTCAATATATCTGCAATATCAGTTGTGGTAATCTATTGTGTAAAGATTCCTTGAGAAAAAAAAATGTATGAGAAAAATCTATTTTAAATAGATTTCATTTTGTAAATGAAAAAAAAAAAGTATCTTAACAGGAATAAGAAAGACGAATTTCTGACTGGCTAATGAGAAGGTTATGTTTTGTGAAGACGTCATTCTGCATCCAGCTCTTATTCATTATGTTCTCCATGTCAGTTCCCATTTTTGTTCTAGACAACTGCTTTCATGGTGTGTGCTGAGAGCAGAATAAAATAACACTTGGGCGCCAGGGCCTTGGCCGTGTCACCATCCTTTGATAGACAGAAAAGATTATTTTTTCTCACTGGCAGATTGTCTGTAACATTCAGACCTTCCATTGAACAGCCCAGGGACCCATTTGGAGGTGAGATTGCAAATTAATATTGTATCAATTTAGCAGATGCCCACTAAAGGTCTTCAAGAGAAGATCAGATAGCTTCACACACTTTATTTAGACACATGATTAGAGAAAAGCATTTGTTAAACACAATGTTCATTTTCTGAAAGGACATCTTTTTGACATGTGAAAATGAGACCAGCAAGCCTTGAAATCACTTTTTACGAACAAACTGAAATAACAAGTGTCCAGGGTGAACTTAAATAGTATTCTGGTCAGTTTTATTTGGAAATGTAAAGTTTTTCTTTCAGGAAATGGGAGAAAGCTCTGAATTTCTTTTTATCTTATACAGTATATCACCCACCCATTTTCCTCATCTTTTCCATTGTCAGGTAAGTAGAACATCATAAATGGAGCCTGGGACTAGGTTGAAAATTTGGAGAAAGGATTAAGTGCAGCCCTCCATAAAATGGAGCAGACTGCAAAGGATATGTCCTACTTGAAAGAATTCTGACCAGAAATGATCATTTGTAAAAAAAATTTATTGAGGTTATGGCCTAGTTAGCCCACATTCCTGATCTCTATTCCTTAAGTATCCATGACAAAATAGTATGGTTGCAATTCTATTTAAATGCAATTTTTCTGTCTTGTGACCAGCCTAATATTTTTGGATAGGGAAAAGTTTCTTCTTGAATTTTGCATGCAACTATTAAGTAGATGGAAAGTTTAAAAAGAAGATTGCTAGGTAATCCATCAAGTAATTTATCAGTTATGGGACTTAAAATACATCCATTTTCTGTTCACCAGTAACTAAGAGCTTTGATTCAGTATGTCAAACTGATTTTACAGATTACTCTATAATGTAATTTCATACAGGGACCTATTTTAAACTTGCCAGAGTCTATCCAGCTTTTGAAAACAAGGGTATCATAATGACTGTTTGACATCCTGTGTTCTTTGTGAAAGCCAGGCTTACCACACTTACAAAGTCACTATGCCCTGCCAATGAAGCTTACAATGTCTGCAAATATTGGCAAAAGTGCTTATAAACCTCTCATACAGTTATGTCTTTCCCCTGTTTTTGCTGCCTTCAAGGGCCCCAGACTAAAACAAGATCAAAGAAATTACAAGCTCTGCAATCTCAGCACGGATATTTTTGAAATGCTGCAAGTTTAGAAGTGCATGTTTGCTGTAAAAATCTATTGATGTAGCAAACAAATCCTCTACATTCCAGGAGACAAATAAAGAATTTGATTGTCTCTCTCCTAAAATACATGAATCCTTCAGAAAAGGGTGATTTTTAAGTAGAAATTCTAACATCAACTCTTTCTGCGATAATCACATTTAAATGTAATCAGTAACTAAAAAACAATGATACTTTTCCAGTCCTTCTGTGATCATCAACTTCTTCTAAACGGCACTGGGGATCTAAAGATCTAAAACCTATGATATTGTCATTATTTCTTTATCAATTTCACTCACACAAAAAAAAAAAAAAGAGCTTTTGAAGCCTCATGCAGAGAGGGAGATTTCTGCACATTTTTTTCAAGAATATGCAAGATAACATAAGGTATTCTAATTATGTGAAAAGTCCTATGTGTAGGAAATCTGTTCCAAGGAAACAAAATGCACAGAAAGATCTATATTTGAGGATTTCCAGAGATTTTTTTCCAGAAGAAGCAGATTGCTCTTGAAGAACAGGAATTCCTTCAGAGTATGATAATATTGCCATGTACTGCTGTCCTAATCATTCTGCAATGGATTGATGTCAAACTAAAATACTTACTTCCCTTTTAAAAAAACCCAAATCATAAAGTTGTAGGGATACTTACAGATAGTAAATAAATATAAAAGTGTGAGGGAAAATGGGTAGTTGCATTGTAGTTCCAAGTACAACATCTTAGAAGAGTTTATGTTCCTGCACTGAAATTTTCTTCCTTGTGTCTGTGAATGCTCTGCCTTAGCCTCTAGCAGAGGCAGTGAGCTGTCATACCTGCATCCAAGGTTAGGATTTACAGGTAACAGGGACAGTCAAGGAAAGGTACCACACCTTTACTCCATCCAACGAAATGAGTGTTCCAATAAATCCTGTTTAGTCACCATTGTTCAGAGCCCTGGAGTGCAAATATAGACAAGACACTGACCCTACCCCAAACTTTCATTAGTGTCTTAATATAAACTGTGGGTTTGCAACTATAACTTAAAATATTACTTACAGTTTCTGTATTTTGTATGGGTTGGAAAAATAAACATGCATTTTTTATTTTAAAAATAGCTTTCTCTTTTAAGTATGGATTTCTCTAAAATTATTTTTCTCTACAGTTATGTCTTTTTAAGAAAACTTGAATATCTGTTCATTAAAAGGAATTCTACGTGTAGCAACATCATAAACTTTTTCAGCAATTGTAGTAGATACGGAGAAAAAAATATGTGCTGCTTATCAAAGTGTTCCATATCATTCTTTCCTTGATAGTAGTTAGTTACATACTTAATTCTGTGTGACCAGCACAGTTTTTTGATTTTATTTTCCAGAATTTTTAAGATAATTTGTAACATGATATTTAGTAGCTATTGATAGACATTGCTTAATTACAGTAATATTAGAACTTGACCTATCACTCTGATATTAAGGTAAATGGATGGAAGGATGTTTGCAGAGATGACCTTGTATTTAGAATGCTATTTGCACTTAAATTTAGCCAAGGCTCAACAATGTTCCTGACACTGAAGAGATTAAGCTTTTCCATGACAGGAGGAGAAAAAGCTAAACAGATTGCTGAAAATTGAGTTGGAGATCCTTCAAAGAGATTCATTTTGAATCTCTAAGTGTATTATTTTAGAAATATCTACAGAGCTTTTTAGAAAAAAAGTTACTAGCTTTTTCTAGTAATTTGCAGGATATTTTATGCAAATTTTGAAATAATGTTTTATGAAAAATGATTCTGTGACTTCTGTTTTAATATTGGTGAGATCATTCAAAATAAAACTAGTTTCCAAAACTAGAATAATTCAACAAATGCATAATTTTTAAACTGCACAAACTCTTGTCAATTGAATTTTAGCCACAAATTGAAAATAGAGCTTTAAGGCAGTTATTAAAAGTATTAATTTATATCAATTAACAATGTGTGCTATGTCTAACATACAATTCCATGATGGCATCACGTCTCTACATGATATCAGCTGCTACTAAAAACATTAAATACCTTTACTATCAAGTTTTCCAGATCTCCAGCATAATCCTTACATACAACAATCCAGACTGGTTCTGCTTGGTACCTTCTGGTATTTCTATGCTTCCGCCACCAGGTCTCACCCACAGCTGATGCAGCAATGCTTCCACAACCTTTCCCCTCCAGGAGTGTGAAAGGGGAGGGTCAGAACGCTCTTGAGCTCCTCCCTCCCATCCCACAGCCTCATTACGTTGCCTTCACTTGGCAAAAAAACTCAAGAATGGTCCCAGCTAAGCAGCAAGGTCAGACAAAGGGAAGCAGAGGTGGCTTGTGCTTGGAGAGAGACACTTCATGCAGACTCTCAAAGCCCACAACACACTGTATCAAAGATGTAAGCCTGATATAGTGCTTTTGCTTTCTTTTCTTTGTTATATAATTCAGATATTTCAATCCATCTCAATCAGGGGTAATAAATAGCTAGAGATATATTTGTTGTGCTGGGTAACAAGCAAAGCTGTTGATATGGCTGGAGAGAAGAGAGGATTAAACAAAACTATGTTGGGCATTGGAATTCTCATCACTACTTCCCTCGGTTATAACTCAAACAGACCAGTATCCTTTTGTTTGAAATATAATGCTGCTCAGTTTTTTAAGTACCAGACACACTCAAAAAAAAATATGACAAAACCAAATCCTTATGATTTTCAGATAAGCCATGTCTTTGGGGGTTTTGCCATGAATAGATTTATATGCCATCAGGATATTTACTCTGTTCAGAATAATCAATATAATTGGGCCTGACCCAAATATAATTTAAACCTGACCTGAAGTCATTTCAAATAAAAGAAAAAATTGACTTCAATTAGCCTTAGATAATGTCCGAAAATATTTGTCAAAAATACAGAACCATTATACTTGCATAACCAGTCTGTAGGTTAAAGGTTATAGTATTTCTAGCTTTATAGTTAATTTGGGTTTATAATCCTGTTATCTCTTTCATTTCCTTTAATATCCAATTAAAAATCCTTGTCATGGATACAATTTTAAACAAAATAGGAGAGAGATACTTTGTATCTCCTTAATATTTCATGGATGCTCTAGGTGATTAATTAAAAATTATGTTATATGAATAAAGTATGAATTGCTGTAACTATGTAAGACAAAATGCGACAAAGTGCAACAAAATGTGACAAAGGAATTTCATGTTCATCCTTAACTCTGTAAAAATGCAGTATTTGGTAGGTGTGTGATACTAACCACGAAGATGTTTAAAATGTGCAGTTTCCAGGAAGTTCATGGATCCAAAACTACCCTTAGCTGACACAAATTTCATGGAGTATACAAGTCTCAGTTAATAATTTTGCATAATACTTAAACTGAATTGAAAATACATTTGGTGTTGTATTGTCCATGTGGGAGAAAATTTTCTTTTACTCCTCTGTGATGTAAAGATTCAATAAAATATGCAAAGCATCTCATTTTGAAAAATAGTCCTTATATTCTCCACTGCAAACAGTGCACAGCCCATCTATTGATTTCCAACATATTTTTGGAACAAATAGAGCATAGGAAGGAGTAGAGGCATGGATTTTAGGTAAACCTCATATATCTGTAGTCATTGTCTGTACATCAATATGCCAGTACAAGAAAAGACAGAGGTGATAAATGCAAAAGTGAAATATGGAGATAATTTCTTTTCAGATCATAAGACAAAAGTGGAAAAAAAAACCTAATAGTTGCTGAATGCTACATTTTACTTAAATAATATTATTCTAAAGTAAAAGGTCAACGTATTTAAGGAAAAAAAGACGTATTTTAACATAACATATTTTTGAAGAGGATTATTAAGGTTTTACAATCTTAGATTATCTGTTGTCTAGATTTTTTCAAAGTTCAGAAGTAAAAAGATCCCAGCAACATATCACAACTTCACCTCCTCCGTGTTACTCTGCAAAAGCTATGGTGTCCTTCTTTCTTCCAAGGCTAATATTGCCTCTTCAGCCATCCACATAGTGCTTGAGTGACAATGAGCAAATGCCAAGTATCAATGAGAAATAGTGTCTATGTTCACTGCTTAGTAAAATAAATGTATAGCAAACTCATTAGCAATATTTTACTTATCTTCTATTGACTCCTAAGCTGAGTTTCACATATACAAGCAATGTTTGCTACTGATTGCTGCAGGACGCTTAGGTAGGTAAGATTCTTTTTCTCTCTAGCTCCAATTTAGATGCATTGTTTAACATTCAAAAACATAGGAGATCATACTGAGGAAACTATAGCAAATTTTATATGCATCCTTACTGTAAGACTACCACATTTTAATATGGTTTAAAATCAGTTAAGTAAAGAAAATCTTTATTTCAATCACCACAGAACTCTCTCAAGCTGAAGTGAGCCCTTCTATATACATATTTGCAGTAAAGTAAGATATTTTGTTTTGGTTTGTATTTTTTTCTTTTTGTTTTATTTGAGTTTTTGTTTGTTGGTTTGTTTGGGTTTTTTTTGTGTTTGCATTTAGAATTTCATCTTAAACTAACATTTACCAAAACATCTCTGGGCCAAGCCTTAATCTGGTCTGAAAGAGTCAGCTTTCAAAGGAACAGTGGCACCTGACAATGGATGAGCATTTGGTCACTTTATAATGAAGAGATAGTGGATTTGATTTTTAAATCCTTCCCTAATTCAAAATCAGGAAAAATCAGCATTTCTTAGTTTCCAACAAAGGGTCTGAAATCTCTAAAACACATTCTTCTCTGATTTCAGTAGAACTTTAAACTATCTCAAGTTGTATCCTGGTTCCTGCTGCTTGACTATATTCCCCAGAAAATGGAATTTCAGTGTAAGAAAAAAAAATCCAATAAACTATTGTTAAAATGTACAAAACTTACAAAAAAGATTATGCTATTCACTAGCAGGAATTTGAAGAGTTTGTTATGAATGGACCTTATCTGAATGAAATTATAAATTATAACATCTGAATATCATAACATAGGTGTGAAACTTATTACTGTTAATGGGAATTATAAAACAAAGCCTCTGGGCCCTGGAATGAGAAATGCACCATAAAATGATTATCTGAATCCTTGCATAGCTATTTGAGTTTCACAACATTTTTGAAAGGGTAAATACTTAATCTAGCATGTTATTTCCAGTTTAGTCTTGAAATATCTAACTGTTGCAGGTGCCTCATAGATAATTAAGTAGCTTAGTGTGAAACAGTAAAAAATAAATGAAACTTTTAAAAAGGCAATAGGAACAAATTTCCCACAACACCAACAGTGTATTTTCCACTTACCCACAGGAGACATCTCAGGAACTCCAGCAGTGTAGGGACCATCCAGAAATTTTGGCTCATTGTCATTGATGTCCTGAATCTTAATGACGAACTCAGACTCTGGCTCCACGGGTTTATTAGTCAGCCTATCTAGTGCTTGTGCTCGGAGCGTGTAGTAGGCCTGCTCTTCTCGATCCAGCCTCTTTGTAGCATGAATATCCCCCGTGTTCTCATCAATAATGAAAATGGAACTTGCCCCTTCGCCTGACAAGATGTATTTGATGGAACCATCTCCTTTATCAACATCAGAGTGAAGCTGGTGAAAAATTGATGAGAGATGAGATTAACTTACAAGAGAGTCAGTGGCATGGAGATATGTAAAAATAATTCCTATGTTGAGCAGTAGTACATGAAATTTTATTGTTCCTGGAAATACAAGCTGAATGTTTATCACACACACACCATGTGAGGGACCATAAGAATCTGTAAATTTGCTCCTTTAAGCATGAAAACTTTATTCTTTCCTGCAAACAATCTCACTCTTCTCATGCCAGATTTTTACATAGGCAAACACATGCACACAAATAGTCATAACTGTGACTTTATTGCTCTCTGAATTTATCCACATTGCTCACTTCAGCTTATCATCATTCTGAAGGGTGAGACTTCAAACAAATGGCAGTATAAACTTCATGTCAGTGTGTATTTGCTCTTGTGTGCATTTATGTATTTCCTCATGACCAGTGACAGAATTCAACAGAACGGCATGAAGCTAAGTCAGGGGATAGCAGGAAGGTTTTTCAAAAAGAGGGTGGTTGGGCACTGGAGCAGGGTCTCCTGGGAGGTGGTCACAGCACCAAGCCTGACAGAGTTCAAGAAGCATTTGGACTATGCTCTCAGGCACTTGGTGTGATTCTTGTGGTTTCCTGTGTAGGGCCATGGGTTGGACTTGATTATCTTGATGGGTCCCTTCCAGCTCAGGATATTCTATGAGTCTATAAAATGAGGTAAAATATACTGGTTGATAAATTGCTCACTACTAACTGATGGGCCTGTAACTTCAATTCTTCACTTCCATATCTTCCTTTTCATTATCTAATTACAGAAAAATGCAGACGCTGAGAAAGAGCAAGGTATCTTGGCACTTTTGAAGCACATAGCATTGAAAGCCAGGTGCAGTTTCCCTGGGACTACACAAGAAATATACTTCAGTAGCTCAAAATGTATCTTCCATTAGAAAAAGCAAGACAAGTTTACAAAAATATTTTTTTTTCCTCATCACTCAAGGTATTTTAACTTACAGAGTAGGATTCCACAGTTTTCTAGCTCTTTTATGTTCACTGAATTTCATCTTCCTGTTATAAAACACAGACTCAAACACCTCTTACATACTTCTCAAACTTGCATCAAGAGTGTAATTGATCTGGATATCAAGTTATAGTAACAGGTGCATATGATATATTTAATACTGTACAAGGGAAAAGAATATCAGTAAAATTTAAAGTACTTCTTTGCTTGTTAAAAGTGGATCAATTTGTAAAGAGCTGAAGACAGTGTTAAATATGCTTGGATTTTCTATCTCATATCTTCTTTGTACCTGTCCTAATTCCATGTTATCTTGAGTTTGGAGGTATGTCCACTGTCATCATCCTCATCATCACAATTCCATCACTAACTTTTTTTTCCCTCTGTTAGGAGTATCACTGTGACAGTACTCACTTCCCAAATACATGCAGAAAATTGTTATCTTGGGCATGACTTAGCACAGCTACAAAATCTTTTAGTATTTCAGCAAGGAAGTGTTCATACTCAGTTTTGAATTTTTCAGCTGGATAAAAGCTGCCTATTTTTTACACATTATTTCACCTACACTGTTTGGATATCTCATACTCATGCAATTACAGTGCACTCCTCTCTTTTAAGACAGAAATGTAATCCAGAGCTTTGGGCTGGATTAGAAAAACAGAAGTAGCGTATTTAAATCAGATTAGCTATCTTATTTTCAAATATGGTTTATCCTTATTCTGTTGCTACCTAAATCCAGAGACACCTAAACAAGCCTAAGATTTCTTTGGTGGAGTTCCCCAAACATTTAAAGCCCTGCTTCTCTGCACACTCAGGAATAAACAATGCTGACACTGTGAGCAGGCCAAGGTAAAATGTATCTCACATTCAGGCTCTCTCCAGATCCACAGCACTGAGTATTCCTCAGTTGCAATGGCTGGGATCTATTGAACAAACCATACCTCTGTTCAACTCACACATCTGACAGCTGGGACTTTCAATGCTTTTTCAAACTTGACTGGAAGAAGAATCCATCTTCCCTACAGAGGAGAAGTGGCCTGTGCAAGTAAGAATCTGTCTCACTGGTCTTTGATTTTGTTTGATTTTGTTTGACCTTTTTTTTCCTTCCTCTTTTCTTTCTCTAATTCCTGCTTCAGGGTGCATAAGTCTCCTGTGTGCTACAGAGTCTACAGTCTAGACTGAAATGCTGAACATCACATTACACAAGAACTGAGGTTATGGGATAAAAAGATTAAATGCCTTTGTCTTTCTTAAGTGATTCTGTCTTCTTCATACCCTGTATTGTAGCTGTTCTTTCTGTGGTGGCTGAGACTCACATTCTCCCTGTAAAGGCCGTTCCACCTTTTCTGGCATGCTTTAGGATTAGAGAAAAGCAGAGGACACCAGCATTTCATCAGGCAGAGCAGTTTTCTGAGTGTTAGAGATGTACAAGTAAATCTCTTCAAGCAGAGAAAGGAAGGTTTCTGTATCTCAGTTGCTGAGAGCAGCACAGCTCTGTCCCATGGGGTGGAGCTGAGCCCATCAGCACACTACAGTGGTCTCAAACTGCAGGGCTGCATAGTCTACCCTTTACCTTGTATCTACATCCAGCCCTATCCAAAATAACTAATCAGCACTAATCTTAAAAAAATAATACAAAGAGACCTTCAGGGCAGGGGCCAGTAAATCCTTGAAGATGCACTGAGCAAGGCTTTCACATCCAAGGGAAAGGAAAAATTCTGTAGCTTCAGCCTTTCCCATTTGCTCGCTCAGTGGCTTACTGATTAACAGCACATTGTTCTTTAAGGAGTTCCACTTTGAGGTGCATAAATCTCCTCATGGATTGCACTACAGTGGCTGGTGACCTGAAGTGAAATGCTGAGCAGAAGCCACATTTTGGAACGATGCCTTGGTAAGAAAACTGCTGCCGCATGGATTAGTAAAGTGATTAGTGAGGACCTTTGTTATTCCAAGGTTAAGGCTCTGAAACTGCAAACTTCTTTGCATCTTTTATTAAAACTTTGTCCTAATAAGCATTTAAAAACTGTGCTGGCCCATGCTCAAATTAGTAATGTACCATTCTCTACCTACTTAACCACAGGTAGGTAATATAGCTCAAGATTTAGTTTATCTTTGGCACTATGGAAAAATCAATTCAGTGTAAAGCGCTCTAAAGAGATTTTTTTCAACGCTTTTATGTGTTTTTTTGAGGAGATCTGAGAAAACTTAAAAGTACATTACTAGAGAACAGTGCAAAAAAAGAAAAAAGTACTTTGCTGAAAACTGAGAATTTTGATGCAGTTTTCATGTCACCTATATTCCAATTTCATACAATATAATACTTCCATACAGTGATCTTCAAAGTCATTAATGAAGAGCCATCAGTGCTTTGCAACTATGAAGAAAATTTTTGAACTTTAATGTTCTGTATCATATTCACAGCTCTGCTACTAACAAACATGACTTCAAACTACCTGGGGTTCCAGGTATTTAATTTAACATTGCAGGAAGTGAGAAGTACAATTTTTCCATATAATGTTGTCTTTAGAAAACACTTTGTACATTTTTTGTTGTTGTCAGGTTTTCTTGTTTGCTTTTGTTGTTGTTTTGGAGTATTCTTTGCCCCCTTTTTAATAGAAGTACATTAAATAATAAGACCTAGGATTTTTATTTGTTTATGTTATTAATTTGGCAAGAATTATATAGAATTATATTAGTCCTCAGGATAGTAGGACTTTGCAGGAAGGTTCCAGAAAGCATCTATATCCTTGCCATCTACTAGCTTATCCCATTTTCTACATGGCCATACTTGTAGGAGACAGAACTGCAGCTTAATCTGTAGCTGCACATAGGGACTATGACTTTAAAAGTAGAGAGCCTCAAGACAAAGTTACTTTCAACTTCTTCTTTCAAGAGACATGGAGGAATCAAGGATTCATTGGGTAAATATAATCTAGTTCCATTCTGGGTAATTCCAGATAATTCTTCTTTCAGAATCAGTTTGCCATAGATATTGTAAATAAAACACCATGTTTTCAGAAAGAGGAATGATAGAGACAGATGTATCCTTCCAATTAATTTCATCCATTGCCACCTCCATACAATATCCATGATGATGACTCTCCAGTTTGCCTTCCCTTTCAACTAGGCATATTTTCAGTAAAAGATTCATGATGCAATTCTCATATGTTGATCCTATAGCTTTTTTATTAAATACGGCATACATTTAACATGAAGACACTAAAAGTTCTGGGTTTGTGTGATCCCTGCATGTACAAGAGTACATAAGAACAGGAAAGGGAAGCAACAATCCTATAGAGAGAGATGATGTATTTTTTTGCCAGGAGGATAACTTTTTATGTGCTAGGAAAGTTAGCAGAGAGCAAACAAATCTAATAACAAAAGTCACGTAAGCCTTGTTGAGGCAGAGGGACAATGCACATAAAAAGTGCACTTGTTCTTTAGAAGATAATTTATTGAGTGTCATCTTTTGACACTGAACTCAAGCTAAAAAACACTTAATCTCTTTAGACTCTCAGTTTTAGAAAATACTTGCTTGGATATGTGTGAGAGAAGGAAGCAGCTTCACTAAAGAGCAAAGGTGTTATTACCGTAACTCTTTGAAAAAGCCCAATTTGTTTCTCATTTTTTTTGGCCATACAGCAATATAGCTTAGTCTAGTGTCTCCCCTAATGCATTTATGTCTATGTGGACTTTCAGGCTGGTGATTATTCTAGGGAAACCTAAATAAAATACTTTTTTCAAAATTCCCAATACTCAACAGTTTCTAGACATTGCCTATGTTAAGGCAAATGTACAACCAAAGATGATTTCCTTTTGTATCACTTGCCATTAAAGTACTAAAGCAGCATTTCCAATAGAGAAGGAGAGTTATTTTTCTCAGTAAGGAGAGATACTGCACTGCATTATTAAAAGCATTTAAGTACTAAAAGCAGCTTATCTGGCCACTGCTCATCTCTTGTATGTCTGAATATGAGGTTTGCTCTTTTTCAGATTTTCAGTTCAAGTTCCTTTAAAGCAGGTGCAATGTTCACATGTCTCTCTTCTCCGATTTCTCTTCCCTAAAGATCTATCTTTGCTTTTGCTTCTCTCTGTGACAGCATGATTAATGATTCATTACAGAGTTTATAGATTATTGGTGAAGAAGAAAATCAAAGGGAGAACATGAGGAGCTGATGGTTTTTTGACACTAACAGAATAACAGAAGCAATGGAGAGAGAGAGATGGACAGGGGAAACATTAGAAGCTTCAATACAATCTAGCTCCATTGCTCTCTGAGACCACAGGAAATGTACCCTCCTTTGCAGAACTGAAGAGTTTTCCCAAGGAGGATTTGCCTTCTCTGCATCCCTTTCTTTCTCTCTATGAAAATAATTAGAAAGGGAGGAGAGGAATGAAAACTGCCTTCTCCTCACGCCCTGTGCAGCACCCATTGTTATTTGTGATATGGAACTGGCACAACTGAAGCTTTTTCCTGCCTCCTCACAAAATGCAAGGAGGCACAAAGAATCAAAAACAGCCACGAAAAAGGAAAAAAAGAACTCCAAGCCAGAAGCAATCTTCTTGTCCATTTTATAACCACAATTTACTATCACAAAACAACTGAGAACAGATTGTGGGAAGAACAATCCTTTCTTCATGCCACCTTCTCCCCTTTATCCTTTCTGGGAAGACTTAACAAGGGTATATAAAGATTAAGTGTGTAATTTCTAAAAGGCTAAAAAAAAATCTGGTGATTTGAAACAAAACCATGATTTTTCCATTTCTATTAATTTTGGTCATCACAACAATCAGGTTCTTAAAATTGCTGTTCTTGGACTCCATATTTACTATGGTTATATATACAAAGTTTTCAAATCCCCTTTCCCCTTAGATTACCATTGTTAGTATGTGTTTTGTGATGACTCATAAAATACTAGATATTTTAGGGGTTTTATCACCTTTTTTCTTTTTTTCTTTTTTTTTTTTATGTGGCACTGTATTTCTCAGCTATCAAGATAACTAAAATTCAGTGCTGGTGCTTTGAAACAATTTCAATTGAAATAGTAACTAGTATTTAAAATTCAACCTAGACATTGTGGTTTGCATTTCAGTAAAATCTAATGTGCACACATACCACGTTTCTGTAATGTCTAAGGACTTCACAAACACATTAGTTACTAATAGGATCATTGTTTTCAGAGGGAGCCATGAAACTACCATTCTTGTAAAATGAAACCATATTTCAGTATCAACAGCCTAAGACATCTTTTTAAATTTATCTTTCAGTCTGATTACAGAAGTCATGAGGGAAAGAAAAAGATTCCTCAGCATTTTATTGATGTTAGCAAAGGCCTGTGATTCATATAATTGACTTCATACCCAGGCACCAGTGAAAGTATTATTCAGTAGGTAATGATTTTCTTATAAAAGTCTATTCTCCAAGAAGTGTTGAGAAAGTGATAAAGGAGCTCCTGGAGGGCTTTTGTTTGCTTTTGGTTTTATTAATTTATGTAAAACTGTAGTATAGGCCTAGGGTCAGAAAGAAATAACCTGGTCTACATTCTGTGCTTTCAGCATAACAGATAATACTGAAGACAAGGGATGAAGTCAATATAAATGGCTATACCCAAAACTCCAGCATGTTTAATTAGAGCTTGAACAGAAGGAATACGCCTGTAATACTGCCAGAGTTTCCTTGTCTCAGCAATGTTGTCAGCATAGTAGGGAGCCAGCACAGACAACAGTGTCACTGTGGCACAATTTGCCACATTGATGTACAGGCAATTTCATGCACTGTTTTGTTGCCTTCAGACTTGCTCTTTGTCAGGCAAGTGCAGAGACAGTCACGAGGGAATACAGCAAGGTCTCATGCTGCAGACCACAGTATAACCATGTTATATTTATCCAACATAACACGTTGGTGACTGGGCTACTAAAAATATGGTCAGCCCAGACAAGACTTCTCTTCTAACTTGATTTAAAATATCCAAAACAGTGTCTGGAGTGCTCAGAGCTGATCAAAGACCTAAGAACTTCTGAGATAATTAAGGTCCAGGACATTTCAGAGATGTCTTCACCTTCAGCACTGACCCTACAGGCTGCCTGAACTCAGTCTGCCTCTGAATCATATTTTGTTTTGACACAGGTAATACTAGGGTCCTATGAATGGCCACAAGGCAGATATATATCTGCCCAGGATCACCACAAATGCAATGAAGTCATCAGAAATTACCTATCAAATGAACACATTTCAGATTCAAGGTAAAACTGAGGCACATCCCTTTGGAAATATCAGTTTTCATCCCACAGATTGTCCTTAATTGTCCTCCTACAATCAAAATGTATGACATTTGGTGTAATTTGAACCTCCAAGATCTTTATATTTAACAGTATATAAAAACCAGTGAGAATAAATCTTCATCTACAATCAAGGTATTCAATCATTATTAAGAAAACAGAGAATGAGGTAACATAAATACAAATGTTTAACAGGAAAGGGAGGAAAAAAATTAAAATAAATAGACAAATAAAAGGTAAAAATATTCACAAACCAAAAGCCAAAGTGAATGTATACATCTGAAGTGCAAGAATTGTATTTCAGGGTAATGTCATATAACTATCTGCATCTTCTTTTCATACACTGCTTAATGCAACAACATTTTTACCTGAATCTGGTCAACTGTCATTTTACTGAGGATGTGCAATACCACTACTCCAAGTGTATGAAAAAAAATAAAAAAAAAGGAGGGAAAAAAAGAAAAAAATATTGAAATTTAAATTGCTATTGGTTTTCAAGTCCTGAAACCAGAGGAGAAAACAAAATAAACATGATAAATGGGCAGGGAGAGTAACATAACTGTCAGCTGACTTTGAATGAACTAAGCATTTTTCTTAAAAAAACCTCAAACCATCCTTATTTCTGCTGTTAATGCAGTTTTTGAACCCCTTCTTTTCTGTTACAGAATGCATGTTTCTGTGCCTAAGAAACTAAAATAGTAAGAATTTGTATTAATTTACTTATGCTTTTCCATCATCAAACTTGGAATAAACAGTAAGGTTTTACTATTCCCTTCTTCCTCTGTATTGTTTCCAAAATAAAATATTCAGAGATACTGATGGAAGAGTTTAGTTAAAGCCTTTATACAGCCCTTATACTTTTAAGTGGTGGATCAGTGCTTCAGGAGGATAATAATCTTATCACCTCAGCCACATGAAGTGAAGTGAATATTTAATTTTGCCAGCCTTTCTAAAATGGGGGTTAAAGAGGAAAGGGAACAGTGGAACTTCATTTCCTTGATGGCTATTATTCAAACAAAATTCAAATTAGAAGTACTAAAATTCTAAAACTTTCACTTCATAATATTCCAGTTAGCATCTAAGTAAGCCCTTAAGGCTTCTAGGCTGAAGACAAGGTTCAGAAGAATAGTTCCTCTAGAAATAACTGATACTGTCATCTAAAGGCTAGTGAGTTGAATAATTAATAGGAAATACTGAAAACTTGATGTGCTAAGAGCATCCATGTCACATTCCTATGATATTTTTTCTCTTAATAATACTCAGCTCTGTCTGTAGTGTTCTCTCTCCTCGTGTATACTCATATAATGTAGCTCTTTATATAGAGATTGTATATCTATACATACATTTAAGTGCCTGTATGTACATGTACACATGTGCATACACACACACATGTACCCTTCCCTTTACTGTCTTTTTCCAGTCTCTGCAGCTGCTGTAGTCACAAATCTCTGCCTTTTCCACTCCCCAGTTTTAATAAGAACACAAAATGCCCTGTGGGGACACGGAATTGTGCAGCCAGCCCATTAAGTTTACTGCAGCTACAGGAGAAACTCAGAAGCAGCTGCTGCTGTGGATGGAGCTGAGTGGGCATATGTAGCTAGCTGAGTATTCTTGAGGAGTTTTAATGGGCCATCATCCTGACATGTCACTCCCCAGAATGACTATTTGTCATTCACTCTCTTAAAAAGACAGTTTGGCAGCTTTGGGAGGTAAAAACCATCTGCATACTGTGCATCACCATGTACTAATTGCATAATATTTATTGGGGACGGGGGGAGAGTGATACTGTATTGTAGCACCACCAAGAGCCTATAGATAACATAACATGTTCATAACAAGAACTGGAAAAAAGGAGACCTGTTTTCCCCTCACACACTGGCTTCAAACTTTTCAGAAATTGGCTTCCTAGCATGGAAACAGACCACACTGTTTGCAGACAACATGCACACTGGAATCCTCACAGAGCTTTTCAATATTCAGCATTGCGTGGGTTTTTGGGTTCAGTTGTTTTCTCCTTTTTTTTTTTTTTTGTGGTGGTGGTGGTGGTGGTGGTGGTGTTTGCTTTCTTTCCCACACTACTCGCAGTCTATCAGTATATTTTCCTAGGAGAACTCATTCTAAACATCTCAGTAAAAAAACAACATCATTGACAAACCAACATAGAATGGATTTGCCATCTGACTTATTTTATACAAAACCAGCTGTTTTTTATTCAGATTTAGCTTTTGTTTAAAGAAACCAATGACTCAGACCTCATTTATACAAGTGCCTAATACAATTAAATAATGTGAAAATATCACTGCAGTGAAATTCTATTTACAAATTCCTGAATGTTTACTCTTACTAGCTCTATTTTGGGTTTTACTTCTTCCCCAGGAAAGGGCCTAAGTTCATTTCCATACATGCCAACAGCATTTCCACATGATCCATATCTATTCAACTTGCTGTTGTATACTAAAGTGACGGATTTGCTGGTCCAGTGGTTTGATTTATTTTGTTGCCAAGAATCACTGAAGCTGTAAGACGAAATTCCCTTAAAGTCACTACACTCTATTTCAGCAGTATAATAAATTTGTTTCAAGGATTCTTCCTTGCTGCATTCCCCACATATGGCTTCTATGAATGTGTTCAGGCTTTAAAAATGTAGCATGGCAAACAAATACCAAAGTTCCCAGCATACTTCATAGAAGAATATCTCAGAGGTAGCAGATGTCCATGGGCTTGAAAAGTTTATGTATGTATGGCAGCTTGCAGAAACATAACCTTCAAGAAACTTCACTCATTCTTCCTCTCAAATTACTTCCTCACTATACATAAGTAATTTCTGTTTGCACGGTATTAACATGCATACAGTGAAGTACTGTTTCTTGAGCATGTATTTTTCTTGAATGAAACACATACATAGATGCAGAAATATATATATTTATGGTAATATGAATATTTTCCCTTCTTATACCACTGTACATATTTCTATTAGTTATTTCAGTACAATTTTTATAGTTAGTTAGTTAGTTAGTTATTATGCATGCATGCACTATCCGTTATATCACAGAAAGAAAGGAAAGAGTGTAAATGAAGCAAGAAAGGCAATAACAGAATTTATGTGCCTTCAATCATGAAAAATTAATGCTTTTACTTTTTTCTCTCTCCTTGAAAACAGAAATAAGACATTAGAATACAAATATTGTAATAGGAAAATTGTTTCTTCCATAATGCTTTTTCTACGCAGCCGTAATAGTTTGGGCCTAAGATTTCAACCATGGAAAATGAGAGCACATTAAAGGATCTATTTTTTCATCTCTAATTCTGTAATCTATAGAATTATCTGTAACAGCACTGCAAAGGAAAAATAATCATACACACCGCTTGTTTGACTACCATATCAACAATACCAAATGTACAATCAAAAATTCATTTGGTTTTAAAGTATTTTCTGAGATATTTACTTATACTGAATGTATTTATTTTAGATTGGAAATTATACTTCCCATATTGTCTCTTCTTTGTCAAACTACTGATCTATAGTTTAGAGTGATTATCCTCTTTCTGCTTCAACTATCCAAAATAGCTTGTAGCATTGCTTGGTTGATAATGATTTTTCTCATAGGAATCTGCTTCCAAAAAACATTAGTATCAAGGACTAGACACCCAGAGGGTGTAGAGCTTTGTTCATTTGTTTTCGTTTTGGTTTTATGTTGTATCAATTCCTCACATTTAATTTGCTTTTGAAAGTTTAATGCTATCAAAGATAGACTCATAATCTTACCTTATGTGTTAGTGGGAAATGCTGACATTCTGACAGACTGGAAGAAAATGGTAAAATACCTAACTGTAAAGCACTGTAGGTAACTAGGGTTAAGTGTCTGGAGAAGTTTAAAAAGTACTGGACTACATAAAAGAGTATGATCTGATCATTTTAGGGGTTAAAGAATTGCAATACAGAAAAGATGCAGTTAACTGAGTCCACGTACTCACTAATTTCCTGAAAACAACTATGGACTTCTTAATTAATATTTACAAAGCTGTCATAACAAAACAGAATTTACATGTTGGTCTAAACACTAGTTTTAATTTTTAACAAAAATGATAGTACAAATGTCAGGATAAGAGCACTTGTTATTGTGTTTTTCTTCTTAAAAATTAAATTCTTATTGTCTTTCTTTATGCAATTCTATATGTTATAAAACAATGCAATACTTGATGCTGACTTTCATGAAAGATATAGTCAACTTTAAATTTGCAATTTTCCATAAGAACAAATTGGCTATATGTTATAAAATATTTCACACCATCCAGGTATTTTCCAAAGCATTTTTCAGAAATCTAATCCCATGGGTCTTCTCACTAAGATCAATGGGACTACTCCTAGACCTAAAGTGCAAAATTAAGATTTTGACACAATGCCCACATTGGACATAATTAATACCTCGGAAGGCAAGTTGTGGAGAAAGTCACAACTGCCCAGAGATGACAGTGGGTCAAAGAAATTAGTCAGTAACAAGGAATTTGTACACAAAATTTTGCTATAGCACTTTAAAATTAGTGAATTATTTCATATGTAAGGGGTGGGAGTGTATATCCATAGTAAAGCATTATAGTTTCATTGCTAGTATGACAATGTAAGATGAAAAGCCAGTGCATGGCCAAAAAAAGTGGAGAGTATTAGATACCTTCATGTAGACACTTATCTTGTGTCTTAAAATGAGCTCAGGTTAAAAAGAGCAAAGTAATTCCTTAGTTAATTGTTATCATAAAACACAGCAGTTGCTAGTGTGTTTACATTTCATTTAGAATCTCTTTTAGAGACTGTCTTGATAAACACCCTAATATTTCTGTGAATGTTTTCCATTAACTACTGTGACCTATTTCTAACTCTGCAGTAAAGGTAAAAGTAAAGGTAAAACACTGAATGAAAAATAACACGCTCTTTTTTTTCAATAGACTGTAGGACATTTTTTATTTTCTTTCCCCTACTACTATGTATTTCACTGAAGGTAGCTTATCATATTGATTTTTACCCAAAAAATATTTCTCAAGTCCATCCATACACCCATGTATATATTGGCTTGTTAGTTCACAGCCCATTGTTCAAAATTCACTTCAAAACTTAGGGAAATTTAACCTGGTGCTACATCAAATTAAACCTGGTTTAGAATTTCCTAGGTTAGAAATTATCCTTATTCATGTGGATCATGTCAGGACTTGCTTAACATTCACAAAAGCTGGTACTAAGCATATGTCTGAGTATCTTTCTGAAACAGCCCCCTAACCCCTGTTCATAGAGGGAGGTTGCTTTAATGAACATGTGTGTCACATATGCCTAATTATAAGAAGCAGCATTGAAAGATTAAGAGATTTCCTAACATAAATTCACACAGTAGCTGTTCAGTATTCAGAACGAGCTAAAGCAGAGTATGCACAGTAAATATGGACACTTGAAAGTCTTCTTGAAACTGTTCAGATCATTTAAAGTGATCCTTTGTGAATAGATACTTTAAGAAGTTTGATTTCTCCCTAGCTTTTTTTTTTTTTTAACCATTCAAACTTGCAGGCCTGCAAGGATTTTCAGATATAACCAGACTGATCTCAAGATAGTAATTCATATCTTGAGAGGCACAAGATCCACAGGATTAAGGGCTGGGAAATAAATGCTTTTAATGCCCAGGTTTTCTACTTCTTTTTCAGAAAATATTTGAGGGGGAGGATAATGCCTCATTCAAAACATAAAAAACTGCCTTAACATGAACAATACTAGGTTAATTGTAAATCCTTCTAGCTTAGAAGGATTTTAACAGTTCTATGTAAAAGGCAGTGCTCTCCTAGTGCCTTTTTCTATGCTGGTGTTTACAACAAGCATTTAACAAAGGAAATCTCATCAAATTCATCTGAAGTCATTATAACTTGTTTCCTTAAATAATATTTTGTAATTTCAAATGATGTGAGTCGATATTTATGATTTAAGATTGAACTTCACTTGTATTAAAAAAAAAACAAGGATATGAGATTTGCCATGTACAACGATGATGCCAAGATAATTTCATCTGTTTTCACCATAACATAGTCCTACTGTATTTCTTACTCATTGCTATTAAATGTCAATGTATGATAAACAAATTTTTGAGAAAATAGTGAAATTGAAGAAATTATTTCACACTGCTTGTGTATATTTGCTGAATCTACCTTAAAATTCAAATTGTGCAGACCTGTTTCCAATTCTGTAAGCTATCTGAATTCCACTAAAAATTTTAGTGTCTTCTTTCAAAACTGATTTTTGAGGCTTCTAGTATTTCACATATATTGAGAATTTTCAATTTCCATAGAGGCCTCTCTGATTATGTAAAATAACATGTCCTTTTGACACTATAAAGAACATTGATAAGGGTACATAACTCAAATTCTTACATGGTCTTTGATGAAATTACACCACTCTTACCTAATGATCATTTTCTTGTTGACCCCCTTCTGAGTGAGATTTGGTTCAATGAAAATAGTGCTCACAGTGAGAATGAAAATACTCCCTGCATCTGAAACATTGTGGTGAACATGAAGGTACAGGAGTTACTAGAATTGTGCATTCTGTTAGCTACAAACAATATCAGTCATCTGAATTTACTCACCTCTACCTCAAACGTTGTAACTCAAGTGACTGCTACTATTTTCTCTGTCATACTTGTGGTGTACCATCAAACATCTCCGTAAGAGATCTTTTTTTATTGTATCTGATTGTTTCATTATAGTATCTGATCCATTTTATAACTAAATCTGAAAACAATTAATTACTCTTAGAGATTAGAGTTTGAATCAGTATAATACTTGCCCCCAGCAACCAGGGCTGATCTTTGCTAAGTTTCACTTGACACAGCATGTAAACTTCTCCACCAGATTGTCTGAGCGCTCTCAAAGCTTAATTGATCCAATTTGCATGTCTCATCCTGGCAGAATTGTGCATCATTTCTATCCTCTTGGACTAAGTGATCACAATGTAATCACTTTGTATACAAAACAGATGCAAAGTTTCCATCTCCCTTGCATGAATCCATATTAAAGCAAGTCTAAGTCAACAAACAATCTGATCTTTCTGTATTTTTATAGGATTACTGTCTCATTGATAGGCCTTCTGTCACCAATTGTAATGTGCAGAACTTTATACTCAAGGCATTTCCACTTTTGTCTCGTACCTTCTGTGTGGTCCATTAAAATGATCATTTCATTTATGGAAGTCCCCTTAGGGAAGTTCTATAAAGCTTGGTGTAAATCAGCACAGCTCCGTGCACTGAAAGAAAGGTACAATTTCTATTAATTGAGGATCCCATAGTTTAAAGGGAAAACATAATTAATTATATCCCTATTCATTGGCCTCTGAGCCAAATTAGTACACTAACAGATAGTGCTAGACTTTTATATTTCTTAAAAGGAAAATGTTATTTTCAGTAAATATTTTTCAAATAATAATTGCTTCTGCACATGAAAATCTCTTATTTATTTTATTTTGCTGTACACTTTCCCTTCAAAACTGCACAAGTTGTCATATAAACACAATGTCATTTTAATAAATAGTTATGTTGTTCACAAAAAGCTGAAAGTTACCTTTTGAAAATAGCACAAATAAGAGTTTCTGCAAAGAAAAGTCACAAGCAGATTACTCAAATTAATAAAGTATCTTCAAATCACTAAAATCAAACTTTCTGAAGTGGACAAAAAGTTCTCCTTCCTAATGTCACTAGTGATTTGTTAATAGAATTTATATTCTCCACCTGTCTCTAGTTTATATATGTGTTCAAAGGTAGCTGTGTTTCTTCAGCCACACTATTTCCACATATTCCAACCTCTTGAATCCATTGTCCAATAGTACCCCTGGTCTTCTGGGAGTTTGTAGCTGGCTTATTTTTTTCCTACATACATCCTTTTAATCACTTCTTCCACTTTTCTTCTCTCCATTAATCTCTATTCATATTTGCCAAATAAAATTCATGGGAAGGCAAAGAGATTGTTCAGATATTTTTAAAATTTGTTTTCAGTGAACAATACATGAGAAACTCTAAAGTATGTTGTTCACAGCAGTCATCAATCACTGGTGGTCACTGTTCATGACAGCCCAAGATAAGGAATAACCTTCAGTTTGCTCTGCAGCTACTTTTAAAACTTGTGGAAGACTGGTAAAACCAGTGCCTATATAAGAGAGCAAAGGAACCAGAATATACTATTAAATTCAGTAATAATTTTTGTCAAAGGTAAAGCATGCCAGTTCACTTTTAAAACCATGCTTTTGTGTCCATATATACACAAAAATAGTGGTACAAGTGGAAGGGTAGTAGTTCAACAGCAAATCTAGTGAATTCAAAGGTAACTGGTAAAAAACAAAATTAATTAACCAACCAGCCATTTATTCATTAAAAAAAAAACGTGAATTAGGACATTAAAAAGACCTTCTATTAGTACGCAGCATGATAAAAAGTAATAGTATAAAACCAGCAATTCCTTTCTTTGTCTTGCACCTCAGACTCAGTGAACAGGTCATACACAAGCTGTTAATATTGCAATCTTGGTTGAATCTTTCCCCTGGTTACAAAAGCAAGTAAAGCCCCTGCTATCTTCAGATTCTGTTCTAATTTTGAAAATGTAGGGCCCCATA
The DNA here is from genome assembly GCA_003676055.1 of Chloebia gouldiae. Classification (NCBI taxonomy): domain Eukaryota; kingdom Metazoa; phylum Chordata; class Aves; order Passeriformes; family Passeridae; genus Chloebia; species Chloebia gouldiae. The sequence goes on from QUSF01000001.1 coordinate 16,416,529, forward strand.
GCTTACAACAGGATTTTGCAGGTGTCAGTGGAACATAACAAACAAGTCTGTGGATGACACTCAGTTTGCTGTCTCTCAGCTGTATTAGCTCAGCAGGACTAATGGCAATAATAAGTGGGAAAAAATTATCACTGGAACAGGCAGGTGTGACTCACACATAGAGTTCATCTACTGGAGCAACACAGGATAATTTTATGCAGTCTCTTTTAAGAGCAAATTGTCTGCTAGTCTGTAAACCATCAGACACATATTAAACCATCATATTGTTTGTATGAGTTTCCAAGCCAATGTGAAGACTCGGGGCCCTGAGCAGCCTTTGCCATGTGACAACCTACTGCTTCTTCTGACACTCCACCCTGAAAGTGTTTAAATACTGAGATAAAAGATTTAACAGTATTAAATGCTTTTGTTGAGCCCAAACTTACAGAAAAACATCAGAGAGGGTCTATTGATTACTGAGACATACAACTCCAGGAATATATAAAGAAAAACTCTTACCTTTCCTTGCAAAACATAATTTATAAAATGATGTTATCCTCTGCCAAACATTATTAAATAGTACCTTAATATTTAAGAAAATCTACCTTATTATATTGCACTAGTTCTGTTGCAAACCAAAGATGCACTTTGATTTTGAGCTTACACTGAATGTACTGCTCATCCTCAGTTGTATCCATATTTTCACCAGATTCAAGTTACTATGGAAGGAACGGCATCTGTTTCACTCCATGACTCTCTACAATGTCACATATACAATTTCTGCTGAAGTTCTCTTATCTGTAAAGGTTATTTGCAGGTACAGGAATGTTTGATTCCAGGAAAATTTGTGATATTGCAGCTCATTTTGTTCACTCTAATAAATTTAACTCTTCTAACCTTGAAGGTGAATCTGCAGCTTTTCTCCCCTTTATCCTGCTAATTACTTTACAAAGTAATTTTCAGAAAAAGATAATCTGAGTCAAAAATTGTTAGCACATTCTGCTAAAGCCTGAAACTGTGTTCCAAAATGATATTTACATTTTAAGTATAATAAAAAGCATGCATCAAACAATCAGAACTGGAAGGTTGACCACTGTCTAAAACATATACGATAATATAATTTTAGAAGCAAAGGTAAATATCTTCCCTTTTTAATATGGTACATAGATACAGACCCTTATATCCTTGAATCAGAAGGATCTGTCATCAGGGTGGACGTCTTAATCTTTCCATCTTCCTCACAGTCTCATTTTCTGCTTGGCAGGTATTTTGGAAGCTTGACAAAGCACCTGGGCCCTCAGTCTGTATCATCCCACACATAAAGCAGTCATTGACTTCACTTTGTGCTACTAGAAGTAAAATTGCCAAAAAAACCCAAAAATCCAGAAAGATGGCTTTGTCATCAGACTAGCAGAATGGACCATCATTGTCTACCCATCTCTGCTTACTAAAATAAGAGATGAATGGAAATTGTTGAATGTGATACTATGACTTAGATAGTATAGAACAGCATCTAATTTTGACAGGACATTGAAATGAATCTGCATGAAAAATTCTCATGCAGCCTGAAGGTGGGGGAAAATATAGTTACATTAAATGATCAATGTTAAAATACCAGTCTAGAAAGAAAGGTGTCTACTAAAGTTCTGAAAACCATGGATGTCATTATTTCATCCCTTTAGCACCCAAGAAAAAATTGCCTTGTAAGATGCAAGCTGCCTTCTTAAATGGCAGACCAGAGAACTCATAATTTTGATTTTTTGCTCTTAATTTGGAAACAGTCTGGACATGGTCCAGTTACTTCCCTGGCAGCTGCACATATTTGCATCCTTACATCCATCTGCTGAGAGCTCAGACTTGCTTGGACTCCTCCAGATCTTCATGTTGTTTTTCACTTATCCATGCTTTATCTTGACCCAGTAATTCTTGGAACCTCTATGCATAGAATGCTATTCTGTCTTATCCTGTGCTGTTTGGCACACTGATGCTCACGTTTTAGGCTTTTTTTTAACAAATTCCAAATTCTCTAGCCCTCTCCAGTAATGTTTTATAATAAATATTTACATCTTTCATTTTCTATTCATTCCTTCCTTAGTCTCATTAAAGAAGCATAAAAACTTGTTCTACTAGGTTTTGTCTTGATGATATTTGCTTTTGATGTCTTGTATCACAGATTACCTTGCTCCACATGGCATTTTCCTCTTTTGATTAAAAATGAACTTTACTTACCTTTTTTTGTCTCCTTCAAATACATCTGCCAGTTAACAGACCTAGTCCCCTGTATATTTCTAAAACCTGGATGTTACTGGATCTCTGGCTACCTGCCCTCCTTTTCCATCTGTGTTAACATAACCAAATCAGACCTGCTTTCTAGAATCCATGGGGTGGATTGAGGTGACCAATGTGTGATCCATACAGATGCATATAGCTTCTTTAGCAGAGAGCATAGGGAATCAAGACCTACACTTAAGGTGATTCTCATCTCAATCCCTGGCTTCATTAAAGAGACCATCTCTATCCATGTGGATGATAACAAGGTTGTCGGGAGTAGTCAGCATGGATTCAGTAATAGTAATTCACACTGGACCAACCTGATTGTCTTCTGCAATGAAACAACTACCTGGAGGGATGGGGGCAGTAGATATTGTCTACTTTGACTTCAGCAAGGCTTTCAGCACTGTCTCTCTCAACATCTTCATAGGTAAAACCACGAAGTGTGGGTTGAGATAGTACACAGTGAGGATCATTGAGAATTAGCTGAACCAGAGGGTTGCAGTCAGTGGCACAGGGTGTATTTTAAAAATTTGCCTAGTACTGATGATCTTTTATTCATTAATGGCTTGAATGAAGGGGCAGATGTCTCCTCTGAAAGTTCCCTGATGGCACAAAGCTGGGAGGAGTGGCTGATATCCCAGAAGGCTGAGCAGACCTCACTGAAAATATTCAAGAGTTGTCTTTGCCATGTGCTTTGGGATGACCCTGCTGGAGCAGGAAGGTTGGACCAGACAAACTCTATGTTCTCTCCTAACCTGAGCTATTCTGTGATTAGATTGCTATAACTTAATCTAAATTTATTTTCTCATTGACTTCTGTTTTTCATCAGGCTCCAGAGTGATAAAAACAAAGAAAAATGCTTCATCATGTTCCTTCCCATCTCACACTTATTCTTTGGCCTACTTTTTCTTCTCTTTAACTTTTTCAATCTCTATTTTCCCAAACTAAAACAAATACAGGCTAGAATTTTACATGTTCTTTGAATTTTAAGATAAATCTGATGTCAGTGTAAGTAGGAACTATTCTTCAGTGTGAAGTCTCTCCATTGCTTCCTAGACATATATGCCCATTTGTGTATATGCTTCATCAGTTCTATCCTTCTAATTCCTGCATGTTTGCTCCATAAAACCTTGTTTGATATGGCTTCACTTGGTTTGTCAGTCAAACAAATGGAAACGTTTCAAACAATTATTTCCATCACTTTGGGACTGATACTCAGAAGTATGCTTGATTCAGCATAAAGATAAAAAAAAAAACAGAAAAGCAATAAGACTTTAAGATTCTCAGCATGGTAGCGGATATGAATTGGCAAAGAAAGAAACTAACATGAATAGTGCAATTTGAATCTTACAATGAGAAAGGAAGTAACAGTTTCACTTGGCTTATTTCCTGTTTAGATGAAGCAACAATAGCGTGCTTTTGTTCACAGCTTTTCACTGTCAAGAAGTTATTCAAAAAAAGGAGGGTATGAATGAAAGAGCAGTATGGATGAACACAGGACTACAGTGTTGACTCAAGAGGAAAACCTTTTAAAAGTATTGCTTGACTAAGCAATAGCTAAGTGGTAAAGGGTGAAAGATGGTGGGAAGGAAAACAAGTCTACATATGCAGGAAGATTATGAACATCCAGGAGCAAGGGGAATTATTTAAACAGTTTTTAATATGTAGACTATTATATGTAGAATTACAGCACTGCCAGTTAAAAAAGAAACATAAAAATATGCCAAGCACTTTTCCAAATGCCTGCTCTGCCCATATAATGTGTATAGATTGTGTAAGAAAGATAAATTAAGCATTTTGCTAATTTATGGCATTACGTTTATACCATGATTATGGAAACTTAAAAATGACCATCTGCTTTTCCCAGCTGTGTCTGGAAACTTTTCATTGTTACAGGATAACAAGCTAAAATTCACCTAACACAGCACCTGCCTACCTTGTAAGGAAAATAAATTGCCTGATTGCCTAGTCAGTAGGGTTACAATTTGGTACCACAGTATGAAATGTTTAAGCAGCTTATCATCCTTACATATGTAACTACCAACTACCAGATTTTCCATATTTTGGAAGCATTTCAAATGAAAAATACCTTTTTGGGTTCAATTCTTCTCACATATACTCCAGAGCAACGGAATTGCATGTCTCATTAATCTGTAAGGTTACTTTGCATGATTTACAGAAACAGAAAACTAAATGAAACAGTATGACTCTGGCAATGTTTTATGGAATTCACGCAGAGAAATCTTACATCACCTAGAAAATGTCGTTAAATTTCTTTCTTTCTACTCAGAGAGGGCCTAAGTATTTTCTGTTTTGTAGGTAGAATATTACATAAGAGTGTCCTTAGTTGTTCTTAGTATACACCTTTTCACCCACACACAATGCCACAATGCATCCCTTTGGTGCTTTAGGAACATTAATGTACTATATGAAAGGAAGCCACTATTTCTTCACTCTCAAAATGTGGAATATGTTGATATGAAATGTTGATATGTTGATTATGTTTCAAATCTATCCTCAGTATTCCTCTTTCACTAACCTACAGAATAAAATATCAGTTAAAAATTCAATTTTGAAATGACCACATATTTGTATTGCAACATGAATACTCTCAAATGGTCTCCTAGGCTGAATAAAACTGAGCTGAAGATTCTGGACTAAACTTCAGTTACTCTATAGATAGCATAACTTAATAATCAAAACATATTAAAAAACTTTTTGCCTTCTTCTTGAATGTTTAGAATTATTTTCTTCTCCCAGGGAAGGACTCTGAAAAAGACGGCTTGAGACCAAGTCAGTAAGGCATATTTTGTGTTTCCTGGTACATGAGTAATGTTGCATGAACTTCTGTATGCAAAAGACCTATATCTGTCTTGGCATTCCTATTTATCTGGAAGAAAAAAATAAGGCTCATTCTTTGCTATGTTTATGACTTCTAGTGTGCTACTACCATATTATATGCCTTACACTTACATAAATAACAATATTACTTTTGCAACAGCACAGAGCTGTAACATCACCAAATATTTTTACGCTGATAGAACTGTTAATGGTAGTATTACTTTTTCAAGAACATCTGCAAGAAATAAATATATTCTTCAATTTTATGAATCTATTTACTGATTTTGGTGATCAGTATCTGTTGACAATGAGCTTCTTCATTGGCTAAATTTACACTTGCCTGGAAAGGTTAAGAGAGTTCCCATTTATACTTTGAGCTCAAATGAATTATAGTTCGGTGTTCACAACATTTATTTATGTCATGTAAACCACCCCCATGCCTATTTTTAACTGGCTAATCCTCCTTCTTATAACCTTGAAATTATGAAAGATTAAGCATTATGACATCCTCAAACTTCTGCTCTTGGTATAGGCTGGTACTCATACCAAGACTGTAGTCTGAGCAATTGGGACAGAATTAGAGTTCTCCTAGAGCACACACTCCACTGCCTTGTGTTAAGAGGTACTTGTCCCTAATTTGCATGACAGTAAGTATCTCTTCCAGTGTAAAAGTGACAGAGAAGGTGCTGGTAGCATGAGCGGCTAATAGTTATTGTAAAAGAACTGAGCAACTGAGTGTATTAACATCCTTCTCTCAGCGGTTCCACTGTTAGCATTGTGCTCAGCTATCTCTTCCAAGGAAATGCATAGTGCTGAGAGAATAAGATAATACTTAAGAGAGTTCCAGTACTTATCATCAGTGTATTTATGTAGAAGCCAGCTTATTGCACACAAAGGAACCTTTCCCTGATTTCTTTCAGAATCTTTAAATATGTTGTCCCTGGTTCTCCCTTTAAGTGGTTAAAGTTAACACTGAAGCATTGACATATGTACACAGGTGCTATTTTTTAAGTGATTATTGGGAAAAAATAAGAGGGGCCAGGAAATTAAGAAATGCAGTATAATATTTAAAAACAAATGTGAAGCAAAGAAGAAATTCAGCAGTAGAATTATGACAAGGAAGCAACAGTCCTGGCAGCACTTTTAGATGCTGATACATGGAAAATACTAAATACATGAAATGAATGTCCAATGAGTTTGTAGACAGACACTTATGGCTAATAGGAGATGCATAAGTGAAAAAAAAAAAGGCAACATGAAAAAGGTAGTGTGACAGCAAGCTACAAGATGTAAAATTATAAAGCATATGCAGTCTGATATTTTGAAAGCAATTGGAAAACATCCTTTATTTTTACTGGTCTGAAAGAAGATGTAGCCTTGTACTAACATAGACATTAAACTTCACTTAGAAGTTTCAAACAACTTGTCATCTATAAACACTGGGACGTAAAGTCAGGAAAGAGTTCCCTAATATATGTTCATAATGTTTAAAAATGTTGCATGAGTCTCATTTTCAGAAAAAGAAATATTCTATCTTCATAGAAAACTGCACTAGTGACCCACTGTTCTCAAACTATTTTCAGATGTTGATTAACACCATAGTTCTCTGAATTCTGTCATTGCTTCTTAGTCTGCTATTAATTCTTGCCTTATAAGACCACTGCCTCAGAGCAGGGGTTGTGTTTGCTTGCATTTTAGATAGGAAAATAATTCATGAATAGACTTCTTTAGTCCTAGAACGATGCAAATACTCAGAGTTCTTGATAGCCATAGTCTTACAGTGCTGTATTTCTAATGCCATTAACAAAGAACTGTGAGACAAGAGGATGGACATAAAACTGGATGCTGGATGACAGCCAATAACAAGAGCTAAGGGACCAAGTACAATCTCTGAAGATGAAAAGGAGAAGGAATGTCAGCTGAAGCAGCATCAGCTTGACTGACATCAGAGCTTTAAATCTCATTCTTTCCTGAAAATAAGGCATTTTCTAATAACCAGCCAAGCATACAGGAACCTCTCATCTACATATAATTGCAAAATTAGCTTTCACTGTTGCTTTTCTATTTTGTCAGAGACTGATAAAATTTAATTTTAAATAATGCCTAAAAGACATCCAGAGCAGAGCACTGCAGGTAGAGCCTCTCATTCTGCTGAAATACAGAAATGGTATTACAGGATTACATAAATAGCATGCCTGTGCCATTGAACAAAAAATTGCCACGAGGGCTGCCTAATTTACTGATGTTGTCATCACCTTCACTAACCTTCCTCTTCTGTAATGGCACATATTAAGGATCAATGTTCTATATTATAGAAAGAGATCAAAAAGCTACATGTTCTGGTTCAGTATCTAACTGTAAGTCTCTCAACTCTATTATCACTTTTAATAATGAAATTACATGCAAATTGTCTTTTAGTGCTTGGGCTTGTGAAATTGTCATCACTTTAAGTCCCTGGCATAAAACCTTCTCCAGTATCCATTCAGCTGTGAGAGAAGAGGTCTTCCAGTAAAGAGGAAAGAGGAAATTACACTGTAGCTGTTCAGGCTGATGAAATCAACCAGGAAAAGGCAGCAGATTTTAGGTTATCCTTTTAGATAATTTTTCCTCTGTGCTTTAATCTCACCATTCTCCCCAGAGACACTTTAGCCCTGCATGCTAAGGAGGGAACATTTGGATTTTCAGTCATCTCTCAGTTATTCAGAGTAATCCACATAAATTATAGCATGGAATAACACAAAGCCCACAGTGAGTATCCAGCGAAGAAAAGTGTGTGATACTTGGACTGGACAGAACAAGTTGAGATGGTAAAGTCATACCTGTGCAGTACACTGAAGCATCACCTCCTCAAGACTTATTCAATACATAAAGCAAGTAAGCAGTACTTAACTATTTTGGCCGTTCATTCATTCAACTTTCAGCACTTGTGATAGGAAAATACTTGACAAGAATGGCATGTCCCATTTTACTTAAAAGGTCAACTGTTATCAGTTTTCATAGCACAGAAAAGCAAAGAGTTTCTGAGATGGATAAATATCAGAAATACAGCAGATTTTCTTTTTCCTTTTCATAAATGGCCTTCTGGGAGTATATAAAACAACAGTGCTTCAAAGATTACGATAAAAGTAAAGATAACAGAAATAGAAAGGGAGGAAAAAATATAACAATGGGGAAGTTTCTTTTTGAGTTATTATGCTGTCTGTTTTCCACACAGAAGCCACAAAGACAGATGAAAAATAGTTGGTCTGATTGTTATGTGTTTGAATGGTTTTTTCCAGAACTACTTGGGGTGGAAAATGAACAAAAATCTGCAGAGCTGTTGGTACTCTCAGCCAAGAGCTTTCTTGCAGAGCAGACATGAACATTTACCTTGCACAGGATGCTTGGAGGGAAAAAAACACAGGCTGAAGCTGAGCAGAGAGCCCTAGTCCCTGTGGGTGCCTCTAGAAGCAGCAGGAGGGTCAGATCCCTCCAGGGAATTGCGCCTGACTAATCTCCTTCTTCACTATGTGCAAGTGAGGCAGCCCAGTTCTTTTTACCTATATTTAGCCCTTGTAATATCACCCCATGTCCCCTCCATTTCCCAAAATGCCAGTAATACTCCCACAGTTCAGTCTGAGTTTGACTGAGTGGCCAGCACTTCCACAGTACTCACTGCCTTAAAGTATTTTAGCAAAGACATTTATTATCCAACTCAGTCAAAATTCGTCAGCACATCTGAAAATGTCAGGTTACGATTCTATGAAAAGAGCCCTACTGCTGACTGCAGTTGTATGGCCTGAGACAAGGTCATACCACAGATAAATATAGTATGTGAGTAACTCTGTCACCTTATTATATATATTCACCAACATTTTGAAAAACAATGCATTAATCCAAAACCCCAGTATCCTCCCCTATCCAGTCTCCTTCCCTCCAAAATGAGGAGACTGGAAAAAAACTACCCACTCTCTATGCTAATAATAACATAAAATTCTTATATGGCTGCTTTAAAAACCCATCCTACCTGTAAGTTCTCTTAAAACTTGTAGAAGTTGCAAATGATCTTAAATTACATAATTTTATAGAAAAAGCTTAAATTCACTTCATTTTTTTTCACATCCACTTCATTCTGTACTACTCCAGGAAATAATAATGCAAATATTCACTTTTATGCACTTTTGTCCATGCTTGAAAATTGAATCCAACAGGTTTATTTACCTTAAAACAGTCAGAAGACACAGGTAAAATTGTGTTAAAGGCAATGACTCAGAAATCTAGGAAACTATAGGCTCTTAGTTCACTTATTTAACCTTATTTCTTGATTTTACAATCTAGAAAAGGCAGATTAGGGGACGTACACTTTACTTTCGCTTACATTATAAATAAAAAACAACACTCAGGGCATCTTACAAGTTCAAAGCATTATTTTTGATAATTACCAGTGAGCCTCTCAAAGTTGCGTAATAATTTCTTGGGTTTGTGCTCAGTCAAGTCTCTGGTTTTTATTTTCAGCCCTTCGTATGTTAGTGAGATCTCAAGGGAAGAGTTCAACTCAGCAAAAAGCTTGAAACTGCCCTGTAACTATACCTAAATTTAGAGTCACTGGAAAAGGAGAGTTGGTTTGGATCCTAAAGAAAACTGTGAAGCCAGCAATCAATCAGCATCTCACATGGAGTTCAAAGACCTGTTTCGCTTCTTCAGGTTTGTTTGTGGTTTCTTTTGTTTCTTTGGGTTTTTTTAACTTTTTAATAAGAAAAATTAAATTCTTACTGGGAGAGATTTTGTGTCATTATAATGTTTTTGATGAGACTGACAGTATTGCAGCAGAAAACAAATTAAAACAAATAATAATAAAAACATCCCAACCCATCAGACCAAAAAAAACCCAAACCCTGGATGTCTGATAGTTATGTAACAAAACCAAAAAAGTACCAACAAAATGTTTAAATTCTACTTTTACTGCACCCCATTTTGCCAATGTGTACCCATGGAAACTTCAATTAGAAGACCATTTTCAGCTTTTCAAATAGACAACATAATAGCATATTCAACAAAATTTTTCCTAATTTTACGTGCTTATATTTCAAATAATTTAAAACTTCTCTGTGCTATTTTTTTTCCCTAATAGATTCCATTACCATAATTTACAAGGAAAATATGGAGAAAGGCATTTTACAAAAATATATTACCAAGAAGTAGTAAACATTTTCCAGAAAACAGAAGCCAGCTATGCTTCAAGCTCAATAAGCATCACAGTTAACTGCCTCACCTCCTACATGGCATGTCTGGAAGAGAACAGTGCCTATCCAAACAATTTAATGCATTAAACAGTTAAATGCTTCAGCCCTTCAAGTGAACATAACATATGCTGTGCTGACCGACAGAAAAGAATTGTATATGGTTCAGTCCACAATCTGATTACATGTTAAGCATCTCTCAAGAAGTGCTCGAAATTACATCCAAGATGATTAAAATTCATATCACAGAGAGGAAGGACCTAAATTTTAAAAGAAGGGAATAGAAAATGGCACCAAACTTCTGTCACCTCTGACTCCTATTAGACTGAAATTAATGGAACTCCTCCAGAGGTTTCTGCAGAGTCCTATGAGAAACAGGCTCTGCTGCCTTAATAAAAAAAAAAATACATATGCATTTAGAAAAATGAAGAAAGGATGTCCAGAAGGAAGGTTGCAGTGCACCTCAGGTATAGATGTTGAGCCTTGTAAAAAAGCACATGAAAACACTGAAAAATTAAGGGAAGGACTTGTTCGGCTTAGTTGAATAGGAATCCTGCTACATTACTTACAAGGATAGGTTTTTACCCTGCATGATCATGTAATTAAAGTGTCAGCATGCAGACACCCAGGAGGACAGAACTAGTGCTGAACATGGAATTAACATTGGTATTTCACAGCTCTTGAATGATTTGCCATGTAACCCTAACATCCCCCAAATGCTGCCTTCCAACCAGAACTGCCTAGGGCTTTGTAAAATTGAATAGTGCTGGAGAGACAGTATTCCCCATTACAGCTCCATTTGCTTGAGTGTTTCTTTTTATCTCACAGTCCTTAAAAGCTAGAGGAAGGTCCCTCCTTCCTGGATGTGTAGTTAGATTGGCACCCTGCAAAACATCCTGAATGTAAGGCAGGGCAGGACTGGCCTCCCCAGAAGCGGAGCACTCTGCGAGTCTGGTTGCTGCTTCCACATCATTTGATGAGAAAAATGAGTTATGAGAGCTTTTTGCTTGCTTCAGCCTCCTCACCAAGGAAAAAAAAAAACTAAAAAAAGGAAAAAAGCAGAAAAAATCTATCCTTCCTATCCAAATCTCGGTCTTCTCTGTCCCTACCTGCCTACAAAGGATTTGAAACAAGAGTAACAATGTTTTTAAGACGAGAAGAGGGGGAGGAAGGTGGCTGCTGCTCACTTCAGAGTGGTGCTACACATAATATGCTAAGACACAGAAAGAAATTCACTTCTTCACCTTTTTGCTCCCCTGTGTGGGAATGTGGCTTTGCCTATGATTGCACCTCAGGAGCCACACAGTGAAAAGCCTCTACAGTGAGAAGGTTAGGAACTGGGCACATCTTATCTTACAAGAGGCTCAGCAAGGACTGTGTTTCCAGGAAGATGGGCTTCTTTTTGTAAGTGAAAATTTTTATCTGCTTTTCCTACAAAATGGATTGCTGGTACAAATTCCTGAGCCAACAATTCATACTGCTGATACAAAAACAGGCTGGGCACAGAATGTTTCAGGAAAAAAAAATAAAAAAGGTTGTGTTTTGGAAGATATCTGCTTGTGAATGCTAGGACTCTTGCAAAGGACGGGAAAGAGCAGACTGTGAAGCTAAAAATAACCACATGCATGCAAATATCATGTACTACAGCACTACCACAGCATTTTTGGCCATAATATAGAAATCGACTGAATATGAGAATTACTACAGATCAAAACTAGTCTTCACTCGAGTAGTGCAAGATGCTTCTTTTCCAGGAGAGAAATTCAAATTTGCAAGCCACACTTTTTTTTTGTCAGTGGGAAAGAATGCCAAATAGACCATTTCCAGAGCCACAAGAGAAACTCCAACCTGGGGACAAATTTGCCTAAAAGACAAACCCACAAGGCAACAAGAAGCTGTGTGACATCAGAATGGATACTGCTGCATAATGTAAAACTTTACCAAAACTTTCAAGACCACTGTAATGTCACCACGAGATTACATTTCTGATTCTAGCACACCTTTCTTAATAGTTCAATTATGCAAAGTACCAATCCCAATTCAGAAAAGCACCTAAACACAACGATAGCTGTAATCATGAAAGCAGTTCCCTATTTAACTTGATTATTCAGTTGGCATGTAAATTCTAAGTGCTTAACTGCATTAACACAAACATCAAGGTTTTGTCTCAGTAGGATGAATTAAATAAGCTGAAATTCATTGCACTGGTATATCTGAAGCAGTGGATTTCAGATTACTTCATCTCTTTTTCTGTAAGTGTGCTGTTGTGCCAAAAAAAGCTGTCACTCCCTTGTTTTCTATGAATTTGCTGTATTTTAATGAGAAACTCTATTTATTGATTCTGATATTACCGAGAAAATGGGTTTTCCTTTCAAAAAGATGATTACACATAAATGTTACAGAGAAACACAAGAGGGGGTTTTGTTTTGTGGGCTTTTTTTTTTTTTCCCTGCATAATTGCTGAAGGCAGCGTATTACCCACTAGCACAAGGCAGTAAATGAGCTAAGTCCCGGATTCACAGCTGTGCTCAGTGTGCTCCATGTGCAGCAACGGGCACTCAGAAAGAGCCATTTGGGATGCCCTGATGCAAAAGGGCTGGCTCTCTGCTGGACCTGTGCCCATCACAGGCGAGGTAAAGCCACAAGGCTCTCCTGTGCACAGAAGACAGTGAGGCCCCCAAGGTGCCAATCTGCCAGCCAGGCAATGTCAAAGAAAAGCAGTAATGCAGATATGCCCTCCTTTTCACTCATCACACCCACAGATGCCTGATTCTTTCTCTCTTGCTTTCAGTAGTGCTGAGATTTAGGGAGCAAACCACATAATAGAGAACTTCTTTTCTGGGACTAGCTGTTAACTCTTAAAAAAGAATACTCATTGTTATGTTCCTCTGTTTTAAAACCTGGTATAAGTAATAAATATTTTCTTTCTATCAGTGGTGGCAAAACACTTTCATTTACTGTACTCTGTTAAACAAGCAGTACTAATATGTAGAGCTCTTAAAGAAAATTGCAACAGGAACCTTGTAGTCTTATGAGAATGTAATGTGTTGCTCTTCTGGGCTAACAGAATAACCATTTTTTGATTGCATCATATAAACACATCAAAAAGCAAGCATCTGCACCCTCCAAAGTTTATTTAAATCCCCTACCTTTCCTACATAGAGTGGGTCTGTACCCATGTATTCTTCCAGCACAAAGAACTGATTCCACACCCAGCTGCGTTTGGTTCTTGTCCTCCCTGATTGAAAATAGGGCTTTGACCTGGACCTTGTGATCTCTGCTTGATTCATCCCAGAAAGACACAGGAAAAGAGCTAGTATCTGAAGAAAATGGCAAAACTCCACTTTGCCCAACTTCATCTTTTTTTTTTTTTTTTTCCCTCGGTGAAAGAGAAAACCTTGACCAAAGCAGGCACAATTCCAGTTGTCTCAGTAGCTCTAGCTTCCGGCAGGGTGTCAGCTGGGAGTCCAGAGATAATAATCTGCAGAGTGGCCGATTGGAAGATGTCACCACTGCTGAATAGCCTTCACCAAAGAAATGGTGTAATGGGTACCTAGCCAGGAAAAGACAAGAACTTTGTCAGAATTTAAATTTTTTTTAGAGAATGCAAATTCTTTGCAGCTTTCACATCATGCATCGAAACTGTTTATTCATTACTTTTCTCCTCATCAACGCATAAATACACGTAAATCTCTCAGAGTTTATAGCAAGCTTCTTGGATGGCATTACTACTGCTGATACAACTGTATTTATAGCCATAAAGTTTTCTCCTAAATGTTCTCTTAATGCACTGGTTTCTTCCAGTGTAAATGCTAAAATTGTTCCTCTTTAAAATAATCAAAGTGTAGTTATTTACAGGTTTGATATTTTCTCTTCAGTCTGCAATGGTCTCCTTTACTTGCAATTACTATGATATAATTACAAACCAGATAAAGGCAGTAAGTTGTAATAATGGAAGGGATATATCCTAGTTTAACTCTCTCCCATATAACTCAAAAGTGAAATGAAGGAATATAAGATGAATCAGAACAATTTGATTGATTCTTAGTCACAGTACACCAGATGCTATGATTTGTTCTGATCTGAACCTGACCTGGTAAAACGCCCTGAGTCTCCCTACTCCTTTTCACTACATTCCTAAAGCAAATGTCAGACACTGTAAGAAATATGTTTGAATACTTTATATATTTATACCGAAATATGCCCAGAAAGATCAGAAGATAATGTCATTTTGCATTTTCAATGAAACCTTGATTTAATTGCAAATAGTTTTCCAAAACTAGCACATGTAAATTAGTTTTTATTTTAAAATATAATCATTTAATAACTCATATGACTGATTGATAAAAAAATATTTTTTTAGAAAGACAAACTTCATTACTTAAACAAAACTCTTTTCTGTCTTTTATGACTGTGAGCCTTCTCTGCCCATGTAAAAATGTATACTTAGTATAGTGTTTTTAAAAGTATAAATTCTGTCAGTCACAACCAAACATAGCTTCGTCTTTTGGAAGAATCACCAGATAAGCAAAGCTGTCTTATACAGACATCCTCCTTGTCCAAGTGAGCAACAAGGGAGACAAGAAGCATTTGCAAAGTGCCAAACATGAAGTGGAAATAAGGATGAAATTAAAATAGATAATGGCATTAATTTGGAGTGAACTGCTGCTACTTAGGAAGCCACAGAAGAAAGAAGATTTCATCCTTTATACTTTTAATTAATCTAAAAAGTCTAGACATTAAATCACATACACATTAAACACTCTGGACTGATTATCATAGTCCTACCCATTACTACTAAAACTGAGTGAAATGCAATATCCACTCCACTATCTGTTTTCAGTATGTCAGGCTCTTTCAGCTGCAGAATGCCTATGCATTGTACTGCCAAAGGTACCTAGAGGGCAGAAACATGAAACAAATAAAAAGCTCTTCTGATTACAGACTGTATTTAAAGCCTTTTATTGTAATCCCTTCTGTGGTACTGCCCTGCACCAGAAAGGCTTTGCTGAGAGGCTGGTGGGATAAACCACAAACCCACTGAGCGTGTTTGCTAAGCAGCAGCAATTTGAAAGCTTCCAAATAGGAAAATCCAGTGTCTCCCTACAGGCAAAATGAGAAGAATAGGCAAGCCTTACCTAAAGACCCTAATTTTGAAAACATGATGCTACAGTTATAAAAGACATCACTCTAACATGGACCAAAATTCTTGCCACATCAGGATTAACGAGCAGGTTTCATCCTATTTAGAAGAGCCTAGTTTGAAATTATTAATCCCAACTAGTCATAACTCAGTTTTGATCTGGCCCTTTGGGTAAATCATGACCATATGACAGTAATTACTGAGAGGGCTGCCAATGAGTGTTAAGGAAGTAGCTGTGCATTCCCTGTGATATGTTCACTTCCCACTGCTCTGTTCAACTACAGTGTTGTTCATAGTAGAGGCTGTTTATGCATCCTTGATTTCCCCTCTCTAAGTTACATCATGTTAAAGACATCTGATATTGATAAACTGTCAGTTTATTTCAAAGAGGCAGCAGATTGTTATTTAACAGAGATAAAAATACAAAATGGATTTTCTTAAGAAATGTCAGTAAAACATTTACAATATGTTAAAGTCTTTTCACTAAGCAGTTTGAAATGCCTTGTTCTTGCTCAGAACAGACATTTCAAACCTAGAATTGCTCTAACCTTTATCTCGAACAGTGTTCTCTTATATCCTTTCTTTTACACCTGCAGGAAAGTATGAAAGCCACCATATGGAGTGCCATGGTCCCCAGCCACACGCCACAGCACAGAACTGAAAAATGCACCCAAAATACCAACTGAAAAACAGTCCATATGCTAGACAGCACAATCTGATGAAAAGCAGAATAGTCACACCTCCTGGAAAAAAAAACGTTGTTGTGGTTTACTCATTCTCAAATACTTTCACCACACAGACTCCAAAATTCCAATTATTTTTATTCAGCTGTGTGGCAGCACTTTCTGCTCTGAAACACTCTTCCCTCCCTTTTTTTTTTCTTCAGGATAAGTATTCCTATTCCTCTTAAAGCCTCCTTTTTAAGTTTTTTATTTATAGTTATTCCAGCACACTGCCTTTTATATGTGATGACCTACAAAAGCAGAAGTCTCTTGTATTTAAAATAATTTCTGTTTTGGGAATAATTCTTCATTAAATTGCATTTCATCACCTTTCTTACTGAGATGGATGGATGGATGGATGGATGGATGGATAGATAGATAGATAGATACATACATACATACATACATACATAGACACATATTTTATATAGATTTTTTGGATTAATTTTTTCCAAGCATAACTAGGACTTCAACATCACCTGTTCTATGATGTCAATAAGTCCACAAGACCACATAAGCAACATCACAGCATTCATAAAATTGAAAACTAAGAGGTATTGCTGGTGGTTTTTTCTTCATTAAGTCACAGCTTGAGTGTTCAGGGTTGCACTTGCAGCAGTGGATAAAACTAACACTGACATTGACAGAGGGTATTCAGTACTCTGATTCCAGTGTCTTCACTGTCATCTGTGTTTGCTGACTTGAGTGTGATGGCAAAACTGACCTGCGACTACTTTGTACTTTTTCTTTAAAGGTGCTCTTTTACAAAATACTATCTCTTTCTGCACAAACAAGATTCAGAATATACAAAACTGAGAAATATTTACACCTTTAATTGGTATCCTTAACTACCCTAGAATAAAAGGGTACCTTTGCAATTGGTTTCTGATCTCCCAAATGCTACTCCCCTCCCCAGATGGGGGTAAACCAAATCATATCTCCCAATTCACACTTTGCCAACCTAAAAAGTAACTTAGGCCTTTAAAAATAAAATTGTCTGCCAGAGTATTTAAAGCATTAAGCTCTAGCTTTCACATCTCAGCTTGTTTTCTCTTTTTGCTTTACATGTAGTCCTTGCAATCACAAATATGAAAACTACAATATGGTGTGTAATTTGGAGAGTATGTTATGTGATCTGTACAAGGCAGCATGCAAGGTGCATATCTTAACTGAGCAGTAACATGCTGTCCAAATGAATAGCTGTAAGAATCAAAAAAACCCACAAAACCCAAAAAAAAAACCATTAAAAAATCCACTAGATTTCCAAACTCTCATGTTTATGTTGTTAAATAGCTGGCTGATACATAAAACCGTGGAATGAAGAATACACATTTGAAAAAAAATATTAACCTTTTAATTCAATATACATCATCAACCTCACATTTTCCCCCATCTGCTGTACAAAAATTAATCTGTATTTAAACCACAGTATACTGGTATACACTACTAATCTGAATAATGTTACTACTCTACTTTGCCAAAACAATCTGCTAATGTCAAAAGACACTATTATGCACTGTCTCCAAGGGGCAATCTTGATTTGTTGAAAACATTCAGATCATGAATAAGATCCTCAACTTAAAGGAAT
This sequence comes from Chloebia gouldiae, assembly GCA_003676055.1. Taxonomy (NCBI): domain Eukaryota; kingdom Metazoa; phylum Chordata; class Aves; order Passeriformes; family Passeridae; genus Chloebia; species Chloebia gouldiae. Next base: position 16,434,295 of record QUSF01000001.1, read on the forward strand.
AGTCCCCCTCACTGCAGGCAATTAAGGGTAATTTACACCCACTGAAAATCTCTCTGAATATTTTGCTTCACTCCATAATTTCTAAAACAACTCATCACGTCTAGTGTTCATTGCTTGCATGTCACAATGAGCACCAGTAGGTAAGGACAAGTTTTAAGTCTCAGACATGTCATCCTGGAAGCTCTCCTTCCCCACATCTGAGATTTCCCCATCCCTGTAGGGCAGTTAGCTGAATGCTCTTGAGATCATCTTTGCACCACCTAACCTTTGCAGCCAAAATGCAAATTCCTGCAGACTTCTGCTCACACATCGCTACCAGTGTCACAGTGCCAGCTTAATCTATGAACCATATCATTTTCCTGTCAACCTCTTCAACCCAACAGAGGATTTTGTCCTTCAGCATATTTTGTCCTGAAGTGTTTCTAATGAGTAAAATGCTTCAGGAAGAAGTGGAAATCCAAACCCTTTTCCATTACTAAACTCTATCAGTCTGTATTGCATTACTCTATTTCGAAATCTCACTGTCAGCCACTCATTGAAGTTGTAACTGAAGAGTTTGCCACTCCTATTTTATTGCCTTCTCTTCCCTCATCCTCCCTCCTGCCCCATTATTCTCTTTTCATCAAATTTCTTTGATTTTTGATACCATTGCAAAATTTACTGCACAAATATGGACCTTGCTGACTGAGCAGCCACCACTTGCTTGTAAATCTTGCATTAGCTTGGTCAACAATGCCCAGCTATTCCATGGGGTTTTTTGGTATTTTCTCTACTTTAGTCATTCAGTAAAGTCAGAGCCAGGGTGTTGAAATAATCCCAAGGGTGACTCTTGCTACTGGATCTTGAACCATGATCCCTTAAACAAAGTAGAACCAGCAGGTGAGGCCCCTGACAGCTGGACTGCTCTCAGTGAAATATTTATGCTTTGACATTCAATTTTACAATGCCCATTGGACAGGGTGCTACATTTAGTGGCAGAGAAACTTCCCCTTTGTTACAAGCCCGCAGCTCCTCCATGTCACACATCCTAAATATTACAGGATACTCCTTCACAGGATGTGGTACTTGAGACAAAAAGGTTTTGAGAAGATAGCATGTCTAATTACAATGTCGATTGCAATGTCTGGTTATCACTTTTTTCAGAGAAAGAAAAAAAGAAAAGGAGGGTGCCTTGGAGCAAGTGAGGTGGAGACCCTATGACGAAATGAAGCTCTGCAAGTCAAGGCAGTACGATGAAACCTATTAACTCCCTGTGCCAGATGACATTACAACTACAGACCACAACCTCCTGCCGCTAACTGGCCTAAATATTCACATGGGAGATCTGTAAATGTAGTGCACATCCTGCAGTCTGCATCTGGTTATCAAGCAAAAAACTATCATTGCTCCAAACATATGGCACTGTTACACTAAACTGGCTCCAATACCCTCTGACTCAGGTGAAAGGACCTGATGAGACAACAGAAAAACACTAAGTACACTGCAATAAATTATATGGCTTTAAAAAATCATAAAGAAAACCAGGCAACAGTTTTTGGTCCTTTATACTGCTCTGCAGTTGATCATAATATTGCACGTGTCTAGAGTGCTAAATTGTTTGGGTTCTTGGTAAGTTTTTCTTCCCCACGCAAACTCAGCAGAAGAAAGATCTGTTTTTTCTAATATCATTTTCTCCATATGAAGGGGTTTTATTGGTTTTTCACCTTGCTATGGTGCATTTTAAAGACCTAAGCTGCTGGGAAGGATTATGCTAATTTGATCAGTTATTGAAAAGAAACACCAGCGGTATTTTTGGATCTGGGACCAATCAAGGCAAATATTTAAATTTCCACAAGCTCAATTTTTGCAGCCTCATTTCAGCTAAAGAACGTCACATAATGCCTAGGGATGACTTTCTTGCAGAACTGCTGAATTCCCAGAGGAGGCACTCCTGCATCACTTCTTAGAGTTAAGCCTGGTTTGACAGGAAGAACTGAAGTAACCATCTATTTTATGCACCCTTTCTCAGATAGAATTTAATGATTTTTATTGCCACAAGAAAACAATACCCACTAGTAGCATGAAAGCGTACATGAAAAAGAAATGTATGTGATAAACTAAAGGAAAAGGAATGGCTCAAGAAAGGCCTTCATTGAAGAACCGCTGAACAGATCAGATACTGAAGTCAATAGACTGAAAACACACACAAAAACTTACTAGACATCACCAGGACTAACTCCCAAGCAGTATATTCATATGTAAACCACTTGAAGTTTAAAATATTTTCTATTTTCAGGACACATCAGAGTCAATTTGTGAGTTGAATCCCTTTGAGAAAAGGCTTAGCCAGGTTTATAGCAAAGTAGGAATTTAAGTTGGACTAGAACAATAGGTCTTGCATTAGTAATGATTTTCTTCAGTCAAGTCTCTGAGTGCTGAAGAAAGATAGAAAAATGTGGGCATGTGTACGTACACACAGTCATAAGTGAAAAGGACAGGCGAAAATCTATGTGGATATTGTATCCATTCTTCTCATCAGAAAATTCACAGTTAATCCACAGCTGTACAAATGCTTTACAATTACCCTTTTACGTGAAAAAATAAGAATAGTTTGCTACTAAATCAATAGCAAATAATCAATAGTGCCTTGCTATTAAATCAATGAAAGTAGATTTAGGAGAGTTGTGAGGCTGTCATCTGACTTTTAACACTATTCTACTGACCCACATTAGTCTTTAATTACAGTAAAGTCTCCCATTATAAGGGTGAAATGTTCCTTGATTAAAACTGCGATCTTTAATGGCATTTTGCAAGAAAATATGCTATATTACTGATGTTTGTATTTTCACTCACATTAACTGACACACATTTCTAACATGCAGTAGTAGCTCAGATTATTACCTTTGATATATTCCTAATATTCCTGATAGTTTTAAATCTTTACCGAGTACTCAAACCCTTAATATCACTTAATAGTAAAAGCTGTCAGAGCTAGGCCCTCGCTTACTGTGGATTTTACTGCAATTGTTTTTTTGAATTTTACTTAGCCTTTCTTCATGACCCTGAAAAAAAGAGTGTGTCTAGATGTCTAGATTAGATCCCCTGGTAGTTGCAGACAGAAAAGCTATAAAATTTTGCAAAAGGACTTAAAAATAATAGCACATTTGGTCTCTGGGTAGTCCTTTTGGATTTGTTAAATGGGTTTTGTGTTCTTTTTTTTCTCCCAAAGATGGCAACACACCCGTTGCACTGAACTAGCTCTAATGAGGCACAATTACCATTTCCAAATATCCTCACCTCACTTCCACATCGTTAAAACTGTTACAATATTGCTGAGAAAAAATCAGCATCACTTTACAGCTGATCTTTATCTGTTGACCTGTTGTACCTTCTGAAGCTACATAGTAAGCAAACTTAATTTAGTTATGCAACTTTCATGCTACTGTCCATCTGAACAGCTCTGCACTTGGGGTTATGTAGACCCACCTTTCTCAGAAACAAAGTACCTAGCTTTCACCAGTAACAATTCCCTGCAAACTCAAATAATGTATCACAGAAACAACTAGTAGATATAATAAAGATAGAAAAGTAAAGTCACGCATCAATGCCAAAGAGAGAATGTTTCAGAAACTGGCATGCTCAAGAGTTTGGCTCTTTTATGTATTTATTTATTTGTCCTTGCTTTTAGTGTTTCTTGCTTTTTAGTGGAAAAGCAATTTATTTTCTGCAAAGCTGCACAATCATCTATGTTTTAGCTGAAAAATTGCAAGTCAGTATGTCTTGTTAGAGAGACTATGAAGTATACTCTGCCCTTTCAAGTCTCTGGTTTGGCTTGAGCAAGTTATCTATCAGAACACAAGATTTTATCCTTGCAAGGGGGAAAGATGAAAGTATCAGCATTTCAATTCCCAGAATCAGAGCACATCACAATTATCCATCTTCCATCCTTTCCCACACCCCGGGGAAGGCATCGTTTGTAGAATCTTGGCTCACCTGAACTACTTCACCTTTTGAAAGCAGTATAAAGGCTAAGCTGTATCTCAAAAAGGGATATTTTTTGCCTCTATTAGCAACTAGAAGTCTGAGGATCCAGATGACAACCCTCTTTCTACTGGTGTACACAGCCTATCATAGGAAAGCAGGACATGCCTGTGTGTGGATATGTGGATGGATTGGGGGGACAGGGCGGAGGGGGAAGGGTCAGCATCAGCCAAGCACTGCAGAGCTAGCCTTACTAGCTGAATACTAATCAAAGAAACAGCTCCCATAATTTCAACATTTGCAAACTCTAGAACATCCTTGACATAGAAGGACAAAAGCTCTGGGAAATAACTCAGGAAATTTCATTGTGTCTGTAATATTTTGCACTGTAGCATCACTGTCAGGCTTCAAGCAAAGCAAGACAGCCGCTTTGGCTTCACAGAACGGACGGAGACTGTAAGGACTTTGGGTTGCCTATATTTTGCAGAAGTCTGTGGTCTTCCCTTCCCCCACCCCACTTCCCCACTTGTCTGTGAGACTTCTCCAAAGAGTCAAGAGTGATGCTATTGTTCTCTTATTTCTCAGAAGGTGCACACGCGTCTATAATCCCGGTGCTCTCACTTTCCACCGTTTCCCCACCACACCAGGTGTTGGGTGCTCCCGGTCCCAGCCGCGCTGGCCGGGCCGCCCCCAGCCCAGGGAACGCCAAACTTACGGCCGCGGCCGCGCCGCCCCCGGCGGCTCCGCAGAGCCGCGGCTCCGCTCCGGGCAGGAGCCGCTCCGAGGCGAGCGGGCGCGGAGGAACAGCGCACAGCCCTTTCCTGCAACTGCTCCGGCCGCCCTCTGCCTACACGGGAGGGGAACGGAAAGGGGAAGGCAGGCGAGGAAAGGCACAGGTGCAGCTAGCACTTACCTGCTCTCCCTTTCCCCCGGCTGCCCAGCGCGGTGAGTATTTTAATTCCAAGGGCCGACGGTGCCTCCGCGGCGAAGTGCTGGCGGGATGCTCCCGAGGTGGGGGGAAGGGGCTGCGGGCGGCGGGGCGCCCACCGGGCATGGGGGCTGCGCGCCCGCCCGCGCACTCGCCCGCACCCGCGGGGACGGGAGCGCTGCCGCTGCTCCGCTCCTCCTCCTCCACGGCACGGCGCGGCACTGCACAGGCAGCCGCTGGGCACACGATGGGAGAAGTGGGTGCCGGTGCCAAGCCCAGCTCCGACTGGGTGCGGATCGTGGCTGCGGGAGGAGGAGGAAGAGGAGGGAGGGAAGGAGCGGGGAGGGAGGGAGAAAGCAGAGGAGGTGGGGATGCTGCTCTGGGCAGGGGATATCACGCCTCGGTGGCTGGAGCCGGCTGCCAGCTCCGTCCGAGGGCGCGCGGAGGCGGCGCAGGGACTCTTTGTACCTCCCGAAGACCCAGCGGTGGCTATTGAAGGGGGATCCAGGGAGCAAGCAGCCTGCCCGGCCCCACTACTCCCCCCCCCGCCTCTTCTCCTCCTCCTCCTTGACAGGATATACAGATGGAGTCCTTTGGATAAAAATCAGAAGCCGGGCTAGGGGGTGGGGCGGGAACCAATCTCTCTCCGTATTTGCATTTGAAACGGGGAGTTGAAGGAGAGACTTCAAGATTTTTTTTTTAATTTTTTTTTTTTTTTTACTTCTTTCCCCCCTAACCCACCACGCAATTTGTCCTACAAGCTGCGACTGAGCTTTCGAGGCGTGAAGACAAAGTCGCAAAACTAAACAGAACTTGCGGAGTCCCTGCTTTAAAGCTTTGCCCTTTCAGCCTGCCCAGCCTACCACTTGTGAAACCCACGCTCCCTGCCCTGGCCCGTCCTCCTGCCTGGCGTGGGGCAGCCGCGGGGCCGGGTCGGGGTCCCCTCTCCTGGTCCTCGGGCAGAGCACGGAGCCACCACCGACCTGCTCGGGGGACTTAAAAGCTCGCAGCCCTGCTGCCCTCTGTCTCCCTACAGCTGCTGTCACGCCTCCCCGGCCACCGTGTGTAGTATACGCAGTACAGACAGTATATACTGTGTATATCGCCGGGTGGTGGTGAGCGTAAAAAGTGAAAAATACGTTGAACAACTAAAGCAGGCGCTTTCCCAGAATAAAGGGTAGAGAGAGCGGAGAGTGCACGCCGGCAGCAGGAGAAGGCTCAGCGTCACGCTGGGGCTGGTGCCCTGCAGCGCCCACGCAGAGCCCAGCAACCCCGGAGCTGCTCAGGGCAGCCGCTCGGGGACATCAGCACCTGCTTTGTTCGGACGTGGTCCGGCTGGGAAAGCGGCAGCACAAACTTTCTGCCTCATTTCGGCACTGCTGAAAGCGTTTGGGTCTGCAGAATGAAAGAGATCTACAACTGAAACGTGATCAGCCAGGAGTCAGCACGCCTCCTGGAAAAAAAAAAAAAAAAAAAAAAAAAAAAAAAAAGCAGGCAGAGGTTCCAAATGTTGGCAGAGCTGCTGAACTGACATTTTTCACGGACAAAAATATTTTTAACATGTACTGTTTTTAGAACAATGGGCTGTACCAAGGGCAACTGTAAGAGATGCACCTTGGCCAATGTCTTTTGGTTTATATTTACCAGAAAAGCATTTTCAACATGATATAAGCAAACTAATAATGTGAATATATAGTGTGTTGTCAACACTAATAAAATAATGTGCAAATAGTCACTTCAATAATAAAAAAAAACAGCAAAAAACCAATTTGTTTGGATCACAAAGGTTTTTTAAAAATAATTTTAATTTCTGAATTAGTTATTATCTTTGAATACACAAATGCAGCATGCATAACTATTTTAATAAATGCAGTATGTAACTGTTATGTGTTTCTTGTTTTTAAGCTTCACTTTCAGATATGATTTCCAATGTCACCCTTCTAATCAGAGGGAGGCAATTCAACATCATGGCATTTGTGAACTGAAGTAGTGGTTTAAAGAGAGCAACAAGAAGCAATCTGCATTCTCCAAGTTGTGGAGTGTCTGAGTGCATGGTTCCAACTTAATAAGATGTATTCAGGCAAGAAAATCCTGAAACATGATTGCACACAGTTGCTTAAGATTGTAATTAAGGATTCGCCTTTCCTTTGTTCTCCTTCCCCCAATCCCTAATTCATCTTTTACAAGTTAATCAAAATAAGACTCTGCACTGATCCTTAGAGGACAAGGTTCAAGGACAGATTATCTTTTTTTTTTTTTTTATCATGAAATATCATAAATACCTCTGCTTTATCTTCTTTCAAGTTCATTCAGAGATGTAACCATGAAATTTTTTTTTTATCACTTAATTCAGTAGCTATGACTTCAATGATGAAAACAAAACAGTTCAAAATAGTGAAAAAAAAATCTTTGTTTGCAAATAGGATGATATTAAAAAAAGAATCTACAAGAGGTCATGAGCTTCATAAACTTCAGCAAATATCCTCAAATTTTTATTTGCTCTTCAGGTTCAAAAGAGGGTCTAAAAAGTTTTACAGTCACTTAAAATAATTATAAAGGAAGGACTCTTTCTTATTAATTTTGATTCTGATCCAGATAATGGTAATAGAAAAATAGAATAGTCAATTATCACCCAATTAAAAAGCTTTCATGTGTAGCTTCACAAAGTATTTCATGACTTTCTTCCTAACAGACATCTCTCAAGAATGTGCTTTATGTTCCAAAAATCTAGTCCCTCAAGCAAAACCTTTCATTAAGCTGTGCGTCAGTGAAAATATTTTAACTTATTTTTACTCTGTTGAAAATAGGATATATATTTTTGTCTTATTATTTTTCTAAATGCTTATGTTGTCATATCAAAATAAAATGTATGAAACCCTTTGACTTTCATTGGAGTAAAATGTTGACTCCAAGCAAAATATGTGACTAAGCAGACCAATTTAATTTCATTGCACAGGCAGAATAAAATATAAAGAAGCAATTATTCTTAGCCACTTTTGGCAATCTACCATTTTTAGTAACATAAGCAAATGTATATTTTTTAATACAATTTGTTCTTGACTGTCTTGATTGTGGGTTTATGCCAATGAGTCAGTCCATTCCAAAGCATTGACTGGATCATTTTGGCAGGAATCCACGCCTACAGCACTGTTGTATTTCTTTCTAATATATTCTGTAGTGCATTTAACCATCCTGAGAGGTACAGGTGTAGCACTTCCAGAGGAAAGTACAATTTGTACGAACAAACCTCGCACCATGCTAGACTGTCTCTTAGGTAGGTGCTGCAAAGAGTAACTGCAGGCATCAAACACATTGGTACTGGCACATTTCCCATCTTTTCTGGAATATCAAGGAACTTCTGGAACTATCAAGGATGCCTCTTCACATTACAAGTCACATAGCTGTTTTGTAGAGTGGTTCCATAGGAAGATTTAGGACAAAACATGAAACTGCACGTCCTGAAACATGCTCTTAAATGCTTCTTAGACAGTGAGAGCTTTGGTGGCCACTGCTTATGAAGGATTTTGACCAGAAACAACAAACAAATTGGTTTAATGGTTGTATTCAGTTTCCTGAACCTCTGACTGTCCCTCTATACTAACATTTGTATCTGTACACTCATTATACACATTCTGAAAAAGAGCAGTGTCAGGTAACTGCTGCCTGGGTCCTGGTAATTCACTGTGTGGGAAGAAGCAAGTTCCATTATGTGCTCAGCAATAGCTTGTGGAGTTCCTTCAATATGAAAACATATTACACTCAGAGGCAAAATGCTAACTTTTCCTTTTCTTAAAAATTTATGTGGGTAGTGATCTTTCATAAAGCAAGCAGTTGAGCTTATAGTTTAGTATCTTTTTTAAAGAAAAACATTTCTTGACACCATTAACACATGGTTTCCCTGTACAGGTACCAGTATGCTAATTTTAGCTAACCGCTTCAGCTGTCCAGAAATAATTCTTACAAGTGGCTATAATTCTGATGTGAGTATCTTACCTTCTGTATCACAGGGGGAGTCACTGTCCACTGCTGTGGTTATGCTAGCTCTGATTCCAGTCTAGAAGTGAGCAATATTTTTTATTCAGTCTTCTTTTTTCCTCATTTCTATAAATAGCAGAAGGCAATAAAATAAAGCCTATTGAAATTGAAGACACTCACAGCCTTTGACAATATGTTTAACAAAAGGGTGTCTCTGTATTTCTGTGTCCTCACAGTTATGGCTTATTTTCCCATTTAAACTTTGACATTTTTGAGACAATTTCAATGTTGTCTATATTCTAAGAGTGTTTTCCACCCAATGTAGAACCACGGGGGATGTGCCTAACAAGAACAAGTTCAACGACCTGTTCTTTAGAATATATTTTGCAGAATATCCTCTAAAGATATGCCAGCCAAAATTATATAATAACATGAACTAAATGACAGTAAATAGTAGTGGTGATTCAATTGGGAAATTTATGAGGTCACTTTGTGCATCCACAACCACCCATTCTGCTTAGGAAGTGTTACCTTATCAATTAAACATCACTGTCATGGCTCCATCTGTCCCTCTTTGGCTCCTCTCTATCTTCCCTTGAGTTTTCACAATCTTTTGATGACATATTTGTTCCACATATACTGGCAAATCCAAACAACTGATATATTTGCAAGAGTGGTATTCTTCAAGAGTAAATCTAGTTAATCTAAGTCAATGTAACTGTAAGAGTAATAATAAGTCAAAGTTGCCTGAGGTAATAAAAGTGAATGCAATTAAAAATGGAGTTGATGTTGTCAGGAAGAACAGAGAATAGCAACAAAGGGAGTTATAGGAAGGGAACTTGTAAAGTTAAGAAGCTCTAAACTGAAAATAAGTTTATTTAATCACAAGGAAGCTGCAAAATTAAAATTCTACTATTGAGGGTAATTTATTAGTCACACACCACTAAAAACAGCACATCAATAAACAAATTGAAAACCAAAAACATGTAAATAATTTTGAAAACGTCACAGGATGATGGCAAATGGCAGGTAGGCTGTCAGAAGACTGAAAAGAGAAATGGAGAATTTCATTATAGCCACACAGGAATGGGCTATTTGTACAAGCAAGGATAGATGGCTTTAAAAAGCACTAAGACCAGAATGGAGGCTGTGTGGCCAGGCTCCAGATGCTATTCGTCATATTATAAGTGGATGTACCAAGTTAGCCAGTGCTGAGATACAACACAGAGTGACAAAGCTGGCAGTGTGGTCCAGTGAGAGCTCTGCAAGAAGTATGGATTACCAACAGAGGAATAAAACAGAAATCAGCAGCACACAAAGAAAGGTTCTGATAATAAAAGGATTAATATTATTTTTAAATATTAGAATTAAATAAAAAGGGGAGGGTGTGGCTAAGAATAAGAGATAGGAAGTGAGATGAGAGGATTAAAAGGGAAACAGAATAATTAAAAACTATATTCTGTTTCATTCAAGAATGTTGTCCAAACAAAAAAATGATCAAAAATGCAGTCAGGGCAGGAGCAGAAGAGAATCCAGTTTCTGGATTCTTTGGATGGAGAAGAGCATGCAAAATGCCAACTACTTTTATATCCTTGGACCTGCACTAACATTAAAATTGTGCTAAGTTAAACAATAATTCTCTTATTAGACATCATATAACTCTTTTATGAGCACCTCTTGATGAAAAAAATCATTCAAATTGTGTTCAAAAAAGTACATGAGTCTCAGATGCGTCATGAAAGTCCCTGCTGGTGGAGAAGAAGCATCACTCTCCCTAGAATCACCCCTCTCTTTTTTTGATGTATGCTGAAAAAAAAAAATAGCTTAGATGTGTTTGTGCTGTATATTAAGATAAATTCTGCCAGGCATTCATACTGTGGCACAACTGATGCAATTTTTTCAGAGGAATTGTGATAGAGAATCACAATTTTTCTGATTCCATGAAAAGCTATACATAGGAAGTCCAATTGACTTCAGGCAGTTTTGCATGCTTCAGGGAGATTGCTACTGTGTAGCATCCATCAGAAAATCTGCAGCTAAGTTACTTGTGAAAAATGTCAGTCTATACACAATTAATCCAGTAACTTCCCATACATAGCAGGATGTCTATCTTCAGGTCAGACCTTATAATCTTCATCAACTACACAGAATTAATATGAATAATTCCTCCACTGACCTCTAAAGCCAAACCAGATGTCAGTGTTCAGATGTGATTTGTCAAGACAAGCTTGAACACTTTCACAAAAAAAAAAAAAATCAGCGATTACAGCTGCAATTTTAGAAGACTTTTCTGAATAAATGGCCTGAATTATGTATACTTCTGCATCATAACTGGTATTCAAGATGCTCGTAACCTTCCCTGTGTGAAAACTTAAGCTAGAGTAAGCAATTTTTTTAGTATTATTTGTAGGTTTTTCCCCTGACCATAGCAAAGATTGGACACTCAGAAAAACCCTCCCAAAACTGAAGACAAAAAAAAAAAAAAAAGAAAAAAGTCCCTAACAACCCCAAAACACATTTTCAAAATGTGGACTATTATAAGCACATGAAACACTAAAAGCAAGGAGCATGCTGATGACCCTTCCTTTTCCCTTTCAAACAATCCAACTTTTCATGTCTGGATGTCAAACAAAATGCTAATCTCCTCTACCTGAATATTTATGTAGGAAGAATTCTACACCAGCATGTAACCAGTTGTATAGGAAGCAGATAGAAATGTCTTCTAAGCGAGTTAAAGAAAAAAATGTCACTATCTTCATCATCCTGAACTGCCCACTCTCAAAATTACTTGGTGTGAGTGCTGAAGGAGACATAATTTCATATGTCAATTTTCCACCCAGCTAATGTATCCATCAAATTTTTTATTCCTTAGGAATGACAACTAAGACATTACTTTTATACTTAAAATGTTAAAAGCCTTATAAATCCCTTAATCCTATCCAGCTTCTACCTTTCCTTGGGATAGATTCTGCATTCATTAAAATCAGTGGGAAAACATTGTTTAGTCAATGAGACAAAAATAAGTTTTATGAAAAACCTAAGTTATGGTTGGTTTGAAAACAAGCTCAGAATATGAAGCACAATCTTTTGTACCGTTCCTGCAGAAAGTGGTGGAAATCTTTACATGGTGGAGATGAAGATACAAATCCCAAAGCATTACACCAATGGTTGTGCTGCAAGAACAAAACCAGAGCCTCCTGATCAATCCTTATTTCCTTCTACTTCTACCCATGGCTATGTGTATAAGGGAAAAAAAGGGCCAAGGGCAGATGAAAGAAAATAGTAATTCTGTGGAACTTGCTTCCTCCCACACTTAGCAGGTTAATAATGCCCACACACCACAAGTAATTCATTCAATCTCCTTCACTCTTTTACATATTTCTTCCAGTCTGGAGGAATCCTTTAGAGATATCAGTGCTGGTCACTGGGATGCTGTCATTCAGCAACATTGACCTTGGTGTTCCCAACCCTGCAAGCCTTCATTTTTGAAAAGTACTGCTTTTGTTTTCCTCTGAGTCACTGAAGTTTGTCATATATATTTCTGTTGGGAACTTTCTGGGACAAGAGGTTTTTTAGGTCAGTCAAGGGACACAGAGCACAAGCACCTTTATCTCAAAGTGAAGTAATACCATACACATATATATTAATAATTTACTACACATACGAGTATAATACACACAAGTCAGCTAGTCTATGACATCCCATGTCATGAAGCTTGTGCTCATTCACATATATTCATCTTGCTGTGAATATAATGAGCATGGCCTGATCAAAACAAAATTCAGTAAAACTGGAATCTCCACAGTATTTCTCCTTGAGGACTGTAGCAATATCTTTTGTGTCTACAGACATGTACCTAAAGCAAGCTTCATTGCAAATATATATAATTGAATATATCTTCTATACTTCCTCTGAGTAGCTTTTATTTAATTTACTGTGATTATCCTCAAAATAGGGGAAGGCTGATAAAAATGACTTCATATATGAGATGCAATATACATCCTCTGTTTCAAGGAAAACAAAAGAATAGGTGCCTTTTGAGCAGCAGACACCTGCAGGAGGATAATATACCCACTAGTTACTCAGCTGCTTCATCTGTCATTTTTATGAAGGCATGTCATGGATGGACAGAGCAAAATTGCCTGTGAAAAGCTATGTGAGGAAAAAAGGGAGAGAGGAACAGGTAACTGCCTCTTCCTAAGTGCTGGATTAAATTAATGTTTATGGGGGAGGTGGGGAGAGCACACAGGAAAACAAACATAAGAAATAACTTTGTAAAACATGTCTTTATACAATATCAGTCATCTCAATAGTGCTAAAATGCTGCAGTTGCTCCACTGCTATTACTAGTTACCTTAAAAGATAAATTGATGTGGAAATTAGAACGTAACAGATGTGAAGCCATCTTAAGTATAAATTCCTTCACACTTCTTATTAACTGTCATTAAGATTTTAGTCATGAAACACCCTTTAATTCAGACAATAAATGCAAAGAAAGGAAAATTTAACTGTTCTTCAGTGCTGTAGGCCCACTGAGCTCTGTAATTTGCAAAAGATTTGTTTTCTGACACTTTCATCAGAAAAAGGGGGAATGGGGGAGGGAGTGGAGAAGTATTTCTCCAAAAGCATTCTGACCCACAAAAAGGCCCAACTGTACGTGTTGGGAAACATGTCCAAACACTTCTCTATTTAAGCCTTTCTTCTCTTTCAGTAAAGTGTCAGTAGCTCTTTCAATAGCTATTGGCCTTGGCCAAGACCCTAGTGAAAGGCAACAGATGTTGCTAAGATTGTACCCAGGCTATCCTCTATCCTGTTTTATTTCTCAAAGGGAAAAAGAGAGAAGGGAGAAGAAAACTTGCATTAAATCACTGGACCATTTTGTACTTCAGCAAATCTGTTTGCACATGCTTGACTGGCCTCACCGAAAAGGCTGAGCCTTTTGCATTCAGCCTGAGGTCAGTCCTAATGCTCTGTTCAGTGGTCCACACTCCTTTCACTAGGAGCAGCTGCCTCTGATTGCTAGAACAAATTGAGGTGATTCAGGCCACCAGCAGGGCCACGGTGCAAGTGCTTTTCACCAGAAAGGGAGGGAAAGCCTTAGAACAGGACCAACTGGGGCTGTCTACAATAAACCGTAGGATTAATTTGATACAGTCAATATTAAGACATGCTCTTGCTGAAAAGTGGACCATAGTGACATAAACTACAAGACAGTTGGACTGAAAGAAGAGGGAACAAAGTGGTGTTCAAACATTTATTAAGTTACACTTAATTATTTAATTGGGGAACATTTAAATTTGTAATACTGACGTTTGGGCTTGGGAATGACTTGCTGTTTAACCCCTGGCAGAATATTCTTGATGTAAGAGGGATTCAAGATCAGTTGCATCATCATCCCCCTCACAATATCGTTTGAAACATTGCATGCAAGTTCTCTAAACTATTTCTGTGATCAGTTTAAAGAGAAGAATAATTGGCAGTACTATTTAATACCATATTTATAAACCTGTTTCAGTGACTGGAAGTGGCTACATAGCAGTCATCAAAAAGGAAAAAAAAAAAGAATCAAAAAAACAGAGAAAAAAATTTGGTATTTACTTATTTTAAAATACTTTCCCATCTATTAAAAGAGATAATAGCACAGAGCAGACACTAGCAGGGAAAGGTGAAGGCAAAACCCTCTCCCTTTCCCTGGTCCAGGCAAGCTCCTGCATTACTTGCTTCAGTCCCAGCTATCAGATCACAATATTTTCTGCTGTGTGAAATATCAGGCCAGCAGGTTTTGAGTCTGAGGCCAAGCGAAACAATACAGTACTGCATTAAGGCACGACACCAAGCACTTACCACTTCAAAAGGAAGCATGCCTCTGAAAGGAAAGCAAAATCTCTACAGATACGTAATTTTACCAGACTGGTCAAAAAATGAATGCTAATGTTAATTCATAAAACCGTGGATTTAAGATCAGGGGAAATTAGGAATTACAGCATTTAGTCTGGCTCTGCATGTATGGGTATAGCACTTGGCCTTTGAAGTAGACTTATCCAAGAGGTAGCTTAGTAAGCTGAAGAAGAAAGATGTTACTATTTACTTAATTAGCAGATATAGAAACAGAATTTAAGGGAAAATATATGCAAAACCCCTGCCTTCTAACTCAGAAAAACTGAGATGCAGAAAAGTGTCCAAATAGTATACTAGAATCTGTGACACAGGACTGCACAAAAATAAAAATAAAAATAAAATATCTTTTAACTACTTGATTTATGGACAAAAACTGAGGTACATCTCAATCTTCCTTTATTAGCATTTCATCCTATTATTTGCCATTGTTATCACACAGAAAAATAGAAAAAAAAAATAAAACTGCGTGTTCAAAGAAAAGTTTTGAAAGAAGATCAGGAGGAGTTGTATCTTCAACAGAAAATTCACTTGTTTTATTTTCCTTAAAAACATTAACTAAGTAAATATACATATGATGAAATCTTCATGCCACTTCTTAAAACTTTCTTTTCTTTAAGGCATTGCATATAATGAGTGTATGAGCTTTGAATCAGAGCTGTATCTGAAAACTCATTCCCAGTTGTAATCTGTGGTTTTCAGCTAGGCAAGGGGGGTAATTGTGTGTTTCAGTGTCGCTTGACAACAAAGCCAGCTGAGACATTCCTCTTCTCCTTCCTTCCTACTCACGGTGCTGGCATTCACACATGTGATGTCACTCCAGCTGAACAGAGAGTAAGTCTACAAAATAGATCAGTTCAATTGTTCAAGTTAAATCAAGCAATAAAAAAACCCATAATTTTTCAATTAATTTTTTTAACATGTATTGCTTCCCTGATCAACGTCACAGCATGAACCCATATGTAACTGTGCAGAACAAAGAGGAGGGACAAGAGGGCAGAAGCAAGCAAATTAAACTTATACTTTCCATTTCCTTCGGAAACTTTCCAAAGATTTCTTCTTTGGGAAGCTTAATTTAAAATGTATTTGGGCATATCTGCTGTTTTATTGTCTGGATTTGATCTCATTCTTCTAGTTGGGTATATGCTTTTCTGGCCTTCTCTTCTGGTCTTTTTCCAAGCCTCTGCCAAGTCATAGTTTCCTGACATACAGATATCAAATGAGAATGGGGAAGGAATTGAACCTTACTAAGGTCTTCAGTGCCAGGTTCTGGAGATGTAAATGGAGCCTTCTGGGATTAATCTGACAAGAAAGATCAGAGTCACTTCAGCATGCTTCTGCCTACACTTGCCAGATTTATACAGCATGTAAGCAGGAATGTATGACTGACAGTGTCAAACACTGCTGAGGAGAACAGGAGAAAGGGTATGGGCATTTGCCAGTTGTCAGTCTCATGTGATACAGGCTTGAATAAGATAGGCACCAGGGTATAGAAATGGACTAGATTCATGTTGATAGAAGCACATTCTCATTTGGGCTTCTACACAGTTTTTCTTGTGTATAAAAGAAAATAAAATAATAGCGAGTGTGCAAGAGCTTGTGCCCTTTCTGGACAGCATATCCTATTTTAAAAATAATATCAGATCATTCATTTTGAGGGTACTGGCCTCAGTATTCAGGTATGCCCATTGTTTTGGTGACATACAAAAGAAGAGTTATATATATGTGTGTGTGTGTGTGTGTGTGTGTTTATGCTTCAGCAGAATGTAGCCTAATCCCCAAATACTCAAGCCCTCAGAATTTAAGCAGATAAGGTAGTAGAGAAATTTTAAAGACCTCCTCATTATAGAGCATTCATGGATGGCTATTGCTATGCCATGTTTTAATAAAGTTACTGTTCATATCATATTAGTTGTGCTGCAGGCACTTTCAATACTGCAATGAACAGGCAAGAACCATACAGATCTAAGTCTGAGTTCCTGTATGTGGATGCCTCCTAATTGGTATAGCACTGACCCAAGGTCTATAAGAATCTCTGATGAGTACAACATGAAAAGGAAAAAAAAACTACAAAGCTTATTGTTACAGAGATTGTTACGTTTTTTAAAGGGTTGGTACTACTTGGGATAGTTAACAAAATACATAATAGAAGCAGGCAATATAACTGATTTAGAATTTCAAGAGCCTTTTGAAAGATTTCTTTTTTTGAGGATATTAAGCAATGAGAGGGGATGATGCACAGTCATGTCATGGATTAAAAAACTAATTAGGAGACAGAACACAGAGTAGGAATGTATTCCAGCTCACAACCCAGATGTGAGTGATTGTTTTTACACAGCAGAGCCAGAGCAAACCTTATTTGCACAAAACTGCACTCACAGTTCTGTAAATTAAAGAAAATAAAAGAAATTAAAGAAAAAATAAATCAAAACACTATTTAACACTATTTCAAACACTTTTTCACTATAACTGAAATAGAATGATCTTCAATATCCAAAGGATACCATGAATTTTAGTTTTGTTCTTAAATAGTTACCTGGAAGAATGATGTAAAAAGGAAATCGCAAGACTGGCACAACATTTCTTTTTCTACCTGAAGGAAGCTGGTGAAAACTGAAGGGAAGTGCTCAGCTCTGAACTTCTTTCTGCAGAGAACTATTCTGGTGGTAGTTGGCACGCAAGATGATGACCTGACTAATTTCTTGTTTACATGTGGTATCTATCTTTGGCATGTTGGCAAACCCAGGGCTATCAAGAAGACTAGACAGCAGCTCAGAGATTTCACCCACTATAGATGTACCGGAACACTTCAAGGCAAATTATGCCCATTTTATCCCTTACTAGTCCTTCATGGTGCTCCCTTCAGAAATTATAATTTGCTAACCAGGACCTCTGGCACCCATTAGTATATGGCCATGCTGATGGGATAGGTGATCCTTGTAATGCCACGGTGGCTGCAGAGGATACACCAGTGAGAACTCATTACCTCAGTTTAGTTCACAAGCCTCACTCTGTTTGGTCCTTGAGGCCACAAACTGCAGGTGAAACCTAATGAAGTTAGGAGCCTAAGGTAAGGAATTTCTCAGCAAAGTAAGAAGCTTTTTACTGCACAGGGATCGGCTATCCTCCTTCTTTTTAAAACTGAACAGAACCTGATAAGAAATATAGTGAATATAGATTGAAATGCTAACAAATTAGGAATGGATTCCTAACAAATTAGGATACTAAAATACTAACAAATTAGGATACTAAATTAGGATTTAGTATCAGCTTCAGGCATGTCTTCAGTCATTCTGGCTTGTGCAGTATAATTTTAGTCTCTTGCCAGTATCTTTAAGGTCTATCAAAAATTATCAAAATGAAAGACAAAACAAAAGATTATGAAGAGTTTTGATCTTGATTTAGTTTTAAACCCAGAATAAAGAAATTATTTATGGATGAGAGGATTAGCATAAACACAAAGTTACGCTGCACTGTAATCCTCTGATAGAGAAATAAAATATCAGAGAAACAAATCAAAACATGGATACAAAATAGTTGACTGAAAATGAGATCATGGATAACAGAGGTAATGAAGGTTTAAGGAGACAAAAAGGAACTAAAGGTTGGAGTTTGTATGCAAACAGCATTTTTATTTGAGAAACCCTTGCACAATTGTAAGAGTTAGGGCAGCCCACTGGTTCACTCAATTGCTTCCTTGTACAACAGCCAAAAACCCTTCTTCACCCACATCTACTTGGAGAACTTAGCTTTTTTTGCACACAATACACAAAGTACTATATTTTTGTACATAGAGACATAGTGAAGTTCTTCATGATTCAGGGCTGAATCTCTGGTTGCAACCAAAAAAATATCAAAAGTGGAGGCAGATTATATGATATAAAGTGCCTGCGGAGAGGGCTCCAGGACTTCAAAGCACCTGGCACTGACCACTTTCTCAGATAGTGATTCTTCTCAGGATAGGCTTTGAATGCGAATCAATATTACAATTCTGGTGTAATAATAGAATAAGGTAGTCACAGACCTAGACACAATTTTGCAGGAACACTTCTAAGTGTATATAGGGTGAACATAGAGTTCCCATCTTTACCTTTCTAGACCATTTCAGTGATGTGCTCTTTCACACAAGTTTTACCCAAGATGGAAGGTTGTATCTGTTACTGAACAATTTTAAATGATGCATTGTGAAAGTGGGAAACAGCTAAAAGAGTTGCATGATATTATGGTAAAAATAAGTCTGGTATTATGTAATGCCATGGTTTCTCAAAGCACTTTGTAAGCATGAGCTAGCTAATACTTAATAAAGTATAAATTAATATTATTTCTTATTTGTGAATTATCCTTAAATATTTTACTTGAACAGACAAGAAAAAACTGCTAATAATTTCTTATAAAACCCTTTTAAAGTCTTCACCTTCCTTTTTGATGAGATTAAATCACCAACATCTTAAAATAAAAGCATTTCACTGTTGTTGAATTTAAATATAGTTCTTACTTGGCAGCCAAAATGGTACCCTCACCAGTTCAAAAATCTGACAGTCATGTTATTTTAAATTTTTTCCATTATCCTTCTTCTTTTGTATTTATCATATTTTGAAATTTACCTAATCCATACTTATAGTTCCATATGTTCAGTTTTGTATTTATGTGTGTATGTGCATGTGTATAGATAATATATATATATTAATATGGATAGTTCCTTCTTTACTAAGTTAAATATCTCACTGAAGTCAAAAAGAATTTTATTAGCCATAGAGTGAAGACTTAGTATGCAGATTTCTCCCAAAGACGAAGTGTTTCATAAAGTAATATTCCTCAACTTCCCCAGGCTACATAGGCTTGAAAATGTCACTGAGTTGAATATCAAAAAAACCCAATATCACAAAAAATCAAGAACAAGCTCCCTTCCATTCTATAAGTTTTCATTAATATACTAATTTCCATTCAGTATATTTTGACTTCTCTCCATACCTTACGGAGTACCTTATGATACTTTATTTGGTCTTGTTCGAGTGAAAAAAAAAAAAAAAAAAAAGAGGCATAAGTAAAAAAACCCACAACAATCTGTAGGATAATATGAGACTAAGTCACCCAAGAGAACATACTTCTTAAAATACTTGAACTGTGGTTTTGGACTTCTTTTTGCTATTTTCAGTTAAGAGTAAAACACTATTCTCAGTTTGATTAGACTGAAAGCATAATTTGGATACTTTTCTATGAGGAGGCAATTACAAAGGGGATATAACTACTACTTTGTGCTCTTACCTAGAGTATACAAAAATGTTTGAATATTGTTTCAAATGACAAATTTATAGAGAAATTCCACTTTAAAAGGCAAATCCTAAAAAAAAAAAATCCCTACAGTACAAGGTATAACAAGTGTTAGTTCATTAATATATCAGTACTCTGATGTAACAAAATAAAACAGATAAAATTTGTCACTTTAGTATTTTGCCACTGTGGAATAGCTGAGGGTTACACAGGTTAGATGACCTTCCCATCAGACACAGTGCAGCCACAGAATAGCTGCAGAAGAAATTTGCTATAGATTCCCATCCAAATATATTTAGCCCTTAGCGGTTCAATTATTTGATCCAACTGCAGTCCTTATATTTTGGAAAAAAAAAAAAAACCCAGCATAGGAAATTAAGTGAAAAGAGCACTATAATTTAACAGAATAAATCTATAAAAGAAGAGTAGGAATAAGTCATAGCTCAATTATGCTGCAGTCTGTTAAACATCTTAACATGTAAAGAGTAAGCCATGAAAACTTGCATGTCTAATTAAATAAATTTTGAGTGAATTTTTGATTTCTTTTCCTGAAACTAAATTCTGAATTTAGCTTTGGTCACCCAAGTAATAGTTATAACATCCTGAAATCTTTATATAGAGCGAGATTAAGAAAACTTTTTTTGTATGAAGTGGAGGAAGAGAAAATATTTTTAGTGTTTTTTAATTTTAATTGTTATTTTCAATTGATAAAAATATACTCCTTGAAAAACTTTAACAGTATTTTTCTAGTTGTTTTATATTTAGTAAATACAGCAGTTTTAACATAGAAAAGAACCCAAAAGAACCCAAAGAGCCTAACTAAATTTATTCTTAAGAAATAACATGGCTACACTTTGTCCCAAGCATGATCTGTAATTAAAGAGATTATGGCAAAGGGCATTCCATTACTGCTTTTTACAATGCTTTTCAAAAGAAAATATATTTTAAAAGAACGCTTATTCTCAAATGAAAATAAGAATTATGCAAAAAAACCTGATGTCTGGTGAGGTTTCTACTTTCTTAGAGGCATGAAGGAGTTGAACTGGATATCAAATGTCCTCTATACTTTCAAAAATCACAGTTATCTATCAGACACTGAAATTTATAAAAAACCAATTAAAACACTCATCTATTTTACTGTAATGTGGCATAAAGAAACCTTGAGTAAAAATACATAGTGCTATCTTGAAGAAATAAAATATTTTAATGAGGTATACAAACAGCCAAAAGAAATCTCTGTTTATAACAAGAAAAGTATTGACAGAAAGAAAGAAAGAAAGAAAGAAAGAAAGAAAGAAAGAAAGAAAGAAAGAAAGAAAGAAAGAAAAAGAAAGAAAGAAAGAAAGAAAGAAAGAAAGAAAGAAAGAAAGAAAGAAAGAAAGAAAGAAAGAAAGAAAGAAAGAAAGAAAGAAAGAAAGAAAAGGGGATCTGAAGGAAGGATTCTTTATTTATTATTTAGCAATAAAGTCCTTAAATATCTACAGTAAGTTTTTAATTCCCTGGGTGCAAACTGTGAATACATAGACCTCTCAGCCTTATGGCTGGCTGGAATGGCCATTACAGCATTACAGCTGCACAACAACCATGTGTGCTACAACCATAATTTCTAAAACTAATTTTAACTATATGAAACACTGTACTGATTTGTTAAACCTGAATCTAACTCTGTCTCTAGCAAAGCTGTTCATACTTAGATGAGCTTGTCGACAGAAAGAATGCCAATACTATGAGATTTACAGGTTCATGAAGATGCAGAATATACTTCATTTCTTAAAATAAAAATGGCTCACTCATTCTATACATCTAGGGAATACATTGCACACTTTGCTATCAAATTCTGAAATACACATTGAAAATCAGGAGAGTAAGAATATGAAAAATTCAGTTAGTTGCTTGGTTCATCACCAGTAGTTCTGAGATTTAATCAGAAACCAAAATACAGTCACTTTTCAAGTCAATTTACTTAGTTTGGAAGAAAAATGCATTAAACTGATCTGCTTGGATGTCACAAGTTAAATCAATAACCCTACACTTTAGAATTAATGTAGATGCTGAATCAACACAAGGCCTATTAAAATAAGTGTAAAAAGGGTTAAATTGCAATATATTATAGATATCTAAATGCATTCACTAGTCTGCACATATAACGTCTCAAATGAATGAGTGGCATGCAATTTGTTGAAATAATTCTGCAAATAATGCAAGTCTTCTGAAATAATTCTATTTTAAAGTGTAGAGCATCTACATTTAGACATTTAATGTTTCAAATTTCTTTTATATTTTCAAATATTAGCCTCTCTTTCTTATCTAGAGAGACCTTCTACTTCACTCTGGGTAATTGTTCATATAACTGATGAACAATCTCTCAAAACATAAAATGTTCTTTTGGGCAGAGATCCCAGGTAAGGAATCACAGGAAGAGAAGACTCCAATGACTAATAGATCTGTGTTTCAAGTCATCCATGGGGTCAGTTGTCTGTGGCACAGCACTGAAGATTGATACCAATAAAATATATTCTCCACTCAGATCTCATTTGCTTGAGCCTGAGAATCAGGATTTCAGCTCCATAAATTTATTGAATCTCCTCTTTGAAAAGAATTACATAAGCTGCATTTAACCTGGCCTTGGTTTTCTTCAGAGATTGCTCAATAACTGATTTGCCCTTCACTTTTGTTTTGACCTCTATTTCATGTTGATTTGGGGGCATTCTGCTGACAAATTTGCAGCAACACTTTCTTTGCAGCAGCTTGCCCTGTAGCTGAACTCAGTGGAGAGAAAGCACAAGGTATAGGGCAGATAGTCTTGCTCTTTTAAAGCGCATCTAAACAACTTTAAAATAGAATTAAAGCCCATGCCACAAGTTCTTGGGCACATTAACCAGGACCACCCTTGCTTATGTGAAATATGGCAACAAAAAGAAGTGGTATAAAAGGGGAACACCACCCCCCAAAAAAAAAAAAAACCAAAAATAGTGTCACTAAAATCTTCCCAAGAAATATTATCTTGTGTAGAATATTACTTACCTTAGTTTTCACTATTCCATCAAAAGAGACATTGCATCTCTGGGCACAAAGCAGGTGTATTGGGTTTGCATGGCCAGGTTTTGGTAGTGGGGGAGGGGGCTACAGGGTGGCATCTGTGAGAGGCTGCCAGAAGCTTCCTCCGTCTCCAGCAGGGACAATGCCAGCTGGCTCCAAGATGGAAGTGCCACTGGCCAAGACTGGGACAATTAGAAATGGTGGTAATGCCTCCATGAAAACATGTTTAAGAAAATGAAAATAAAAAATTATTGCACACATCTAACCATGGCCAGAGAAGAGTGGAGTAAGAATATATGAAAGGAACAACTATGTAGACACCAAGGTCAGTGGAAAAGGAAGGGCAGGAGCTGAGATTTTCCTGCAGCCTGTGGGACAGACCATGGTAAAGCAGCTGAGCCCCTGCTGGCCATGGAGGAGCATGGGGATGCAGAGACTTGCCTGCATCTCCTGAAGGACAGCCATGGGGAGCAGTGGAAGCCTGAGGGGAGGCTGTGAACCCATGCTGGAGCAGGCTCCTGGCAGGGTCCTGCAGACCTGTGGAGAGAAGAGCCCATACTGGAGCAGGTTTCCTGGCAGTAATAGTGATGCTGTGGGGGACCCAGGGCAGAGCAGCCTGTTCCTGAAGGACTGCACCTCGTGGAAGAGTGACTTACATTGCAGCAGTTCATGGAGAACTTCATGGGATAAACTCATGCTGGAATTCATGAAGAACTAAATCCCATGGGAGGGGCCCCGTGCTTGAGCAGCAGAAATATTCCTTTCCCTGAGCAGAGGCAGAAACAATGTGTCATTAACTGGCTATATCCTCCATTCTCTGTCTCTCTGCACTGCTTGGGGAGGAGGGAGAGCTGGGAAGGAAGGTGGAGTGGGGGAAGGGTGTTTTTAAGGTCTTGTTTTACTTCTCATTATCCTGCTCTGATTTTGTTAATAATAAATTCAATTAACATCTCTAATTCAGGTCTGTTTTGCATATGATGGTGTTTAGTGAGGGATTTCTCCTAGTTCTTGTCTCAATCTATAAACCCTCGGTTAAATTTCTTCCCCCTGCTCCACTTAGAAAGGGGAATGATAGAGAAGCTTTGGTAGGTGTCCAACAATCAGCCAGGGTGAGCCCTCTGCAGCAGGAAAAGCCCAGCTCTGTTTCAATAGTTATTTCAGAAGTTCATGATCTTCTTCTAGTTTGTGATGCCTTCAGGTCAGTTTGGCTACCATTTAGGGTTCATTTTTTGAAAGTTTTACTAAAAAAAATTTTTAGGAAATGATATCTGAAGAAGACTGAGAAACTTTCTCCACATCATCAAAAACAAATCAGTTTAACTATGTAGGTCTAGGAGTGAGATATGGATGCAATCCTTTATTCCAGAGAAAGAATTTCAAAGTAGAAAATGTCCTCCATCAAAGGTTTGTTTTTTAGCAGGTTTGTTTTAAGTCAAGAGTGTACCTGAGAGTTTGTTATTTCTGGGCTGTCAAACATGTTGTTACATTTCACCCTTAAAAACATTTTTTAGTGAATATGTGATTAACCCTAGAACATTCATGCAGTGACTCTCTAAGTCATCTAAATAGTGAAAAGATAACTATCCTTTTTTCCACAAGTGTTCTTTTTGAAATAGAGTGGCCACAGGCTTGTCAAAGGAGACTCTTTAGGCATTTAACAAGACACTTAAAAATCAGTATTGCTTTAAAAACACCATCAAGTCATGCTTAATATTAATGATGAATATTAACATGATTTCTTTCAGTAATTCCTCCCACATAAAAATATCTAGAATTCAATTAGCTGTACTTGAAAAACACAACTTTCTCAACAGAACTTGCTTGTCATATGTAGGACCATGTGAACTATTTTGTCACAAAGAATTGCTTTTCATAAGCCTGCTCTGAGTTGCAAAATTGTTTATAGACTTCAGAAAATAAAAAAAAACATGCTTTCCGCTTGTGTGAAACTTTCTACCTGAGGCTCAGAAAGTGCTTTCTGATGCTTTTATTTCACAATCTTTGCAATACAGAATAAAATCGTTATGATCTTATAGATGGAGAAATTTAGGAAAAACATCTTTGAAAATGAAAATCTGACCAGTAATATACACTGAACAATGGAGTAGATAATCAATATACAGTATAAGCTAGGACCATGCAAGTAGATTTCTATGTAGTTATTCACAAAACTTACAGGTTTTTTATGTTTGTCAGGAAAATTTATACATTTCTTTGAGCATACAAAAAAATACTTGTCTGATACATCCTGGACCCAGTGTTACAGCTAATATTACACAACATTTCTCTTTTTGTCTTCCCAGAAGCCAGGGCAGGGTCCCAGGAGGGCCAGTGGGCACCTACTGGGAGTTCCCGCCTACTTTAGATCCAAGAAATCTCTGGCTAGTGCGTTGGTTGCTTGGTTGCTGCATGTTGTCAAACAACAGTAGCCTTATTGTTTAGAGCATGATGTGGCCAAGTTGTGCTGAACCTCAATAAAAAAACAGAGGAGGAAAAGATATCTCAAGCTGCATTTTCACTCATATTCTGAGGATTGCAATGATGAGCCAGAGCAGATCAGAGCAGGCTAACACATGTGACATAATCCAGACAATTTATCTAGTTGTGCAGCTTTAAGTGTAAGTTTGGACATTATTTTGAAACACATGTGTCCTAGATCTATGGATTAACAGATTGTGATTTTTTTTTTTAATTTTGCCTCAAGAAATAAAAATACTGCAGTAAAGGCATGCCAAAGGAGGGAACTTCATGCTAACCTAAGATTTCAAACATGTTGGCGTCTATTCCGGAAAATTCCAGTGAAGTCAATAACACTATTCTGCTTACATACTATCTAATTGAATCCAATGTTATTCTTGAATTTCTCTGGTATCACACCAAACAAAAGAAAGCTTAAAATATTGGCAGTGTTCTTTAAGAGAAGTGTATCACAATGTATTTTCCCTAATACAGCCAGGACTAATTCACATGCAATGCACCAGCACGCTGTATTTCACATTCCTACTCAGAAATATACACATGTACTCACTCTCACAAGAGTATACAGTAGCTGCAGTCAGATTTATGTCTCTGTGGAGCAATTTGAAAGAGTGTGATCCAGAAACTAAGCTGAACATTAAGCCTGGAGGAGCTGTTAAGCAACAAGGCTTTGCTGATTAAAACATGAACTTTATTTTAGTTTATTTAATTCATTTTGCATTCATGTGTTTTATGTTAATTAACTCTTATGCAAATTTTATTAAATTTACTTTAGGCCCTAAATGAATATTTCAAGTTGCTATTGATAATTGTTTATTGACTATGGAACCCACATTTAATGTATTGCCACATTTAATTCTCGACACAATTATGAAAAAGAAGAGTTTCTCTGTTGTCAAAGACAAGGATAGAAATTCAGGAGGTATAAATATAAACAGAAATCTGCAGTGTACTCTCTGCATAGTCTGGAAAGCTACAACTTCTTTAGACTGGGATGATGACTGATTTTTGTAAGTGTAGGAAGCCATAGGCTTTCAATGCTTTTTGGAAGATCTTGTTAGAGGATGCTCAAGCCAATAGGAGGCCCTGAAAATGAAATAATTTGAAAGACTCAGCTTTGTACTGTAGGGGAGGATAGGGAGAGTTACCTGGAGGAAAACCCAAAACTTGTATTTCAGTCTCCTCATTTGTATTTGGTCAGGGTTGCCTGCATGTTTGAAGTGCTTCAAATTCTGTAATGCCTTACGAAACAGATTCAGTTCTGGTACAAGCAGATACAGTTTGATTGGCAGTTGTACTACAACACTGGGTAATCTTTTAAGTAATAAGTACTATCAGTAATGACACTATTAATAAGCATTACTATCTTAGCTTTGCAGAGCAAGGCAGAGTGGAAAGATGATCTTGTAACAGGACAGAAGTTATGAGTTCGATATCCAATATCCAGGTTTATTAGACACTTACTTAGCAAGCCAGGGGTAGTGTCTTCACATTTCAGTAAATGCTCTTTCTGCAAAACTCCATAAATTGTTAAGATTATTTTTTTTTGTTTCTATGTTTAGCCCAACCATAACAGGACAATTAAAAGGTATTCTGAGACATTAGCAGATGTTTTTTGTTTGCCCTGTTGATATCCTCTGAAACAGTCTAAGCAGTTTAAATACTGTTATGTGTTACTATGCTTGCTTTCCCTCAAGTTATTTTTTAAAACACAAAGCTGTTAACAGTGGACAATAAAATTCATTTATACACAGGCTAGGGACCTCAAGAAAGGGATGCACATTAGACGCTTTCACATCTGGAAATTTCTGCCAGGTAGTTCAGATTTTCAGTATCTTCTCTCTTAAAGCCACTTAAAGATAGTAACATCTGTTCTAATGGTTTTTGCTGATTGGTATGCCTGATGAACAGGAAATGGGCAGAAATCAGCAGTTTGCATGTAGACCAAGCACTGCAAGTAGAAATAAGTCCAGGCAGTCAGCTACTCTAAAAAGAACCAGGTGAAACAGTCCTCTCCAGGGGCAGAAGGACTTGCAGCCCCAGCAGATGGCTGCTTTACTCACAGGAAGTAGCTCTAATTGGGATGTTTGTAGAAAGATGTGAGGTCAATGAAAAATAGTGCCAGCCACTGTGTTAAATGACTGAGGAAGTATAATGGCTTTTATCACCTTGCTTCAGTCTTTTTGCTAAAAAATAGACAGTGTTCTTTTCTCCCTGCAGAAATTGGTACTGTCCTGTCCATTGACCCTATGACACACGTGATAACAGTTACCGAGTTCATAAATGTGAGATGTCTTCTGGAGTTATAGATAGATACAGCCATGAAAATGTAGGAAGATGAACAGGAAAAAAATTTTTTTAAGGTCTTCTCTAAACAGAAAGGGCAATATTCTATCTTGGAGTTGCTGCTTCAACATCTACATGCAGAGCAGTTCTTTTGGCTAATTTAGAAAACGGCAGTAGTGTTACAAAGGCGAGGGGTATTCTTTTGTTATTCGTTTTCTGATCACTTTTCAGGAACACATCTGGGAAAAAGATTCTTAGAAAAGCCTGTAATACTTCCTCCATTCTTCCTTATGTCTTCCATTTTAGGGGCTTGCTGAAGTCAAGCCAACAGTTTTCCTTCCCACAGAAAAACATGAAAAGGATAGCAGTGCTATGAGAAGAAACCTCTTTAAGGACCTTCAGCAGAGCAATTACATTATGGCAGAAAACAGATGGCAGATCTGAATACTAGTAAAAGGATGTACAAGAAGTTAATCTCACACATATTGTGATTTTTTCTTTTTTTCTTTTTTTTTTTTTTTCACTCAGCTACTGGCTTCTCTCCTGTGTTTCTGGTACAGTGGCTGAACATGGATGACTGATGACATGGATAACCTGAGTTTCATTCCTTCATTAGTGTTGCTAGCTGCAAGAGGAAAAAAATGCTGGTTTGTGCTAAAATCATGTTAATCATTAAAAATTTGTAATTTTAAAAAATTATCTCAAGCTATTAAGCTGAGAAGTAGGAAAAATGCAATCTGTTAAAATACTACACTCAGTGAAAAATAGTGCTAAAGTTAAATTCCTACTTAACATTATTATCTGATAAGGCTTTCTTCGTCTGACTATGTTGCACAAAGGCAAAAGATAAACAGCATGTACTTTAGATGCTTGTAGTCCCCTGAAGAACAGGCTTTTGCCATTCTACAGTAGGGGTTTAGATGTTTATTTTATGTGTGAGGGTAAATCCCCCCTGGAAAAAGCACTGGGGATGATGGAAGATTATAGGGTGTGATTTTCTCACATCCATATCCTGAGACAAAATGCCTTGAAAGGGTCCTCCATGTAATGTGATCTAAATAATCATGGAAGTAATAAAAGTAATAAAGGATGTGTACTGTTTCATATGTCCAAACTGATATTTCGTATATCTGAGAATCTACTGGCAAAAAAAAATGTGTTTTGATTGCACTGCTATTTCCAACAAATCATCCAAGGGTATTTTGGTTGGGTTTTTTGTTCTGTTTTTAATGATGTGCACTTTTGCCCCACCCAGTGGCCTTTACCTAAATTGACAGCTCTGCTTGTTTTTTGGAGGTATTTTTTCCCCTCCACCCCAGCCTACCGGGTGGATCTGCCACTGAAAACTGAACAAAAGCAGCATCTGTCCCCTGTTGCTACCCTGAGTATATTAGGCTATCATTATCTGCAATGACACTACCATCTGTAATGTGCTCTGGGGCAAACACAGGCACTGCCAGTAGCTTCAGCACCACAGGCAGATGCTTCATCATGCAAGAAGATATATGAAGCCAAAATATGCTGTACATGAATTCAAGTACTTGAGAAGAGAGAGGGAAGGAGAGGGAAACAAGGAAATAAATGTTGTTCATGTGTCTCATCAACAAAGACAGAAACAAGGGAGCATAGGCTAGGTCAGGTATATATATTACTCAGTCTAAATAAATAACAGGTATAAAAAAAGAGACTCATTTTATTGCACTAGGAAATCTGAGAGTCTATAACTTTTAATGGACTTTTATGTCTTCCCTCTGTTCATAAAAAACTTACAAAATATTGGTTTCAAATCTAAGTAATAAATAGAAATTTGGGCTTTTTTCCTCAAAATTCCTGCTCTTATTTGTAACAGAAAAAAACACACACACACACACATTGAGACAGAAAATAAAGACATTGAAAGTTGTTTGGTTTTTCTTTCTTGTATATTTGTGATTTTCTTCTCTCTAAATCTCAGAACTTCTATGTAGAACTCCTTCTTCTTCTCTCTGAACCAATGTCGCTGTCATCAAGTTCTCAAGGAAATAACTCTCTCCCTGGACCTCGTTGCCACATGCAAAGGCACAAGTGCAAAACAGAAAAATAATTTTTTTCATTCTGGCCAATCCTCTTTTATACTGTCTTTAAAGTTTGGAATGCAAAATCCTGTATTTGAACCAATCTCCTGATTTGTCCACCTGCAAGTTATACATTCAAAGAACACAGTTCTCTTCATCTAGTTATAAACTAGATGATTACTGACTATGTCCACTGTATGTCTATTACAACATTTCCTGAGTCTCTTGGTCATGACCTGACCTTCAGCATCATCTACCCTGTATTCATACAGGAAAAGACGCCCACTATAAATAAAAACTTGTACTTTCCTTCCTGAATGTAATGCCTCTACAACAGCTACTTCAGTACTCTAAGGATGTTGACAACATCGATTTCCAGAAGTCCCCTAATACATGGGGAGCATCAGATCTGCATTTTGCTATCATTTTCTTCCCTCCTCTCTGTCTTCCTTCCTCCATGTGTGGTCTCAGGAATTTACTCTGGACATCCCAGAAATGGACTGCATTGCTGTAGGCAAAAATCCATCTCCTGAAATATGCAAAATGCACACACTCTTACATGACTGTACACAGCACATATATAAATCAGAAATGTTTTCCCCACTATTTCATCTGCTCCATAAAAAAATAAAAAATAGTCATTATGTTCACTATGCACTATGTTCACAGAAGTAGAGAAAATATTTTTTTATTAATGTGTTGAATTAGCTAGCTTTAATGACAGTTAGATACAGAAGAGAGTACTGTAATTATTCAGTGTTGAACAGAAAAAAAAACCCTGAAGGATTCTGGCTTCCTAATGCACAAATTGTTGAAAGTGTTGTACGTCACCCTCCAGTCACTCTTTTATTGAACCACAAGGACACCGTCTCATTGCAGGATGGAAGGTATGAAATGTTACCTTTGCATGAGGTGGTCCAGTGCTGCCTCTATCAAGATTAAGTAGGTCATTTATAAGAGCCCAAGCACACACTGTATTTTGCAGTAGGAGTTTGGATTTTAACAGACAAGCAGCCGTCCAGGCAGCAGCAGTGATCACATTGTATATGAGACAATATTTTTCTCAGAGACTCTGCTTCCAAATAAGAACAAAGTATCCTTAACATGTCTAGAGGGAAAATAGTGCTTTTACTATGTTTTTCTTATGGTAAGGGTTCTGTAGGTACTCATCACAAGAAATCTATTTTCTGGGCATTTTTACAAGCTTGTTATAGTATTCCATATATTTTTGCTTCTTTTCTAAAAGGAGCCTAAGTAAAAATACAGTCCCAAAGAATTAAACCAATTAAAGCTATTCTAAACTTGCTACTTTTGTCTAGGGGAAGTTTCAGGGGGGTTGTCAATTTTAATTAGAAATGGTAAATGATTGTGCACAATGCAGCAGATTATCAGGGCTACTTGTTAAATTATAAAAGGCTGGCTGAGCTTCAGAGTGAAGCTAGTGTCCAAATTAGCAAATCTGATAGTTTATAGTTTATGCTCACAAAAATAATTGCCTTTTCCTCCTTTCTTTTGCAGATTGTGTTTTTTTTTTGTCTGAGAAAAAAAATATTGATCTCTAGCTAATTTCTGTGAATTAAACCTGAGTTAAAAATAATAAAATCAAGTAAAATTCCATGCCCTTTCATAAGCCTTATCTGTTTTTAACATTTTTGATTTTTTATTTTAAATCCATAATGCACCCTTTGCCAGAGTATAGCAATTTTTTACACCACAGAAGGTAATTTATTGTGAATTCTGAAAGAAGTTGAAATAAAATAAAAAAAAATCTATGCTTAAGAGGTGTTATGCATGGATGAAAAGAGAGGGAGGAGAAGTCCATACCTTTTCTATTAGGGTTTTCTGTCATAAAAGACAGCTCCTGATCCAGCACTGAGGCAGAAGCCATGTCTTTCTTTACCAATCTGGCTTGAAGAAAACTAACCACACACAAAGTTGAAACTTGGTCTTCTGCATCCTCCCCCATCATCCTTAGATAATTTTCCAGTGTTGTTCAGACTTGATTTGTGGGACAATTCTTATTTCATGGTAATGTGCTGATTTTCTTTCCTGTAGAGCTAACTCTGAAGACAATACAAAGTCTTCGTGAAAGTTAATCCAAAGACAGATAAGGATGAAATTCTCAAATTATAAATGTCTCAAATGCTAATCCATGACACACCAGCCATTTAATACCATTACTGGTGGTCACTGGAAGACAGGGATTCTTTTAATCTTCAAGAATTACCTTATGCTCAAACACAGTTAGGAAAACACTGGGTAAGAAGCAAACTATATTTTCAAGTACAGCAAAATATATTTCAGGAAAATCTATCAGAAAGGTATGATCTGAAGCTTGACTAGAAGTAGTTCTTAAAATGTTGTAAGCCTTATAATTGTCCAAAATCTTGCATGCATTAACTAATTTTTTGTTGTTTATGAAACAAAGATTTTCCAAGCTGCATAATTGCATGTAGCCTCAAGCTCTATAGATAGTGCACTATTAAAAAAAATTATAGAAGTTAACAGAGTAACATCTGCACTCTGAAAAGACAAGTGAACCAATGACACTGACTGAAAAAAAAATTCTCAAGGATAAAATGTGAACAGAAGCTAAAATCCAATTTCTGTGTATCAAGTTCAGCCTCTGCTGATTATCTGAGTCACATTGGCACCTAAAGGGCACAATAAGCTCAAAAATGTACCAAGCATACAGCTTCCCTCTTTGCAGTCATGTAGTCATATTCTATCTATCACAAGATCAACAAGCAGGTGGTCTGCTGAGGTGAAATGATTCCCAGTACATGTCAAGGGGGCCAGAGAAATGTATGAAGAGCTATTTTTAATTTTCTCCCTGTTTTCCTCTTCCCCTCCCTCCCTCCTTCCCACCTTCTTTTCTCCTACTTGCTCTTTTTCTCATACAGTGTGTTGACTGTCAAAACAGCACATCTGCACTAATATATTCCATCAAGAAATAACTTCTTGCAAAGTACCTTATTAAAGAGTAAACTCATATAATGATTAATTTCATTAAGCAACATTCTTCCCTGAGGGCTCCTGTTTGTAATGAAATCTTCAGCCAATCACTACCTAGGGAAGCAATATGTCTGCTAAGAGCATTGCAAAATAATTATCAAACGACAAAATATGACATATCAACCTTTTTAGATGATTGAGTAATAATACTCTAAAGAACACCACCCCACCTCCTCACCCTCTTTTTTCTTTTTCATCTACATGCAAGCCTTGCCTACATGCAAGTTTACAATGAATATTGCAAAATGACCACTAACTTAACTAAAACTTTACAGTACCAAAACAATCTCACTAGAGCATACTGACAACATGCAGAACAAACACAGTGAACATTAGAGAATCCTTAATTTTAAAATACTGCCACACAGTGTATATTCCAGAACTGAGGCTATTCAGTAGGGATACTTACTGTATCTCTGTATGTCACAGCAGTTTAATGAAATACTGAATGTTTTGTTTGCAGATTTAACCTAATGTAGGAAATAAGAAAACTGCCCAACACACACAAGAAATGGGATTTTGTTAAAAACATAATTTAGAGACCTGCTTAAAGCTCTTTGTGGAATCTGTAATAAGGAGCTTGTTTATACATATTTATTGAATGAAAACATTTCCATGTCAAGACTCAAGAAAGACTTATTTCAAATTAGAATAAGCTTCATTAAGGAGCAAGAGACTAAGTTTACAGTGGACAAAGTGTTTTTTTCTTTTCGCTACACAGACTGCTCTCTTGTATTGACAATAAGCTATACTGAAGAGGCCTTGCTCTGAAGGAATAAAGAATATCTGCATTGTGCACACATTCTTATGTTGAATATTTACATTTGCCTACAAGAGTTTAGACTCCAGTAAATAAGGATTATGCGTTGGATCTGCCCTTACAAAGGTTTGCTTACTGTGTGAAAAAGCTAGCTTCCTCTATTGCTCCCTTTATTGCTGATTTTCTTTTCATTTCTCAAGAACCTGGAGATAAAACATGTTTAGAGCCCTTTTTCGGTAAAGTTGCCTCATGTGCACAATTCACCCTGTATCTCAACCTCTGCATTTTGCTAGTTTGCTCTAATTTATTTAAATGTAAGCATCTTTCAGCACAGCTTTGTTCTGTTCTATATTAAAATGATTGTAAAGATATTAAATTTTCAGAATAGTGTATTAGCTCAAACTACAGAATGGGCATTCTAGTAGAAAAAATCTGATTATTCAGCAATGCAACTCATACTTCTAGTGTTCTGCACAGAAAGGATGACGTAATCCCAATTTCCCTACTGTTGCAACTATCTGAGCTAGGAGTTGAAGAAAAGGAAGAAGATAAGCAGGAGTGAAGTGTGTCTATTGTGATGTTTTTTTCCAATTATCTTGTTTCATGTTTCAAATAAAATTATCTACTTCAGGAAAGTATTGGTTTTCATTTTTTTTTCATGGCTTTGAGAAAACAGGGTTTTTTTCTTAGTAGTTAGCAGTTTTTAGGATTTAAAAAATTGCAAAATGTTTGCAATTTACTCTTATATGCAACATATTTTATTCAGTAATTAAAATGCAGTAATTGCCATTATGAGTTTAATATTTGCTCACAATTGTTGCATGTTGATATCAGAGATAATTTGAAATTACACTTTTCTTACCATGGGAAGGTATGGCCTCATTCATATCCCATGCAGAGCACTGCATTAACCACCACTGACACTCTCATTAACTCCTGGATCTTTAGAGCTATATTTGGTATGCTGTGTAGGATCATCTTTCATGTGTACTCTCACCATTCTGTGTAGATACATTCATCTTTTACCTTTCATTTCCCCTTTTTCATTATCTCCAAATGATGGGGCTAAATGGAAGCCATTTCAATGAAGGATACAGTTATCACTCCTTAGAACTGCCTCAAGTACCTGAGATTTTCACATGATTTCTGTAATCCTTGGGTGGATACAGAATGGATTTGTTTCCAGGTTCTCACTCCTGCCATTACAGCAGAGAGTACTTAATTGCTGTGGTAATTTACTTCCTCACTTTTAGATACACCAGAGTATTTCTGTCAAATTTTTAGTATTAAAACCAAAAATCTTGCTTAATCTGTTTCAGGCACTAGTTTCTGCTTTGAAATCTGTCTTGCATATGTGCTGCCCAGGGACTCAGAGGTCCGTCAGCTGTTGGTGATGACCACACTCCAGCCCAGGGCAGAGCCCTGGAGTGGGAAGACTCTGGAACAGGCTGGACGTGCAGAACCCGCAGCAGCCCCAGGTTCTCTAGCAGAGTGGGGCTGTGGGTTTTCTTGGCCTTCTATCAAAACTGCAGCACAGCAGCATGGGGAAGGAGGAAATGTGGCCTTACAAGCAAGTCTTTTTCCCTAGCTTTCTAAGGAAACAGGTAGTTAAAATGACTTTTGTTAAAAGTGGGTGTACTGAGTTTGCATGGCAAGGTTTTGGTAATGGCAGTGGGGCGCTACTACCGTGGTGGTTTCCATGGGAATTCTGCTAGAAGCTTCCCTCAAGGCAGACAGAGCCAATGCCAGCTGGATCCACCACTGGGCAAGGACAAGCCCGTCAGCAACGATGGTAGCACCTGTGGGATAACAGAGTTAAGGGGGCAGAAAAAAACCACTTCAACAGTTCCATTCAGACAGGGGAGTGAGAATATATGAGAGAAAGACATGAAGGCCACTGAAGAAGGAGAGGTGCTGTACCTTGAAAATAAAGCATTGGTGGAAATAATAATAAATATTGCAATTGTCTGCATTGAGCATGAAAGGAGAAACCCAGGTCCCAGAAAGAGAGTCCTGCTGCAAGCTGCAGCACTCACACACTAAACCCACTGTGACTGTGCTCTCCTTGCCCACTCACCCTCCTCTCTGCTCCATTAAATTCAATTTCAGCCTATTAAGCTCAAGAGTCAAGAAAAAGAACTTTAAAGAAAGTTACTTAATATTAATTTGAACTCTAAAGTATTCCAGTAAAGGGGGAAAAAAATCAATGTTGTTAAGATGTACAATATTTTACATAATAAGGCTGCAGGAATAATGAAAAAATATTCAATATCTTATTCTGAAAACCTGTAAAATCTGTTAAATGAACTGTTTGCTAAATATATTCATAGCTCTTCCAACCAAACACACGAAATAATGTATTACAGTTATTTTAAAATAATATATACAAAATATGAGAAAATATATTACATTTATAATTTGATGAACAATATAATGAGACATCAATAGAAGTGTGGTCTTTTTGCACATTGAAAGTTATGGTATATGAATGGGTTATTACTACTTAGATTTCCATGGTTAATATAAAGTTTATCTCCTTTGCATACTACTAAGTGCAATTTCACAACTGCTTGTTCTTCAAGGTATACAAAAAGGAGAATAGTTATTTAATTTTCTTTGAACTTGATAAAATCTGACATCAAAATAATAAAATATCTTTTAGTAAACTCTATTTAGAGATTATAACTTTGGCCCATCGAAATGATTAAATTTTATCTTTCCTGCTCCATTTTTTTTAAATTAAAATTTGCTCATATGAAAGTTCACATAACTATATTTTATATGATTAAAGTATAATCAGGATTGGTTGGATCCTTTGAACTTGATATTAATGTGTCAAGACTGGTTCTCTCCATGTTGGATACTGGGTTTTTGATAAACTTAACACCTAGCAAGTGCTTTCATCATGCAAATGTATGAGAAATTCAATAGCCAAATTATCCACTAAAGCATCCTCACTGCTTTCCATCACATTATACAAGGGAAAATTAGACTTATGAAACATAGTGTAGCTATTCTTGGATTCAGTGTGGTCAATGGCAGAAATCGCTGAATGTTATCCAAAGAATTTTGTGGTGATGTTGTTCTCATCAACACATTTCCCAGGCCCTTAAAGATTTCATAATATCACTTAAAACTGGGGAATAATTCTGACTCTTTAAATCATGTACATAGTCAAATTGTATAGATTGAGGAAGACAGATTTGTTTCAGTATACTCGAATGGAGTATTTATGGAATCATGAAATTATTTAGGTTGGAAAAGACCTCTAAGATCAAGTCCAGTTGTGATGGACTTAATTCAGCGGACTAGGGCCTTTTTCTATGTTACAAATAAATGGAAAAAAATCTTCCTCATTATTCCTGAAAGGGAAAGAAAAATGTTTTCCAAAACCGTAGTTTTCCACACTACCTACCCATATCATGGATTAGTTGAGACAGGAATCCCAGCCTGCTGGTTAGTTATTTGGCTGGTATTGTACTCTGGTATTGTAGGACTGTACTGGTATTGTAGGACTGGATCTTTGTAATGCCAAAGTTACTGTAAAGCTGCCTGACAAGTAAGTTGTTTCCTATGTAAAATATTTGAGTTACAAAATCACTGTATTTTTTTCAGTAATAGTTTCAACTTTTAGCAAACAGATACATTTCCCCCCTGGGAGATGAAAACTCAGTACATTAAAAAAATAGTCATGTTACATGTTGGCCAAAAGTGCATCAAGGGGAAAAAATCTTTGCTAATGAACCAAACCTACTGAGAGTAGTGGCATGAGGCTTCTGAATGCCCATGGGGCACTATTATCAGCAGATGTGAATAAAATGTTTCAGCTGAGTATTTCTGACATTCAGGTGTTTTGGGTTTGTTGAACAGATGCAATTTTCTGCAGAGGGCAGACACATCTTTCTAATTTTTATTTTAGACAAAATCTATTAAATATGCCTTGAGAAAATATTTTCTTGAGATATTTGTGTATATGCATCTCTTTTTTTCTACCCTGTACCCCACCACAAAACCAAGAATTATTTCATTACTGTTGGATTTGTTTTGCTTCCTTGCTCACAGAAAGACATCATGTTTGAGAGAGAGCATCTTTTGAAACACAGTATGCACTTTGATATTAACAAAAATAGTAAGAAAATAGAATAAAAACAAAAATGTAATTGCTTTTGCTGCATGACTGATTGCTTTCACAATACAATTAAGCAGGAGGGAAAAATTACTGTGTTTTGTCAGTTAATTCAGAGTGTAGCACACCACCAGTCCTCAGAGAATTTAGTTTTCTGCCAAAACTAAAGGAGATATATTAAAAAAAATATCTGATCAGCAGTAAAGGTCATCAATTGTTTCTAAGTATTGGGACCAGCACTGCTTAACATCTTTGTCAGTGACATGAACAGTGCCATAGAGTGCACCTTAGCAAGTTTGCCAATGACACCAAACTGTGTGGTGGCATGCTGGAGGTAAGGGATGCCATCCAGAGGGACTTTGACAGGCTTGAAGTGCTATATGAGAAACTCATGAGGTTCAACAAGGCTGAGGGCAAGGTCCTACACACAGGTTAGGGCAATCTCAAGCACCAAGAGAGACTGGGAGAAGAATGACTTGTTAACAGCCCTGAGGAGAAGGACTTGAGGGTGTTGGCTGATGAGAAGCTCAGCATAACCCAGCAGTGCGCGCTTGCAGCCCAGACAGCCAGTCGTGTCCTGGGCTGCATCCAAAGCAGCGGGACAGCAGGGGAAGGGAGGGGATTCTGCCCCTCTGCTCTGGCCTCATGAGACTGCACCTGGAATGCTGCATCCAGCTCTGGGCTCCCCAGTGCACGAAGGACATGGACCAAGGACCATGATCAGAGGGCTGGAGCACATCTTCCATGAAGACAGGCTGAGACAGCTGGGCTCTTCTCCAGCTGGGCTGGAGAAGAGACTGATACAGGGCCTTCTTTTCATCCTTTATCCTTCCAGTACCTAAAAGGAGCCTGCAAGAAAGTTGAGAGGAGTTTTATAAGAGCATGTAGTGTTAAGACATGGGGGCATGGCTTTATACTGAAAGAGGGCAAATTTAGCCTAGATAGTAGGAAGAAATTCAGTACTGTGTGTGTAGTGTGGCACTGGAACAGAGAAGCTATGGAGGCCACATTCTTGGAAGTGTTCAAGGCCAGGCTGAATTGGCTTTTGAGCAACCTGATGTAGTGGAAGGTATTCCTATCCATGGCAGGGATTGGAATTTGAACTAGATGATTTTTAAGGTCCCTTCCCACGCAAACCATTCTAAGATTCCACAGTTCTGCAAAAAAGATTAAGCTACACCTTCTAAATCAGTGTAAGCCCACAAACAGATTGTTTTAGCTAAAACCATCCCTGCTTTGAATTGAAGGGCTTTGCTTACAGAAGACAGTTTTTCCTTCAACAGACTTTTTTTTCCTGCTAACTAAACAATCATATCATGCAGCAAAACATTATTTCTTTAATGTTATGGAAGAATAGCTTTGACAGATCTAAATATATAAGAGAACAAAATGGTATTGGGTTTATAAAAGAGGGAAACTCATCTGTATGAGTAAAAGTATATCTATATTTTCATATCTTTAAATGTATACTTTATGTATGTTTACACACAAATTTACTTTAATATATACATGTAAGGTCGTTTGGCTTATGGCAAACTACTGTTACTCTTTAGGTGGCAACAGTTTTAATCACCCATGAATGCAATCTTACTGAGGTGCACTCTATAGAGATTATACTCACTATTTAAAAGTTTTTTAACATATTTTTGAGGCAAAAAACAGCAGGAGATGATGGTGATATTTTAATAGATTAACACTGACATTTTAACTTCAGTTAATTTCCTTTTTTGACTTTAAATTATGTGATCAGTTTCAGTAGCACATGGCTAAGGTTTGTGCTGTCTGTAAAATGAGTAATTTTCCTTTTAGTTTTGTTTGCTTTAGCTTTGTAGAAATGTATATACAACATGATATCTTACTTTAACAAATTTGGTTAATAGTAGTAGTAAAGGAAGGAGAAGTAATAATAACCATAATGATAGTAAATGTTAAATCTTGCAAACTCTGCTTCCTCCAGGTGGCAGAGGTGAAATCAAGTTGACATTTCTGTATGTTCAGAACAATAAGATTTTTGTGAGTGTTCTGATATTTCTGTTTTCATATCTTATCCTCTTTTTTTAATTAAAAAAATCAATTTTAAAGCCATTCACAGTTACAAGTGAGGAAAACCATGCACTTCTGCAGGTAAAGTCCCAGCTCTGCAAGAATGAGTGCACTGGAAAAAGTCTGAGGCACTGAATAGAGCAAATATGTAATTACTGCTTGCTTGAAAAAACTTATTTACGGTTAATGCAGGTTTTTGAAAGCAAGTGTTTTGTGTGTTCATTTATTTATCCAATTTACAGTTACTTATAGCAGTCTGGCTGCAGATACTTGAGCAATTGATAAAAGCATTATAACTGGCTCACTTCTTCTGGCCAGTATTTCTTTTGATAAAGAATAAAATACTAATTCAACCTCAAAAATGTGCCTGTCTTCTATGTTTCCTGACAATAGAAACATCCCTCCAGTAACTATGTCAGGCTCCAAGACTCTTAATAAGAAAATTACTCATAGCAATAAGTAATAAGTTAAATATTTTTTTTTCAGTTCTCTCCACTGATTCATTTGGAGACAAATTTTGAATGTATATCTGCAGTCTCCTGTCTGAGGATCCTCTTTACCACCGCAAGAGAAGAAAGAATGCTGCAGGATCATAATCACTTCTCTTAAATACCTTGTGAGAGAAATAGAACAAGAATAGAAAATGTATCCAGCTGTCTTCTCTCTGTTCTTTTTTTTCTAATTTGTGCTTATTATCCAAAGAAAAAATGTCTAAGCTTTGACTGTGCATAAAAAATTCCCAAACAAGTAGTCCTATATAAAATATAATCTCAGTGACAAAGAATTCTGATTCAGTTGCCAGATAAAAAAACTCCATAATTAAAATTTTGGGCCTTTTTAAAGTCAATGATATTGATAAAAGGATTAGTTGAAATTCAATACATTTTATTTTGAGAATTTATACAAAGACATCAGTGATTTCTCTAAAAATTTCCAATAAAAAACTTAAGGCAATCCTTTCACTGTGGTCCAATACCCTGATGAATCAGACATGAGAAAAAAGTGACTTGACCTTAAAAATTATGGAGCGTGATAGCAGCAGTCAAGTTGAGTGGGAAACTAAGCAAATAAGCTCAAGACATGCTAATTCATAATTATATGTGGATGTACAGATGTAGGAATGAACTACTACACACATATGGACATGGGGTCAGACTGACAAAAGCAAATCTATGTAGCTGAGCAAGAGGTAAAGATAGGTATAGATAAGGCATAGATAGGGTAGAAATAGATGGGATGAATAAAGAATGCAACTTCTTGCAATAAGTAATACTGAAAAATTACCATGAAATATGTTTATCCTTGCATTGCTTTTCCCCTCTTTGTCAAATAAAATATATATGGAAATATGATATGTACTTAAAAGAATAGCCACTCTAAATAGTGATACTTTTAAATATAATGTTGGGTGATGACTTGATGACTATATGTTTTCCCTGTAAAAAGGATAAATTAATACCACAGAACCAGCTTAACAAATATGTTTCTAACATCAAAATGACTACCTTCCTAAAAAACAAACAAACAAACAAAAAAAACAAAAACAAAGAAAATAAAAAGAAAACCAAAGGAAATTTAAAAGGAAAAAATAGCTAAATCTTTCTTTTTAATTTGAGTATGGTTTTATGTGTATTTTAAATAATTTAAGTTTACTAGCATCTGCATTGTAACCCTGAATAACTGAATAACAGAAATTCCCCACTGAAGGCACATGGAAACATTAAAAAGCCTGAAAAAAGCCTCGCCATTACTGGGATGATTTTTATTATTTCAGCATCTACCCCAGGTCTCATCCCTAAGGCACTTACATAGTAAATTATCATTAGACAGAGATGGAAATAAGCTAACATACACCAGCAGAACGTATCAGCAATTTCCACACTGGGACCATGATTTTCTGCAGGATAGAAAAGGCTTAAGAAGACATTTGTACCTACATAGCACACTGGTACTTCACAGCCCAAACATTCCCAATATTCACACACACAAACCCTCAGCAAAACCAGCAGCTCACTGAGACTTAGATCTGAATTTTATCTAAATCTTCTACCTTTTGATCAAGAATTTTGGTGTGGATCAGTCACTAAGACTGCTTAAAACAAGCCTGTGCTTTGAAAGGTTTTTCTTGTAGCCAGACATAGGGGAATTCAGTGATTTTTACTTTTTTTTTTTTGTAACTCTGTATGCATGCATGTCCGTATCCATTCTGATTTTGCAAAAAGAACCACATTTTACAATCTGAAAATGAACACAAAACTATTTGCATAACATCTGCACTGCTTGGAGGATTGGAACACTACAGCAATTAGGTCCATTCTCTATTCACTTGAAATTCAGAGTAGTACTATA
Organism: Chloebia gouldiae; assembly: GCA_003676055.1. NCBI lineage: Eukaryota > Metazoa > Chordata > Aves > Passeriformes > Passeridae > Chloebia > Chloebia gouldiae. Next base: position 16,476,474 of record QUSF01000001.1, read on the forward strand.
GTTGAGCTAATTTAATGTTTAGTTAAAGGAGAAGACATATTTTTATTTTCCCTTAATGATTAATGCGGTATTGGAAACCATCACATAAACTGTTTTAATTTTAAGCAGGTAGCTATAAAAATATTTTACATCTATATTTTTAAGTGAAAGAAACTTTGAAGGATACTAATTTAATCTGTTTAATATGTGACTGTTTTCATCTACAGTATGTGTTTTAATTTGACTGATTTTACACAGCTATCATTCTACAGCCTATAATCTGTATGCATATGATATAAGCATAACCTTTAATGAACAAGATTCACAGGAAAAAGTTGCTAATATGATGCTAGCATAGCAGCACCTGCCAACACCTCTACAATTAAAGTCTGTGTCAGCATTTCAATTATAAAGCAACTTCTAATTTAGAGGATCATAACTTGACAGTAAAAATTCTTTCTGTGTTGCAAGTTGACATGCAAGGTCTCAGTTCAAAGCATTTTTATTAATACAGGTTTAAATTGGTTTAGATATTATGAAGTTATAGAAGATTACAGTGAAAAATGAAAACACACTGTGATGTTTTTTCATCACTGCTCTAGCTCAAAGGCTTTGAAAGGGAAATCCACAAATATTACAGTTGTTTATGTGTAACTAGGATCAGTGACTCGTTTTATTTTTTCTATTAATTTAGTTGTAAGATCTAAATTTTAAAAGTCCGAAGTGTTATGTTGTTTTGAGGATGCATATTTATATTAAGTATAATACATTAATTGTTTAAAATATTTATTTCTCTGTGCATCAGATCACTGCTAAAGCAGACCATGGCAGTATATGTGGGAACCTATGCAACAGAGGTCTCTCCATAATGACATATCATTTACTAATAGCATTTCCATGAATTACAAATTTCCCAAGTGTGTATTGACACAATTGCTCCAGCTGAGAAATTACCATGTACTGTGTCAATAAGCTACTTATCATAGTTGCCTATTGCTTTGCACTGACACAGTATCTACTAACTACTGCTCAGACATTGCACTATATCTCGTGGAAAGGAAATAATTTTCAGTTTGTGACAGGGTTAGGATCCACTGAGGGAGATAAATGACAAGGATTTCATTCTATTCTTAGATGGGTGGTTGTAAGACTCAAAAATGTCAATAACAACTAGATCATTTTTGTGACCTTGCTGAAAATATTCCCCTCCACCCTATTTCTAGGCCTTTCATGCTGTTTTCAAAGCCCTAGAGGACTGAAAAGCATTGTGAGTAGTTCCTAGAGTCCAACAGTTACATGAAATAGTGTGCAACCTTCGCATTGCATTCTTTTGTTGCCTGGTAGAAAAGAGCATCTGAGCTTGACAGGGAAAGTATAGAGAATTGCCTCTGAGAAAGGTCAGAATACTGTGGGCAACCTGGGGTGCCAGAGGAAGGGTAGCTTGCAAGCCACAGCAGCAGGGGAAGCTTCTCAGTGGAAACCAGCAGCCAGCTCACTGGGCCAGAGCTTGATATAGAGCTGCTCTTCATCTGGGGCACACTTCTACACAAACATGTCCATGGAGCAGAGACAACCCACACCTCCCTGCAAACAACCGTGCAGGCAAAAACACAGTTCCTGAAAATGTTTTCCAAGCAACGTGTTAAATCTATGCATTTCACAACCATATTAGCCCTCTTGTCGGCAGGACAGCTTTTCCTTGCTGACACATTGCTGCCAAACCTTTGTGTCATGGTTCCAGCAGGGCGTGTCAGAGCCCCAGGGTTGCAAGCAGAGGCAGTGACTTGCAGTGCTGTGCCAGCAACGGGTCCTGGGGATTTATAGGTCTCTAAATATGTTATGGTGTCTTGTACGAGTCCCTTTAAGTTCAAAAACAGTATCTGTAAACATAGTTTGCTACTAGGCAATAATTAGTGTTTGTAGATGCACTGGAACTTAATTTTAATAAAGCTGTCACAAGTAAGGGAAGCTGGCAGAACAAAGTTATCAAACAAAAGTAAAGAGGATGTACATGAATAAGATGGGCTTCTTTTCTAAGCCTTCACCTCCATGTAGTGCTATCACATCTGAACTGTATTTAGCTGAAATTATGACAACTATACTAATACATTAATCATACATACTCCTGCATCACTCTTCAATGCTTTTTATCTTACAGGGGACTTTTAACTGGCATCTGTTTTCTTTATTTCTTACAGTGCCTTAAATCTGCCAGAAGTCTAGATATCATAGGTGCCCCCTCACTGTAATTTAGTAATTTGGTAAAGTAAGAGGTAAGAAGTACACATGATAGTTCAGAAGTGTAAGATGTGATTTATACACAATTCAGCCAACACCACATCACACACTATTTCTTCTATTAGTTTGTTGTTTCCATTTAGAAGTCTCTGTAGCAACAATTAAAAAAAAAAAGGCCCTGTCCTCATCTTATATGAAAGAACAAGATTTTACTTCAGTCTTTCCAGAAGAGTACAGTTCTTACCTTCTTAATTAATCTTCTTGCTTCAACATAATAGCATGCTAATGGTGAGAAGACATGCTTGAAATAAATTTGAACTATTATAGAACTGTGCAAAGGTGTCCTAATCAAGACCCTTTCTAATGCATATAATGAAAGCCTAAAACATTATTCATTAACTTATGGTTTGGGTCTCTCATTTAAACTTGAAAATTTTTCTACCTTTCTTACAGATTATGACACTCAAACCTATCAATCAGCAAGTCATAGTTCATCAGTATCTCATAAAGATTTTCTATACAGAACATTTGGATGGACCTGTATTTTCTACAAACATTAAAAAAAAATACTAGTTATTTGTATAATATATTAGAAAACAACTTTGCAGCACCCTCTAGTGACACATTACCAAATCAGAATGTTCTGGAAAATGAAGTGACCAGGGAGATAGGCTTGTTCCTAAGAAAACAGCACTTGACATTACCATGATGGTAGAAGGTGTTCATTTTTACCAATCCAATCTCATAAGGTAAATTAAAAAGACCTTACCTCTCCAAGGAACTTAAAAATGCAAAATGCATTTCTTGCCCTGAAATCATTCCAGTAAAGGAACTGGGTTTATTTTGTGTTTGAAACCACTCTGGTAATATAAAATCTTTTTTTTTTTTTTTAGTATCTGTTATGAAGCTAAATTGACACCTGCAGAATTCCTAAACTCCTTTTATTCCTTGTGACTTGGATCTGTCATTGTTCAGTGCTTCCTGTGTCAGTGTGTTCCTACAGCATGAAGATGTGACAGCAGACACCTGACAGCTGAAAGATCTGCTTCACTGCATGGAAGTATTTGAGCATGACTTCTGGAGTTTAGGAGAATTTGGCTTCTAAGCATTTAAAATCATGTAGAGATCAACTCATATCCTAAGTTTATAAATATTTTTTCTCTCCTTAAAACCACTGTAGCTCAGGTGCTAATGCAAAACCATGCATGTGTATGAAAAGTAGGCTTTATTACTGATTTATATCCAATACTGCAGTAATCCAGTTTAGGAAACAGTACACTTCTTAATTAAGGGCAAAGATTTCTAGCAAGGTTTTGGTGGGTTTGTTATTGCATTAATATCTGTGTTGCTATAAATTGAAATTATGCATGTGACAGACTCATCTCTTTAAAAGGAAAGATCTGGATACCATATTGTGAAATTCAAATTTTGGCTTATGGGGTTTTGCATTTTTTTTTCCCTCCAAGAAAAGAGCATTCACCTCTAATAAATTAATAAGGTGCATAATTTGTGTGTGTGTGTGTGTGTGTGTGTGTGTGATTTTTTTTTGCCTTCAGAATTAAACTGCTTAGAAACATTGACACAGAACTTCTCATTCTGTTAAGTGATGCTTTGCCAGTAGGGCATGACACTTTTTTCTTTCCTAAACCTTGATATATAATACCCAAAGAGGTATAAAGGTATAATTTACGTATATGATGTAGCAGAGATCTTAAGGAGTTGTGATATCTTGAGTTGTTTTGCTACATTTAGAAGTGTATCCCATTAGATCTAGGGGAAAGTTGGTAATGCAGTTTTCTCAGAAAAAGAAACATTGCTACCTTCTTTCATTCTTACAGCTCTCTCCTCTAAAATAAGGGTTGCCATACTGTTATATAGATATAAAAATGATAATATGGAATAAGGACAACTTTTTTGGTGTTGATACACACTGTGAAACCCTAAGATCCTCCTGTCTTCTTTCATTTATTCATAAATACTGAATAAGTTCATCTGTCTTTTCCCTTTCCCAATCTAATAACAAAATAATTTTAAGAAAGATTTTCTTTGTAAAGGTTGCTTGAATTCAGCATTTCTTGCACAACATGTATATTTATATACATCACATATATTATTTACATGAGGAATTATCAGATAGAACAACGAATTGCAGATCTTAGAAAAATGTTTTATGCATTATCTCCTGAACCCTCACACATACAGCTTGAAACCACCTGCAGTATTTATTGCTAGAATGTGTTTTCAAAGTATCCAGACATAAATGATATATACAGAAAATTATTATCCCTCCTTTATAAAAAAAACCAAAAAAAACTATGGCCTGAAACATTACACCTGTAGAGCAAATAATAGAATAGCAAAATAGTTTACAGTACTATATACTATTGTATATAGTATACAGTTAACTTTAGCTGTCTTGAGGAAAGATAACTAAATATAAAAAGGCATAAAAGCATTATTTTTAATGTATTTATCAAGAGAATAGAAAATAGTGTTATGCAATATATATACATGTAGCAGCATGTATATCTCTTCAAGGTATATCTCTTTCCAACAGATTATATTTTCCCTCTGAGAACCTAGAAATAAAAAGTAAAAGGCTCACCTAAATACTTTCCATTTCAGGTTTTGCTGCAACTACTAGACACTAGTCAGTGTTAGAGACTGCTTTCTGTACCCAAACACAAACTTAAGGGCATTTACCATGTAAACTAACTTGATTCCATAACTTGTTTATGGAAATAGAAGTAAAAAATATATGAAAATCAACTGTAAAGGTCTAATACAAGTCTCCTTTTCCTTTATGGTCCAATATGAGTGGTGCCTTTCGTACCATGACCATACCAGACCATTACACATATCTACTTCTTTTATAGCTGACTCAGACTAAAATTCCTCTTTGCTTTTCCTGTTCTGCAGTTCTCTCTCAAGTAATTTCACCTAACACCAACAGATGTGTATTCACATAATAAGCTACTGCAGAATCAGTCACATCATATAGGTAGGAATGAAAGAGTGCATTAATCTTTAATTTTCTTTAGTATACTGACAGACAGAGTACCTTACCTATTCTGTAGAATCATTATTATATCACCACCTGTTTCTGTCAAAAAAAATCATTTCTCTCTTCTTATAATTTACCTCAAAAATCTTCTTTGCATCCATCTGCAGCTAAAATCAGAGGTAGAAAGAAAGGCATCCTATTCTGTCTTTTTTATTAATTTCTTCCTCCATTGGAAGCATAGTTTTTTCTGGGTGATTTGATAAATTTATTGATATATTGGATATTGGTTTTGTTTAATTTCCCTAAAGAACCCTGAATAATTTTACAGGCACACATAGATTCAAATTTTGTTTTAAATGCCTCATCTGCAAAGAGTTCAGGGAATGTCAATTCATTCCATCTCAGGAATTTTGCAAAGATCAGATCTCCTCAAAGATCGTGTGAAAGATCATATAAGTTCCTTTGCTCACATTTAAGAATACAAGAGAAAATGTACCATTTTGCATTAATTCAATGCTAATTCATTATTACAGATTCATTGACTCTTTCATTGCAATGCAAATGTCATGCCAAGACTGTATTTATTCTCCTTTGAAAAGGATAAATTCAAATTTTATTTGCATATTGAGGGAGGAAGATTTCCTTCACATTAAATCAGTACGTGAGTTTTCAGTAACTAGAGGTAGGATTTCATAAATTATAAAGAGAAGTAGAACACATTTTATTCCATTTCACTTCATTTCTACCTTTGAAGAAATTACAGAAGTCAATACACAACAAAATAAAGTGATAATGTTTGACCAATTTTTTCTTCCTAGCTAATAATTCACTCAGTATTTTGTTAACTTAACTTTGAGTGTTATGTCATTCCCAAACACAGTGACAGTTTTTAAAATTTCTTTAGGGTTTGTTTTTCTAAAGAAAGCTTTACATCATGGCTGATATTCTCTATTCAATAAAGTACTACTTCTATACACTGATCTGAAATTCCTAGTACTCACCTACTGTGACACACTTTCAGGAAATGCAAAAATGCTGTATTCTGTGTTGTGTTACAAGTCATACAGGTGTTACCATTTTCTTCAGCATGAGTCTGAATTTGTTGTTTGGGACATGATCTGACATATGAAAATGTTTTTAGCTGTCTGGAGTAGAAAGGAGGACACTGGGAAAACACCAACCTGTCACCCTGACCTCTGTCACTGGAAAAATCATGGAACAGAAGAAGCTATGCTAAGGCCCATGAGGGACAGGGAGGTGATTCAAGACAGCCAGCATGGCTTCACCATGGGCAAGTCCTGGCTGACCAACCTAGTGGCCTTCTACAGTGGAATGGCTACATTGGTGGACAGGGTGAGGTCTGCAGATGTCATCTACCAAGGTCTGTAAGGCCTTTGTCATAGTAACAATCTCTCCAAATTGGAGTGAGATAGATTTGGTGAGTGAATAAGGAATTGGTAGGACAGCAGCATCCAGAAGATAGTGGTCGATGGCTCAGTGTCCCAATGAATATTGGTGACAAGTCCTGCCCCTCAGGAGTCTGGACTGGGACCAGTGCTATTCAATTAAAGCTATTCAATTGATCAGTGACACAGACAAAGGGATTGAGCGCATCCCCAACAACTTTGCAAAAAATACCACACTAAATGATGCAGTTGACACACCTGAGGGATGGGACAAGAGGGTCAAGATATCCAGAGGGTTGAGCTTAAGAAGGGAGCCCATGGGAATATCATAAGGTTTAGACAAGGTCCTGCACAAGGGTCCGGGCAACCTCCAGTATCAACACAGGCTGGGTTTTTGATCTGATGAATAGATCAAAAGCAACCCTGTCAAAAAGCACTTGAGGGTGCTGGTGGAAGGGACGATGGAGATGGCAATGTGATCTTGCAGCCCAGAAAAGCAATTGCATCAAAAGCAGCATAGCCAGTAGGCAAGGGAGGGGATTCTCCCTATTCTTCTCTCATTACACCCCACCTGGAGTGCTGTGTCCAGCTCTGAGATCCTCAGCGTAGGAAGGACACAGACCTAGTTTTGTTTCTAATTTAGATTTTTTTCCTCCACTTCACATAGTGGTCAGTCAAACATTTTTTATGATCTTTGTGAGTCTATACTTTATTTCAGTGGTTAATAGCATTTTTTTTTATTTTATTTTCTCTTTTCATGAGCTTAAGTCTTGATATAGTGAGTTTTGTGCCACTTCTCTTTTCCTTTCATATCACAGATTAAGTCAATGGTAGAAGTTGTCAATAGTAGCAGATAATGTAATACCACATCTGATAAAGTTCTTTCCCATTTCTTTGTAGCTTTATAGAATCTCCCTCCTCCTGGATAAAACCAGTGGGATTATTTATAAAGATAAAAAAAATCACACTGTTTATAAAGAAGTAGAAGTAAAAAGATTTATTTTATGCTTTTATTTTATATAAAATTTGTGACAATATCATATCCAACCACTTGCTGAACCCTGTTAGACATTGTACAATCAAACATGAATATATAGACATCTAAAGCATTTTTAAAAAATAGATAGTATGCTTGTTTTTATGAAGGTTTTCTTGAAATCACAGAGCCGTTATTCTTGGCATAAATGCATGTAATTTACCCTTGTGTATCTAACTCTGGCACAAATTCAGACATAAGGAAAGTGCTGCTTAATGCAGTCCCAATGAATATCATAATGGTTTTTGCCATAACCATACAGAAAATGTTGCCTGTTGTCTGCCTTATAGTGTAAACCCATCAGGTCTCCAGTACATCATGTCTTGTACCCAACAGAATATAGTTATGGTACATGTCCAAAAAAAGTAAAAGAATATGATGTGCATATGTTCCTTTATCATTCCTTAGTGGTTACACGTCCAAAGCGCAAAAGCAATTAATTTCAGAGAACAATAAAAGAAAGTATGGAAAAAATTTATTTTGACCACCAAAAAAAATCCTGAAAGTGCTCCATGACTAGGTTCTATACAGTTCAGAAAAGAAAAGGGACATAGGTTTTCATCACTGATACCAGCAGAAAGGCACAGGTGATATGGGTGTCTCCTGTAGGCCACCTTATCTGCAAGAAAAAGTGGATGAGGCCTTCCAGCAAGCTTGCTTATGTTACAGAACTGTGAAGAATGGTTGTGAAACCAGAGGGTTTTGCTGCCCTCAAGGAAGACCTCATCAGGCTAGAGAAATGAGCTGAAAGGGAAAATGTGAATTTCTGCAGCTGGGGAGGAACAAATCCATGCACCAGTATATATGCTGGGAATCACCCAGCTGGAAAGCAGCTTTGCAGAAAAGGACCTGGGCCACCTCATGGACACCAAGCTGAAGATCAGTTGGTACCATACCTTTGCAGTAAAGAAGTCTAAGGGTATCATGGGATGTTTAGGAGACATGTTGCTAGTAGGCTGAGAAAGGTGATTCTTCATATCTGCTAAGCACTGGTCAGGCCACACCCAGAGTGTTCCACAGTTTTGGGCTCCTCAGTATGCAAGAGGGTTGGGCATACTGAAGAGAGTGGCAAAAGGCCACCAAGACTATGAGGGGACTGGAGCATCCCTCTTATGGTGAAAGACTGAGAGAATTGAGGCTGTTCAGCCTGGAGATGAGAAAGTTCAGGGGGATCTCATTAATGTATTTAAATATCTGAGGGAAAGGTATAAAGAAGACCGAGCCAACTTCTTTTCAATGTGCTCAGTGGCAGGACGAAAGGTAATGGGTGCACACTGAAACACAGTAAGTTCTCTCTGAACATCAGCAAACACTTTTACAATGTAAGGGTGACCAAGGCCTGGCAGAGATTGCCCAGGAAAGTTGTGGAGTATCCATCCTTGGAGGCATTTAAGATTCGGATGGATATGGTCCAGGGCAACCAGCTCTGCTTGAACCTGCTTTAGCAGGGAAGTTGGATCAAATGACCTCCAGATACCCTTTCTATTCTTGACCATTCTATGGTTTTCTGATTGTATGATCACTGCAAACAAGCACAAATCCTTCAGTGAACCTAACCCCCTATTAAAATATGTATCAGTCAATTGTTAGTCTGTGAGCAATCAGAATCTCAACTACATCTTATTAATGACACCAAAAAAAAAATACTGAACAGATTGTAGTATTTGATAAGCCTGCCATTTATTTAGAATTACTATATTACTTCAAGATGATAATATGACAAAAATAAAATGTGTAAAAAATATACACTCACTCACCCTGTTAACTCTGTGAAATACATAATTTGTTAACTTCCCTTAAGTTTTGATGAATAATAGAGCTTCAAAATATATTTTAGAGTTCTTTGATTTGAAGTGAAATCTGAGAATATAAACTTTGCATTTAGAAGTACTGAATATTTGAGTCAATAAAAAAACAGTTATTTTATAAGTTATGAATGCAATATTTCCTTGATTTTTTTTTAATGTTAACAAGACTTTTATAATTGTCATGCTTTTTTTTTTTTTTTGTTTCATATGGTCTTACTTATGGACTGGGAACTCAGCATCCAAGGCATTTTGCAAATTTGCATCAAAAATCCCAGAGACCTTAAATTGTTTTCCTTGTATTTGCTCTTTGAAGTTCCATATTATGCCAGTTTAAAAATATACATACTCAGGATTTTTCATTAGTTATTTTTATTGTCATCATCTCTGGTAACCTAGAAATTGGTCTAAACTCTGCAGAGAGTTTTGCTTCACCTTTCTTAGTTCACTGTGTGTTTCAGCTGACTTGTATTTTTATCTGCATCAAAGAGAGAGAAAAAGGAGAAATATGTTCTTACTGCTTCCATATAACTCATGCATAAGGAAAGAAAATACTTGAATAACAAAGATTCAAAACATCCTATTCTTCCACTGAATTGTTACTGATGCCTCCCCAAAGACTCTTTAGTATGGTCTGATTTAAAATGTACTTTGAAGCAGCTTCAAGCTTGTCTTGAACTAATTATCAAGTAACAACATATTACCACACCTGACAAGTTGCACCATTTCTAAGTAAACTAAGTCTCAATCTCCTGTTTTGTTTTGCATTTTGATGGTAAAACTAATCCTGACCTTAAGGTCAGGAATAAATCTCATGTCCGACATCTTGCTGAAGCAGCTTCTGGAAAGACACCCAGTCGTTTATCATTTTCATAATTGATAAAAAACTCCTGTGAAACAATATCAATTAAAGGCAAGGAAATAAAATAGTGCAGTCAGAAAGCATTTTAGCATTTCAGTGTAATTAAGAAATGAGGGGAAAAAGGTAAACACTAAGGGAAAGTCTGAACCATTTGTCTGTACTTAGAGAAAGGTGAATTACAGCCTTGTAAAATGCAAAGATCTGTATAGCACTGATGAGAGTCAGGTTAGCATGCCTATTGGTTTTAGTGGGGTTTCGACTTGAAGTAAGGATTTACTCAGGAAGAATGAAGGTTGGTAGCAACACACACCCAGTAAGGACTATAAAAAAATACAACTTGTGCCTCACTCTCTCTGCTGCATGATCACATGCCCCATAGATCCTCCTTTTGGATAAATCCTACAGGATTTGGCTTTTGGGTTTTTTTAGGAATATACTTTTTACTTTTCTTCCATTAGTTACTTTGTCTTCTGTTTGCAAATGGCAAAATAATTCTATCTCCCGTAAAGAAGCCCCTTTTTCTGTGAAGCCCCTTTTCCTGTTCACTTATTTGACTTTATTTCACATGTACTGACATAAGGTTTATTCACAGACTTTGAGGTGTGTGATTCCAAGTGCCAGATTTTGGGGAACTGGTAATAATTACAGGACAATTCAAAGTTATGTTCCAATCAAACACATGAAAGTGTGTCTTTCAAAGGTACTTCAGCAGTTTTATTGTAAATGAAAAATTCTGAGGCTGATTTTGATGCCTTTCAAGCACTCAAATGTATTTTAATCTTTAATTTTTCTTTCACTATACATAATATACAGAAGTGTTATTTTAATCTTTAATTTTTCTTTCACTATACATAATATACAGAAGTGTAAGGTGTCATTTAAAAATTTGTCTCTCAAAACTTGTTCTTTATGAGGAGGTTACTATATTTCTCACTTAATTTTTCATTGTTTAATGGAACACAACATAAAAAGAGTATGAAAATTTTAGAAGTTCATAGCATGCTTAAGGTGCTGAGTCAGACCATACTGATCTAGGGGTTACAGAGCAGGGTGAAGAGATGGTCCCGACTACTTTCAACAAGGAGAATATTAGAAATTTTAATCAACATGAATGAAAATTCACTTTTTCTAGGCTTGTGCTTTCATTACTGGTAAAGAAATATTACCAGAAAGTAGAAAGAGTGTTGCTTTAGCTGTTTGCTTTAATAAAATGTGCCTTTGAGATTGTATTTCCCTAATTCTCACAGCTGGCATTAAAATGGATTTAGCTAGCTAGCTGGAGATTTAAAAGTAGCCTTTCAAGTTCACCTTTAAGAAGCTATATTAGCTTTGCCTACTAGCCTGTTTAGTAATGCAGCATACAGCATACCTGGCTTTAGACAGGACTAGAGATCAAATCTAACCTCATAAATCTCCCAGTTCATGACTACAGGAAGCTGTCAAAAACTAGATGTTGTTTCATTCTCCAGGGGCTGGTGTACTGCTCTGGATCTCTCTTAAGTGCCCTCTAGCAGTTGATCACCAAAATGTGTAATAGCCTTGGGAAGGACTACACTACCCTTTTGACCCCAGAGGTAATATTTTGATAGGGCTTGACCTTAATAAGACTGCCAGCATAAAAGCCTAACAGTAAGAGCAAAGGAAAACCTTTTCTGAATAGCAAATAGCTGTAGAAAACATTTTCTGCACACTCCATAAATTATTACATTTACCTCTGGCAAGTACATTTAGAAAAAAATCGTGTTCTGAATCACATTTTGGAGCACTCAGATTCAACACCAGTTTCTAACCTGAAAAGACTAGCTTTCAAACAAATGCTGGGCAAAATTCTATCACTTTCACTCAATTTAATCTTTATTTGACCAACAAATCCTACTGAATAATAACGTCTGGATTTCTCCCCCTTTCTCATTTAGTCTCTTACATTTATTCTACTGTTTAACTAATTTCATTCCAATTTAGGTCAAAGGATAAGGATTTCAGATGTCTTAGGATGACAGAGTGTAGAGGGGAAATCAGGGAGGAAGCGGGAAAGGGGGTGTTGCATCATAATGAAAGAGAATAACCCTTGCCAGTTTTTCTGACAAGATTCTGAATCAGTATTTGTAACCCTTGACCATTTTTAACTTCACTTGACCACTACAAATATAATTTGACAAATCACTTTCTTCTTCCAGTCCCTCTACAGCCATGTGTCACAGGTGATATATTTTTTCCTTTGAGCTTTACCACTAATACACTTCCCTGCTGCACCTTGTTGGAAAATGGTGTCATTTGGGCCACTGGGTCCATAATGAGCTTAATTTCTGCAGGATGCCAGAGAAGTTAAATGGTTTACATAGTGTGAAGAAACAATTAAGCTGCCTAGAAGCTACCTGATGCATAGCAAAATAATAAGCAAGAGGGAGACAGAAGCTTCAGAATGAGGTAGATTTGTTGTCCAGACAAGCAGTGTGGAGTGGCTGAAGTGATGATGAAGGGCACATTGACACATAATTTCACGGTAAAAAAAAACTTTTTCAGCTATCACGCTGCCATATTTCTTCTTCAGTGCTGATTTTTTTCAATATCACTGTTGTTTAAAAGCATTTGCATGTTTATAACTACATATCACTTCATGCAGATGTACTTCAATTTGTTCTGTAAACTAAATGCAGATTTCACTTTAGATGGAAAAGTTCAAGGAAATTTCTCATGCTTTTTAACATGCTTCAGCGTCTCTGTCCTTGAAAGTCACTAAGCCACTTTCTGCAATTTCTGTTGCTGATTTAAAAGTAGTATTTTCTTCTTTCACTAAAAGCTATGATGCAAAAACCACAAAGATGAGCTCCCATTACTTTGACAACTGTTGAGAGCATTCTTATGAGTAAGTTCCACATAAGCTTATATAACTGGTAGAAGACGAATCTAGATTTTGAAGAATTTCTAATTGTTAAAAGTTCCAAAATTATTTTAGGAGGCCGAATATATTTTCTCCTCACTGGAAAAACAATACAGTGTTTAAATTGTTTATGGATTACATTAAAGCTCGTAAATTAATTCTGCTAATTTTCTCATGTCAAAGAATATTCAGACCATGTCAAGCATATTTACATGTGACCCTTCAGATAAGAACTGTGTTTGTTCTGCTTATTGCTCATGAAAATTATAAGCAAAAGAACTGTGAAATGTCTGCATGATGCTTTTTGTGACTGAAGTGTAAATCTAGCTTTTCAGAATTTTTATTGATTCCGGTTCCATAATATGTGAGTGTTTCCCAGGCTAATTAGATTAGCATAGTAAGCTCCTAATGGAATCTTTAGCTCTGCTCACTCAGTCGTCTTGTGAAACTAATTGGAGAAGGTTTGTTTGTTTATGTTTTCTGGGAAAATGGTAGCTGTTATTTTGAATGTCATTCTAATTATGGTGGAAAAAATTTGTCAGAATATATGGAGGTGTGGGCAGACTTTGAATTATTCTAGTCTTGCCTGAAAATTAATTGCACACCAAGATCTTTCTGCATCTACTATCCAATTGCCATAAATATATCTCCCTTGTACTGTGGTCTGAGTTATCAACAGTGAAGATAGGATGATTCTTAATAAAGCCTCTGAAAGAGGAAGAAGATTTTGAAGTCTTTTGGAAGATAATTTCTAGTATAGAATAAGGCTTTATTTTAACAGTGCCTTCAGACTAAGAAAACAATGCACAACTTCCCCTTTTACAAAATATTGACTGCATTCCAGAACATGGATCATTGTGCAGACATCCTCATCAGGAAGAAAAAATATCTTGGAAAACATTAAAGTCATGAAATAGGTTATTTATCAAATTTTTCAATAAGAAGGAGAAGTGATGAAACCTAGTTTCACACCTATTTGTGCACCTACAAAATCCAAGTGCTTCATTGTGAAATGTTCATCTGAGAAAAAATAGTTCTGACAGGTTCATTATGCACAGCAATCTGGCTACTGCCAAATGGAAGATTTGATGCTGAATTCTTCCCACTTTTTTTTTCTTTTTGTTTTTCATTAGGTGTGCTAATTTCATTTTCTCATGCATACTTAATAAATATTTTATTGTCCATTATAGTCTTCTTGCTACACTTTCAAATCTGATAGAAAATAATAACTTATAATTAATTCTGGAGAAAACTGGTTGACTGATAAAGAAAAAGACAAATGGGAATTGACAAAACTAGTACAAATACGTAAAACTTATTACAAATACATTAGACAATACAAAATTACATGACTTATTTTCGTAGGGAATCACACAAAAAACCCCAAACTATTCCTACTCAAAGCTAATGCTATCTCATCATCCAGGCTTGATAACTACTGAAGCTCTGCATCTCTGATGAAAGGAGCTGCCACTTCCAGTGGAAGTATGTGACACTGCTTTGGAGAGAGGCATACACTGTCTCACACTGTGTATGAGACACCTGCTCTTCACAGAAGAATTTTGCCTGAAATGTACTGGCAATTTGGTACAGATAATTCTACAGCTAGAATCACTGACACATAGAACATAATCCATTAAAAAAATTAAATTTTAAAGTGCTATGAATACTGTTCAAATGCAGATGGACAGCAAATGGAAGAGCTTGTTGTTTCTCTAAAATCAGTTAGTGGTGACTAACATTTAGTGGTAACTAAGAAAATTGGTATTATTGTTTGATTGTACAGTTTAGAGAATTAAAACTCTCAGAAACTAAATGGGCTAAGTCATGACTATCTGAAAAGACACCATGGAAGAGCCTGCATGTCCTCCTGGTAGCATTGTGTGTTCAGCAACACAGGGTGACAAAATTCTGTAATATCTTCTGATCATTTGGATTAATGAGGGAAAAAACTCTGCCCATTACCCCAGTAATCTTGTCTGGATGCACTTAATGAGAAAGAAGAAAAATAGCCTCTCCCCTGTGGGAATGATCAAGTCAGCATCTGTGGTAGTTTTGACCACATCCAACCCACATCTAAAAAACATCTAAAATCATCAGTTCCTGCCACACACCTGACCTCCTTAGAGCCCCATGGAGATGCCTCTGTCAGGTCTGAGAATAACCTGATAAGGCAAATAATAGCAAGAGAAACAAGAGAGAAGTAGCAAAGTCTATTCTGTGAGATGTGTCTTTGCAAACGCACAGGCATGTGTGTGCCTGCATGTCTAGAGGTCAGTGTGTAAAACCTCACATGTGGATCTGAAGGGAACAAACATTGTGTGAGCCATCACTTGCCCTGATCAGTGATTCTGCCATGTTTCCATTGCCCTTACCTGTCACTGTTGTAAATATTAATTTTATCTGTTATGTATTTAGATGTTGTGAGGGATTCCTTTTTCAGTAAGCAACTACAGACCTACAGAATTGACTCTGGGGATTGATCTTTTGTGCTGTATAAGGAGATGAGATACCATGTTTCATGAAAGTGCTAAGAAAAGTCAACAGGTAGCAGAATCCCAAGGGTCAAAGAAGACTGAGGAAAATTTTTAAGACTAGAAAATCACTGACAACCACATATGAGTTCAGAAGCAAATATTAACTTCAGGGTTATAACTGAGAATGGGAGAGTTGTTTATAAATATGTATCTATTCTTCCATGTATGTCCATGCCAATTTTTGCCTTTCCGTCTATAAGAACCCTTAGAATTCAATATGGCTTTTGCTATCTGAAATATTTGGCACTAAGAACTTCAGTGGTGGCACAACCCTTGATGGAATCTTATGTCTATAAGAAACTTTAGACCTCCAAGTCAGATTTCTCCTTGTCATTACTACTACAAGAGAGGATCCTAGTTTGGGTTGTTTGGTGTTGTTGTTGCTGTTGTTTGCTTTTGCTTTTTTTGTTTTGTTTTGGTTTTTTTTTGTGTTTGTTATAGAAATAGGTCAAATTACAAACATTACCAATTCCTATAAATATTATTTCACTTGAAAATATATGAGGTTTTTTTTATCTAATCAGAGCCATATAACAGTTAACCATAAGAAGCTGTTTTGAAATAATCAGTTGCAAGGAACTGAGAGTATTGAGACATTTTTTCAGTTATGTGCTTTATATACATATTTTTAATATGATAAATTATGATTTGTAAATTCCTCAGGTAATG
Source organism: Chloebia gouldiae (assembly GCA_003676055.1). Classification (NCBI taxonomy): domain Eukaryota; kingdom Metazoa; phylum Chordata; class Aves; order Passeriformes; family Passeridae; genus Chloebia; species Chloebia gouldiae. Next base: position 16,492,891 of record QUSF01000001.1, read on the forward strand.
ATCAACCTTGAAGATTTCTCACTAGACCTGTCTGTGAAAGGCATTACTACAGACGGGGCTCTCTGAATCAAAAAAGTCTATTGCAAAAGCTACAGAAAAAAATCTCATTAAACAAAAAAAACCAAAATATAATATGAAGGGTCTCAGCAGCCTAGAAGCAAAGATGGTTCTTTTATCTCTCCTGGGATTTTGAGACAAATCAGGCAAATGATTATGTGATAATACATATCAACAAGCAAGGGGACATCAGGAAGAACTGAGATACTCAAAGAATGCAAATGTTTCTGAGCACAGCTAAAGAGATTTTTGCAAGATTTATCATGTTTGCAAAAGGCAAAATTCAATCTCAAGACATATGGAATAAAATTACACATGTAGTCATGGTGGCATATTATGAAGATATATTACCTATAAAGTGAGGTGAGACTGGGAGGTACCTAATGGCTTTAGCAGTCCTACAGAGTACCTAAATCATTACCCCTGGAAGGTGTTTATTTTCACAGAGCAAGAAGAGGTTGCACAGAGGTGTCTGAGGATGATAGAAAAACTTGCAGTAAGTGGAGAGGAAAGGATGTAATTACACATTCATCCACTGTATAATTTCAGTGTGTGTCAGCATCTTCGATGTTATATGCAGCTCTGGTCTCTTCATTTCAAAAAGAATGTAGCAGAATAGGAAAAGGCTTAGAGACAGCAATGAAAAAAAATAAAAAATGTGGAACAGCTCCTGAACAAGCAAAGATTGAATAGACTAAGTCTTGTCATCTAGGCAAAGAAATGACTGAGGTGTTGTATGATGGAGCTGTATAAATATTGTGACTGGCAGTGAGTCAGAAAAGAGAAAATAATTTTTCTTTTTGTCTTAGAAAAAGAATTTAAGGCCATAATGAAACAAAAAAAAATGGTATTAAAAATATTCACACCATATATAGGTAGAAGTTTCACAACTAGATACAGGATACTGAAGATGCTAAAAATTTGAGAAAAAAAGAAAACTTGATCCTTTGGATCAGGAAAGTCAAGAGCTGTAGACTGCTGAGTAATTAAACAGGAAAATTATTTTTCTTTATATACTTGTCTTTCAATTTTGTTCTTCTGTGGACAACTGGTGCTGGTGAAAGCTGGAAACAGAGCTCTGCATTTTCCTCACTGGCTCCATGCAGCCACTCTTACATGCTTGATTAGTTTGCACCCTTGCCTTTAGGCGATGAGACCTCTGAATTTCCTGCATCTAACAAATGCATCAAGCTAGGTAAAGATGCAGTCAGAAATTACTTCTGGTCTCCCCAGAAAGAGAAGTGCAATAATATTGGAAAATGCAGTTCTGTTTACTCATTTCTGACTTGACAATAAAATGATAATGCATAGTCCATAAAGATCAATGAGATGCCACCAACAATAAGATCATCTTAAAGGTATATAGAGCCAAATTTTACTTCACTCTATAGTCAGAATGATGCAGCAGAATGCAGCATGGAAGAAAAAAAGCTTAGGGTTTTTTTCTATTATTACTTCACACACCACTAAATACATATTTATCAAAGGTTTTGTTTCCTAACCTCATGTTTTCTCTGCCAAGGATGAAGCATGCAGATGAAAAATATGTCATAGAAATTACAAATGGGTGTATAGGCTATGGGGAAATGATGTATGTAATGAATTAAATCTGCAGATTAGATAGAGAATACTAATGAGTTTAAACAATATCAGGCCAGGGTACTCAAATTCACCAGAATCACTGAGCCAGAGCAGGTTGTGTTCTCTCATTCTTTCTCTCTTTCTTCTTCCTCTGCAGCCTGAACAGATTAATTGCTGGTTCAGTGCAAGGTTAATAATCACTACCAACTGCCAGATTCACTTAAGAGTTTACAGAAGAGATATTAACAACACACTGATATTGCAGAGCTTGGATCTTCTGAAAAGTCATCTCTGCAAGAAAAAGAAAGACTGAGACTCAGAGGGTTTCCACATGCAGAAATAGGTATACCACAGCAATTTAGCTAGTTTACAAAAAAAAAAACAAAAACAAAAAAAAACCAGAAAACCCCACAAAAAACCAACCAACAAACCAAAAAAATATTAGTAATAGCAAAAAAAAAAAAAAAAAAAGGGAAAAAAAATTATGCCATTTCCTTGTCCTTACATAACTGAGAGGAAAAATAGGTTTAGAGAGAAAGGGGACTGGAAGGGTGACATTCAGATTTAATTCTTTATTCTGAAATATTTTAGTGAAGCTATTAATATCCTGAAATATTTCCATTAAGGTATTAATATTGAGTGGCTAATTTTGTGAAGGTATATGAATTAGAAAAGTCATGGGATTCCAGCCACAGAACTGTGTGTGTGTGTGTGTTCAAATGGGGGACAGAAGAGTAAGGGCTATTATGAACTATTGAACAGAGAGGAAACATCCTAAAGAGTAGCAATAAATCAAGCATAAGATGCACTTTATAATAGAAAAAAAAATAAACCAACTCTTGCTCAGGAAGTAATATAGCACATCCTTTAAAATAATTAATTTAGAATCTGACAATTCCAAGGATAGCCTCCTGCAGTGATTAAGACATACCTGTGCTTCTTCCAGACACATATCAAGGAATCTGAAACAACTCTCTACAGGGAGAAACAAACAAACACATAAACCTTATTGTCTCATGGGTTCTTGTTTACAGAAACAACAGCTAGGGTGATGAAGGCTGGTACACCTTTGAATATTAGCACCTTGATTGTCTGTCTGCAGTTTATTCAACGAAGAGGACAACATTCTTTAGCCCATACTGTAGTTTCACATACCCACTTCCTTGACTTTTAGTCAAGGTGGCCACTTCACTGGCTCGGTTTGGGAAGAAGTCATGCTGGCTGCTGCTGTGCCATTGCTCAGTGTTGCCTGCCTCAGCTGTTAGTGGCCATGGCTCCAGCACCAGTCTCTGCTCCTCTGTCCCATCTTCAGGCTGTTATCCTGTTTCTAGGAGCCTATCTGCAATCAGGAGCTTCAATTTTCTGAAACCAGAACTGCCTTTTGGGAATAGTCCAGTTGGACACCAGCTCTTCAAGCCCCTGAAAGCCTCACTCTTTTCACCTTAGTAGCCTATGTGCAGAAGGGTAACATAGGATGAGCCTTCAAATAGGTGATTCTGTCTTGTGCTTCTGTATGATATGGAACTTCCTTTTTTTTAAATCTGGCTGTTATCAAAATCTACCACCAGCCTGTCCTTGTCACAGAACTAGCAGGCTTTTGTCAGGGAATTCAAAAGTTCACTTTTGTATGTTGGACTCCAGCACACATGCATTCAATTAGTAGTCACCTGTTAGCACTCATAATTTTTTTTTTTTCCTCTGAAGGCAGGTAGCACTACTTGCATGAGGTAGACAAGGAAATACACATTATGTCCTGCAGCAGCACTCTGTGCTTACACACCACCACTGAAGACAGACCTTTTGCAGAAAAGGCTCACCAACCCTTCCCTTATATTTTATTTATTCACATTTTATCCAGACAATTTAAATCCTTCCTAAACTCATGCTCTTACCAGTCTAAAAGCAGCCAGGTTTAGGCAGCTATAAACTGAATAAAGCCCTTATTCTCATTCCAGCATAAAACGGGAACTGTGCTGCAAAAAGTTATCTCTTTTAAATTACTTTAAAGGTACTCCTCAGCAGTGCCTCAAGAGGCTTTATAGTCTCATTTCTCCCATACTTAAGACTATACCTAAAGGCAGCATTTAAGCCTGAATCAGGCTTCAACTCGGAATTTAGTAAAAGGTACCTACTTGAAACATCTTTGACTGTCTCCCTAGCAGAGTGACAAATACAAGTCTTTGTTCTTCTGCCTCATCACTGAGGCTTTCACTGACTGAAAGCCATCACTGAGTGACCAATGAGTCACTGTCTCAGTCAACATCACAGATTTTTTGTGCTTCAATTCCTTCTAACATTAGATGCAATGATGTGGAAAATAACTACAAAAAAAAAATTTAAGAGGTGACATTTTTCTTAAGTTACTTTCTTAAGTTTCTCCTAAAGCAGAATCTGGCTCAGAGAACAGGATCATAAAATTTGGCCTTTCAATGTTGTTCTCGTCAGTTCCTAATTTTTCAGCAAGGGATTTTTTTTTGCCCTAGAAATTTAAAATATAGTAAATGTGGAGATCAAATAATGCCATGTTCAGCTTCATAACTGTTTGCTGAAGTCTGATTCCAGAGAAATTATTGTTTATTTTTCTGCTATATTAATATATTAACCAGAGAAAACAAATCAAAAAACCTCAAATTTTTCAAATTGATATTGTTTGACCATCTCTCTAGATAAGCATGCAACATACATTTATATAGCTTTACCTATTTGTTATTCAGTGACGTATTTTTATCAAACCCTCATAGGTCACTATCCACAAGCAGTTAAAATTCTTTCTGATCATCATCTCATCAAACAGAGTTTCTTTCTGAGTTTCTAGCAGAATTTGCTTCCCTAGATACAGTAGCTCTGAAACCCTATGAGAGTTGAGGTTTCATGAATGCAAAGCCATCGGTTGCTCCTATAGATACCATACCTCATTTTCCTGTGGGAAATGCAGTCAGCCTTGACTGCTCTAATACAAACCAGAAGAAAATAGCAGATCTATCTTTGACATGTCACATGGGAAAAGACTGCTTTTCTGAAAAAACCTGCCTTTCTAACTCTGCTGTGTGACACATTGCTTCATTTCTATCCCTCTTTGAGTACAAAAAGGGGCATTTTGGAATTGTTCCAACAGGTACTTTTTTGAGGCCAAAAATCCACTGTATCTCCATGAGTAAGCAGTACCCATCTGTGGGGTTGGACAAATAATACAAGCTTGCTTTTTTAATATTCAATGTCAATATTAAGCAGCAAAGGAAGCTGCTGTTCTACTCTGATCTGTTCAGAATTAAACAGAAATTTGGCACCAATTATTGAATTATTTCACAAAAAGTTAAACATCCTACTGAGAAATCTAATTTAGGATTGAAATTGGCCTGGATCACTGCATGATCTATGGACACCAGTAAACACCTTCAGCACTCTAAGATTTTAACCAATTAAAAGATGAATCAGCACAAGTCGATTAATCTTTTAATTGGTTATAGAGCATGCTTATTGTGGCTATGTTCCTTACTTAAGTATCTCAGGAGCATACAATTAAATCATAATTACAAAAAAATCCAAATTCTATTTAAGTAGACACTTGACACCCATATAACTTCAGAATCTCTGAGAAATTTTACCCTGTGATTATTCTTTAGAAAATCCTTCCTCAGGTTTTTTCATGTGACACCAAATCTTCTCTTTTTATAATTTTGCATTTCTTTACAAATAAAATTTGCCTAAGAGATAAATCTGCAATTTCTTGCTTGTAAGTCTATTCTGTGTATTGTCAAGTTATAGACATCTATGTGAAAGATGCATTTACAGTGAGACCTGAATGAAACTAATTTGAGTTTCTAGAATGCTTGTCAAGGTAGCACTACTATCCTGTTCAATATATTTCTTTGGAAAGTAAATTTACATTTCCTCAGAAAACTGAAAAGGTGAAAAATATTAAAAACCTACTTGCAATATAAATTAAATAAAGACAGCAAAAAGAACTACTTGTTATATATTGTTTGAATTATGCCTCATTTTTTCATATCTCAGCCATTACTATTACTTAACTTTTATTTACTGTTTCAGCAAATTTTTACTGGCAGAAAGGCAAAGTTCAAAACTCGAGTTTTAACTTTTCCATCTTTCCCTTCTCTCTCCACATATTTGTAAAAATCACAAGGGAGTTAAACACCATTTTCTCTCTCATTTCATATCTTTTCTACCCAATGCTGGTGTTTAAGACCTTGCATTTGCTCCAGGGTGAGTAAATGAACTATGATACATTGACTTGCAAAGACTTATTATGCCCAGAGCATGTAGAACTGTATGAAGAAAAGGATACAAAATCATAGTCAAATCCTATGACATCATGGGGCTTTCAGAATGCTTTCTCTGTAACTTGTGGATTAACTTTTTTGTTTTATGAACAGATTATCAGTAGAGTTGAAAAGACATGCTTCAATATAGATCTCTTTATATTTAAAATTATACATTCAGCCTAAAACGAAAAGAGCTTTTGTCCTGGAACCAATCACATTTTTTGCTTATATTACTTTATCCTCTTATTCCTGAGTTCTTAATGTGTTGAATAGTAACACTTTGAACAGGATTGTTAAAAAAAGTCATGAGTGCCTACATTTACATAAAGAATTTGAACATAAGCCAAGATACAATTTAGGCCTTGATTCTGCAAGCATTTATCCACAAGATGAATTAAGATGTGTACATAAGACTGATTTGGATGGCTGTTGATTTTACTGTAATCGCTTTGATTTTCCAAGCAATTTGCAAATTTCAGTCCCCAACACTGAAAACTGGGAATAGAACAGCCAGATGCAACATCAACCCATAAAATGATGCACCTCATTTTTATATATATGTATACACACACACACACACATATATACATATATGTGTGTGTGTGTGTGTGTCTGTATGTTTAAAATAAAGACCGTTTAAGTTTTATCCTGATGAAACCTGAACACCATAGACTGTCACAGAAAAATAATCAGTTATTTTCAAATCAGATGGTGGTCCGGGTTTAATAAATACCTCTTTTTTCTAATCACTGTCATTGATCACTTATCTGACTGAGCAATCAATAATGAATGAAGAGAGATTTGTTAGGCTTTGATCAAGAAAGTGGAAAAAAACAGCCAACCAAACCTCAGCTGGTCAGGAAAAATACTTATTTACCAATGATTGCAGTGAAAGTATTGTAAACACTTTCTATATTCTCAACAGGAAATTGAGCTGCTGTTCTTGTTTTGAAGTAATTTTAATTTCCAGGTTCCAAAATATTATAACCAATATCTGTTAAAATGTGAGAAATCTTAGACTTTAAAATCCAAGAGTTTCTACAATGGACCTGTTTGGTGGTGCCCTATTTGTACAGCTGTGCCACTGTTGGAAAAAACCTGGAGGAGTTCAATAGAATAGGGACTTCTAGATGCAGTTGTCATACCCTCAAAAGTTTACTTTACATACAAATTGACTATGAGATTACTGTTAAAAATAAGATACCAGTTTTATTGTAGAGCTTGGCTTTACATAGAAGTGTTACGTGCCTCACTGATATTTAATAATTTTAAATATGGTCTGTAAAGTTAGACAAAAATATGGCACTTCATATTAGCAACTGTTTGGATTCTATCTAAAATGATCATAAAAATATCTTACAAGCTCTCTCTTGTTTGAAGTTTTATGTGTTTTTACTTTTCATTGTCTTAGTCCCTCCCTGTTAACCCACCATATTAATCATTCACCATTTGTCAAGGAGGAAGCCTGGTCTGCCACTTTTGAAGGTAATTTCCACTCAAATTACCTTTCTTTATGTGGAATTTTGAGTGTGATCTTTTGGAGACAAATGGGATTGGCAGACTGTAGGCGGCGAGCAGCAGGCAAGAGACCCTGCTTCTACAACACATCTCCACAGAGTCAAGAGCATTCTGCATGTAGTTATAAATAATGCTGGTACAGCCTTGAAAAATATGCTCCATAGGTAGACAGCTTCAACAAGTGTGCTTAACACAGACTCTGCTAGGCATCACGCGGTCTCTTGAACAAGGAAAAACAAAACAAAAAAATCAATATATCAAGGAACTTTCTACTATAAATTTCAGGTTCTCATTAACCTTTTCTGTTCCACCATGACAGAAAAAGGACAAATTTAGCAGAAGGAAATGTCAATTCAATCTAAAATTAATCTGTTGCTGAAACCTAATTTAAGAACTCTGGTTCTCACTTTATCAAAACCCGTTTCTTCAAATGCATAGAATCATAGAATAGTTTGGGTTTGAAAGTACCTTACAGTCATCTAGTTCCAGCCCTGCTGCTGTGGACAGGAGCACCTTTCACTAGACCAAGTTTTCTAGAGTCCTATCCATAATGCTGGTACATCCTGGTCTTGAACACTTCTAGGGATGGTCCATCTACAGCTTCTCTGGGCAAGCAGCTTCTCTGTGCCAGTGTCTCACCACCCTCATGGTAAGGAATTTCATTTTTATATATAATCTAAACCTCCTGTCTTTCAGTTTAAAGTCATTCCCCCTCATAATATCACTACACACTCTTGTCAAAAGTCCTTCCCCAGCTTTTTATTTAAGCACCCCTTTAGGTGCTGGAAGACTGCTATAAGGTGATCCCAAACCTTCTGTTCCCCATACGTGACAATCCCAACACTCTCCGGCTGTCTTCACAGGAGAGGTGCTCCCGCTGTCTGATCATCTTCTGTCTCTCCTCTGGATTCTGTCCACTTGGTCCATGCCCTTCTTTTGTTGGGAGCCCCAGAGCTAGATGCATGTCCCAGGGTAGTGTGTCATGAGGGCAGAGTAGAGGGGCAGAATCACCTCCCTCAACCTGCTTTCTGCAGTTCTTTTGCTGCAGCCTAGAATACCATTGGTTTCAGAGTCTTGTGTGCACATTGCCAGCTCCTGTTGAGTTTCTCATCAATCAACCCCTTCAAATGCTTCTTCTCAGGGAGTCTGTCAATCCATTCTCCTCCCAGAATATACCTATGCTTGGGATTTCCCCAACTGGTGTATTGGACTTTGGTCTTGGCTTTGTTGAACTCCATGAAATTCACACAGGCCCTCCTCTCAAGCGTGTCTTGATCTCTGTGGATGACATCCCTCCATTCCAGCATGCTGGCAACACGCACAGCTTTGTTATCAGCAAACTTGCTGAGGATGCACTCTATCCCAGTGTCCATGTCACCAACAAATTTATTAAACTCTGCTAGTTCCAACATTAACCCTAGAGAAACAGGATTTGTCATTGACCTCCACTTGGGCTTGGAATGCAATTTGTGAGTGTGACCATCCAGCCACCAAGTGGCCCATCTGTCACATCCATGTCGCTCCAGATTGGAAACAAGGATATAATGTGCTTGAATAGAGGTATTTAAATTGAGGCCTCAATGAAACTGGCTTACTGATTGGAGTGCCTAGAATTCTATCTCCAGGCTCTGGGATTGTCCCACTGCCACTGGCATGAAAGTGGTAGGACTGAGGTTTCCCTCCTCCAGAAATTTTACAGCTGTCTTCACGAGCTGGCTAAGCCCATTACTGAGGATGTTCTTCCCCTTCTCTTACAGACAGACCCCATCAGCCCTTAGAGTAAATATCTCAAAGCAAGGCTGTGGTCTACGCAGCTGAATCCCTGGCTGTGGCACCATACAGGACCATAACAGTTTGTTGATTTGCCTGTACTTGCATAATCTGACTTTTCTTTACACATCAATATAATTTAAAAAACATGTTTTAAACTGAAGTGGTGGTGGGAGGTGTTTAGTGGGACTAAGAGGGGAAAGGACATGCAAGAGTAGATTTTCCATTAAAATTTGAACTAGTATGGTTTTATTTAACTTAACTTTTTGGTTAATTATTCATCAAATAATGCAATACATATTTTAGTGTGTTTCAAACAGAAATCCAGATTTCAAAATCACATTGAACCTTATATTCTGAATAATTATAAGTGCTTTCATCTGTGACTCTTGAAAATGCTAATTTATTTAGAAGTTTCTGTTCAGAATTTATGTAGAACTAAGAACATCTAATAATAACCTGGTGGTTGGTAAATGAGCACTACTGTCCCAGTGACAAAATCACTGGATTTAGCTTGATAAAGTTTAAAAAAATTAAGTTCAGCAATTCTTCCATTGCCATCATCCACTCCTGAATGTGTTCCTACAGAGTTTGCTATTGCAAAGTTTGGCAGATGTTGCTATACTGATTGCAAATTTCTTATTTATACAACGTGAAATGTGCAATTTCAGGTCAGTTACTCAGATCTCAACTGATTTCTAAGCATGTGCTTAACCTCAAAGTGACTTAGAACAATAAAAACGAGACTGCCATAAATAAGAACTAGAGGCATCAAGGCACGTGAGTGAACTGGAGCCTTGGAAGGAGCTAGAATTCAGCACAAGTAGCACAATGTTTTAGGGCTTCTTATGTGATCCTGGCTGGGGGATCCTGTATAATTCCTGTATAATTCCTGTATAATTCTCCACAGGAATACAATTCTGCCTATGAATATGTACAAGCAAGTAATTAAACAGATTAGAGAAGCAAAACCAAACAACAACCTCTATTTCAACGACAATATTAGAAGTCTGTGGATGGAGAATAGTCATTAGGCTGCTAATAAATAATGATCCAGTGATAACACACAGCTACACAATATAAGGGAAAATGTACTGTTCTTTGTTATATATATAGTTTCATCCACATGAAGTTAGCACATTGTATTTCTCATCGATGATATATATGTGATAAACAACCTTAGTACTGTCTTCTGACAGAATATTTTATTTATTTATTTATTTATTACGCTTCTGTAGCAGTTATTATGCTGCGACTTTTCTAAAAGATCACCATTCAAAATGCCAAGAATGCAAGCAGTGTCTTCCATGTAATTGCAGTTTTCTAGCTAACTCTCTGTTAAATTTTTCAATTATATGTTTTCTTAGTGCTATATTAAAAATGAAGCTCTTTCTTAGCACTAAATACTAAATGTTTGACATTTCTTTCGTTTTGAATGAGGCTGCATAGCTGACTTACTAAGCAACAATTTTTAGTCTATAAATATTTTTCATTCAAAAACATGAAAACCTTTGTCACAGTTTATTACCCTTTTGACAATACAGTGAAACATATTAAAAGATAGTCCCTACTTAAAATGCTCTGCAGTTTAGTGAATATCAAACACTCTTGCTATGATGAAATTTCTAATGTCTCTGTACAAGCATGACACAGAAGCTGATATTCCACCTCCTGAGTTGCCACTATCATGCTATGTGTTTACACAGAAGTTTACAATATCTCCACAGCCTTTTAAAAATAACACACTGCTGTCTCTAAATAAATACACTAGCTGGTAAACCCACAGTCAACTTTCAGAATTAGCTTTTAGGTTTTAAAGCATATGCATGTGTATTTATATGCTAAGTGTAAGAAGAATAAATATAAGGATCTTTCCTTTATTATTCCTATAAAGAATTCTTTGTGTATTTCTTTATATTTATTGCATACTATCATATTTTATTCTATTTTCTCTGCATTTTTTATGCTTAGACATAGAGGAATTAATAAACAACTACCAAATAGCAAAATAATGAATAGCATAATAGCATAGGATACATGGAATTTAGAATAATCTTGTAAAAGAACCATGCTATGAAATTGAACATATGTTAAACATTTAACATAAAAACATAAATTTTAAAAGCTACAGGAAATCTTCTGTAAATATTATCAGCAACTTAGTATATGGATCCAGAAATTCAAATTTCATGAAGAAAATTCTTCTCAGATATCTCCTTAAGTCCTCATGATTTTCTTCCATTTCTCTTCCCAACTGTAATAGATTTGGCTTCATCATTCATCCATGGCAAATGCAGTATTAGAAGATTGTCTGAGGTTAATGCTTCTCTTATTTAAAACCTTTTACTCTGTTTTATTCCCTACATTCCCTTCAGAGCTCCATGAGTATGTGATAGTATCAGCCAATCATTCAAAATTCTAGAAGTGAATACTTTAATTTTTTATGAATAATAATATTTCATTTAAGATAATAAAATATTAAATTTTACATGTGCTATTAAATATTTTAACACAGTTGCATTCATAAGCCTTACAGACTATTGGTATTCACTAAAAGCAACAAGCCTGGAATTATTCTCTGATCCAAAGCCAAATAGCACAGAGTGGCATCATCTGCAACATACAACACTCCCTACCAAGTTTCCACTGTACCCTATATATAATGTCCTTCTATCCCAGTATTTTCTTGTGTGTCCAATTCAAAACATATAAAATAAGACAGTGGTTGTGTTGCATGGCTGCAGAACAATGTTTTCATAGCACTGAACAGAGAGGGTGAGTTATGTGTGATGAAGTATAACATCAAAGTGTCTGAGCAAGTAAAGTTTCCTGGGTAATGAAAGAACTTGGAGGAAAAATCACATATTTGTAGTGATTGCTGCTGCATGGTTCCCCTGAAAAATCTGCCATTTTCTACTTTGGTATGAGTGTTGAGCCTCAGTTCTTTCTCAGCAAGTTTATTTAAAGCAAGCTTAAGGTACTAGGAGTTAAAGCAAACATTCAATCAAAATAAAGGTTCTCAGAGAGCATCAACTTCTTCAACTCTACCTATCCAACCTAAAACTACCCATATTTCAAGAGAGGAAATTAGATGTAGAAAAAGGGAGAAAGAGAGAAATGCAAGAAATAGCTACATCCTTGGATCCTAGTGTGGTCTCAGCTATCATAAAATCCAACGACAGCAGGAGTGTGACCATGTGCATGTTAGGGCAATGGGTTTTGTGTACTCTGGACTCCTGTGACCAACCACACCCAGGTGGGGGTTTCCAGTCATCCCACTCTGGGGCTCAAATGGGGCAAAATCCTGTGGAGTTTGATTGTCAGAACTCTGGTGAGACCCACAACACTTGCGATAATATTTAGTAACACTAAAAATGTCAAGTTTTATCTAGGAAAAAGACAGATTCACACTTTGTTGTTCCACTGTCATTCTGGAAATGGAACACTTGCTTTTCTCTTTGGTATTGTGGAGATCTTTGCACACAGCAGATTCAAACCAAATTATCTCAGAGTATGCAGGTGATATTCCTGAAGCAGTCTGTAAATAGAAGTTCTCATACAGCTTCAGAAGTATTTCACAGGGACATGGTGAAAAATTCAGAAGACATGTAGTGTCTTATAAACCCGTTCTATTTCCTATCCATGATCTGCTGCTACTTTTTCTTCTTTTTTAGTTTTTCTTCCAAGTGTCTTCTGTGTCTAATTCTCTGGTGTATCCTTGGAAGAGCACTGGGACCAGCTACCCCACTGAGAGCATCACTCTGAACCTCTGCAAATAATTTAAAGGAAAATTATCTAAAGAGCTGTGAAAGCGCTTGTCTGCAGATGAGATCAAACCCCAAAGAAGTTCATAAAAGCCCAATTTACTACACTTATTTTAAGTGTACCTTCTGCGGTATTAGAAATCAAACTTCTTGGGGAAGTATAGCAAGGTTGGCAAGGATAATTTCCCATCAATAAATGAGTTGGAAGAAGTTTAATACAATATGAAGTAAACATATGGAGCCAAAGTAGTAAATCTCTCTTTCTTCATCTTGGATATTTTAGTGCAGCTTATTTGTAGACATGACTCCAAATAAAGACTGACAAGAAACATTGGTGATTATAATTTGTGTTTTAATGTGCAATGGAGTCTTTGCACAGTCCATTCATTACAGCTTTTTCAATGTCACCTTGAAAATTCATGCTTTTTTTTGGTAATTATTCAGATCACAATGACTACCATGCATATACAACTAGAATTACTGGGAATAGAAGTTACATGCACATAACAAGAAGGAATAGGGCTGAAATGAGGTTTTAGTCTGCAGGTATACTGATAATTATAGGTGTATCTTTAGACTGCTCCTTACATATTTCAAAGGGATTTGCACTTAATTCATTTAATGAACAATCCATTTAAACTAATATTACTATTACTATTTTCTTGAATATAAAGAACATAAGTTCTACAGGAAGAGTGTATTTTTTTTTTCTCTGCAGCATCCCACTGACACTTCCTTTTCTGATCCGCCCAGTGGTGGGAGTCCCCAGAGTGTTTTTCTGGAGGTACCACTTTTATATAGCCCAAGACCCAGCTATCCAGAGGTGTCCATTTCATTCCTACAACTTTGAATAGGATGTCTTCAAGCAGTTGCTTCCTTTCCAACCATTTGCCATTGTGGGAGACTTTGTACAAATAGGTTACCCTAGGTTACCCTAAGTTACCCAGATCTGTCTCTCCAGGTCTGGCATCTTCCGGTTGTTGCCTTTGTGCTTTTCCCAGTTTGCACAGTGGAATCTTGCCCAGTGTGCTAATCCCAATCCTTTCACCTCCATGTAGGCCTGAAATTAATGCCTCCCTGTTTTCCATCTGTGCCTGTCATGGTAGTTTATCTAATGGGGACAGTGTTTTTGAGACATTTTAGCTGCATGCTTTAAGTCCTGACATATACAAATTCTTCCTAGAGAGACCTCTGTCTTTAAAATATGAAAAGGTCCAACCTTCATGAGATCATTGCATTTTGATAGTGCTAAAGGTTCTAAATGAATTTCCTTAATTTCAGCTATTTATTTGGGAGATCAGATAGTGTACTAATGTCACAAGAGTTTTGTAAATTGAAACTCCAAAAGGAATGCAAAGTAGTTAAGCTGTCAAAATTCCCAAACAAACCCAAACCTCACCATCATGTTGTATTCCAGAAAATGGGGGTAAAATCTTAAAAAACATGCACAGGATTCCCAAAATTCCATCCAAAATCAAGATATTCATCAATTCAGTATTTCTATCAACTGAACTGATTAGACAATTTATAAAAAGAAGCTGGAATAGTAAACCAATGAATTTTGCTCTGGGGTCAGCTAGGCTAAACAGCAGCTCATCCACAGCAAATACACTACATAACAGATGATAGATATACATGTCAGAAATAAAAAAGTCCTATCAAAAAGTCCTTATGCAGTCTCTAGAGTTTGTGGACAGTTGTAATAAAATCCACTATCCACATATTTCATTCTTTACCTTTTTTTGTTTCCCTACATATCCTTTCCAGGTTTCCATCACCAGCATCCCTCTTACTACCCAAAGACAAATCTGTACCATTATTAACTGTCAGATTCTCCTATTTTGGTAAACTTATATGTAGCCATGAAAGTAGCAGTCTCTATCCACTTTCTGCTTCTGTTCATACATGTGCATTTACTTATGACCAAGACCATTTAATAAAACATAGATAGTGGTCTTATATTTACGGAAATTAACTGTTTTAATAAGTAATTGCTCAGTAATGATTTTTCTTCTGATTCAAACCTAATATTTCTCTAAGAGCTTTTTTTAGTTCATTCTTATTCTATTTCTAGTGCATTCTCTTTCAGGATTTCCAAATGGACATTATTAAGGAGAAGTTTATTTTTCTGGTATCTTCATAATTTTTTACTGCTTTTGGAGCAGCAGATGGTGATTAGATAATTCTACAGGACTACAAATTGTAACTAAGTTGACCTGAGGAATTATAACAGTGTTTAAAATCATATGTTTGAGCTGTCCACTCTTCCTAATTGTTTCAACTGCCAGAGTTTTCACAATATGCAATGAGTTGTTGATCATTTAGTCTTCTTAATCCTAATCAATAAAGTAATTGAGCAATGGCCTTTGAAAATTGCTTTTCCAATGTTTATTTCATATTCAGACTAATAATCATCTGTTCATACAATTTTCAGTGTTTATCTGTAACATTGCCCTTGTAAAAATGATCTTATTGTCAGCTAATATTTATAATGCTAGTCCCATTTTAGTTTTTGCTCAGTATAGAACCTTTCCAGATTTTTGATGAATTTGGCCATCAGATTTATCTGCTAATAATTTTAATATACTCTGTCTTGGCTTTCCTACGTAGTTCCACAGTTATATTCAGATTAATTAAACATAGTTGCAAGATTCCTATTTGTATTTAAATATATTTATTTTTTATTTGTTTGCTTATTATTTCAAAGTGCATTTGGGGAAATTCTTGGACAATACTAATCCTCATTTTAAAAACAAATACTTTAAAGAACTCAGTTCCATTTTGCCGTCACTTTTGCCATCACAAGCAAAAGCCCTGAGAGAGGAACAGCATTAAGCAGCATTTTTAGTGATAATTTCCATATTGATTATATTGATGATTGAGAAAGTGAGTTTTTGTGGGAGATCCCTTACTCACAGTGCCCTGCTGCAAGGCCTTATGTGTTCCTAATGTCATTCCATATAGCTGTGGTTGCTACATGAGATCTGGCACTGCATGACATGGAAAAAAAAAAACAATAACCAAAACTTAAATTCTATAATGATTAAGGCAATAGTTACACCTTACCTTGCACAATTTAACTTCACTGGCACATGTCCCACTTATGCTCAATTTACCAGTCATCCTGTTATGGCATTTCCTTGTCTCTTTTCAGCTACTTGTATTTGGGGCTTTCAGGTCTTCCCACATATAAAAGGATTTTTTTCCATTACCTTAATGTCTGAAATGTCACTGCATTGGAAATTACTTTAAGAAAAATCAGTCCAGACTTTTTCTTTTATAAGCAACTCTTTCAAAAGACTGGGAATATTTTGAAATTAAGAAAATAAATAAGTGAATGAAAAGAAGATGCTCAACTTTAACTTTTATTTTACAGTACAGTAAAATTAAAACAACTAAAGAAGACAGACCAAAGGTTTCTGCACCTCACTTCAACCCTGCAGTTGTCTGCTTAAACTAGAGTACCCCTGCTCCTCACTGTCACAACTGTAGGACCCATCACTTCCCCTTGGCTATTTATACAGTTTATTAACCTTCCTTTCCCAAATATGTTCAGTAGCTCTCCAGGCAGTTTATCTCACCTGTTGACCACAAAATAACACCACATATTCATGAAAACTACACTGCTTCATTTTGGGACTTTAAAATTACAGTAAAATAAGATTAAATTAAAAGTGGAAAGGATTTAGCTGAGCCTTGCAAAAAAATTCCTACAGTAAAATCCTTTATGCTTGGTGAGGGTTGCTAGGGAAAGCAGTAATGTGACACAATAAATAACAAAACAAAACACTAATAAGTGCACAATGAACTACAAAGCTGTGTTGGCAGAAAAATAGACAAAGGGTTCATTTTTTCAAAATGCATAATGAATGAGCAGGATCATTCCCATTTTCAGATATAACATCAGAATCTTGGGCTTAATCTCCTGGTAAATTATTGAGGTTACAACAATCAAATCAAGTCAGCATTCCTGAAGATAAGCTAAAATGACAAATTAGTCTTTTTTTTCTTTCAGCATCTGTGATAGCATTAATCATGTAACTGTGGCTTATTTATGATCCTTTCTTTGATCTTCACAATGCATATCTACTGGGAGAGTTGAAAGCAATAAAGATAATTTTGATGTATTTTTGGAAGGTGTACTATTTTTATGTGAAAATGTAAAAAAAAAACCACAAAAGCATAGTGAAATAATGTATGACTAATACTGAAAAAATACAGTCCTTCCTTCCTAGGTAGAGGATTAGTTCAGAATTATCATTCAGGAACTCCTTAAGATTAGAAAGAGGTACTTCAATAACATCATAAAAAACAGAAAATAGCAATATTACTAGAAATTGCCATGTAATGAAGGGAGGAAAGAAAAAAGGAATAAAAGAACAAGAACATTGCATCATTTCCTTATTTATTAATAAAACACTAAAGTATAAAACTATAGCTCACAAAGCACTACATTTCTACAACAAAAAAAAAAGGCTAAAATGATTCAGTGATTGAGTCTCAGTGATTCTATAAAATGGCATAAGGGCTTTGTTTAGTACACCAAACTGAAATTTCAGAAGTCTTTTTCCCAAGTCATAGAATACAAACCAAGATATTGAGTAGAAGGGATTTTCTTAATATCTATAATAAAGAAGGGAAACCTAAATTAAAATCATTGCTCTGCTTCAGTGTCCCAAGCTGACTACAGAAAGGAAATGTACACAGTTACATTTCCATCAATGATTCTCATTCTCTGTCTCTGTGGAAAATATTGTGAATTATTCATAAAAAAAGCTTCATCTGAAGGGGAAAAGATGGAAGATTTTTTTTTTTTTTACAACACTTCATTTATGTATTTTAAAAGGAGGAAATGTAGTGCTAGGCTTAAGTTTTTCAGTATTTCTGCAGCCAAGATTATAGCTATGATTATGTGTGTATATTCTCAGAGACTCAGTTTACAAAGTAATGTGATTCAATGTAATTTAATATATCTCAAAATAATGCATGATTTCCTAGCCCTAATGAATGCAGTACTCCAAGTCTTCTTCCATCTGGACATGTGTTATTCTGCAGTACTTTTGAGAACAATTTGGAGTTTCACTTTGATAACATGTGATATTCCATATAATTTTTAAAGAGATTTTTCATTTTGAAGAACCCTTGATTAATGTCTTTGTTTGCCCAATTCCTTTTGCTGGCTCTTAATTGTTTCTTGTATTAACAGTTTTAATGAATTTAGAGCCAAAGTCTATTAAAAAGTAAATCTTTAATTCCACAGTAAAAGTTGTTGGACTCAGGGTTTTTCTAATCCCTTTAGCTGCTCAATTCCCAGGATTCATGGTTGACAGCAATTTTTTGGTCCAATTTCCTATGAGAAAATCCAAATTTCCCTCATTATGCCTAGCTAGGACCTTGAGTAAAGTGATAATAAAATATTTCACTGCTTATAGAACATTTCACACATTCAAAGCTTTAGGGAAATAGTAACTAATTAAATGAGTTGGACATTCTTGTTCTTAACTCTGTTCACAGAGCATGCTCATTTCTGTCATAATTGGTCTTCCAGTGCTAATATAAAAATGACATTCAATGCATCTTTTGACACAACATTTCTTGATATAGAAATGGTTGAGAAAGCCTTGAAGTTGACAGACTAAGGGAAAATTTAAGAAACAAGGAGTCTATTTCAAGAAGCTGTATCTAGTAATCTTACATTAGTTGTGGCTACAGAGGATACAAGAGTCTTGTACAGACATCTTAATAGGATCGTAAGAAAGTACCCTGGTTTCAGCTGGGGTAGAGTTAATTTCTCAGTAGTTTTGCAGGGCTGTGTTTTGGATTCAGAATTAGAATGCTGTTGATAACACTCTGATGTTTTGGTATTTTGCTACGTTGTGTTTATGCTAAGTCCAGGACTTCATAAATTCTTCTGCTCTGCCAGTGAAGAACACAAAAGAAATGGGGAGGGAGCATATCTGGGGCAGGTGACCCAAACTGACCAAAAGATATTGCATACCATAGAACCTCATGCCCAGCATTTAAACTATGGGAGCACATCCAGAAGGGGGACTGATCTGGACTTGGGAAGGAGGGTCTGGCATCGGGCACCATGTGGTAAGAGGTGCTTCACTTCTTTTTTACCTCATTACTATAATTATTATAATTTACTATTATTATCATACTTATACTTTAGTTTTGCTTATTAAACTGTTCTTACTTCAAAACCTACAAGTTTTACTGATCCTTCCATTTCCACTCGATTTGGGCGGAAGAAGGGGGTTGAGTAAGGAGCTGTGTGGTGCTTAATTTCCTGCTGGGTTTAAACTACCACTCAAAGATAGCAGCAAATAATATCCAAACAATTTGCATAAATTTTGAACTGAGTTTCTTTCCCCTATCAAATATCTACCTTGGAACTATCCTAAGTCAAACAAACAGTATGGTTTACAGGCTTGTTGGTAATTTACAATACTGCTGAGAATAGCTGAAATGAGATTAACTTGATGAATTTCTCTCTTTTTTACAGAAATTATTAATTCCTATTTATATCACATGACTTTGATGTTTTGTTTTGTTTTTCTTTTTTTTTTTTTTAGTAGAGTTTTTCTTTTGTCTTCACTCTGTCTATCCATGAGCTCTGGGAGACTATGTCCTAAAAGTCTATTTCTTCTACTATTCTTTTTGGGATGCTGAGACTGCACCTTCTCCAGCCTGATTCTGGGCTTGGCAGGCATAACTGAGCCACAAATATCCTAAGGTGGTTGGATGATGGGGAAAATAAAGTAGCTGAGTAGCCATATTTAGCACAGTATCATGGGGGAAAGGGAAAAAAAAAGAATTTTTGCTTATCATCTGTCTTTAGCCACTTCAGAAGGCATAGAGCACAGCATGAAATCTAGGCAGATCTGCAATACATTGAATAGATCAGAGTTTTAAAACAGGGACAGAAATCAGCAGTTAAGAGCATTGAACTATAGAAAGAGACAACAAAAAGTTTAGTTAACCATAAAGTTATCATAGGACGTAGAAAGCACATTAATCTCTGCATTATTTTCTTGTTGACATTCTAATATCAGAACATCTCCATGGTACACCCTTTGCTTACTCTTCAGACTGAGAACTGACTGCAAAAAATAATTGTGAATCAGGTGTTAAGGATGCTGATGGGATTGGTTGCACTCAATGTTTATTTTCTGTTAGGTTTTTATCTATTATACATTGGTGTAATTAATCCAATTTCAAATAAAAGGATCACTACGGTCTTGACATATAAAAAGCAGATTGTCCTATTTAGAGCTAAAATGAATAATTCAGTTTTAGGGGTAAAGCGCATGTGGCTATTATCTCAGTGTTCTGCCCAAACAGAGAGCCCAAAAACCAAGGCATTATTGTGGAACACAAAAGAATAAAGAATTCTTTTAAGAAAATTATGAAGTATTTCACTAATGAGACACATGGAGACTTATTTTCATTTGGGCTTCAATTATCAAAAATACTGTAGTTCCAAGTGCCTTCACAAACTTGAGGGATTTAAGGATCTGAATGTGGGTTCCACATTGGCATGTGATACTATTATTGCCATTACACATTTGGATCAATACATATCAAACACTGGCAAAAGAAATAAAGTGGGAAAAAATTACTGTACTTCTTCTGCATTTGCATAATGAAAGGAAAAGAAGAAGACAGATAATACATGAAAGCATATAAAAGGATGTTAAAATAGCAAAGTGAAGCTCATGAAATGGTTGCAAATTATTTTGTACACTTTTGTTGCTGTGCATAAAAAGACATAAATTGTTACATTGAACCACTTCATTTTAAAATTACCAGCAAATTCTCAGAGTGGAAAATGACAACCTTACTAACAGCGATGGCAAATTTATAAGTCACTGTAAGAGTATTGTGGAGGAAATTTTTGGACAACACACTTATAAGCATAATTATACTAACTAACACCTGTAAGTAGAAGGATTGGACAACTACATATACATAATACTATTTTTTCCATCAAATTTTGCTTCTACAATAACAAATACAATTGTCTTTTAAATTGTCTAGCCAAACTGATTTCAAGTTGACTTTTCAAAAACAAACAAAAAAAAAGAGAAAAAGAAAAGGTATGAAATTAAAAAATTAGAAATTAAACTACTATTAATGAAATGTTAGCTCCCTGCTAACATGCAAATCCTAAATATCATTTGAAGACGTCTAAAAATAGATAAATTTCTGTCTTAGAAGAATGTGTCTTCTAAAGTTTCATGACACATCCAATTTATGATTTTAACCAAAAGTATTTTACTGTATTTTTGAACTACTTTCCTTTGTGAATCAATATTTTGCTTATTAACCAGGGACATGAGCCTGAAAATGGAAATGTAATTATAGAGAACCAAGAAAAAATTATTTTCTTTCACACGGGATAGAAGTGTTCTAATTCTCTTGCTGGTATAGTCACATTATTCTCAGACTACTGAACTATACTTAAAATTAGAAAAAGTACTGTGAAATTGAATTAAAATTACATAGCTGTTTCAGCAGGCATTGAAGTGCTAGCACAAAATTTCTACAGAAGTAAAAGTGTAGTAAAGAAAAACAATGGAGAACTTGTTCAAGTGATATTCATGTTTTATTTGCAGAATTGATGCTTAATGTTAGAAAATAATACTGACTGATATTTTTAGGTCATTCAGAATTAAGGTCAGACATGACACTATTGCAACCTAATTCAAAAACTTATGTCAATAGTTAGCAGATCTTATTAACAATTAGATCATTTCATCAGGTTCTTACATGCTGTTTAAACATTTGGCAAGAAATAGTATTATTGGATATCGATGATCTATTTCATCATTCATATACAAATTGCTGACAAATCTGCATCTTAACATGACCAGTATTTATCATTCTTTGATTCTTTATGTGATTCATAAGATCCTCATCTTCAAGCAGGAAAAATATTGAGAGATATGACCTTTCTTCAAAGCAGGTCAACAGGTATAATTCATCCTTGTTTAAAAACTTCCAAAGAAAGGACATAATAGAAAGGCAGACTGTGAGTCAGAGGCACAGACTGCCTTGCCATTACTCAGAAACAACAAAATAGAATATAAAAAGTGAGAATGTCTTATGTTATAATGTAGGACTCCAGCAGCCATCCAGCCTTCAGTGGTCCATCTGCGCACTTGCCACCAGCCTTGTGAGATTCTTATACCAATCAGGCATTACGTGTAAGTCTGTTCTGAAATATTTCTCCTCTTTCTGATCTCTGTTTATCATACTTCCCAAAATAAATGGCAAGTCCAGACGCAGTGAGTGTAATCCAGTGGTAGAAAACTTCTTACTTTAACATATGAAGTAACTAACCTTGCATTATAAGGTATTAATCATCGCACATTCTGCTTTTGTAGGTGCAAGTCATAAAGGCCAAACTGTCCTATCTACTCTGCACATTGATACTGGGCTTTGGCAGTTCTTTCCAAGAGGTCCTCTTGAAACATTCCTCATCCTGGCCTCAGCCACATGTCCCCTGACTATCAAAAGGCTTCAGCATTTCCCTCCCTCTAACTCAAGGAAGGGTTTTTCAGCCAACTGTGAGACCAAGACATCTGAGACACCCTATGTGTCCAGATGGCTCGCCAGTCAGACAGCTGATGTACTCAGCACACGGCTCCCTCCCTTCCCTTTCTTATTTCTTTTCCCTAATTCTATTGCAAAATAAAGCAAGAGCAAATAGCAAGAAAAAGAAAACAAACAAAACTCAGAATCCCCCAAAACTGAGACTTTATCTCCTTTTTTTTTCAAACCTCCAACTCAGATTCAGAGCTGCAATGTAGAAAATGACATAAAAAATAAACTCGTTTTTGCTGCTCTCTTACAGATACTCCCTCCTGACACAGTTTCTGCTCAGCACTAAGATCACCAGAAGTGCCATCATACAAAAAAATACAAAGGCAGCAAGCTAATTTAGACACTTGGATATAATGAGATCTGGAATCAAGGTGACAATATAGAGAGTAACATGCTTTAGTTACATTGGCAGTATCTAATATGAATGTTTATTATTTTTCTAGCAGGAATATGTCTATCATTTGAAGAAATACAACCTTTAAGAAAAAAGATCCTTCAGAGTCATATGTATCGAGTTAAAAACATATCCATAAAGTATTACATTAAATTATTTACAGTGGGTAGCAAATATCATAATTAACTCTCATTAATTTTTCATTATTAAGTAAGCAGTACTAGATGATTTTCAAATACTGATAAAATCAGCAATTTCACAGAATCAATCAGTTCTTACATCAATGTTGCAGAAATTGGTAATATATGAATAAAGGAAATATTACAGATATTCTCAGTGAGATATATATATATATATATATACACACACACATATATAATGCAATCTCCTCTAGGAATTCACCTACTGTGTCAAAAATGTTTCTGTTCACACTATGAATACCATTCTTGCCCCCTGGGTTTACATTAGTGTTTGATTTATTTATATTTTATTGTCTCATTTAAATGCAGTGATTGAATCAGCTATTGAGACATTTCACAAAAAACAAATCACTTTTTGACTTCTTTAAAAGAAGTGAGCAGTCAGGAAATTGCCAGAAAAAAAAGAACACTCACTAGAGGGTCTATGTTGTTCAGGGGATAATTTCAATATAAATACAATTCCAGTTTCAAAGACATTAACAGCAAAGAGCTGTCTCATCAAACAATGCTAATCATCACATAAACTGAAAGCAGTCAAACAGCCTCTGGCATGTGAGATGATACACATATACAGTTGTAGGAACATTTGGAGTAGCAGCAACACATTTTAGAAACAATTATTTTGAAGTTAGGAGTGAATGGCATCATGCCTTGTCACAAACATCAGTGGCAGCAATGCAAGATGGAGTTCCAAATCACAAATACAAATTTTGAACATCAGCTACATTCTTGTGACAAAGCTGTTATTCAAGTCATATAGCTGCATTCAAACCACAGCAATGTCTCAGGAGCAAAGTTTTAATGCCAAGGTAAATACTGAATGTAGCTTTAGTAATATGACCAATAAACCTTAACCAATCCACAAATGCCTCCTGAATAACACTGTCTCTGTTCCTCAAGATCTGCTTCAGTTAGACATGTATTGTATATCTCTTTCTGTCCCAGGAACCACAGATATCAATAACAAATCTGTGTGAGGGATTTTAAAGTGAAAGAAAGGATGCTTAAAGAAAGAACCTGGTTACTGCCCCTCATTTAACCTTTCTTAGTTTGAAGCAGAGCAGCCTGTTTGTGAGACACAGCCCATGTTCAGATGAATAAGCTATTTTTGGTTTCCTCACCTAAAGTTCTCCAGCATTCACTATAGGACGGGAGTAGCCATTACTGGTTAAATGAATGTTTCTCCACATTTCTATCAATCTGCACCCCAAAGAAAAGGTAAAAATCTTGAGAATACTTTGCTGGTGTTTCACAGCAAAACTCCTGACTATTTCCTGACAAATTGGGATACAATGCTGCAGAAGAACAATAGTGTAAACTATGACAAAGGGAAAAGTGACATCTCTGACCAGTTGTTAGGCAACTGCAGTTAGCACAGCACAGTGACTAAGAAAGCCAGACTGTTAAGCAGACTTTGCTGCCTCAGTCACAGTACAATGTGTGGTCTCTGGGCCATAAGGGTGCATGATAATGGTTTGCTGCATTAACAGCTATCAAAAAACCCAAACCAAACTGGAAAAAAAACCTCAACCTCTTTGTTTTATGCTGTGCAAATATGGTTAGACACTTGGCATCCACACAGATGGCTGCAACCCATAATTTCACGTGAGATATTGCAACCTGTTTTGTCAAGAAATAATGTTTAGCGTTTTTCAGCACAGGATGCTGCATCTATGAAGGAGCACTATTTCCTCATTTTCAACCCTTTAACACTGACTGTTTAGTATTCATTTAGCTCAGAAATAGCTTTAGGACTTGTGTCCTTGACCTGATACATGTGCGACAGACTATCATACAGTAGGTTTTGACCTTTATAGGAAAAATATATTTACATCAATTTCTAATTCCCTTAAAGACATGATCACGATCTGCAACCAAAATGGACTGCATTAAAAAAAAAAATAGAAAGTACCAAGGGTATAATCTTTCAATAACTAGAAATACATTAGGTAGAACCACATTATTTTGGTGCGAAAATGTCAAAATGGCCTCAGGAAATCAGTCAGGGTTCTCATTGTCAATGAAAGCAAATGACATACAAGGATATGGGCAGACTGACAACGTTTCTTGCTTCAGATTCAGGGGATCACTTTGAAGTAGCTGCAGGTTAATTTCCAGGAGTACAGAACATCAGCAGAGGCTGTATTTTTTCAGCTTTCTTAAGATCATGACTAATGTGCTTGGGCAAGCCAAAGTCTGACTGAGCCAAAGCCAAGGCATTCCAAGTAGCTGCCATCTCTGAAACAAATAAGTGACTTGAAAAACTGTGAAAGGCTGAACATTTTGGTTATGTAGTACGTAATGGTAAGCCTATGGTAATGTAGTTTGATCACTAAAACATATGTCTTGATTTTAAAAATATTGTGCACTCTGGGCCTAGTTTGTTACTGAACACTTTATCAGCCGTGGATAAGATTTAGTGTCCACAGCTGAACACAGAGTCTGAGTATGTGATTCATCAAGCCGAATGCAGGACTTTTTCAGCTAAACTTATAGTCTAAACAATTTCTACAGTCAGTGGAGAGAGGTGAGTTCAGGCCTATATTGATCTTCTTCTAGATCTTACTCTAAAATCACTGTTTACTTCTATTGAATATTAAAGTTACTTCCCAGGGAATTCCTGGGGTGATGGTTTCTAAAAGTAGGCTTTTAATTTTAGTTGAGGTGAAATGCAACCTTTATGATATTTTCTGCTTTACATTTCCCTTCTTTTAATTTTAAGATTCATGGTGTTCTATGAAAACTTGGTTGTTTCCTTCCTGATGGCTAGACCTACATGAATAAAAGAAAAGCAATAGAAAAAGGAAGATGTAATCTTGGTGAAAAAAATTAAAAACCCAAGCCTGACAGCAGGATGTAATCACTTCTTTACAAAGTACACGAGGCAACGATGAGGAAAGTACTAAAAGTCAGAGGAAAATTAGCAGGCCAGATGGCTGATGAAACAGTGACAAAATGACAGGAAAATGAAAAACCTAATAAAAATGAGCAAGTGACTATAGGAAGAGCAAGCAAGGCATTAAAAATTAAATCATAAAGAACCAGAGAAAATAAAGAGCATCATTGGCTGATAAAGGAAACAGAAAAGAAGAAAACTTTGTGTAGGGTAAGATCCAAGAGAGATGACATGTAGCAACAGATGTTTCCCTGTGGCAAACTGATGAAGAGCCACACGAGTAGAGTATAAAACTGCTAAATATATATCTTGCTCACATCACTGGTATGAGATTTTTAGACTTGTTTTGTAAGAGGGATCAAGGACTCCAAGAGACAAAGAGAAAAAATAGTGTGAACTACTGTAAATAGTAACAGTGGTAGTGATGATAACAGTTTTCCAGCCTCTGCAGTGACTTTCATTATAGACTTCAAAGCACAATAGAAGCATTCATTAACCCTTATGTGATGTCTCTGAGGTGAGGTTTTACATGCTGCTTTCAGATAAACAGACAGCATCTAAAATTTGACATAAACAAAATTATACCACAAATAATAAAAAAAGACAGAAATAACTTCATTTAAAAAAAGTCTAGCTAACAGGAAATTCTTGTAAAATTCTACAGAGTTTTTCAAAAGGCTACAAAATCTGTTTGCAAGAGGATAATTTCCATTGTCATCAAAGTCAAAAAGGATTTTCACTTGCCTGTAGTGTAGTGGAATACAAAGATCCTGATGCATCTGACATACAATTTGGGCAACTGGGTTAAAGCTGTTGGAGTGTGAAATAGTGAACTGATACATTGCAAAGGGCATTTATTATAAATTTAGCATTTTGTCACAACAGTAGTACTTCAGTCATGCATTTTATTCTTTATTGGATGAGATATCGTTATAAAATATGCTGAATGTGTACATTAAATGAATTTTAATATAGGACTTAAACTGAATACAGAATAGAATATGAATCTGAGACATGACTGCTCACCACATAGGAGGAGATTAAAAGACCACACAAACACAAACTCATCAAAACCCAAATGAAAACTTTCTTACTAATTAAAGAACAATGCTTTAGGATGTAATTTCCCCTTTCAATCTGTTACACAGCCTAAAAGGAAAAAAATATCTGGTTCAACTGATGACTGGAATCTTTATTCATTCTCACACCAAAAATATTCTTACTTTAAGTCTGTAGACCTGTGAAATCCATGCAGACTCAATAATCTTTATCCTAAAGAAAAATATTTAATTATTTAGTTGTAAACAGTTCTGAATATCTACAAAGACCAGAAAAATAATGTACTCGGTGTAAGAAAATATAGTGTATAAAAAGCAATGTGCCATCATTACCAGACATAAAGATTCTGCAGATAAGCAAGCTGTCATTTGTAGGGGGGGTTTCATTGTATAGCTTTGAAATACATGTACCATAATAAATACAACAAAAAAATGCTTATCTGTCCAGGTGAGGAAAACAGGAAGGAACTATAGAGCTATTTCGTGGCAAGTGCACAGATGAACTCTAAGCTATGAAATGTTTGGCTCAAGATGGACATTCAGCTGTCGCATTGTCCCATCAGAACTGCAAATTCAGCACTTCAACGCAGAACACAACCTGAATGTGCTAATGGAGGGGTCTTACTAACAGTCAAATTGAGCACATCAATGGTGTTTTAGGGTACTTTCCAAACACAGTTTTTTCAAATTGAGGACAAGTTTTATAGGAAAAAGTTCAATACTATACAGTTGATTTCATTTTCTTAGGTTTTGTGGTTATTTTGGGGGGGTTTTCAAATCAGTAAAGGTATAAACTTTTCTGGGCTTTTGTCCAAAATTTCTCAGTTATCCCCACGTTCTATGCTTTCATTCCCTATCCAGGTCTGTTTCAGAGCACATGACTTCATATATTCTGGATGAAATGAAGGTGCAAAATAGATTCCCAATACATCCCCAGTTGTCCTAAGATCATTCTCTCCAGGAAACAGAATAAAGTCCCAAGGAGGATTTGGGAATATTCAGTGCAGCTGTCAGGTCCTCTGCTCCACCTGCCGTCTTCTGAATGTCACTCTTTTGAGTACTGTCTGCTAGTTTTGCACTACTACTGTGGGCAAAGCAGGAACTGAACTTGCTTAATTCCATCTTTGATTCAGAGATATGACACCTGCAAGTATTTTTCTTTTAAAACATAGGTCTATAATTTAGACAAAATAAAATTATAATGGAAGTCTTTTCAAAATAAAAACAGCAGACAAAATGTCACGGCTTACGGCTCTGACAAAGAACACTTGTTAACCCTCTGATTCTTAGCGGGGAAAAAGTTGTATTTGACTAAGAACAATTGTGTTTATTTTACAGTTGAATAGGATGCTAGTGAAATGGACACCAGCATGATTCTTATGTCATTTAAGGTCACAAAATAGAAGAGCAAACTGGCCACTGTCCTTACACTTAGGCTTATAACACTTACAAATCAACAGTGCCTTTCCCCAGGGCTTTCAATTTATTTATACTATCTAAAGAAAAACTTTTAGAATACCTTATCAAAGAGAGAAAGTCCAATCACGTTAAGGATGGAAGAAAATAGATGAAAATAGGAAAGATCTATTTGAGGCATGCTTACACAACAGAACAAATTGGAACATTAGTGGATGAAGATTAAGCATATTTACTCTTTCTCCTTGAGAAAAGATTAGAGATTTTTCCAAATGTGTCTAGTATCAGAACATATTTGATAAATTCCATTGTTGTTGTTTACTCCATTTACTCTCTGCTCCACTGAGATATGGTTTAAGTATGAATTGGCATTCTACCTCATCTCTTTTAACTTTTACTTAGAATCAGATTTGAAATTATTAAATAATAATAAAAGTTATATATGTGGCATCTTGAAATGCTGTTACAAAACTACCTCAAGAGGTGGTTTCAGAATGAAGTGTCAGAAAGAGAAAGAACTAGAAGAGAAATAATAGGATGAATAATCACCTAATGAGAAATAAAAACTCACAAAAATTAAAGTTCATATTGGCTTTCAATAGCTGCAAGTAGCACACACAACTGAAATTAAAGAAACAATTTTAATATACAGATGAAAATGTCCTGGGGAAAATGCTTAATATAAGCCATGATAAATAGGACAATTTTATATTAATGAAAAATTTACCCAAGAAAGTTGGTCTGGTAAAAGGGTAGTGTTTTGTGGATTATATGGCACCCTTCTGAAAAATATGTGAACAAATTGGAATCAAATAGATTTTTGAAAACAAAAGAAAGAAAATGTACCTAGAGTTGGTCATATTCAGCAAGACAAAATGAGAAGGGCTGGAAAGAAGCCAGAGGAGACTGACAACTGGCAAGTGGTAAGAATAGGTATGACTTCCTATGGAACATAGCATCAGGAACTTGGATGATCACAGCCCCCTCAGATCTTGGTAAATTTACATCTTCCAGAAAGTCAGCTGGATTTAACAGCATGGCAACATCCTGCACAGCTGGGGGCAACAAAAAGAAATCTGAAGCTGGTGTTCCTTTCCTGCTGGGTTTTTACATCTCCAGTTGAGAGGCAGCAGGCAGCCTCAGCAGAGTACCTTTATGTGTGTACTTGTTTCATGTCAAAATAGGGAATAAACTGTTGGAGTAGTGCAGAACAGAGAGGAAGCTTGAGGTTTTCTGAAGGAGGCTCACCAGCTGCACACATAAAAATGTTCTGCTGGGAAAACACAGAACTAATATTCCAAGGACATTTATGGGGAAACAGAAACAATATAATGAGCAAAGAATGGGCAAAACAAGCAGATAATGAGTTGATACTACCACAGTCATTACAGGAGAGTTGAGACACTGCACAAAAAGCTGGGGAGAAGATAAATAAGGACATGTCATCAGGGACAAATCAAAAGCTTAATGGTCTATAGGAATTTGAAAGTTTATTTCTGAAAGGGCATATTGGGCAATTACAGGCCTGTCAACTAAGTAGGAAGGAAGAGAAGAAACCAACATGAAAGATTATCCATCTGAGAGCAAAAGAAAATGTATTTATTTCTCTGTCATTAAAGCCAGAAATTTTTCACGTATTGAAAAATACTTGAATTGCTTTCTATTTTGTTGATTGCTTTGTGCACTTGTTTAAGTTCATTATTAATTTCCTTCTTGGAAATTCTCACAAAAAAGTATTTCTAACAATAGGCTGGCATTTAAATTGTAAACAAGACAGTTTACATTGTCATATGTGAAAGAGCCTGGTGAGAAACAGGCTTATTGTAATGAATGGTAGCTCCATCAAGATAGTTGCTTATTGCATTCAATTGAACTGAAAGAGAAAAAAAAATCATACCATTCTCAGATCATAAAATTTTGCATTAAGGTTGACTAGACCTGCATTCTTCCTTCTGTTTTAATGACTGAAAACTTCAAACAGGGAGAAAAATATGAAGTTTGTTGAAGCTGTGTCTTCCAGTCTTGACATTGTTCTACCTTGAGCATTAGATGCTAGTATTTTTTAATATTTGTAAGGTACAAAATTTCTTGAGTGAAATACATACCAAAAGGAGTAAATCTTAAATGTGTAAGGACAAGAGCTTTGCAACTTAGAGTAAGGAACGGACTTTAAAAATAATCTCCTCTAAGATATATTTTACATCTAATATCTACACTACACCTTAAAGAATGAGGGTAAACAGCAATTAAGTCATCAAGACCAGTAACATTCAAGAGGTGAAGTTGATGCAATAATTAATTCATAATAAGTGTGCCCAGGAAGAAGGAGACAGGGATATGACAGAACTTAGCATTTCCAGAAATAGAAAATAGTATCTGTTTTCCTGTGCTAGAGGGGATATAGTCAAAATGTCAACAGATGAGAAAGAATATGTAGTAGCAGAAAAAAAACAGTATTGACACATAAAAGCCAAATAGATAATATAAAGCAAAACCTGATATTTAAAAAATATACAAGAGATTATTTATTTGTCCTTTCCTAATTTCACAAATTCTAAAATTAATTTTTTTATTGATTTCTCATTCGATTTTTCTTACTGCTTCTGCTTTTTAATAACAGTTCCACAAGTAATAATAATTAATTTTATTTAATTTGAATTTGAAATTATAATTTAAGGACATTAAAAAGTTAATAATTTATATTCAAAATTAAAATCTTTCTAGTAAGTTACAAAGACAGCTATCTCTTATATAAGAAATAGACATTAAGGGAGAAATGTTGCTAGTCTAATGTGGTGGGCTGACCCTGGCTGGACACCCAGTGCCCACCAAAGCCACACTATCACTCTCTTCAAAAGCTGGACAGGGGAAAAAATACAATGAAAGGCTCATAAATTAAGGTTAAAGACAGAAAAAAGTCACTCACCAGTTACTGTCATGGACAAAACAGACTCGATGTGGGAAAGATTAGCATAATTTATTAGAAAACAAGTCAGAGTAGGAAAATGAGAAAATAAAAACAAATCTTAAAATAACTTCTCCTTACTCCTCTCTTTTTCTGAGGCTTAACTTCACGCCCAGTTTTCGACCTCTTTCTCCCTAGGGGCATAGGTGAATGGGAAGTGGGGGCTGTGGTCAGTTCATAACACATCTCTGTCATGGCTTCTTCCTCAATGGGACAACTCCTCACTCTCTTCCACTGCTCCAGTATGGAGTATGCCTTCCACAGAAGACAGTCCTCTAAAACTTCTGTGTGAGTCGTCCCCAGAAGCTGCCCCTCTTCACTGCTCCAGCATAGGTCCCTCCCACAGGGTGCAGTCCTTCAGAAACAGACTGTGCCAGCATGGGCTTCCCATGGGTTCACTGCCTCCTTCAGCATCTGCCTTCTCTGGTGTGGGGTTCTCCTTGGGCTCTGGCTGCAGGGACGCAGGTTCTTCACCACAGTCTGCACCACGGGCTGCAGGGGAATCTCAGCTCCAGTGCCTGGGGCAGCTCCTCCTCCTCCTCCACTGACCTTGATGTTTGTCAGGTTGTTGCTCTCACTGATCTCTCTGGCTAGAATTGTAGAGTTTTTCTGTTTTTCCCCAGTTCTTATACATGTTATCACAGAGGCATTACCACTGCCTTGGACAGCACTAGGTCCATCTTGGAGCTCACTGGCATGGGCTCTGTCAAGTATGAGGGAAGCTTCTTTGAGCATCTCATAGAAAAATCCCTGTAATCCCTCCATTACCAAAACCTTGTCACGCAAACTCAATATTTCTAATTGTAACATACTTAATTTGTATTTTGTCATTAAACCAATTAAACCATTTTTTCCACAACTTCTTAATTTTCTTGCTACCATTAAGTAATTAATGTGCATTGCTTTATGCATAATGTCACTTGCATTTAGAAATACCAGAAATTACTAGATGTGATATATTTTGATTTTTAAAAGAATGCAGCAACCCAATGTATTTTTGTCTCTCCCCAAAAAGCCCTGCCATTTGGCTGAGCTACACTACTTCCCAGATTCCCATGTCTATAAATTCTCATTCTAATGTAACAGGAAAAACCTCAAACCTTGTGAAACACTGAGCACCTTTCAGCAAAATTGTGTGAATTGAATAAGAAACTGAATGCATCAGTTCATCTTAAGTATATACAGCTGGAAAAAAAAAATGAGCAGTGGATGTTGCTACTGTCCAGCTGTCTTGTTTTGGACTTCTGCTTTGAAAGATTACCACAGGTATCACTTCAATTACATCACTAACTTGAAATCTTGCACTATGGGCTCAAATTTAACTATTTGTATGAAATTTTATCAATTCACAACTTGGTAAGTTTCACTGATATTCACCTTCTCTGAGTCTGGGAAGTAACACTGTGTGGATAACACTTCATTTTGTGCTTGTCTTCAAAGCTGTGGTTAATTCAAACTCATGTGGTAAGGATCAGAGCGTGTGTGGCCACACACTTCCTGATCTGGTCTGCCACTTCAGCAGGACTTCAGCAATACACAACATTTGCCTACTTGTAAAGATTCAGACAAAAGCAAAAATTATGTTTAAAGGAAGATATGAGCAGGCATTCTACCTATCAGCAGGTGTTTGGAAACAGTGGGACTTCCACATTTATTTTCCATAATTCCCATAATTACTGCCCCTGTACTTGCTGTAACGATGTCACAGCAGGTGGCAATTTGTGCATCTTAGTGCTGTGATGCTCCTTATTACAAGCACCATTTCAGGATAACATCCAAGGTACCTACCGCAACTCTTGCCTTTCTTGTACAAACAGCTTTCCTGGCTTACTTTCAGTAAGAAATATTTTAGTTAGAAGTATCTACCTAATATAAATTCTAACAGCATTTGAACCCATGTACCATTCTTTTTGCATTCCTATGCAAACCATCCATGATTACGTTTAACAAAATTTCATTACAATTTGTTCTAGAAATGTATTTTTTCTTCCTCTCTGAAATACACATTTGAACTGAATTTAATTTCAACTGATGTGAAAATCTTTGAACCCGAGGCTCTTCCTTTCCCACAGAACAGATTCTTTACTGCATAGAGAGATGCTTTCAGCTCTCATCTTTTCTATACCTTTAAACTCTTCATGCTTCATCAGAGATTTAAGTATATATACAGGGGATTGAGTTAATTTTAGACCACAGAAGCATCTCAAATTATTAATGAATCACTGTTAATCTAAAGTGCATGGCATTTAAAAAAATACCAGTCATCACTTTTGGCTTTTTAATTGAAGTATTTTAAAATAGTATGATTCTTCAAGTTATGATAGGCATTACTTAAGTGGTACTTCAGAGATTCTCCAGGAAAACCTATAGTAACAATATATGAAAACAGAGAAATAATTTTTCACTTAATTCTAGCTGTTGTAAAGTAAATGAATTGAGGAAACAGACAATACTACATTTTTTTAATCTCCTTCTTATCATCATATGAAATATATAGTACATCCTGTTTCTCTTGCCCAGATTAAGAACTCTACATATGTATATTTTAGCTGAAATATTATTTTTTTTAATCTTGAAATTTTGTCAGAAATTCTTATAGGGCATATTTTGTACAGCAAATGGCAGTCTTCTTCATTAGCTGGGTGAAGTAAAGAGATATAATAATGCATTTAATTTTGTTTTTTAAGGGTGTGTATATTTTTACTCCTTCTTCTAGGAAACACTGAGGAAAGATGAACTGGAGAAAGAATACTGAAGGAAGATGAAGATAAATGTGAGAAATTCACAGAGAACCATATTTACTAGCAATTAATTAAAATACACACAACTGATCAAATATGAAAATCCATTCTAAATGCAAAATATTGTAGAAAATCAACTACGTTTTTCATATCTTTACAAAATACTTTCTTCAGACAAAAACCCACAGCTGGTATCAGTACCATCTCTTGTAAAATATGCATAACTCTTTTCTCTTTTTCACTGTAGTTGTAAGCTAATTAAAGAATACCACATGTTTAAAGATCTTTTATATTATATTAGATATAATATTCCTGAAAATCAGAAATTACAATGACGAGTAAATGAAAAAATAAATGTAGATGTGACAAATTAATAGTAAAAGCAGATGCTAATATACTTGGGTTGTTTTATTTAATCTCTATATTTCAAATTTAATTATTTCAGTGTAATAAAAATCACATCTCAATCCTTTTTCATACTTGCATCAATATGCAACATCATCTTTTCCTTTTTTGTTTTAAATGTCTGTAGGCCATTTTTTAATCATATTAAGTATTCAAGATTATATTTTAAATCTGGTTATCCTTTCTGTGGTTATAGAGTAACTGCTGCATAATTTCATCTAAATACCAATGTATATGCTATTTGGGTAGTCTAATATATCATGATACCTCTCTAGGAAGTACTCAGGGCAATAAAGTAATTCTAATCTCCACTGTGTTCTATAATTAGCAATTATTGGCAAGGTGAATGTTTACAAACAGAGCTACACATTTTCACACTGACATATTTCATGGAATCTTTGCAAATTCATAGGTAATGGCAATGTAATGCACAATGCAAGTTAGAGGTGCTTCAAGGATAAAGCACCTAATAGTCTGCAATTCCTTGGTAGTATTTGAAATAGTGACCTGACTGTACTACCTATAAAACCTATACTAAATATAAGTGGACTCAAATAGTGTTACCAGCAGCATGTGTTTTGTAATGCTGTGATAGGACAGGCAGAACCATGCTTACACATTTTATGTAAACCACTGATGGAGCTAAGAAGCGTTGGTGAAGCTCAAGGGAGAGTACAACCCAGAATCTGCAAGATAAAGAACAAGACAAGCAGAAGAGACTGCCAATAGGCAGGACCTCCTGCCAAATGCTCCAGAAGGATGAACGGGAAAATCCATAGTAATATAAGTCCTGTTTGGTGAGAAAAGGGGTAACAAGAAGGCTAAAACACCAACAGTGATGAGGAAGGATGGAGAAGACATGAGTCTCCTCTCTGATGTGTCTCATCAAAGATCTGTCCAGGCTGGTCACCATGACCTTGGTAGTTCAGTATCACCAAGGAGCATGGCACTCATGAAGTACACAACATCACCTCCAGGACACAGTGTGCTCACCAGTAACTTCAGCTGTTAACTTACATGAGTTCATAGTGGTAATGGTTATTAATGTGTAGGAGAAAACCATTAGCAAGTGGTGTGTAGGTAACAAATGAATGGATCTATTAAAGTTTTGTTCTTTATCAATCTTCTAAACACTCCCATCAGAAACATCTCTAATCTCCCAAATTAAATACAAGAACATATATTTAGCTGTAAAAATATATAAAAAATTGTAATATATTGTTGTTTGTGCTGTCAGAAGAAGAAACAAACTGTGGAGAAGATCAGACCCTCTAAAGAACAGATAAAACTCTTCCATTGTAAATAAAAAGTTTTCTTTAAGGTTTATTCAAGTCAAAAAGAAAGATAACAAAGACTGATAACATATTTCCCCCTTGTCACAGAAATAAAATTTGTATTGAGGTTTCTAAGGTAACTCTTGAGTCCTTCTCATTCATACACAGAGATAGTTCATGATTTATATTACTGCTGATGAGGGAGATATGCTCTTGCTATGAGTAACTTGAAGATATAAGGTTCTTGTTGTAGTGAGTCAGTTTTGAGAATTAATCCATTTCTATCAACTGGATAATCTTCAGAATTATCTCTGGTACCTCTGTCTATACTCATGTTTGTTTGTGAATGCCTCCGTTCTATGATGCTCATATCAGGAAATAAAGTGTGGGCTTTAAGTTTGTTTCAAGAGGAAAGGAAAAAAAAGACTGAAAGTTTTGCTTTACTACTTCTGTATAGCCATCCCAATTAAATCTTTAGATTTTTTATATAAAGAATAGAATTAGAATTTTCCAAGCAAATTAATAATTAATTGAATAACAAAATGCAGGTATCCTTGTAAGAACAAAAGTAATAGAGCTTATTCTTTCTGGCTTTGTACACGGCTAAATGCCTTGTAAATTTCAAAACTGAAAATTTACTTTTGCATCATGTGTTCCAATCCTTTACATCACTAGCATTGGGAAAACAACCAGGTGACTTTCTAAGGGAGTAATGCATTCACCCTTTCTTTTCTCATTTTTGACTAACAATCCAGTGTGTTTTTCTGAAAAGATGAGACCAATGAGAAAGCTCTATTGATCCTCCTCCATCTCCTGCTCTGAGATAAATAATGCCTAAAGCAAACTGGCTTCAAAGAGACACATTGATTTGAAGACAATTTAAATGAGAAGAAAATGTGTGCGAAGGGAAGAATTCCTCTACAATAACCAAATGCAGACTATCAAATTTAACCTATTACAAATATATTGTAGAAATTATGCTGTATAATGGTTACTGGAGTCCTCAGCAGTCCTTTTACACCCACCCAGTTTCAT
Source organism: Chloebia gouldiae (assembly GCA_003676055.1). NCBI lineage: Eukaryota > Metazoa > Chordata > Aves > Passeriformes > Passeridae > Chloebia > Chloebia gouldiae. The sequence goes on from QUSF01000001.1 coordinate 16,529,860, forward strand.
AAAGATAAATGTTGCTCAAAGGCAATACCCAGTATTCATAGGAAAGAAGTAAATTTCTAGAGACTGAACCACGATTATGCATCTTACAAAACTGGACACTATCTATCTTTATCTTTGTCTTTTGTCTTGCTAATTGATGAGCCACTCTGGCAAATTGCCAGAAAACTTAAAACATTAAAAGTCAAACACATACTCCCCAAAAGACACATTATATGATAAAATTTCCCTTCTCTTCATTGCACTGCTTACATAATAATGTAATTAATCAGTTTTCATTAGAACACAGGAAAATCAGGGATCTAGACTTTATTGACCTCTCTTAAGCAGATCTCACAAAGAACATTTTTTACAAGCCATGGAATGAACTACTGGCCAGTGTGAATAAATTTGAAAACAGCATACAAGAACCTGTAAAATAGTCTGTCAGCTTGGAAACTGGTTCTTTTCATGATGCATATTCAGAGCCAGTGAGAAAATATTGTCAAGTTTGTCAGAGAGCAGTGTCTGATAAACTCTTACAGAAATCAAATAAATACATAGAATGTAAACTATAAGTAATTGTATTTTTCTTGTTTTAGGAATTAACTTTCCCTATTGATTTAATGTCTATCTATCATCAGCTAATATTTTGTTTCGCTTTCTGGTAATTGCCAGGTAAATTAAATGTTCATTACATCTCAGACCCTGTATTCTGTTGGAATTCTGTTTTTCTGATTTGAGTGTACATTGTTAACAGAAAAATTTACTTGACTCTCACTGCACACTGCTGTAAATGAACATGCAACATGCAAACCAAGTGAAAGGCAAGCCTGTAACCTAATCCATGAATCATGAGGGAAAGTATAGTGTAATCTGCATCTTCTCAAAGATGTTCATTTTGTGAGAAGTAAGAACACACTCCAGTAAATGAGAACAAGGCTCATTCTATGTAGACAGAACTCATTTAATATACCTTTTGAATTTAAGGGAAACATGATTAACAAAAGAAGACTAAGCATGATATTTATATATTCATGCATTCTTTTTAAATCATGCAATTCTGAAGTGCTGAAGGGTTTTTTCATGTTACTTGGAGTAAAATAGCAGCTGTGACCAGCTATTCTTTTAACTTCATGTAATTTTTATTAGCTTGCATCCTTTGTGATTTCTGTACTCAGTAAAATAATGTCCTTGTCAGTATCTTTAGAAAACATTGATACAAAAGAAAGAAATGCATTTCCTGTATTTACTGTGAATGAAACAGAATAACTGGTTCAAGCTCAGTAACTGCTGTCTAATAAACCTGCTGTTAGAAGCAAAGCAAATACATCCCAGATAAACCATTAATGATCACTCATATACAAAGATCGGTTTAAACCACATAATTTTTAATTTATGGCCAGACCTAAGTGACTTTCAAGTTCCTGTCTATCAGTGTCCACTCTCAAAAGTGCATGAGAATTTTTATGATTGTAGAATATCAGTTTTCCAAATATCCTGTCAATGATAAATCTGAGACATTTCCATATCTCATTCCAAGTTATTAATTATCTTTTCAGTAACAGCTAGATTTTATAGGTTTTGCCTGCAAAATATGTTTAATCCTCCTATCTGTATTCAGTTCAACTATCATTCCCAGATATGTGATAAATCTTTAATCTTATGATGATCCTTGTCTTCCTGCCCTGAAAAAATGGCCTTTGGGCTAGGTTTCTCCACTGTTTCTTTACCTGGTATAATTTTTTGATTTTTAGACTGCACATCTGATTTTGTTTCATTTGTGGATCTTAGTCCTAGTCTAGACACAGGTCTACAGGATCTGATGAGATACATGTCAGGATCCTGTGACAAGCCAGTATCCAACAAATTTGAAAGTTCATGGCCATTTTACAAAGTCCTGCTCACTGAAAAAAGGAAAACTTCAGTCTCATTTTTAAAAAGGGAAGAAAAGAAAGACCCAGGGAACTACAGACTGGTAAACCTCAGCTCTGTGCTTGGGAAGATACTGGAGCAGATCTTCATGGAAACTTAATGTTAAGGCCTATCCAAGAAAAAGAGGTGACCCAAGATACCCAGCATAACTTCACAAAAGAATTATTCCTGACCAATCTGGTAGGTTTATATGACAAGTGATACCAACATTCAACAAGGAAAGATCACTTGGTGTCATCTACTTAGATCTTGTAAGCCCTTTGAGATGATCCCCCACGACATCCTTATGTGCAAATTTGAGACTCATGACTTTCAAGGATGGACTATTCAGTGGATAAGGAATTATCTGGATGGACACAGCCAGACAACAGAGAATTTTGGCCAATGGTTTCATGTCCAGATGAAGCCTAGTGATGAGTGGTGTCACTCAGGGATCTATGCTGGGACTTGTGCTCTTCAATATCTTCATCAGTGAAAAAGACAGTGGATTCAGGTGCACCCTCAGCAAGTGTGCAGATGGCACCAAGTTGAGCAGTGCTGTTGGCACAATAGAAGGATGGGATATCATCCAGGGGCACCTGGAGAAGCTTGAGAAGTGAACATCATGAAGTTCAGCAAGTGCAAGGTGCTTATCGTGAGGTGCCAGACATGAGTAAAAACTGTGACAAAAACTTGTTGAAAGGAGTCCTGAAGAGAAGGATTTGAGATTTTGATTTCTCATGGATGGAAAGCTGGATATGAGCCAGCCATTTGTGCTTGCAGCCCAGAAAGCCAACTTCATCCCGGGCATGATCAAAAGCAGCTTGGACAGCAGGTCATGGGAGATGATTCTCTGCTCACTCTGCTCTCATGAGATTCCAACTAGAGAACTGAATCCAGGACTGTGGTCCTCAGCACAAGAAAGATGTGGACTTGTTGGAGGGGGGCCAGAGAGAGGCCACAAAAATTATTAGAGTGCTGGAGTACTTCTCCTTTGAAGACAGGCTGAGACAACTGGAGTTGTTCAGAACTGGAGAAGAGAAGGCTGTCCATTGGGACAGATTTCATAGGACATTGAGTAACCTGGTGTAAAGGAAGGTGTCACTGCCTATGGCTGGGAGGCTGGAACTGGATGATCTTTAAGGTCCCTTCCAACCCAAACTGCTCTATGATTATGTGATTCTAAAATTAGTTTTCTGGAGCTCATATTTTGTAGAACATATTGTCTCTCTTCCCTCCCTCCACCATCAAACATCATCAATAAAGGGTAGTAAATAATTTTGCGAATACAGAAGTATGTATGCCAGGTAGGAAAATTTAAACTTGCTCCTATTGGAGTAGAATCCTGGGGGTATTTTTACAACTAAATTTTGAATCCAGCTTTAAAACCACAATTTTTATTCTTGGGAAGTATCTTTCCCTAACAGTCTCTGACTTGAAGGAGTTATAGACTTTTTTAGCTGGATACAATTTCTTTGAAGAGTGCTTTTTGAGGCTTTAATGCCTGCAAAAGAAAGAACTGGAAATGTGATGCAAAGCAGATTAGTTCTTTAAAAAACATATCCTGAGAGACTGCTTTTCCCCCTCCTTTTGTTTTCAGTTTGCTTTCAGAAAACTGAAACACTATTGTTGTGTTCCTTCAGAGATGGTGACAAAAGTGCAAAAGGATTTCACTATTTCATTCAGAAAAATGCTCAGCTAGGGAAAAACATTAATTAGAAAACATATGAAAACATGTCTTTAAAGTTAAAAGCAGTTTCTATTTTCCTGAATTGTTTTAAATAGATAATTTAATAGATAATAAGTTTACAATTATTCATAGGATGATGATTTTTATCTCACTTACAGTTTGATATTGTACAACTAACTAAAAGTCCAACTGCATTAGAGATGCTAAAGAGTGAGCAGAGATTGGAAAAAGAGATCACTTAGATAATTCACAGTCATGTTAATGCCAGGATCTAATGCCAGGAGGTCCTAAAGTTTCAGTACATTGATTAGTGAAAAGTGTGTACCCTGCTGCTTTTAGTGTCCAATTATTTTTCAAACTCAAAAATCATAGCAGAAAGTGTTGTAACTAGACTAGTTATATTGTGCCAGCTTAAAAAAAAAAAAAAAAAGAGACAATTAAAGAAAAAGAGGAGAATTCTAGATGACTGGCAGTTGCAAGAGTATCATAACAGAAGGTTTTGCACTTTCAATCAGATATGTAAATGAGAGTATTAACACTGCAAATGAGACCCCCAAAGCCTCTTTTTCCTCCACTCCTTCTAGAAATGCACAAGCTGCAAAATCACTTGGTCTCAATTACCATCTTTGTGAGAAATAAAACAGACCAGAATAATTGTCATTAACTTAATATTTCCCAAGGAAGTGAATGATAAGAATAGTGCCTTGTCCATATCAGAGCTGAAAATGAAGGCAAGTTCTGCTGCTGCTGAAAATAAAAGCTGTCGACTGGATTTGGGGGTCTCAGCCTTCTGTACATGCCTGTGTCTTTTCTGGAGTGGAAAAGTTAGAGAAGGGTACCCAATGTATAAAATATGTGTATATTTTACCTTCAGTCACTGAGCCAAGGACACTTGACAGCAAAAGCTCTTTGCAAAATACCAATCTTTGGCTACGTATATATAATTATCAGGGAAAAAAATGCTTTTCTGTCCTTATCACATTTAATGTTCCTCAGTGATACTGCAAGGCAGAAAGAAAGAAAATTTAAAAAAAAATCTTGTGTCAAAATATTTTTGCTAATTCACAGTTTCTTTACTTTTTTATTCTTTATCTTATATATTATCTCATTTGATTAATGTTCTACTGTGAAGTATTATGCTAGGCAAAGCCCTCATTATGCATTTTATACATTGAAAAAAATTAAAGAATAATGACAGGTATGATGATCTTGGCATAACCCAATATTAAATTACATAAATTAATTAAATTACTGAATTTCAGGAGCTGAACAATGTGCCATTGGAATATAAATTGACTGTGCAACTTCTAAATTAAAAGTCATGGAAAGAGGGGAAATATTTTTAAGGTTAGTTATATTTAATGGGAACTACCTGTAACAATAAGCCACAAATATAAAAGCCATTAGGTTGCAGAAAGTTCAAGTGAGATTAGTTGTCATTAAAGTATCATCAGAAGCACAGATACAGAGTCCTATACTAGAGGGCTTGGGGATAGAGAATGGTTTTTCAGGATAAAAATTTCAAATTTAATCTTGATTCTTATCCCGTGCTGGTACTGAATTAGATTTATTGTCACCTTTCATTTATTTCCTAATAACAACAAGATCTCTGCATCCATTCACACAGATAGAAAGAGAAATGCCAGCCTCTGCTTGTCCACATGCCTCAGGAATCCAGCAAGTGGAATGCATCTCAGAGGAATGTCTGCAAGGCTTAAACACACCAATTTGTGCAGAGTTGATTATGAAACAGGGTTGATCCAAGGCAGTCCTTAAACTCACCATTGCCAGTTCAGTAAATCTGACTAATTAACGTAATAGTACACTTTGATATTTTTCTTGACTGGTCATAGTAAATTTAAATAAACATATTTATTTATAAGGATGATAATGATCATTGCAAGCTTTCCTCAAAAGAAGGCATTGAATGTTTATATTTGCTTATGGAGTAACTTTGAAGGGCTTTTTTTTTTTTTAATTTCCTTAGTAACAACTTCTAAGTGAAAAAGTACAGATTTCTTGTAAAAACATATTTTATTGAACATATGTTTTTCACTGATACTCTGCAGGGAATGTTTTTCTAAAAATCAGACCAAACAGTCTTTGTGTAAATAGTTGGGAACACAAAACCAAAATTGCCAGCTAACTTTCCATTTTTCTACATAGATAACATCCTCATAGGATGGTTTGGAAGACAGTTCTTGAGCAGCTGATTTTGCTTTAGCTTTTTAATTTAACCTGTAATATCAGTACAGTTTCATATAAAGATTTTATTGTGAAGATTTGGATCTATATGTTTGGTGACCCCAAACTGTAAACAATAAATCTCATTTTCTTCCATATCTTATTTTTTTGGTTCATACATTACAGAAGTTCTGTGGAGGACATCAGAGCATGATCTCTGAAAATTCCTACCTCTAGCAGACTGAGTAATCTCTTCAAGAGAAATCGTTTGGATGGAAAATGTTAGGGCAAAAATGTCAGTGCCTTTAACTCTACTCATCCATACGCACTGATCCTACTCATGGGGGAGTGGGGAGTGCTACCACACTGACTTCATTAAACCCATAAAAATATATATCAGTATTTCCAGACCTGCACATTAAACAGCATTTCAACAATCTACTTGAGGTACCGTGCAGAAGTTTGAGATAAAAAGTATTTGAGACAAACTGCAGTTCCTATCAACTGCAGCACTGAGACTTTTGGATATACAGCATCCTTGGTCTCTGAAGGATTCTGAAGTGTGGAATTAGTAAGGTGATGATGGGTAAGGAAAGCAATGAAGAATTATTGTAAGACATGAGTTACATGTCAAACACAATTAGACATTATTTGCTGTGCCTTTTATGTCTATACTATAGTGGAAACAATAGAGAAAGTTGGAAACAGTATAAATAAATGGAGAAAATTATTTATAATAATTTATAATAATAATTTCTTAATTTAAGGACATGGTGATAAAAAGATTGGGAATATTGGCATTTTCAGCCTTTTAAAGTAATGCTGGGTTCTATAATTTCTAGGACCTCTCTGATAATATTGCTCATGCAGATCATTTAGCTCAATAGCCTGGCTCTTTGTCTTTACTTTAACTCTGACCTGCCTTTGTATATTAAGAGAAATTCTTTTTTTCTACCTACTATACATAATTTTAGGAGTAATGCACTCCCTTTTCAATCTTATGATATCTAAAAAAAAATCTCTTCAGCCTATTTAGACAGAATCTCCCCCAGAGGTTGTTACCCAAAATTCTCTTTTATGATTTTCACTTTTATAAGTCTCAGGTTTTAAGCCAAGTTTGACACTGACCAAAAGCACACACGAAGAGACTTGAGAAGGTGGAAAGGACGAATTTCAGAACAAAAGCAATTAAAAAGTGTGAAAATGAAAGTGACAAAACAGTTTGAAGACTCTAGTGATGAAGAGAAATTAAATGTTCTGGCATGGGATTTACCAAACGCACCTGGCAAAAATAGTGCTTGCCTTCTTCAAGGGTCATTTTAACAGATATTTTCCTATTCTCTCTTTGCAGGTAATTTTAACAAATATTTTCCTATTCTCTTACTCCTACTTTCAATTCAGGGCCTATATTCCAGACTTGTTAAAATGACTGATCACTGCTTATGAATGTCATGGTAAACACTTGCAAAAAAAATATAAAATGAAATATTCTTTCTGCAGTAAATTACTTCTAGGCTGTGCCAACACAGAGAAAATAAGACAAAGATTATTCTTTTCTCTTAATAGCCTACATGTGGCAGAGGATTGCTCTTTTACACAGCCCCAGAAGATGACTTTAGACTTCAGGTTCTATTTCCTATACTTCTCCAGTAAGATTTTATCAATTTTGAAATCATCAGTAGAGTCTCTGAAAAAAAAAAATGTATGAAGAGGAACTATGAGCTTGACCACAGGGCTACAAACAAAAAATCCTACAAACAAAAACAACTTGGATCAAACCAACAGTGAGGGCAACAATGGTGGAGTACAAAGGATAACTAACATTAATAAAAACAACTGACTAAAGAAAACCACACCACAATATGAATCCTCTTATTTTGTTTTTATTTTTTATTTTGGGGATATTTTAAACATATAAGAGTTCTGAATTGCTTTTAAATTCATCATAATTATTGATATCTTCAGAAACAGAGATCCTCATGCATTTAGTTACTACAGATTTTGTTTTACTCAAACTAATTTTATTTCAAAAAGTACAAAACCAATGAAATGAAAGAAATTATTCATTTTAGAAAAGCAGCCTTGCTAAATTAACTTATCACAAAATAACTCTTACTCATTATATATGATCACATAAAGACCAGAACAAAATATATATATATATTATTCATGAAAATCTTTAATGTATTCTATATACAAATAATAGTTCATCTCTCAAAAAGTCCATATTAAGTAACTAATACTAGTCCATATTAAGTAACTAATAGAAAATACTAAGCAAAATGTCAAGAAAATATTTTCATTTTTACTGAATGCAGCACAAAAATATCATCTGAAGAAAAACAGATTAAGTTTAAAGATATAAATTTTTACATTAAAATGTTTATTGTGAAGATACAGTCAGAAAACTGGAGATGAGTTCACCTGTATAGTGATCCAGATTTAAATGTATTTAATCAAGCCTGGTTTTATAATTATAGAAAAGCTTAAATTGTGAGCACTATCAGTCAACAATAATTGAATGCAGCCACATGTGTATGGCAGGGATGAATGCCTGTAAATATTTAGCTTAATTTTATTTCTTAAACTAAAAATAGGGTCAAATTGAAAACTTTATACACTCCAAACCATTTTTACCTCAATCTTCCACATTCTAATACTTTAAGGGAGTGAAAATATGATAACTAATTTAGTTGTATAAACTTCATAGATGGTTTGACCAGTATTTAAATTAGAAACTAATAATTCAGGTCTTTCTTGGCATTGATTCATTTATTTCACTGAAAGTAAATAATATAATTATTTTTATTTTTTCAAAAAAGGATGAGAAAACTTTTTAAACTGGCAAAACTGTTCTTATTTCAAATGGAAGTGAAACTGTGATACTTGTGTTGTGAAATTGTGCCCAATTATTCGAAATCCTTTATTTTCTCTATTAAAATGCATTGTGAGTTTGCTACTGTTGTAAATGTGGAGAATTATGTCTACATGAAAAATATGTACAATTTTTCCTACCAAGGAGAAATATATAGTCTGGTATTTACCATTTGTCAGGGAAAAAAACCCATGGAGATTAGTTGCACAGGGAAAAAAAGCCCTTTGAGATTACAGTATGAAAATAGATCTTGGGAATCTAAACTTCCAGCTACCCACAGCTCTTTTTAAAGCAAATGGCAAGCACATCTAAAGTTAGTATCCTTGGTTTTCATTTTTAATGTTCATAATTTGTGTCTGTGCATAGCCTCAAGATCCTTCCTACTGTAAGAATATCTTTATATTAGGTTAATCAATAAAATAAAATCTATTTGGTAAAAAAACCCCACAAAGAGTAAAAAAAATCCTCAAAACCCCCCAAAAAAACACACTAATGAGGTAAAATTTCCATTTTCTTAGCTGGAATGCATAGTGCTCTGCCTTGGGGTGGGTGAGAAACTGAGAGTTTATGGGTAAGGATAACATAGAGGATGGGTAATAATGGGATGGGTATGAGAGACACTGCAGCACCATAGGCCACACGCTCAGGAAGAACAAGTGAGTGAGACCTTCTAGAGGCAGATAAAAGCAGCTTTGTGTTTTCAGGTCCCTGTGCCCGTGGGGAACTTCAACCACCACATCTGTTGGAGGAACAGCACAGCACTATTTAAGCCATCCAGAGGGTTTTTGGTACACATCAGGGACAACTTTGTGATCCAAGTGGTAAATGGGCCAAAAAAAGAGAAGTGCTCTGGAGGTTGTCATGCTCACAAACAAGGAAGGGCTTGCTGGAAATGTGAAGGTTGAAGGTAGACTTGACTACAGTGGCCATGAGATCACAGAGTTCAGGTCCTGAGAGGGAGGAGCAGGGCAAAAAGCAAGATCACAGCACTGGGCTTCAGAAGGTCAGATTTTGGTCTCTTCAATGATCTGTTCAGTAGACTCCCATGGGATAAGATCCTGGAGCACCCGTGGTAGAAGAAAATCAGATGAGGTAATACTTAATCAAATTGAATGTATGTAAGTCTGTGGACTTTGACAGGATGCACCCATGAGTCCTGAAGGCGCTGGAAAATGTAATTGTGAGGAAATTCTTGGCCATCCTTGAATGATCATGGTTACTAGGAGAAGTTCCTGAAGATGGGAAGGAAGAAAATGTTACTCTGTCTTCAAGAAGGGTGAGAAGGAGCCTACCAAATTTACCTCAATGCCTGGGATGGTGATGTAAATACTAATCCCAGAGAAAAATTTAAACTAAAATGAATACCAGAAAACAGTCACAAGAACTTAGCATGGATCTACCAAAGGGAAGTCATGCTTGACCAGCATACTGATATCATTCCATGATGAAATGACTAGCTTGATAGGTGAGGAGAAAGCATTGGACACTGTCTGCCTTGTCTTTCAGAAAGCCTTTGACATTTTCCCCCATAAGATATTGATAGACAAATTGATAAATTACAGACTGGATGAGCAAGTAGCAATATGGGTTGAAAATTGGTCCCAGAGGGTCTCTCTCTCTGAAAATGGCATGATTCTGTGATACTCTGTTTCTGAGGAAATAGATCTTTTGCATCCTGAAAGTGGCAAATAAATAAAGGATGGGATTCACACTGTAGATCCAAACAAAATATTTCTTCCGTGGCACTGGAATTCGCTCATCCAGGCACATTTGCAAGGGATGCAGATGTTTTTGCTCTGCTTTCTAACAAAGTAACAAAGGTTTAGAAACAATTTCAGTGCCTGTTTCTCTTTCAATTTCACAATCTCATGTTAGCCACAGAATATTCAGAGCAACGGTGTGTGTTACATATGATGGAGCCCTGCTTTCCTGGAAATGGCGAAACATCTGTCTGCCAAATGCAGGTAGTTAATGGATCCCTTATTTTGATCTGATGGCACGTGCATGTTTTCTTTCTCTATTAGGTTGTGTTTATCTCAACCCACAAGTTTACTCACTTTTGTACATTCAGTTCTTTTCCCTGTTCCATGGTGGGGCTTAATTGCCTACCAAGCTACACACACAGTTTCCCAAATTGCAGAAAGTGGCAGGACATCTGCGGAACAATGGGAAATAGTGAATTAATTTCTCTTTCTGCTTTCCTTGTAATGTAAGATAAGTTTTTCTTGCTAAACTGGTTTTATCTTGACCCACAAGGGATATTTTTACATCTATTTTTCCCTGCCAGTCCTGTTGAGAAGAAGGAGCGAATGTGACTGCATGGACATCTGGCAACTGACCAGGGCAAACTGCCACAAGAAATAATATCTCTTAGTCCCTGAAGGCATATTTTAAGGCAGGCTTACTTTAGCCTCCCAAAATAATTGGGAGGTATTTCTCCATATCCCCTTCAAGCCATTTCTACACAATGTGCAGTATGTTCTTATCGTTTCCCCAGAAATTTATCTGTTATGCAAGAACATACTAGCTCCCATATTAATCCTGTCACATGTACTAGCTTATTCACTACTCGATTAAATTTCTCTTTGGAATGAAGAATTGTCTAAAATTTACAGCCAGCTAAATAATGTCCTATTGCAGTAAGATCCTTTCTTTTCCAAATTGAGACCCTTATGTTTTTAAAGCAACTATTTTAAATACAAATTTTATTTCACTGTGCCATGAAGGATTTTTTTTTTAAGTGTTCACTTCAAAACACATTTTAATCTTGTATCATGTGGGCTTAACTGTGATACAAAAAGGTTGTGTACTGTTGGTAGGCAAGATACATGATTTTGCAACATCAAATTAGTTAGAATGTCAGGTCTGAAGAACTTCCTTACCTGTTGATCTCTAGGGTTTTGTTCAAAAGAAATTTTTAATAAGCTGATCTCTGAAATACCATGACCAGGGGGCATATTTTCTTAAAGGATTAAGTTCTGATTGTTTCGCTGAAAACATGCGGAAGAGAAATGTGGAAAGGATAACATTAAAGATCTTTCTTTGACAATTATGTTATCTATAAATCAATAAAAGGTAACAGAGATAAAAAAATTGACCATTTTTCTGCCATAGCAGAAAAGCTTAAAAAGGAAAACATTTTTCCTCATTATGTCCTCAAAATATGCCACAGGGCTCTTCAAAAGATTCTGCTATCGAGACCTCAAACTACAATATCATAAAAACCATCCCTGAGGAAAATCTTTATTTTTGAGAAAGTATATGACTGAATGCCCTCCTCTTTATAGATAAAAGATTGGCAGAAACTTTGGTGATTTCAGACTGAACAAAAGGCCAACTAAATTCTTTTTCTCCAGATATATTTCTTAACTAGCTTTCACTCACAAAGTGCATTACAATTGTCAAGTGGCCCTAGTCACGCTGTTATGAACTCAAACTTTCATTACATCAAAATGTAAAAAGGTCACAAATGTCATGTGTAATCCTAGGAGGAGACCAAGATCTTCACATTTGTCAATAATGAGTAGCTTCAGTCTGCATACTTTCTCTCAAATTGGAATTTTGTTTTCCATCTGTAGGGAAATGCAATAATCTGTCTACTAGATAGATGATGTTTGAAAACCCTTTAGAAACCATTATAGCAAGACACCACTTCCTGTAAATCTTCATGTGATAGTATATTTTATCAGACATTTCAGGGTTTAAACATATGTAATGGAAGGGGAGATCATTTATTTAACCTTGTACATAGCATACAGACTTTGAATGACTGTAAATGAAGATTATAAAACAGCGTTTCTTGGTTCATTTAAACAAAGCACTATTGCTTCTCCATTAATAGCCAACATCATGACTTCCATAAAAATCTGCAGCATACATAGAAAACATCCATTCAAGTACACTCATTATTATTTTTAATCATCTTTCAGTTCTTCTCTCAGTTGTAAAGCTTTCTTTAAGATCAAGAAATCCTGTTTTCATAGGAATTATAACTCAGTAAATTAGAGGTCAATATTAGCCTTTTTTTTACTACATTTTTTATTCCATTTTTATTACATTTTTCCTCACAGCAACATTAAAATGAGCCTTACACAGCCGCTTAATTACATAGCTGCCTTATTTGTATAATACACAGTTAACATCACCACTTTTACAGGGTACATTTACCAATAATAATATGAACCATTTGTTTCGTATTAAGACTAAGAATTTGTATTCTTCCTGAGGCCATTCTCAAATTCCTCAAAATGTTCATATATCTGTCTAAGTTAAGCACATTTTCTCTCCTCCATCAGATACAGGATAACAGACACAAAAAATATTAAATGCTTGCTATGTAGAGGATCTTTTTATAAAATCAAGAAAGTTTATTGAAGGAGAGGATTCGTTTGGGGTGTGGGGTTTTTTGTTGTGTTGGTTTACACGTATCAATATGTTGTCTGCGGAAAGTAGCATTCTAGAAAATGCTAGGAAAAACTATGCTAGAAAACTTGTAGCAAAGTAGAAATTTGTCTCACACACAAAATTTATAAAAATATAATTTAGATCTTGCATAAGATAAATTTAGTCCTTAAATAGAAAAGTAACTCTAAAAAGCAAGGTCATACATTGGGCTCCTAGATATATTTCAGGGAACTTTCTGCACCAAATCATATAAATTAATTTCATTCTATCTCTTGCTGGGCAGTCTGGGCATTTGTCCACTTTTTCTTCACCCAAACTGTTAATTTTTTTTAATGAAAAATTCATTCTCAATCGGAAGACTAAATAAATAAAAGTGGCATTCTAATCTTTGTATTGATTCATAGCATACTGAAGTATTTTTTATTAATGAGCTGAAATGAACTGGGTTATGTGAACCCTACCAAACCTTAAACTGGTTTTGTGTCTCCTTAAGGACTTTTAGTTCAGAAGCTTAATGAGCATCCTTTACTTTCACCTGACTCCTTATATATCATGCATTTTTCATAATGAGCTGCAGCTAATCCAGAAGGGAGACCATGACAGAGTGTTGGAAATGAAGCCTGGCTTTCTAAAATATCACCATGAACATGCAAAACTTCATAAATAGCTAGTTTCCTCTACAGGTCCATACACACAAATCTGTCCTGCTTGAAACCAACAAGTTTTCCCAATGCCTTCAGGAAAACCGTTCTTCAGAAAAATCTTGACCCTTTGAATAATTTTTTTCAAAAGACGTTCTAATGACAACACCAAGCTTAGTGAACTGCAGGGAAAAAATTGCATCTTAGTACCTTCATCACCATGTTTTAATGAGAAAATATCAGCCTCCTGGTTTCTTACATGCAGCCTTCAGAAATATCTAATTCAAGTATGTTTAACTGGGGAAGGGAAAAAGTCCAACATATTCTATATATTTAATACCAAATAGCTGACCCATTTAAAATCAAAATTATATGGATTGTGTGAATTTAAATCTTCAAGATATGCAACATTTAAGAGTGTGAATGGTAGTTTGTCACTAATGTTTGATCCTTTAATGCAGCTTTCTAAGACCTGGTAAAATATGATGGAGGTTTTACAGATACCAAGCATAACATTACATTATTCATAAAATAAAAAATTAAAAATTAAATGTTATATTTATTTAATTTTATTTGAACAATAGAATAGAATTATCAAGGTTGAAAATGACCTCCAAGATCATCAAATCCAACCTTGACCAAATACCATCATGTCCACTAAACCATATCGCAAAGTGCCACATCTGCTCAATTTTTTTAACACTTCTGAAGACAGAAATTGTACTTTCCATGATATGCATAGGTAAAATTCCCTGGATCAACAATTAACCTAAAGTTCTATATTCTACTGCAAAATATATTGACTCTTCTGTCACCATGATAAGAGTATCAATGCGTAAATTTTCAGATATTTCTAATGGTTACTAATTAATACTAATTACTTACTAATTAATACTATTACTAATTATTAATTATTTCAAATAATTACTTAAATCAGTTTATTTTCTAGCTCTTTCATAATATTTAGATAATTGAGATATTTCTTGCTATGAAATTGATCTTGACTCTATCTCTGAGGGAATATTTTAAACCCTATTTCTGTAGCAGTTAAATAGCTAGTAGTGAGATATCAGAGACCAACAGTTATTCCAAGAATGCTTTTCTTAATGAAACTCTTTCAAATAACATCTGTTGCTGGAAAGAGCAATATGGTTTCATGCTTTGGTTGCATGGCTGAGAACAAATCTGTTTAATTGCATGCAAGATGGAAGCTGTTCTGCACTGGAAACTAAAGTACTGCTTTATAATTTATCTGTACAGAAGACTTTTCCATAGAGTGGTGACATAATTAAGCAGCTAAAGTTATTAAGTGACTTTGTCATGTGGAAATTTTGATACCTAAGTTAGTACAGTCCTCCTTTTTTTCTTTTTTTTTTTTAATTTATTTTACAATGTTTCATAAGCAACAAAAGCTAAATTTAAAAGGGTCATTTCTTACTTATATGATGTAACTATGATCTTTGAATATACAGAGTATTTTATGGCAGTAAAATTAAGGCTATCTAAAAACATTAAAACAAACTAAGAATATCCCACCTAATGCTAAAGAATTGTGGTCTTGATTCAGTTCATGCCTAGGCTACAGGCCAAACGATCTTCCATTTGATTTCAGCTAAAGTAATGTTTGAGGAACATTTTCTTTCATTCCTCGATTGAAACACTGAACTTCCCTCTCAAGCTTCTTCATTCATCTTTATGCTCACCTAAAATGTCTAATCAAAGTGAATGCTTTTTTTGGTTCAGTTGTCATCTTCTTTCCCTTAAATAATTTTTTTTTCCACACATCTTTCAGGGTCTATGGGAAATGCCTAACCAGTATATCTGTTACATTGAATTGTTGGTTAAAATGAAGAATATGCAAAACTGTTATATCAGACATATCCCAAAATTTGTTACCATCATCTATTAGCCATGGGAAATAAGTTTCTATGAAAGTAACAGAAATAAAACTCTCTTGCAGGTTTAGCACTACTTACACAATTTTGCCAAAGAAAACAGGGAAAAATTCAAACGAGATTATAATCTCAGATTTTTTTAAATTGATGACGTGCAGATTAAAATTAATGCAATTTTAAAAATTAATACAATTTCCATTTCCCAAAGTAAGAATATATAGCAGGTAAGGAAGCTAAAAAAGTAAGATCATACAGCAGGCAAAGAAGATAAAAATTGTGAGCAGGGCAGGGGTTGAGAGTGGGACAGTTATTTTTTATTTATTTATTCAATTTGTTTAAACTCAGAAACCGATCCAATGAACTTTACTATTAACATTGGTCAAAATATTTTATGTAGTTTTTTGAAATGTAATTAACGTTTCATAAATCCTATACATCAATTAACCTTTCCCTATATATGGTTCCTACTATTTTCTTGTGACCGAGTAAATGAGACAAAATTAGAAAGCACAGACTGATACCATTCACTCATACCCATGCCATGTTACAGTCTTTACCTATGCCACTATGCTTTTGGTGGTTCCCAAGGGGTGGGAAAACAGCTCTTTGCAAATACTCCCCAGACCCTGCACAATCTCAAATAATGCCTTCCTCCTTTGGGAGAGAAAACCCAGCCAATGCCAGGCTAGGAAGCTTTCCAACAGCTTAGAAGTACAAATGACAGGTAGAAATAACTGATCTTAAATGGTGAGGTATATTTCCCAGCACTGCCTAATTTATAGACAGGGAGCCCCAGAGTGTCTTTTGCAATTATTTAAGGACAACAGGCTGACTTCAAATATGGGACAGATTTGTCCTCTTAGGTACCCTCACCCATTTGCTTTTCTCCAAGTGAATCCTGGCCTACATCTAGGCATCAACTATTTATCATGTGCTACATCTGTCATATCACAAGGAAAAGATGACAATGGGCCCCAAGGGACAGCACAGTTTATGCAGCCAGTAGAAAGGTTACTGGGAATCACCTAGAGAAGGTTTTTACTTTCATTCCCAGGTGAAAATAAGATTAGTTTTTTTTTTTCCTTTTTAATGTCTTTTGCAGAACATTACTGAAAATGGCACTCTTTGTTGTCAGTATCCAGAGTTTCATATCTGCATACAAGGTTTGAAAAGTATTTTATCATTGAAACAGTTAAAATGAAGTATGCCCCTATTTCTTAAAGCTAGATATAACTGTTAAAATGAAAATTACAAGACACTTTGCAGTGATAAATAATACATGACAAGGTGTGTGTTGCTGTGAGATAATACTCGTCTCAGAGGCATGGTGACATATGCCTTGGAGGGTCTTAGTGCAATTATAAAATGGCTCAGAGTGAGATTTTTAAAAAGAAGATTCACATGTTCATAGCTGTCCAAAAAAGAAACATGACTAATTTTTTACTGTAATGATTACTGACAGATTTAGGAAGGGAAAAAATAATGTTGGTTTAATAGTCTTATAATTTTTGTAATTTTCTGACTCAAGCATTACATTTATTGTTCTATGGGACTGGAAACCTGCCAAGGTCTCTGTTATGACAGTCTTAAACAGCACTGTCACTGGTATCAGCAATCTGTAGTGAAATGCTTCCTACTAGCAAAAATATTGAACTAACTGATTCTGAATTTCTTCCAATTGGGCAGTCACAGTTTGATTATCATTATTTCATCACCTTTGACTGACCCCACCTTTGACTTATGCTTTCACAAAGAGCAATGACAAGAGCCCTAAACTTGTTGATATTGGTGTAGATGAGAAAGGGAGAATTTGTTCCTTGAAGCCTCTAATCTCCACTTAGAATAGTTAGGAGGTTAGGCTTGCCTCCTTGAAAAATATGTAAGCAAAACCAGGTGGAACAACATGGCAGAGAACTAATCCTCCATCCCCTCATTCTCCTCTCTTTGCACCCCAGGGACCGCTGGGGAAATAAGGAGTCAGTGCTGAAAATCTGTTCCCACTGTGCTCTGGGAGTATTGCTGCAGTCACACCTCCAATTCTCAAATGAGCCCTCCAAACAGAGACACAATTGCTATGTATTAGAATGCTAGATACAAAGTGCTGCACATTTTAACAAGATTTTTTAATTATATTATCCAGCATGATTTCCTGTCTGTGTTCTAGGATGCCTTATTATGCATTCTTTTGCAGCATAAAAAAAATTTAAAAAATATTATAGTTATATCAGTATAAATGTTTCTCACTTATTAAAAAACCCAAAACACTAGAAATAAGACTGGAAGATAAATTACATAAAGAAAATAGATTAATTACCCCTCTCTTACATTTCTTCTGAGATGCTAAGATCTGCAATCCATTCACCAAAGTTAGCATTTAGTTTTCTAGTGAAAGGAAGGGGAGAAAGAGATAAATACATCTTTGTGATATATTTACTAACTGTCTTAGCCCTTTCCAAGTTAACATTTTTAGAAGGAGTAGTTTTTAAATCTCTTTTTTTTTTCTGGCAATGTTGACTTCAGGTAAACACATAAACTCCCACTAGCAATGGTTGCTGCTTGTAGGGGTCTATAAAAACACAAAAGGTCACTGTACATAGAAAGCAGTTGGGACTGTGAGAGAACACACTGACATTTATAATATACCCAAAACAGAAACAGTTCCTATGGAGACTATGCATGTGTTTTAATAATGCAGAGTTATTTATAAAATTCTAATATGAACATTTATGTGAAATAAATACACTTATGACTTGCATAAGAAAAATCCAAGCCCACTTAATATGCAACTAGTATGCTGCATCCATCTCTTTCTATGTCCACTGTGATGTAGCTGGTTTGATTACACTGGAAATATTTCTTTAATATCATCTCGTTTTTGTTGTTGGAGTACTCACACAATTAAACACCACATTCTCATATCTATTCCTTCTAGACTTGTGGTTTCACATGCAAGGAAACTCTCTTTATTTATATAATGATGATCATTTTCAATAGAGTTCTCATTCCTCAAACCTAATATCCAATCTCCTAGTGTCATGTGAAAGCAGAAGATGTACTTAAACCCTTGGCATTTCCTTAGTCTGTCAGCACCCCAGGAAAGCCAAGGCCCCCTGCTCCTGACCAGTCTGTCAGTGTCTTGTTATGGGGACCCATCACTGAACAGTTCACAAGATTGGAGGGTGGTTTGCCTGGCTGTTCAGGATGACGTGCCAAACAGAGAGACCCCCTCCTGCATTTTCATACCTTTACCTGCTTCCAGCAGTGGCCAGCACCCTTGAAGAGGTCGCATTAACAGTTTACAGAGTAAACTAAAAATTAAACTCTTTATAAGTAAAATTGTGACAGGATAGGGTTCAAGGATTGCTGGGGATTTTATTAGCTATAAAGTACCTCTCTGTTCCCTTCTTTGAAAGGGTTTCAACAGAGCCTGGCTGAGCTTCCTCCAGTCTGCTCCACACTCTGTTTTGTCCTTAGATTGTATTATCTCTGGGAGGTTACACATGCTGATTGCCTTCCATTCAGGTGGCAGTAATCATATTTTCCCCTATAATTTCCATGCCATTATGTTTTTACCACCAGTTAACTTCCCACAATTATGATAATTATCATTATTGTTTTACAAGTAAGAAACAAACTGCAATTGTGTAAGTAGTGGAATGTCCAGGAACAATTTCCTCAAGCAAGAAATAAAGATAATAAAAATGTTCTTATTGTCTAATGTAAATTTGTTGAATTTCCAAGGAAGTATCCTAATATTCTGGATTTGCTCAGGACTAAGAGAAGGAGGTTCTGTTACTGGGAAAATACTCAGGCTATCTAACACTCAGTGTCATGAGACATGCAAGGGGAGTGGATCCCTTATTACAGAAGGATGCAACAAGATCAACATGTCAAGTTTTATCAGTTATATATCTTAACCTTACAGGACTTGGTCTTATTTTAATAGTGTTTAAAATGTACTTAATAGTCTTAATTTGCTTTTAGAAAAAACAAAACAAAACAAACAAAAAAAAAAAACCCAACCAAACAAACAAAAACCCACAAAACAAAACCAATCAAAACCAAACAAACAAATAAACAAAAATACTTCTGAGCTTTAAGGTAAAGCTTGAATCTTGACTGTAATAGAAATCTTTTAATCTGAAAATTTGTCACTTGTAATTTCCTGGAGTTGCAAGATCTAGAAAATTTAAGCCATTTTTACTGTATGAAAGAGAAACTCTAGACTAATCTCTATTTAAAATTGTGGTACATCTGTTTGGGCTATACCTTTGTGAGTAGGATAGACCTAGAGATTTCCCCCATCGGGTTCCTACTGTGCAAGGGGCAACCAAATGAACGCACTGGTGGTTAACATCTAGGGTGGGTAACCAGGACAACCTAGGAACCTTCTTACAGTTCAGTCTTTTCTATGTAGGAGATGCTTTGAACATAGTTTAAAATAATACATGACAAATGTTCAGGCATATGCTGGAGTTGCCATATTGGACAAGGAGACTGCTCAGTTATAGAAAATCACCAGAAAATCAGTTCAAGAAATCACACCTGATCCAGGCAAAAATGTCATGTCACAGACATGAATGGGGACCCACCATTGTCATGTACATGATGAATGTTTTTCCTGTTTGAGAAATTAATTGCTTACATGAGCACATGCTTTTTTCTTATTCACTCTGTGAATGTCTATGCAATACAAATACATCATTAAACCTGAAAGCTGTCTTGTATTTTATTATGTCAGTGCACTCAACATAGATGTTTTGGGGAAATATTAAATAAAATTTTATTTTCACATAAATTTTTTGTGAATAATAATAGTCTCTTTGTTTTTTTAATTTATATTTGTAGAATCTCCCTATTAAACACTAATGCAAAAACTTTTAATATTGAAAAAAGAGATTTCAAGAATTGAATACTGTTTCCATGCTGATTGCTGTAACAGTTGAGATATATATAAAGAGATATATCTCTTTATTTAATTCAGAGAAGAAGATCTGCTCAAAGTTTGAGCATGATGAAAGGTTAACTCAGGTAAAATTAACCTCTTTATATACTCCTATATCCAATTTAGGAATGGAGAGATGAAACAATGTAGGCTGTGCAAGATTTAGTCTATGTACTTACATATAAATCTTAGCACTCCAAACCAGGAAATTTTATGCACCATCATAAATCATATTTGATGCAAACAAAAATTCTAAGCTTGCAAAAGCAGTGAGTTTACCAACTTGATCAATGTACCAATACTGAAGTAAACACATACAAATCAGCTTCTAAATCTTAACAGAGAAAAATGTTATATTAATCCAAATAGTGTTTCAGACATAAACTGTTTTTTAGCCAGTACTATATTTTGTGAAATGTTAGTTTAAAAAACCAGACAAAAAGCTTGTTAAAGATATAACCTTGACTGCTCTGAAATCAATGTAGGTAAACCCATCTGTTATATACACACCTTATGTTGAAAGAATGGCATGTTCCATTGGGTAGTAAATCAGATATAAATCTATATATTGTGAAAGCATGGTTCTGCCATATTTTACATGCCTAATTGACTTCATATGAACTAGGACAGATTTTCTGTTTATGATGGATAATCAATGATATTGTTCAGAGTGTAGTAATAATTATAGCATATGAATGCTATAAAAGAATAAATAATAAATGAATGCATAGATATTTTGGTCATAAATCCCATGAATGCTTAGTTTGCCCTGTATGGTTCCTTACAACTTGGTCAAAGTAGGTCAAGTACTTTAGGTCAAAATACCTTGCCAAAATCTAGCCAGAAACTGTGTTTAAGTGCAGAGGATCTTAAAAGAGTGACCAGTGAGGAGTCCCATTGACAACAAGGTTGCAAGACAGGAGTGATACTGCAGGTCTTGCTCCTTGTTATTACCAAGGTAATTTTCTTGAGTGTTTTTGTGATGCTCTTTTTTTTGTAGCTACACAACTAAAGCCACACAGTTCTGCTAAGTAACAGAAAGCTCAGATTTTCCCTGATCACACAGGTAACCTATATTTCTGCTGAAAACTTTTATCGTTTCTACTAGATTACTAGAAAATAGATCTACATAATTCTAGGATTTATTTACAATTAACAGAAAGCATCTATCATTTCAAAATGGGTCATCACTCAATGTCCATGAAGACAGTATATGTGATTGACACTTAAGTTTTAAACAAGCTTTAAAACAATTTTTAAGACAAGTCATAAAACTATTATGAAAAGGTATTTGATGAAGTAAGAGATTTCAAAAGATTTTTTTTCTACTGTTTAATTTGAATCTTCTACCAGTAATCTTAACTCAGAAAAGGAGCACTGTTTTATGAAGTTTGTCCCACCAGAAATAAGAGAAATAAAAGTACTTATTTTTTTCTTTATGCTTGATTTTTGACCACTTACCTATATACATATATTGCTCTTGTCAGAGTAACAGATAAGCACAGGAAGCATCTGTAATTAGAAAGCTTGAGATACATCAGTTCTGCTGTTTCAGGAGACAATTTATTAATAAAACTGCCAATTTGTTACAGAGCTGGAATTGCAATGTAGCTGAAAAGTTGATAGCTTTATAAAATTTCATCTTGGAAAGAGCTGTTCAAAATGTGAAAATTTAAGTCATATGACTTTATTTAGCCACAAATTTGATCCCTCTATTTAACAGGTTAATTATATTAACAGAATTTATACCTTATTCAACTGATTTTTAGGAAACACTCTATTTCCAAATACTTCATCTGAAAACTTAGTCTAAAAATGCAACAAATAATGATTGTGAAAGTTATATCACAATAACTAGAGATGGCCATAAGAGTCACATGCCTCTTAAATTTTACATATTAACTACAATCTCACTCATTTGGAATTTTTTGTCAAAATAGATATACCTTTCAGATATATCAGTCTAGATGGACTTGACACTTAGGGACAATTAAAACTAAATTTCTTGGGTGGAAATTTACATGGAATCTACATGGAGAAGGCAATCTTAGATACCAAAGCTTCTTATGGCTGTACAGAGCTTAAAATTTCTTATTACTCACATTAATGTCTTATTTACTAATTTACCTAATTAATATGGAATATTCTAATAAAGACCACTTTAGAATTGCAATACAAAAAGTTTCTATTTCCTCTGCCTTTTCTCTGGTGTTCTGCCCATCATTCCCTTATTCTCAGTGCACAACAAACAGGTTCAGTCTTTCTCAGAAAATAAGGAAGGAAGTATTCAAAAAAGTGTCTTTTTGGGTAGTAGCATGATGTTCTTGACAGTACTGTCTTCTTTCTCACCATTGGATCTGCTTAGGCCTATTTTTTATTTTTTTCTTAGAAGTCTACATCCTTGTCATGAGCTACCAGACAGAGATTTATAATTCCACCTGTCCTCCAGTTTTATTTTATCATAAACTAAATGCCTGTTAGAGGTATTTAGAGGGGTTCAGTAAAAGCAGGTTAGAAAATAGCAACTTGATAATTTAACAAAGGTTAAAAATATGAGATCTAGCTAAGGCAAAATAAATACAGAAAATCCTTGAGACCTTGCAAGGCCAGGTTAATAGACCCATAGCCTTCTGCTAGTAAGAGCAAAATCATATTTTCCTGGCTAGAACAGCATGTTCTCTGTTGATGGCATAAGCTTAAGAGACTTATATTAAATTAATAATGATGCCAGATGCTACCAATTTCTCTGTGTCTAAGTGTCCTATCTCCTAAATGGGGATATTGGTACTGCCTTACTTTAGGTATTAAAGATTAAAATAACATCATCTATGATAAGAGCCCTTAGGATATATTTCATAAATATCTGACTTAGGAAAGCCAATCAACTAAAAGCAATGCACGCAAATAGAGTTCTTTCAAGAGCACATCTCAGGAAGGATGACCTCTTTCAGAGTGAACTCATCCTGCTGTGAAGGCAAGGGAGGAACAGAAAAGGGCACCTAGAGCAGCCCTAATAATGGAGCAGCAGTCCTGTGAAAGGAGACTCATAAAACCAGGACTCTACAGAGTGGAGAATGGGGAGACAGAGGGGGCAGGGTTTACTCAGACTTACAAAATCAAGGATATAGTATATAATCTAGTGCTGGTTATAGCTAGGGTAGAGGTAATTTTCTTCATAGTAGCTGGTATGGGGCTTTGTTTTGGATTTGTTCTGGACGTAGGGTTGATAACATAGAGATATTTTTTGCTTTGATGAGAAGGGCTTACAGAGAGACAAGGAATTTTCTGGTTTTTGTAGTGCCCCACTGGTGAGGAGCCTAGGGTTGCATGGGAGGCACAGCCAGGACAGAAGACCAAAACTGACTGGAGGGGTATTCCAGACCATATGGCATCATTCTTAGGATATAAAGTGGGAGGAAGAAGTATGAAGGGAGACATGTTTAGAGTGATAGGTTCGTCTTCCCAAGTCACAGTTATTTGTGATGGGGCCCTGCTTTCCTGGGGATGGCTGAACGTCTGCCTGCCCATGGGAAGCAGGGAATTAATTCCTTGTTTTGCTTTGCTTGTGTGCTTGGTTTTTGCTTTCCCTATTCAACTGTCCATATTTCAACCCATGATATTTTCAGTTTTTACCCTTCCAGTTTTCTCCCCAGTCCTGCTGGTGGGGGAGAGAGCTGTGTGAGTCTTGGTTGATTGCTGGGATAAACGCCAATAAATCTGAATTTATTGGGAGGAAGGATTGTTCTTCATATCCAAAACTGCAAGAACTAAGATTCACTTTGAAGGCTATTTGGAGATAAGTTTATGATTAATAAAAGTATTTCTTTACAAAGTATGGTATTTTTGGAACTTTATGCCACAGGAGACTGCAAAGGCGCACAGTATCTTCAGATTCAAGAAAGGACTAGAGAATTATTTGGACAAGTGCCTAAAAAAGCTGAGGCTTGCATGTCCTCCCTAAATAGCATTTTCTATTGCAAGTGTCCAAGGTAGAATTCAGACAAGACAGAGCAGTGGTTATGCTTCATATCCTTAGGTATTTTATTTATAGGCAGGACTGTCTTTCTAACCTTTGTTTGCTTCACATCAAACTTCCCTCTCAATTCCAAAAATCTTCTTCATTTTGTCTTCTGGCTTGGGAAACTATGACTGTGCCATCCTCAGACCAGTTCCTGAGCTCCTCCAGGGCCCAGCCAAGTGAGTCTTTCCTGTGTGTATCTCATCATAAACATTTGTATCAAATCTTGAGCTCTGCATGTGTGACCACAACTGCTGAATGTGAACTGGATGCATACAACTCTAGTGAAGCGAGCACTCAAATCTTCATCTTACATTCTAACTGGAAAGTTGAAAGACAAGATGAAAACAACTGCTATGGGTTCCCTTGAGGCTATAAGATCTATTTTTTAAGTTTTTCTCAGAACGCTCATTTTTTTTCAAAGAAAAGGTCTGAAATTTTAAAGCAAATGCAGCTGCATGATTCAATAAGAAATACTTAAATACTATGGCAGTTTAATGTCAGAGAAGTTACTGCAAATTGTCAGAGAAAAGAATTTATGAAAAGCAGAAGCTTTAAGTCAAGTTATCCGGGCAGTTAATCTTACAAAAACTGTATCTTTAAACTCCATGTATACACATCCTCTTGAAAGCCACAACTTAAGATGATTTTCAGCCAACCTTAGATTCTGAAGGCTCATGAGCCCTGGAGGATTACATGACTGTTTGAAAATTTTAATTTCCTGATGTTTTGTCCTATTGGTTTGTCATAACACTACCACCATGCAAAGATAAGGAAAGCACTCAAATGCACAACAAACCAATTTAGCACAACTAATGATCACAATCTACCTCTAACCTTATCTGTGGAAAATCTTTCTCTTCAGAAATCACTGTTATTGTACCACTTCAGGCAAACAGTAGATCAAGCTACAGATTGTTTTTAGTCAGGTTTTTGATCCACAAAACCTCTTCACCACAGTCTTTCAGTTGGGTTCATCAATTCAATTGTAAAATCCTTCTATTATGGTGTAATGCATATGAAAATAGGACTAGGTTAAAGTGTACAATTCAGGAGTTCTCAGGAAAATAGTTACAGTAGTCTATATACTACAGAGAGGAACCACTTAATAGCCAAGTTGCATTTAAAATATATGCTAATAAAATTTAAACATAATTATAGGTTGATTCTCCGTTGGATTTTGGTGGTTTGTTGAATCCTTTGGTGGTTTGTGTTTTGTGAGCTTTTAAAATTTATTAGGCACCTTCTGTGTGTAAAGAACTCAAATCTGGTCCGTATCTGTTGTTTAATATGCTGTCACTTTTTATGATTTTTCACAGCATCACATATACATTTTTTCCTTGCATAGACAAGGTCAGAGTGAAGCATGTTGTTCTATACTACAATAGTGATAGTATCTCAAGACCAACAGTATCTGAAAAGAAGCTGTCTCTCGGTGTTGAATTGCATAATTTTTGTATTTTTACTGTCCACAGGGTTCTTTAGTGAAAAACCGTATCAACTGAGTACCCACCTCTATTTCTGTGTTTTTGAGAACCATGCATATATGATTATGGCCCCGTTTATGCTAATATTTTTCAGTCACATTTTAAAAGTCCTGTGAAGTAGCATCAGAGCTTGTTCCCAAAATGTGTTTCTTTTTTTATGCTCTAAATAACCCCCCCTGTCTGTTTCATGATACAGAATTGAAACTTCAGAAATGTCTGGTGTTTACCTTCCATCAGCCCTTTCTATTACTGAGCACTTTTGCAAGCTAGGAAAAAAAAAGTTATCAGGTTCTTTTTTATTTTCTTCACAAGTACTTACACATAAATGAGACTGGAACATTTTAGAAGACAGTAAATTATAATTGTATTTACCTTGCCTGACATCTAATCTCCTAAATGCATTTAGTTCTCTGAAGAAACAAAGTGGCCTCCTGTCCAGCAAGAAATCCAAGTCAGATGTGGTAAGGCAAATCAAAACAATTATTTTTGTCTTGTTTTATACTAGCTTGAAACATAGATAGTAAGTTTTGGGTTGGATTAAAGCTTTATCAGAAGCATTCACTATTATTTACATGCTTCATTCACAAAACACAGAAATTTGTATACTTCACTACATTAAGTAGACTTAAAGATGTAAGGTGGTAAAAATATTTGCAGATTAGAAAAATATTCTGTTAAATATAGAAGGCTACTGTATTGCCATTTTAAAAATATTTTCTATTTATTTTCTATATACTGTATATTTCCACATATACAGTACAAGTAAAAAAACCCAGCAACTTGGCTATTAAATTATTACCTTGCTACCCATGTAAAGGTTTTTTAGTTTTCTGATCATCCTCTCCTAAAATGTGATAGTATAACATTAAGGAAGATTGGTGTTGAGCCTTCTTTTCTAAGACTTTTTTCCTTTCAGCCTAAATATCTGTATGCTACCTGGGTTTCTTACTCTCACCTTTCTTCTGAAATAGCTATGAGGTATAACTATAGGAATGTATGAAATGAAAAATTCCCACCCTTTTCAAGGTTAAGAACTTTTTTTTTTAATAATGGCTCAATGATGCTACTCATACATACATGAGAAAACAGCAAAACTCTATTCCCCAAATACTTGCACACACCAATAATTTCAGCGAATTATTTTTCTCAAACCTGAGGTGGATTTTTATCATTATTTGATATATCCAGTGGTAGCTGAGGAAATACAGGAATAGTGTCTGAAACCAGAAGAAGGCATTTAGCTGATATACATTCTCAGACTTTTTCTTCTATCCATAAATTTACAGTCACACACAGATATATTCAGTGAAACACATTCAATTCCTGCAGCTTGAATAGTGACTAGAAAACACAATGGTCTTCAGTCTGCAAGTAGAGCTTCACTGCATTTTGTGATGTAGTGAATGCTTAGTATACTGTAAATATCAGAGTGATTTAAACTTCAATTTTCTCTCCACCCTGCAATTCAAAAAAGTCTTACTCCTTTCCCCCAGTTTTCTTCTAAGACAATATAAGTAGTACAATACTCTTTTGGAAATGAGAAGCTAGTTGCTGACACTTTGAATAGAGAAATTAATTAGCATTTCCCTAGCAATGTAAATAGCAGTCCCTGGAGGCGTGCAGTGGAGATAATGGACATCAAGATTAACAATACACATTACAGACGTGAGTCTATTATTACACCTTAATAACATGCAAACGAACAGTCTTCAAGTAGTCAAAAGATGCTGTGTAACAGCAGATTTCTTCAGGCTGTAAACTGGATAAGGCAAGTACAGCACTTGTTCACATCACATAGGTAGACAGCACAGTTTTGCCTAGCAGACTATCTTGACAGAGAAAGTTTCAAAAGACATGACTGGAAAGATATAATCCATAACTATACATTTTTCTCCATTTTATCTAGACTTTCACCAGTCATTGCTTTTTTGCGACCATGCGACATATTGATTGAAAATAATAAATGTCAGTCTGCAGAAATATGTGAAGTGATGTTGTGGGATATCCAAATTAATAGCACAAATTCCAGGAAAAAAAAAATCCATCTTTTCTCATTACTATAATCTCACTGGGTGCTGGCTATGTTTCAAAGCCAGTCAAAACACTTCGTCCAAATAGGATTTTTCAAATTAACCTACTTTAGTTTATTCACAGCCTGATTAAACAGATAATTAAAAGTTACAGATGCATAGCAGTACTAAATTACTGTGGCTTAAGTACATTTGTGAGAAAGATTATTAGTCTTTGAGATGTTGGCAAGGACCCATGTGGTTAGGATGATGAAGATCCACCAAGGTTCAATATTTTGCTGCCTTCAACACATTTTTCCTGAATTTATTTTCATTAATTTAAGCAACAGCAGGAAACTCACAGTACTTGTTAAACCAGTATGAGGTTAGTAGACTTTGGGTTTGAGTCATTCCTCACCACGATCCACCAATGAAAAGGTGTATATATCTCTATTCACAATATAGCATCTGTAGCTGAATAACTCTATTAAACTCTACAGGAAACTGACTTATCTTCAAAAATTTCCTACGTTCTGCAGATACTTGTTAAGAAATAATGACAGAAATTTGCCTTTATTACTGTAGTTCAAAGACAAGACTCAGAGATAAAGTAGGTGACTCCAAATTTTCAGCTTCTGTGATGTTAGCCTACAGAAAAGGGAGGTAATTGGGATCCACAGGATTCTACTTTCTGCAAAACAGCAGCAGAGAAACTTTGGCACAGACACAGATATGGATTGACACAAAAAGTAATGTGCTTGCAACGCTTTTTAAAATTCATTTGGTACCAATTGCAGAGCAAAGATTTCTTCATGACTACTGTTTCTGAAACTACTGACTGACTTCCATATTTATTCTTTTGACTTCTGAAACCCTCAAACTGAGTGTTTGATTGCTTTATTTAGCTGAGAAGATGTTTCTTTTTCTACCTGTTTTTCAAAAACTTGTCAAGAAGAGGAAATGCAGATATTTAAAGCATAAAATGATTGAATGAACAATCCAGAAGTTCGAAATATGGGTCTAGACAACACTTTGAAGTGGTAGGCAGAAAAACTGATTGAGAGTTATTTCCTTATTATTTGGACAGTTTTACATGCTTATGAAGTAAATGACAATTTTAGGTGTAAAAGTGTATAAAATAAGTGAAGAAACAGATAATTAAAAGAGCACATCTGTCAAAATAGTTTGCTTTGCAGTTTGCCAAAATACAATTCAGAAAACAAGAAATGTCTTGTGGAATTTCATGGTATGGAGAGTTTTATATTTCACATGTGAAATTTGTTTTACAGAAGGGAAAAAGAAAGTCTTGATAAAACTAAATTATCTGCAGTTATGGCTTTATGTAGCCCAATAGAAAGTGCTAACAGCTGCCAAAGAGTGCCAGTGGTCTCTCGTCTTCTAATTTAGGGCCCATGTAGTGGTGAAGGCCCCCCCGGGCTGGGGTCCCAGGAAGTGATAAATTAAGGGAGCTGGGGGTAGGAGGCAACTCCAAACCAAAAAAACCCAATGAAAAACTCACACACATAGAAAAATAGCCCAAAGCAGAGCCAAGACAGGGAGGAAGAATACATCATGTTGAACCTCATATATATTTTTTCAGAAGGAGATATTGAGGATGCTTATAACTTGGCAGAATACTGCCTCTCATTCTTGAAAGAGAGACAAAATGCCAGTCAAAGCATGTGGAATGTGGACATACACCACAGGAAAGGACAAGCTGGCAAATTTTTATTTAATCATTTTAACTGTGTTAATATTGGGGTTTTCCTTTTGTCATGTAACAATTCAGATGAGTGATGAGTCATTTGTTCCATATATATGGTATGCCCCTAGCAAACTTTTGAGTAACAAACATTGACATTGAGATGTGACTGGACATAAAGAAAGTATATTAAATTTAACCACAGTTTTCCATTGTCAAAATGGCACAGGATTTAGACATAAAAATTCCCTGTCATAAACCTAGACATAAAGGTCAAAATACTGAGAAGCTACCTATAATTTTAAATGCTATACTTACTCTGTGTCCATTTTGTTTTCTTTTGAATAGATGAATTATCAAACTATGGAAGCTTTTCTTTTTCAAGACACTGAACATTGGCAAAACCACCTCTGAAATTAGAGAGCTTACTGAAGCTTTTAGTGAGCAGCAAGTTTTCCTTGCAAGTTAATGACCTACATTTTTACATACTATTGCATTTCAAGAACCACTTTATGTGTCTTGTTCACTGAGTCCTCGCCAGTAAGCAAGCCAGGTCATATGCTCTGCTTGCAACACAGGGCAGAAAACTTCTGACTTTCTTTGTGGGAGCAATATAGTGCAAAGTATTAATCAAAGACACATTGGTTTATATCTGTTCAACCTCATGTTGGGATCTTGAGTCCAAAAGAATAGTAGATTGCTTAATTATTTTGACTATGGTCAGAGACACAAAAGTAATTTTAAAAAGAAAGAAACTGTTATACAAGACTATTTACAAATTGCTAAATTGTAAGTCAACAAAAAAATCCATGAAATTCCTTTTCTTGTCTGTCCTCCTTCTTTCTCCCACATCTAGCACTTGTTCACACATCTACCCTGTTTCTCTGAGGTTTCAGATACAGGAGTCCTCATGTGAGGGAACCTGCTTAACACCTAAAAAACCTAACTTTATTTGATAAGAAATTGCAAAAAGCCAAAGTGTCAGCAATTGTTTTTTGTGAAGCCCAGAGAGCTACTGGTCTTTATAAATGCTGCACTTTTTAACTATTCTCTTCTGCTTTACCAAGAAATTTTACAAGTCCACAAAACTGTTCTTTAACACATAATGAAGAGGTCAGCTCACCTTCACTAACTGAACCGCAAAAATTCTAGGTACCATGCCTGTGGCATTTTCATTCACTCATATGAAGAATGCTGCCTTACAAATAGTGTGCCTTAAATTACATTTTCCCTGCTGTGAAGATCTGTGTACTTCTGCAGTGAAATACGTTTTCATTTGGAAGTTGTCAGTTCGTCAAAGGTGAAATTACTAGTCATTGTTCCAAAAGAAATCAATACATCATGTTTTGTTAGAAGATGTTAGGAGGGAAATACAAGTTGGATTGGCAAGCATTTGTTTATGAAGATGTCAGAGATAAGGTAATTTCAAGTTGCTTTATTTATGCTATTTATTGAAGTCAAAGTGCTTTCCTAAAAGTAGAATATTTATCTGTGTTAATGTCCTAATGCTTCAAAGGTAAGACATAAAATAAATGCTTTCTTAATTGCCTCTTTAACATTCTGCTGCATACATTTGGAAGCTGAAGTGTGAGATTTAATAATTTCAAGTGATGATGTTTACTGTGTTTCTGTAGCTGGAAACACAAAATCTACAGAAAACCTGCACTAAGGATCTAGTGTTACCAGTATTAACCTTATTTCTGTCATTTCAGTCAAATCAGAGCAGCAATTGCCTTCATTTGAGTTATACTGTTGAATTCATTTATAAAATCTGGTCACAAAGCACTGAAGGAAGAGTATTAGAAAGTCAACAGCTTCACTGTGACAAATATATTTATTTCAATAACTTTTCTTGCTCCCTTCTATAGCCCACAACACTGAATATAATACTTATCCTATACACAAATACACAAAAAGGATAGAAAAGAAAAAAGCCATACATATTTCAATAAATTCAAACTGGGCATGTTTAGAGTAATATCCTGTATCAAGGGGATTAGCAAGTTATTCGTGCTTTGCACATGTTGGAGTATCACACCTCTGCTTTTCGAGTCTTTCCTTTTAACTATGGGCACCAGTGATTTAAACCTCAGCATCTTTTAAATGTTTCAGTGACCTGCAGAAAAGCCCCAAACAAGCAAACAAACAAACAAACAAACAAACAAAGCCACATAACTGGAAATCAAGTTTAACACCAATTTCCAGTCCTGTATTTTGAATTTAATAGATCTATCATAATTTAAATAAGGTCATATGTTAGATGAGTACTATGGCCAAACCCATTTCTCTGATCTGAATCCATCCATCCACATTGCTAAAAGGCCATGAAATGTCTTTGATATTTTGGTATCACTGAGGCGTAAAATTTAACAGAAAATGCAACAGTAGTTGAAATCTCTCTCTTCAGGGAAAAGGACAATATGCAAGATTTAAAGTCCAAGAGACAAGATATTAAAAAGTAGAAAATGGATGCTCAGAAATAAATTCTGTCAGGAAAAGCCATTAGTGAAACATGCCAAAATTTAAAGGCTTCCCTTTCAACAAAATATGCTTTTGACAGTCTTCAAATTTCAAGTGTTCATTTCTTCTTCTGAAAGAGACTATGCTTAATGCAAATGTGCTCAGTGCTCTCTACTTTAACTGAGCAAAACAGTCAAGAAAAGCATTGCAATTCAGATTCATTCACCACATCACCCATCACTTGCACACAGTAAGTGCTGAGGATGTCAGGATTGTCACAAGCAAATCTTTTTTGTCGTTCGTGGAAAACAAGTATTTAGAAAAGCAGTAAAACTTACTTCAAGAGGCAGGATATCATAAATGTGCAATAACTTGTGATACTTGACTGGGTTGTTTTGATGCTTGCAGACAAGGATGA
Source organism: Chloebia gouldiae (assembly GCA_003676055.1). NCBI lineage: Eukaryota > Metazoa > Chordata > Aves > Passeriformes > Passeridae > Chloebia > Chloebia gouldiae. The sequence goes on from QUSF01000001.1 coordinate 16,562,478, forward strand.
ACAGAGAAGAGAAACAGGCATGTACTAAAGCATGTATGTTTAAGGTGTTCTTTATTACTGAAAAGTCCTACTGTCTTTCCACCACTGACATTAGTACCAGCTCTTTTCTGGATCACCCAAACAACACAAAACAAAACTAGAAACCTTCAAGACCAGACCATGACAAGGGTGAGTGACATTAAAAGTAGGAAATAAAGAAATTACCTGGTGTTTTTTTAGGCTGGTAAAAACACCCTCTGTTGCTGGGGTTGCAAATAGAATTTGTGTCCTTACTATCAGCATTCACTGACTTAAGACTACATTCACAAAATATCTGTTTTCCTTTTCCTTACAGCAGATTTGTTCTCTGATTCCAAAACAGCAAATCACAGCCTTCAGAAAAAAAAAAAAATTGCTAATAGCTTAGAAGGCTAATATTGGAGTAATTTTTCTTATCAATATATTCCCACAAATAATATCCATTCATTTCCTAGAGTAATTAATAGCACAGTTTCTACAGGTTAGTAGGTCACTGTTCATTAGTCATGATGATGTGTTTTAGCAGTGATGCTAGAAGGCAGAAATTACACCCAAGACTGCACTATGAATGTCCTACCTGGTATGAATTAAAAGGTGGCATCTATGTGTGGGAGAAAAGGCAAACTCCCTGTGCCACTCCTATGGCTTCATTTAATACACACAGATCTAAAAGGGCTTATTTGCTAACAAACTTACCAGTCTGTGAGTTAAAACATATTAATTTTTAACCTTGATTCTTTATTTCCCATGTCAAAGAAGCCTTCATAATTTTTACAAAGTAATCTTAGTTTGTGGTTTTTTTACATGTAGTTGTAAACCTAGTACAGCCTTTATATATATTTTTTCTAGAAGATTAGAAAAGTGCATGTGAATTACATTGTCACAGCATTGTTGGTATTATGACAAAATCTTTTACATCAGGACTTAGATGGGTGATTTGCAGATCTCCAGAGAGGCTTCTTTGATTGCAATGTATTCGTCATAACTTTTTTTCAATACAAAGTACCAGACAGTTTATAGATATGCTATAGACCTATGGTGGATTTTATCACATTCTCACAGAGATGGACTTGGGAGCCCTTGGACTTTAGTGGGGCAGCAGACCACAGTGATTTTATCCAAATTACTGAAACTCTTCATAAGTCTTAACCTCGCCCCATCTCTTGGCTTTTAGTTGGTTATCAATCTTTTTTAAAGAGAATGAAAAATATTTATTGATCTTAATGATGGTTAAGTAAAAAACTGTGGGTACATAGTCCTCTAATTCCAGTCTTATTAAACTGAAAATTAAAGTTCATGTAACCGCAATATATTTGAAAAATAAAAGAAAAAAAAAGGGAAAAAAAAGAAAAGGAGAAATAAAATAAACAAACAAAAAAACCCACCAAAAATAAACAAACATAAATCTGGCCCATAAGTAATTTAACATGAACAAATAAACAAGAGGAGAAGAAAAGCAAACAAGCAAGTAAATACATGAGTATTTTCTTGTTGCTTGACATTCATGCTTTATGTGCAAATCCAGATTAACTTTCTTGTATTAATTAAACCTTTGAGCCATGTAAACAGAAGTAAAGGTATTAGTTAAAATGTTTGCAGAAATATGGCATATAAAATTTATCAAATATTTCTGACGTATCTAAACAATACTCTCTGTAAGAAGCTGCCTCTAGTCAAGTTCAGCAAAACAATAAAAGTAATGCTTAATCCTGCTGAAGGAAACTAGCATGCATAAAATTAATAATTTGTATACTCTGCACAAAATTTTTCTCCTCCAACTTGTCTAAATAAAAGTGGTGTTATTACAGCAGCATAACTTCTACCACCTCCTAATATCAGGTTTCAAAATACATATATATTTTTAAATGATATGAGCTATAAAGGAAATCCTAAAACCACTAAATTCTTCCATTTGAGTGTGAATTACGGTTACTTATTTTGAATTCTGTAAAATAATTTAACCAGTATATTTTATCAGTATAACAAGGACTATTTCCATCTTCTCATCTCTTATGGTTATTATATCTTCTTGTATTTCTCAAGATGAATGATCTTAAATCCCTTCTATGCTTCAAGTAAATTAAAATGCTTTAGGAATGCATCAGGCACTACCGGTGTTTGTGACTCAGTAGGTGACATTTTTCTTTTTGTTTGTACTAGTAAAATTCCAGAGCATGGCATTTAGAGGAAGCATGCTGTCAAGTGAACTTTATTGTACTCACAAGATGAGCATAACTGAGAATTCTACCACTCACAGACATTAACAATTCCATAGCTGTGCTTTGGGAAAACTGATGTCCTGGTCATATCTCATTTTTTCTACTTAATTTGTGGAAAAAAAATTCTAATCTGCCAGCTGGTTTTCTGTGTTTTATTGGAAGACATGTTGTTCTTTTGTTGCAGTGGTGTGTGAAGAGTTTCAAGTCACCAAGGCTTGATGACCTCAGGGATCCCAGGGAGGTCTGGATGGGATACCTAGACCAAACTGGCGAGACAGGGGTTTCATCCCAGAAAAGACTGGGAAGATGGAAGCCAGGTAAAGGCTGTAGAGATGTCTGACTGCATGCACATATTCTATAGGAACTCAAAGGACTGAGGATTTCAGGAGCCCTTAAGTCATAAATTATCAGTAAGGATGACACAATTTTATGTGTCAAAATATTTTTATCTCTTCATTGTATATTGCTGCCTATTGTAACCTAACGGAGATGAACAGGCTCTTATCATACCTCTATTGCAAAGAAGTTCTGCTTTTTCTCACTGACATTTTAACACACTTAATAACAAATATTTCTTCCAAGGTGGTTTCATGGATACAATGTTTATTTCAAACACTGTTACTTTTTGCAACTGGATTTTTTTAACTCTCAAATAGTAATTTCTTTCTTGACCGTTTCACAAATACTGTTACCAGTACTGATTTTATATTTATAATACCAATTTATTTTAAAAATACATTTTTATATTTAAAAACTATATGTTTACTTTATGTAACACATGAACCCATAAGCAAGACTATGGTTTCTAAACATACAGCTCCACTAATTTTGTACCATTGTATTATTTGACAATGGTCCCAAAATTCTTGCAAGTTTTTAAATTTTGCATTAAATTGCAAAAAAACCCAGCCAAACTATCCCAAACAACAGCAACAAGACAAAGTCTGAGTGTCACATCTTGTTCTGTTACTTCATAAGGATCTAGTGATACAGAGAGGAGTAAGTCTTTGTAGAACTTTAGTAAATAATATGGTTCCTTTCACCCTTCAGTAAGTCAAACATCTTACTGCAGGGAGTAAAGCAGGGACTTTCAGACATTAAAAGACTTATTAATTCTGAATTTATTAGTAAGACTTTGGATCATTCAACTTGACATTTTTGTTTTCTCACTCATGGAATATCAGATGCTGTAGTTTAATTTCAATGAACATTTGAGTTATCTCAGAGGGTCTTTCTTTTTATTTATTGTACTTTTAATAAAGAGAGTCTCTGGATGTTTCATTCTTTGAAGTTAAGAACTAGGCTTATGCTTACAACATATTTAGCTCACTGCATATTTAGCTTTGTTCTAAAAATGACATATTCTATCTGTCAAATACAATTAAAAATATTAGTATCTTTGTAATGAAAAGAAAGACCAAACATGCAATATGTGTCTGTCTTAGGACTACAGAAAATGCTGATGTCAGAGCCAAAGCTAAGCCTAAAATACCACCACACATTTGAACCCTTATGCATGCCAAGCAAACGCACTGTCTACTCTCACTCACGAATCTTCATCTGTCCCTCTAGGTTTTTTCCAGCTGAAATATAATCTCTACTGCAAGAGTCCCACTAATTTTTTTTTGATGCAACAAAGGTTTGCAGGTTTTATACAAGAAATCTTTATGCAAGACTTTTCACCTCTTTTGCAAAAAGTTTTATGATGCTATTATCCTACTTTGATTTAAATTCTCATCTGGGTCCAATTCTTACCATTGAAAAGACTTTTAAGATTGTTATTGAAGCTTTGACTAAACCATAAGCTGATATAAAATAGTGTGCCTTTCATATTAACTGGATTGCTATCTATTTAAAATGTTTCTTTTTCTTGTGAATGTCAGAGGTTTCTAATTTGTAACTCATTTAGGAGATAATAAATTCCTGGTATGATCTTAATAGAAATTTATATGTTGTTTTATAAAAATGGTTTTAAATAACTTTTGAATGAAAAATAAAACTTTTTTTATTGATGCTCTCAATATTTAGAACAATATTAAAGGATCTTATCCATCATTTATTATTTGAACAAAAATCTGCTACAATGGAAAGCAAATAAACACTGCAGAGTTATGCTGGTGAACAACTGGAGGCTAAAGTCACCTTCTACGCATAGCTCTGGTAATTTGTCTCTGAAAAAATATGCAAATAATCTCCCAATAGAGGATTCCTGTCCACAGCTCTTTCTTTCTAATTATCTGCCCAAGATGCAATAGAAATCTTCCCACAAATCTTTAGGGTATATCTGGTTGGGGCTTTTTCTGCCGTGAATTATTCTAGTTTCACCTCAGTTCCACTACTGTGGAATACTCTTACAAAAATCTCCCAACTATATCTGCTAGTTCTACAGAACCACCCACACTCTGAGCAAAGTTTCACTACAACATACCTTCTGTGCTTTTCTCACTTTGCTATTTTTGACTACATATTTAGCATTTCACAGAGATATAAATCTCCAAACCTGTAGTGCAGTCTTCACCCTAGCAAACTTTCTGATTTATAGTTTTTACTATTGAAGTGAATGAAAACTCAGTCTGAAAGAGGAGACGTACCTCTGTTTCCTAAAATATATCCTGAAGTATTCTTTTTCACCTTTCAGATGAAATTAAATATACTTCAGGATACTGTGCCTACAATGCGAAATATTTTGCAGGTATAAATTGCCTCAGACAAATAGTAAGAAAAGAAAGATGCAAGGTACATGATTTAATTAGCTGAAGTTTTATTCAAATCATGTGGAGACTATGCCATGGTAAATTCCACAGTATCAGTCCCTTTGATGAGAGACCTTGTTAAAAGTCTTTTGAAAATCCAGGTAGGTTTCTTTGTTGTCATCTACAGAAGTTTGCTGAGAGCTTGCTGAGAGCTCTCAAATGTTTTTCAGTTTTTCCAGAGAGGCTTTGTTTCATTTATTCAAATATCACTGTTCACCTCTCATTACGAAGCAGGAGTAGCAAGTGATTTTGAATATCTGAGATAATCACTTTCAGAAGGTAATTACAAAGTTGTATGTTTCCTGTGATTTACATGTCTTCTGGCTCTGTCTCCATTGGGGGCTCCATTCCAATATGCCAGAGGGCTGTGATTGCAGTGCACAAAGGCAAGCTTCATAGCCAAGAATGCAGAGAGTGGATCTTCATTGTATTTCACTTTTTAATTTCTCAAACACAATCTATCTTATATTGGCAGTGACTGGAAAGATAATGTGCTTTGCTAATTTTTTTTCTTAAGAAAATATTTTATTCCTGAAAAATCTTTTCAGCTAAGAAGTAAATCCAGTGGCCTGTTTCTTTACAGATTTAATAAGTAAAACACATTTTACAGAACAGTTATGCAAATAAGCCTCTCAGAAAATTTTTATTAAGACACAGACCTTTCTCAATACCACATATATATTTTGTATCTGAATGCAGATTGCATTCTGTTGCAATAGAAGTAGCATTAAATGGAACCTGAAACTTTTGTGCTACTCTTCTGAACCTACACCAACAGGCCCAAGCTTTTCCTGGGCTGGACATAGTACTCAAGGTGGAGTCTCATGAAAGCAGAACAGAGGGGCAGGATCTTGTCTCATGAACGTCTGGAAATGCTTCTTTTTATGCAACACAGGATGTGGTTGGCTTTCTGTCCTGCAGACACACATTGTCAGCTCGTCCACTAGGTTCCCCAAGTGCTTTTCCTAGTTGTTTCCTCTTGAACATCAAGACATTGGCAAACAGACACTTTGGCCAGGGACATTTAGGCAACCCTTATTCATCTAACAGTCTGTTCATGAAACCTTTCTCTCCAGGACATTGTAAGGAACTGGACCAAAGGCCTTGCAGAAGTCCAGGTAGATTACATCGATAGCTCTTCCCTTGGCTGCTGGTTAAGCTACCCCGTGCTTCCATACAAGGCTGCTGGGGTGCTCAGGTATGATTTTCCCTTCGTGAAGCTATGTTGGCTATGCATATTCACCTCCCTGTCTTTTGTACTTTTTGGCACACCTTCCAGGAAAATCTCTACTGTGATATTGCCAGGCACTTAGGTGAGGTCGACTGGTTGGTAGTTCCCAGGGTCCTTTCTAATTAAGGATGGGTATGACATTCCCTTTTATCCACTCACTGGTGATTTCACTTGACTGCCAGGGAGACTGACCAAGAAACTACATCAACCAAAGTCCTCAGGACCCCAGGTTGCACCTCACTGGATTCCTCAGGATGTTTTAAGCATTATTTTCTCTTATGATGACTGTGACTTTATTCCTCTAGTGTTTGCCTCGAGGTTAAACATAACCATGATGAGTTATAACACAAAAGGTATACTGATTGTTTGAAAGCAGTCCCAACAATCCATGCTCAAAAAATTGCACACAGGAAAAAGACTTGGAGTATCCTTTCTTTTATTCATCCCCACCTCAATAATGATAGTAATAACAATAGCAATAGCAGCAGAATTTACAGCAAAAAAAGAAAATAGTTTACTTATTATAATAAAGTAAATATTTTATAAAAAGAAATAACAGTAAAAGCATCACTAAGAGCATTTTTATTTTTTACCACATCTTACTGAAAGCACATTTTCCAAAAAATGTTGCAGAAATTCAAGTTTCTTTCTGAAGAAAGAGAAGGTAAAGAGCAATAAAATTTGCATGTCAACAAACTGAGTTTGAGACAAGGATAACATTTAAAGATGTATGGATAAACTTTTGTGCAATACTAATCTGAGGCAGATCACTAGGTGTTCAATTCAATTCAGTACAATATTTTATGAAGTGTTGGAGAATTATCAGCTTTACATGAGCAGAAATAGAATTTAAATGCAGTCTTATAGAACATATCTATAATTCTCAGCTGAAAAATGCAAAAAAAATATATTAAATGAAAAATTGTGTCATTACTATCAAAAGTTCTTTCAGTTGATACAAACTCTGCATCTCTACAAAGTTTGACAACAACAGCATATTGACAAAAATACTTGATCAATGCTTTCAAGGGCAAAATTAAAAGCATTCTTTCACCCACTACAAAGATCAATGAAAGGTGTTCTTTGCATACATCAAAATGGAAGTACACAATACTTACTGCTGGCCTTCTCCATTGCTATCTTTCATCCTCTGTGTTGCTTCCCTGAGTAGGCCTTTTGCAGCTGATAAACATTTGAAGTGCAAATAACATAGAAAGAGGAAAATAAATAACAGCTGCCACTGTGACAGTGTCTAGCTCAGAAAAACTGGATAAGATGTGGAAGCTACCTCTGCATGAAAGAGTGGCCATTACATATACATATTCATCAGGAAAGAGTGGCCATTGTTTCACATTCCTAAATCTCACATAACTTAGCGCACTATTTTTTATACTCTGTGCAAAGTTTATTTAGCAAGCAGAAAAACTTCTATACATTTAAAGGCAGCAGAGATGAAAACTGAGATTGAGGTCATGGTTTTTCTTAACTTAGTGGGAATTATGCCTTTGACTTCAAAAAAGAGAGGATTTCACTCCAGCTGCTTAACAGCCCTTATCAAAGGTCATACAGATGGTCACTACATGTAAGATTACATTGAAAATAAAAAAAAAAACTCAACCTAGTCTATTAACTGTTAACTTATAAATTGTGCATACCTTAAAATCAATTGTGATATACCCCTAAGTGTCTATAAGCAATCTGTTTTCAATTAGCATGGAGTCTTCTATTAGCAAGGAGAAAAATAAGATTTTTGAGGTGTTTTACTAAAGAAATCTGGAACACAGTTTTTGAACAGAAATCTGACACTTGTCCAGTTCACTTTGTGCAGCCATATGAATTAACAAATGACACTAATGGAGGAACAAATTCCTAGTCACAATTATTTTTTGGAAAAAAAGCAAAATAAAATTGGAGCCATATGGACTTGCTTAATGAGAAATTATGGCATCTAATATGCTTCTCTGATTATCTGTGGCTTATGTGACCATTTTTATTTTAATTCTAATGAATAAAAAAGAAATATATATGACATCCTCACCATCTGCATTAAGGACCACACTAGAAGTAGCACTCCAAACTTTCATAAGGGTTGTACTTCCTGTGTAGCAGAGGTACAGTGATCATCTAACATATCATCAAATACAGAAAAAGAACCGCAAGATACATAAGAATATTTTTTGTTGTTTTATGCAGGTGATGTGGAAATTCATCCTTTCATATTTTCAGTCATGGATTCTCATGGTTGCTTCTGAGGTGGGGGTGTTTATGCTATCCTGCCATCACAGGGTGCACATGAACGGTGTTTATGGTCACAACAAAGACACATCTTCATCAGTTCTAATTTTGTTCTAATCCTAGGCAGCACTAGAGCTGTCTGTAGTGCCACCTCAGTGGCTGTGACCAAATTTGCATGTAAAATCTCTGGAGGCAGTGACAGATTTTAAGAACAAGTGGCAATCCACATACTAGTATATGGTATAAAAGACCACTTACTGGTCACTGCTTCAGCAAGGCATCTACGGCTATTTATTCAAGTTAAGAGACAAAATTATATCCAACACTATTAGCAGCCCATTTGAATTGCTTTAACTAAGCACTTGAATTCTGTTAACACAGCTCGACATGAGAAGAAAGTGTTTAATGCTTTGATCTTTAGCCTCGTGTGATGCAAATATAGGTGGTTCTCTCAGCTGGAGATTAGTCTACAGATCAGAGGAAAAGGGAAGTCCTTTCCAAAGGTCGTGGAACTAACTTGGCAAATGCAGAATCAGTTTCTAGCTTTGATTTCCTCTATGACTTTAAGTCTTTCAGGTGCAGTAGCACAAAAAGGATTTAAATACATAAAAAGAGTAAGGCCACTAATCTCTTTGTAGGTTTGAGTAAATGAGTTGTTCTATGTCTACCTCACAGGAGTAGCTGTGTATGATTAAAGAGTATATGAAAGATTTACAGGCTTACATACATCAATTGGAAACACAAAAACCTGCAAGAAATAATGAGAGGTTGAGCTACTCCTTCCTCTAACTTTGTTTTGCCTGCCTTCATTGTAAAGCATCTGCACACATTTTATCCACACTACAGCTTAAGGTAGAAATTTTGAGCCCATCACACCAACTGCAATAGAACTACAACTATTTCTGCCAATTCTTCCAATGACAAAGTATAACTTTTTAAAATCCTGAGATCTCATTTTTATTAAAAATTATAAATTTAAATTAAAATTTAAAATATAAATTATAATTATAATTTATAATTAATTGCTCTAATGTCCTACAAGATGTTATTTGGTCAACACTCAGCTACGTGAATTGTGATAAAACTGAGTGTTAAAAGAAAGGCAATGAATGAGTGTAGAATATGCCTCAGTCTTCTTAGTCCTGACAACATTACTGAGAACAATTTTATTTTGACAACTGACTGGCTGTTTCCAAAAAGAGAAAAAAGCAAGGTTCTACTAAATAGTGTGAATAAAAGTAGAAAAATCTACATGTGAATCGATAAAACATTCAGTGGAAAAAAATGGGAAACATAATTGTGTTTCCAAAAGGAACCAAACATGCAATTAATATAAGAAGCTATACAAAAAATAAATGACATAGATGTATAGTTCAATCACTCAGCAGAATATCTAGTTTTCCACCAAAAAACATACCTGCATAGTCATATCATGCTGTCTTTTTTATAGTGTTTATGTTCTTGAAGTGAAGATTAGCTACTGGATTCCCTTTGTATTCATAGAGTGAATAAATTAAATGACTGCCATTCAGCTGTTTTCATTTTCATTGATCCCTTCTCAATTTTTTATGCAACCAACTGTTTACCACACTGTTATAATGGAATAATACAACCTTACATTTCATTTTTATTATTAGTACTTTTTTAAAGCTCTGGATCATACAAGCTGAAAAAAAAAATGAATCAAAATCACATTAAAATATTCTGCTTTTTAGATACTGAATAGTAAGGAGCAAGTCCTAATTTTTAGCTATGTTTTATGTGCAAAACACCAAAGTTAAATTCATCCCTTGTGCAAACACGTCGGATGGAAGAATGAATATGCCCTATTGATTTAAACAAAAGGATTTAGTCTCTCACAAAAATGCAAGACATTTCTATCATTGCCCATAGCATGTATTTGCACTGTCAAACACAAAATAAAGTACATTCAGAATGCAAAAGTATGACCTCTTCTATGTGGCTTTTAAAAAATGTATTTAAAATGAATCATGGTGAAGACTTACAAAGCCTTTAGTAGAAACTACAGCATGGAAAAAATACTAAAGAAAAATCCCTGGCACTTTTTGTAAACATCCTTTGTGCATTACAAATACAAAAACCTATCTGCTTGTTCAATTCTCATTTATCAAGAAAGTTTTGCTCCTGGCTTAGCTGAGGTGTCATTTCCATCCAAATTAAAGAATTACAAGTTTACTTTTTCCAGCCTTAGGCTACCCTACATGTGTTCTAATGTCCTCTCTGCTTAATTCTCCTATCAGTCTTAGTCAGCATAGGATAAGAAAGCCTGCAAGATTGGAGACAGAAACTTACAGGCAATAGCAAGAAAATTGCACATTTTATAAATTACAAAACTATATTGAGGTAGTGTGCAACAAGAGCCTTTAATCGGCCTTTTTTAAGCGGGGGCGGGTGGGTGTCCTCTTTTTCTGTCTCTGGTTAGCCTGTATGGATGTGCATTAAGAACTTTTTTTAAGACTTATATTAAATAAAATGCTGAAAATTTCATATCTTTTAAAGAATTAGATTATCTCAAGTTGGAAAGGACTCGTGGATCATCAAGCCACACTTTCTGCTCCTTGCAGGACTATGTAAAACTAAACCATATGAATAAGAGCATTGTCCAGACACTCCTTAATTTCGGGTGGTTTTGGCACCATGACCACTTCCTGAGGGAGTCTGTTCCAGTGACTGACCACTCTGTGAGTGAAGTACCTTTGGCTGATGTTCAGGATAGCAAAACCACGAGAAACGAAGCAGTGAATTGTAACATAAGCTCAGGATGTTCAAACCTAATGTAATTACTGCAGAAGGGGTGTAAATCATTGTTAAATCCTAATGGCCTTCAGCCATTAGAAGACCTAACTTCCAGAGATTAAACTTGGTTACATGACATCATTACCAGGAAAAAGGCAATAGTTTCCCATACAAACTATATGTGGCTAACATCTATGTGCTCAGCTGTCTGTGCCTCAGCAAAATTCTCATTCTAGCTTTAAGAAATGCATTTTTTAAATAATTTCAGAAATTATAGTAATTTCTGATCCTTTTATAATACCAGGTTGAAATGCTGGAATGAAACAACTTTTACTCAGGGCACCCCACATATTTCTTTGTTGATTGGAGTATTTAGTGTAGGCAACCAAGATGACCTCCCCTCTATCAGGAAAATTCTAAAAAGGGAGGAATCCAAGTGTTGTTATCTATAATAGGACAGAATTAGTAATTTGCAATATAAGTACATGAAAAATAGTGAAAGATGATCCTCTGCTAAGAAAAACATAATGAATAGTTTAGTATTCTGAGAAACCCATTAATTAAATGTTTAAAAATTGCATATGCATTATGTGTGTTACTAAGCATTCTAATAGAGTTCAAGTATGATCAATCTCTCTATCAGAGAGGCACATAATAGGCCAATCTTGAAATGAAATCACAGTGCTCCCTTTTGGCTTCAATGGATTTTGTAACCAAGTAATCTGATAAGATGGGTGTTTAACTCCACTAGGTTAAGTTCCTGTATAATTTAACACAAAATAATCACGTTCTAAACTTTACAACAATGTCACTGTAATAAGTTTTGTACACTTTTTCCGAAGTTCAACAAAAAGATTATAAATTCTCATACCCATACATTTTAGGAAATCCTGTGCAAGGGCATTCTTTCAAAGTCTGCTGGGATTTTTCTCGATAAAAATCAGCTAGAACTCAAGAATTTGTGACTTCTAAATCCAGGCTGTAATCCATTTTAATCTACCAAACCATACTGCTTGCATAACTAATCTTCCTGTCATTTATAACAACTGACTAACGAAAATTGAAGAGCAAATAGTCCCCAGGCAGATCAAGGATCTCAGCTGCATATTTCAGTAAGTGATGTGAGAGGGTCACTTTGGTATTATACCAATTACTAAGCCCTGCATGTGGAGCCACCAGTGAAATTTTATGTGAGTTTAGACACTTCCATGTTATTTACCTCCCCTGAATGGCGAAATTCAGGAGTGAGTTGTAACAAAGGGAGAGATGGACTTCAAAAGAGAAGCAACAATACACTTCACTAATATAAATCAGTCAACAAAGAAAATTCAATGCTAAATCCAACAGCGATTTAACAAGATTCAATGGCAAAGTAGACCTGATTACTAACTGCAAAGGGGACAAGGTCAGACAAAGTTTATCAGGGAGACCTGGCCGCTTAATCACAGGTTCAGAAAGGTCCCCCTTTTCAGAGACGTCTTTTAAGTGCAGCTGCAACCAATCCTGCTCACAGACTTGATAAATGTTTTATGGCTAAGGGATTATATGTGCTCAACCAATACTTTATATGACTTAGCCAAGATTTCAAAGCTTAACATGCTATTAATCACTTATTAGGAGCCTTTTGTGCTTAGGTATCTCCCATCATCAAGTAGTAACTTTGTTACTATTAGAGGGGAAATCCTTCATTCAGGCAGGAGAGCTCAATGGGCCCTGGATTGCCCACTAGGTATGAAGTAAAATAGTTGACTCACAGTCATATTTGCACACCAGAAACGTCTCTGGCTTACTGTTTCAGACAGCCCTTGGCTACCATGTTGCCATCCATCCCACAAAATCTGGATGAAGCTGTCACAGTGCTAGTGGTTTTGTCTTAAGGGGGGAAGCGGGGGAGCACTTCACCAGAAATGTAAACTGTACTTGTGTTTGGTTCATGTAGAAAACAGCAGTTTAAAGTGTCAATATACATCTCCCAGTCTTAAATACACTGGTGTCTCCTTTGGAGCATTTCTTTTTCCCTGTTGAACACTGGATCATTTCTAAAAATAATTTTTCCTTCCTTCCTTCCTTCCTTCCTCCCTCCCTCCCTCACTCTTTAAAATGTAATATGACCCCTAAACCTGGTTTCCTGTTTCTGCTTCTTTGCAAAGACACACAGCCCAGAGACTAACATCAATTTCTGTGAACTGATCACATCTTATATTGAAATTCACTAAAAACTGTGGGAAAGAACCAATCATAAATGAAATACTTTCTCTCTCATTATTTTAATGCATGAGATGTTGATAGATTGTCAATTATTATAAAGCCCAAAATAAGTTGCATCTGCACACAATATTCTTGTAAAATAAGTAATCAAATCTGGTGTAAGATGGAGCCTTCAGGATTAAACTGAAAAAAAAAAAAAAGAGACTTGACTATTTTTTTTTTATTTTAAGTCCCTAACATTTTTACTTGAATGTGGCCCATTAGCTTTTAGAGTTGAAGTATGTGTGAGTCTATAAAAATCACAGAGATAAAAGACAGGACCTAATTAGAGCTGGGGCTTTTTCCTTGATTTGCCCTCTGGTTTTTTTTTAGTTCTGTTATTTGCACTGTTGACTCTTCTGCCTTCTCTAAAATGTGTGTCTTTCTTTAAGATTGATCATGGGATCAACTGACATGGAACTGTTGTTCCTACAAAAATCAGCATAGCCTGACAGAGCTGTACTCTCTGTTACCTGCAGGAATTTAGCCTCTTCTACTGATTCTGTAGTGTTTCTCTATTAGGTAGGTAGGTAGCTGTAAGAAAGACGAGAAATTCACAAATACTTGTTAGTTGTGAACAGGAATGTTATGCCAACTGTTACTTCCATAATCATTTCAGGAATAATACTTAAGTGTGTAAAAATGTATGATGAGAGACAGAATCTCACTGAAATTCTTGCCTGATTTATAGCTCTCAGCACTGCCATACTGTTGCTTGAGCATTTAAAATAACTCTACTTGCATACCCACTTGGCATCTCATTGTATATGGCATCTCTGGAAAAAATAATCTTTAACCTTTTTTACACTTTGTTCAACACATATTATTTTCTGCCCTTGAATAATTTTAGAGTAGTTCCAAAATTCAGTGAAATAAATATATGAAATGCTCCTCCAGTTGTTCACTTGCCAACCAATAATTTTGATCGTCTAGTTGCTCTTTTTATATTAGAAATTTAATTCCTAAGAATAAGCTTTTTCTATTTAAAGTTTTATATAATGTCATAGTTTCTTCTGGGTCATGTGTTTTCCAGTTTAAAATCCCTTGACTAGTTTATTATTATTATTATTATTATTATTATTATTTATTATTATTATTATTATTATTATTATTATTATTATTATTATTATT
>QUSF01000001.1:16577078-16821560 GCA_003676055.1 Chloebia gouldiae
TTATTATTATTATTATTATTATTATTATTATTATTATTATTATTATTGGAGTTTTGTTGTTATTTTAAGGCTTTCACTTTTTGCTCAAAAACTACATTGTAATATAATAATTAACTCCCTCTATACTCTTACATGATGCATTTTGATGTTAAAATATATGGTCAGGCTTGGTATATTACAGCTCAATTACTGTGTTGTGAAGAAACTTTAAAAGCACAACAATTTTTACATTTTTCTTATCTTGAATTTATGCATTTTATTCCATGTGATTTTCTTTTGTGAACTGGTTTATTTTGGAACTCAATAAGATTCTATCTTTGGCTCTCTAAAATCTGTTCTTTCACAGGATACTTGAACAGACAGTAATTTTTACAAAAATGAAAGATAAAATATCTTCTATTCAAGGGTTTTGGTTTGTGGGACTCTTTTCTTAACTATCATCTAATGTCTGTTTTCACTGAGAGTTTAATTTTTTCACCCAATAAAGGTACATAACCTATTAAAATCTGTTATTAATGCTCATTATGTATTGCATTGATTTCAGACAGATTGTAAAAGCTCCTGGGATCAGTGTAAGCAACCCAACATAAACACGGAACTTGTCCTTTTTTTTTCATATTAGAAACAAAGTAAGCGATGACAAATAGAAGTAGACCATCATTATGTACAAGGTTCAAAATGGACATCAAGCAGATAATGTTCAAATGGAATAAAATGTTCTTTAACTTTCCAATGGTGAAAGCATCATTCAGCTGGCCCCAGAAAGCACTGAATAAAATACAGGCCCAGTCTTCTTTTTTCTATTTTTTCCTGGTGTCATGGGAGAGGGGAGTGAAAGGCAAGGTGGGAGTTTGGGTGCTGGCCAAATTCAACTCACCACAATCTTTTATAAACAATTTTTAAGGAGTGTATCACAGTCTTTTGATCATCCTACCACAGAAGTATAATAAAATAAGACAAACAATTTCCTGAGATATCTGAACTGATACACCTGGAAGAAATCAATTCCTGACATACCTGTAAGAGGACAACATCTTAGTGAGACAGAGCTTAAAAATCTCTTTCTTCCAATTTTATGTCCATGTCTTCTGTGTTCTTGATGTAATATCAGGAAGGAAACTGCAGTTCTATACTTAGATTTTTATGTTCTAAGTTGCTTAAGGTTTCTCAAACCTTATAATTTCTAAAAAAACCTCCTAAGTCTGCAGATCTGGAAATCTCACTCTTGTGGGCATCCTCAGCAGAGAAGCCTGATTTTGCTGGTTTTTGAAGGAGAAACATAACTAGAAGTTTACCTGGATTAAAATCACTGAATTTGACGGTATGTATAGAAGAGTCTCACTTTTTTGGACTTGCTTTCCTTCACAAAGACCCTGGGAACTTCTCTTGATGGTATTCTTATTCACTTCTCTAGTATAAGCTTGATATTGGATGTATATAAAAGGGTGTGCTCCATCTTTCAGCGCAATATTCTACTATGATGCTAAACTATCCATTTTGATATGAAGGCTATGCCAGTTTGTTCCAGGAACTGCCACTGGCCTTTTTTTTTTATCCTGACCTGAAATCTTACTTTGACAGGTTTCCTATAATATGACCTGTTAGTATTATCCTGTTTTCCTGGTATTACTGTCAAAGAAATTGTTGCTGACTGAATTTCTCTGAAACCCTCTAATGACAGAAAAAGCAGAAACAGTACATTGTATGAAGCACTCATGCAAAATTGTCATAAACATTTACTTACACCGACATTAAAATTACTTGATCACTCTCAGTGAAATGATCATCAAGGAAGTTGTGAATATTAAAATTCAATCAAACCTCAACTCTTATTTGCAGAGATGGAAAAAAAAAATTTTACCCTTCCCTAGTCTTATCCCATAAATAAAAATAAAGGAATCTTAACTCCTAATAGAAAAATAAAAAACCTCAAAATGTTAATAGAATAGCCCTGATAAATCAAACTCGGATATTACTGTTGAATTTGATTTAATTTATATGTTGACATGGTATGAATATATGACAGGACAATTTCTACACCTATGAAATTCAGAAAGAGATTGAAAGTGCATAACTGATGAATGGTTTACTATGGTGTGTCTTGGGCATTAGGGTTCTTTTCAATTTGTTTTCACAGTCTAACTTGGTTAGAATTGACTTTACTTTCTGCTCTTTTTGTTTGGGTTTGGTTTCTTTATTTTATTTATCTACAGCACTCATATGCACAAATAATCCCATTTTTGTAAACACTTCTAGAGCCTGAAATTTCTAATCTCTGGACAGAGTTTAAAAAAATCCAAGTGTCAAAAATCTGTCTTATACTCTCATTCTTTTTATTATTTCTTTTTTTTTTTCTCAGAGATTGTTTTCCTTATCTTTGACTCTATTTCATTATTTAAAGCAAGTATGAGAAGGTTTTATTACTGATAATAATACTTATTACACAATTAGGCCTGGTACATTTGAATTATGTGCAAACTATACAGTATGTAAAAGATGTTGGATCATTAACATTTCTATTCTGTGGTATTTGATTAAGATAACAGGATATTAGATGGGCAGATAGATAAAAAGGTGAGAAAACAAGTTGATTCAAAGCATATTCCCTGACTTTTCTTGTTTACACCTACATTGCACATTTTTTGTAATAACTATACCTTAAAATTAATATACCCACGGATTCAAGCATAGACAGGAGGAACAAACCTTGTTTTTGATTCATCTTATTTATATAGTGCTACTGTTGCATAACCCATTGCTGATGAATGTGCCCTTTCCCATCTTCCTTGGGTTTTTTTCATTGATCTCATCAGTAGTTGAGATGAGATATTAATCCATTAGCAGCAACAATTCAAGAAGTTAGACAAATGTTTGATTACCATGCTTCTTTTAAAATCAAAATGGCTTTTCTCTGAAAAGTTGCAGGTGTGTGTAAGATAAGCCCTTTATAAGCAGCTAGAGGAAAGTTAGTAGATAATTATTTCACCTGTAAAGACTATAGCAGGAGGACAATGCTTATGTGGATGTTTGCAAAATCTAGGTAAAAGAGTAATCAGCTGGACATATACAGTCTAATAAAAAACTCAAGAGAGTTACATGTAAGACTTTAGTGGTACAGTGAGGAAGTCCAAGCCAAGAACTGTCCAGATATAGTATTTAAACTCCACACATTGCTCTGATAATGACTGAAGCTTAAGTACCTATTTTATGGACTAAGCAATTTCCTAACTAAATTTGCACCTGATGATGTATGTATGACAGATGGTAACCCATAGGACATAAATGGTGTCCTGTATAAGGAAGTGATTTAATTTTGAAAGTGATGCTGAGCCTGTGGCCTGTCATTTGAGCCAAACCAGTGGTCACCAGACCCATGCTGACTTTGTGGATATTAAGTGGACAGCTACCAGCTACAGCAAGATGCAGTTGATGTCTACAGTAATACATCCAGGAGATACCTGGGAGGAAGCAGGTGCTCCTGTTGTTTCAGGCCATTACTTCCCAATGACACTACATTTTCCCCACACTGCCCGCTGCAGTTTTATACAAGTGCACAGCAGATGCTGTGACACTGCATCATGTGCAGGAGATGCCATGCTTATGCCAGTCATTAACCTATACCCTCCTGTGAAATACACCACTTACCCTTCACAGATAACAAAGCAATGAGGAACACACAACAAAGTAAAAATAATGGTTTGGTTCTGTACATGCACATGCAACAAAAAATGCAGGAGTTAACTTGTTTCCTGAGTCTTGCCCACAGAACTCAGTCCAGCTGACATCACTTCTCCAGTTTACATAGAAAGAAAAGCAGGCTGTCCATAATAATCAGAAGTGTGTCTTCCCCAGAATATGCCAAGATGTCCTGGAGAAAAAGAAATCACACCAAGCATAATGGGACAATATCTTGGTTAACTGTATGTCAAAATGTGTTGCAAATTGCATTCTATCCATCACTGGATAATTCCCATCTTAGTAATAGCAGTGTATCTTCTTTTTAATTTCAAGGATCTATTTAATCTTTTCTGATACTTTGAATCAGGCAATAATAATTGAAAAAGACTGATTTTTTTTAAAAAATAAAGTTGAGGAATTCCAACTCAATTATAAGTTGACATTGCATTCACAAATTCAGTCCAGTGTGTATGTAAGAAAGGACTGACCATCTGTTTTATTACTCATGCATATGTCTGCATGGATAAAAGATGTTCAGAAGTATTTAATGTATTAATCTGTTAAATAATGTAGGCGTGGTTTTGCTCACCAAATTTTATGGATTACCTATTTATTTTAATTGTATTGTTATATTACAATATATAATTGTAAGCCTGGAAAAATAGAAGTATTTTTACTTCAGTTAAAATGAGACACATCTATTTCCCCCACACTTATTAATTTTTTTGTGCTGGGTTTCATTCCATTAATGTCAGCAACATCTGCAAACATATTTCAGGTAGCTACTTTTTAAACTGCAAAATAATCTTTTTCTATATCAAAATCTCCTCCTCTGCATCAACAATGCAAATATTTTTCTGCTAACTGTCTCTATGTTATAATTTGAGCGAATCTCTGGTCCAAATAAACAATTTCTCTTATAATTTTATTTTGTTAATTAATGTTCCCATAAATTTCATGATAGATAATTTACAGCTACCTGTTTTGGAAAGGGTCTGTGACTGGGGGAGGATTAACACAAAATTAAATACCTATTTTATGCGCTATTCATCCTCACCAATTACTCACTATTCGCTACTAGGAAGGTAAAGCAAATAAATATAAAGTTATGTTTTATTTCCCTTCTTTCAGTCCTTCAAGTACATGATTCTCTTCTTTAACTTCTGTGGGTCATTCAGCTAACCTCCATCACATGGTGAGAAAGTGCTTATCAGTGTAGAACATGCATGAGGAATTATGTGGACATAGAATCTAGGAACCAATGGAAAATGACAGAGCTTGCAGGATGCCACAATACACTAGGATTTAGCACTAGGTTCAGTAAAATTGTGGAAAATGGCCCGAAAAATAACCTTAATTAGAAAAATCAGGGTACGTCTTCCTGGAGGACATAGATCTGCCTACATAAAGGAAGGACAATCAGAAAAACAATTTTCATAGTACAATGAACCATGAGGAAATGCAGCTTTATGTTTGTGAAATTAATTCAAATAAATATTTAGGATTTTTTTAAAAATGTACACGCTGATGTTATCAAAAGATGAATATTTCACTCTCTTATTCACACTGGGAAATGAAGACGAATAAAAGTATTTAAAATATCTTCTGGAAAATAATAGTAATGTGAAAATTATGGTTTTGACAAGAAAATGAATTCAACAGAAAACTCCAGAGAAATTGTGATAAAAACTTTTCTTTAATATCATGTGTATAAAGGAATAGAATGCTGCATGTAGCAGGATTTTCTTATTTTTCATCCATACCACTATGGTGTGCTAACACTTTTCTTCTCATTACAGAATAATTTTTCCAATAAATGTGTTGAAGTGAAGAACTGTAATCATTCATTTTGCATGTGATTTCAAATTTTTTTGCTGAGTTCATAATTAACCTTTTGTTGCATAGTTCTTTTTGTCCTCTAAGTCTTAATTTGGTGATTTTCCATACTGCATAAAAATAAAGAAAGTCTACATTAAAAATATTTAACAACAATTTCCTTGGGGAATAGATTAAAATATGTCATTTATTTTAACAAAGCAACTATTTCTCTATTCTGTATATTTCTTAGGTCATCAAATATAAAATGAAGTTATCTTAGTTTTGAACCCATTATTTTAAATCATATATATTTTCAGCTACAGTGCATTCTGTACATTTGAATATGTTTGTGTTCAAATTAAATTTGTAACACTGCTTATGCCTTCAATAAGTTTATTTGATTTCAGTGAATTCACATCAAAATAGATTTCTATCTGAATGCAATTATGTAAATAAAATATTTTTCCACAGTGTTTTAGGCATAATAGTGTATGTAGCACTCTCAATTTCTTGATACTTAAGAAATTGAAGATTTGACGATAGAATTTAAAACTATTTCCTATTACAAGATTCATAAAGGATATTTGTTCTTGCAGTATCAACAACTCCATAAAATATAGCAATATAATTTTTAATATTTCAGTAATTCTTACCATTTTCTTAAAAGTGCGTGTTGTCTTTTATTTAGAGAGAATCGGATCGTTCAATTCATAGAATTCAAAATATGAAGCAGGCACCTAAAACACAGAATATGATGCCGAACTGAATACCTTGCCTCATTATGATTTGCCAATATCTGTTTCTAGAGAAAATATAATTTATGATGAATTAATTACCCACCAAATCTTTTGTGAAAACATGTCTATCAATTAATGTACAGTGCTGTGAACATTAGTGAATGTAAGAGTTACCTTTTTAATTTCAACATTAAAGCAGAGAAAACTTTTTAAAACTTCTGAAAAAAAAAGGCAACATAGTATTCATTAAATATCTTCAGGAAGCCAACACTTTAATTCATTTACTTTTGTACAGATGATAGGAAATCTTCAATTTTCAATTCCTGTTTATATTCAGTTTTCCAACTCTTTTTGGCAGGTGTGGATAAGTATAATATGAACTCTAAGGCCAAATGACAAGTTTTGTACAGTTTTCCCTCCCAAGTCTGGGCTATGGGTGGTCGGAGTCAGCTCTGCTGCAGTGTGGGGGGGACGTGTGACAAGGTCTGGGAGCCACCTGCCCATTTACACCTCCATGCCTGTCTGGCTTCCCCAGGGTTGTGTATGACTCTGGTTCTCAGCACTGTCCTGCCCTACTCCTTGGGAGCTGTGGGACCATGTCCCATCCCCGTGATGTCCTTGTTCTGCCAGACATGCCATCACCCACAGCTCCTGGCTCACCTCCCTCAGGGGGCCACTAGCCCTCCCTGCTCCCCGGCACATGCAGCCCAGCAGGATTTAATCACAAATATTTAGTCCCACAGTGATGAGGTGCATATATCATGTATGTAAGAAAATTGCAGAGCATCTGTGAAGTGTCTTCTGTTAATTTAAAATACACTAGTGAAATTTAAGCCCTTTGATTACAATGTATTTCTTATGTTTCAGTTAATCCTAATGCAATCTCAGTGCTGTATTGAAAATAATAAGGCAGGCACCAGATAGATATTCCCCCTCCATTATGCAACAACGAGCTATTACCAAAAGTATGTTAACATTTCTATGGATTGAGACATCAGTGATAATAGGGAACAAGACATTCTTGATAATGCATTCTGTAACTCAATAGTATTTTTTTCAATGGAAATAAGGGGCAATACGTTATCTGAAATAACAGAGCTTTTACATATTATTTAAGAATTTTTCTCACAAAGCAGCAGTGCCTAATTTGCTGTCATAATTAATTGATCTATATGAATGCCTACTGATAATATTGTGCTTTTGCAAAAGCCACTTCAATTTCTTCTGTAATTCACATTTTTTAAAAGTGACTTAGAAGGTTTTTCTTAGAAATTCTGATGGAATTCAGAGAACACTGAGAATTTTCTCCTGAGAGAAAAAGAGAGAAAACCTCTGTCTAGTTATACAGATTCTATTTCCATCAATTCATGAGAAATAATTTCTCTGTTCATTCTGTGAAACTCTTAAGTATTTATGTCTAGATTTGCAGAAGGGATATTACTGTTGGAAACACGTGACAATAAAATTCCTTTATGGATACAATTCAGTGCAAAATAAACAGTACCTTGATGTTGCTTTATGTAGTCATCATGCCAGCACTCCAACTCATGCTAGGAAAGAACTCTGTTTCATGCATCAGAACTTCACAATTGCTGTAGAAATTAGCCTCACATAAGCCTGAATATTTTCCTTCTCAATAAATTATGAGAGTTCTTTTAAATTGAGGAATTTTATTTTTATTTCTTTCTTTCCATTTCTTTTTTGTATTAGCATTCTGCAGGAAGCACAGCAGAAAGATAGAATTTATTCCTTTTATAGGAACCGGAAATGTTCATGAACCATTTTTCCATATCCAGCAGGCTCCATAACCTTAATTTTCACTGTCTCGGTGAACAGAAATTCATTAAATTGCTCATTTCTCCAAGTAGTGACAACTGTAGTGACAACAGTTGTCCCTAGATAATGTCAAAATATTGAAGAAATAAATTACACCAGTAAGCAAATAGCAAGGTTTGGAGATCATATGCCCCATGCAGCATTTTTTAAATAAACCACCATTTTTTCCCCTTCAAAAACATGGTGTTCACATTTACTGTTTTTTTGCTTACATCTGCCAAAAGCACAATAGTTTCTAATGAGAATTTAATAAGTGAAAACAGAATAGTGTTACCCATTTGTTAATAACAGGGAAGGGTAATAAAAATAATATGTTCAAGACAGACTGTGGCTTAGCAAAACAGGTACCACCACTGTGTGCCAGCTCTGTAAGACACCAATGCCAATTTGTGGGAGGTGGATTTTCAGTAGCAGCATCTGGCTTTTTGGCAGGCTCTCCAGACTGTTTCACTGACAGCTTCCCTTCCTTCTAAGTTGGTCACTTGGCTATGACATTTCCTGGGTGAGTAGTCTGCTTTGTTCCAAAAGCAACGTTTATATCACATCTTCTCCTGATTCTTAGCTCTTCTAGTGTGATTTTTCACTGCATACCTCCTTGATAGCAACTTAGTCTGTGAGTATTTCTGCTGTTATCAGCAGGATTAGCAGAAACTTGTCCTGAAGAGATTAGTCAGCATAGTGTCATCATTCCAGAAAACCATTTTTATAAAGGCAGAGATTATATCAATAAAAGGGTTCTTTAGGGATAGAGCTGTAGTGGATAAAGAAATATTTTCCAAATGAAAGAAAATTCTGAAACATGCACAGAGGTTGACATGTTTTTTGCTTTTTGTTTTGTTCTATTTTGGGTTTTGTTGGTTTTTTTTTTGCACATGGACTTGCACCTCTGTTGCAGCATTTTTTAGTGTAAGTGTATTGCTTCAGGGCTTCTACAAGCACACCCAAGAATTCAAACAGGTGCACTTAAAAATACTTTTAAACATAGAATAACACCGAGTTTAAGGAAAATCCAGCTCTAGAGGAACCACTTGTTCATAGAAGAATAAGAGAATATTGTACACTGTAGAAACATCTCTCTTAGATATCCCTGTTCACAATAAAGACACATATATGAAGTACAAAGATTCAGTTATTTTAAGCTTTTGGTGTACATTTCTCCAGCTTCCAACAGAGAAAGAAAACATATCATAGTAAAATTTAATTAATTACTTTTATTCTGCATTTAATTATTAGATATATCCATTTCCAGATTAAACAGAAATAAAATTGGTTTTGAAATAAATGTACTTTTTTTAAAGCTTGGAATTATTTTTATTTGTTGAACGACTGTTTTCAGAAGTTTAAGAATGATTTTTTTTTTAATTTAATAAAAAATTGCTTGCAAAAATATTTTGCAATTATATTAAACATGCAAACTATTAAAGGACCTGGTTCTAGAGTGTACTGGACCATCTTGTCTGGACTGTACATTTGACAAGAAAAGTTGGATTGGGTCATCTGTGGGGCTCCTTCCAAACTGGTATTCTCTGATTGTATGATTTTCCATAATAGTGCATCCATTAAATGTGTGTTGCCATATTTTAGGTTTTGACACTGTTTGTAAAGATACAAGAGAGATAATGATAACTGAAATTTGTAACAGAAGATTTATTTCCACATTTATGCTTACATAAGCAAATTACATCACTATTTCTCCTACTAATATTCTTAAAAAATTTTTCTGGACATCCCTCATATACTGATTCTGGTACTGTGATTAGATCAGCAGAATATCAAAAATTATGTTGGTTTTGTTTTAAAATGCTAACGTGCACACAGTCTCAGCTCCACTATTATAAATAAGTGTTAAGATGCTCTGAAAAGCAGCCTTTTAAAATGCATGCCAAACCACTACATATTCCAACATAAAATATTTTTTAAAAACAAAAAAAGTTAGCAATTTTTAATCTTTACAGTTTTAATATATCTTTATTATTAAATATAACATTTACTGTTTAAAATCTATACTATTTTTAATACAGAAATTCTGTATTCTGCATTCTTTTTTTTTTCTGTAGCAAAGAAAGACTAGACAGTTTTGCCACCTCACAAATTATAACAATGTATAAATCTGTAGTGCCTTAGGGCTCTTTCTTCAAGCAACTAATTTATGCAATTGCAGATTAGAAATACTTTATTCCTTTTATAATGACTGACAAGCTGTGGACTTTATTCTGCAGAATATATTATAAAATCCTATCCCGTGAAATGCAATGGAGAAAATTTGATACTAGAAGTGCTTTATATATATATTTAGAAATATAAATTACTCATAGAGAGAGTAATTTTTGAGATTAAAAAAGGGGGCTTACTCTCCATTTTTTGTTGTCAATCTTATACTGGATCAATGGATGTCAATGATGGAATGGAATCAAAAATCAGATCAATGCTGGAATGGAATTTGATATAAAATATGCCTAGGAAAATGTAATTTCAATTTAAGAGCCTAAATAGTGACAGAAAGATATCTGTTTAAATATCTTGTAAATCTACGCTAAAAGCAAGGACAAAAATTCTCACCAAGGACAAAAAATTCCTACCAAAATAGAACATGCTTATAGATCACAATACTTGAGCATGGATGTACATCAGAGGATTATAAAGAAAAAAAGAAAAAAACAAAACTGAACTATTTGCTCTAAAAATAAATCTGTCATGTAAATATATTTATCATTATGGTTGAGATTTTTAGTGTCTCCATAAGATTTCTGAGGATTTTCCGGGAGATAGGCAAAACAAATGAAACATAATTTGCATTCTGCGATTTTAAGGTAGATGAGAGTATTCATCTGTGACCACTCAACCTGACATTCAAGAAGATGGAGAAATAGAAGCTTCACAACCATTTGGGATTTTGATTGTTGAAATCATGAACAATAATGGAAAACAACAGAAGAAAACAGGACCAAACTATATATTATTATTAGGAGGACCAAAATACTCCAATGAGATTAAGGATCTCTGCTCCACTGTGATTCTTACTTAGCCACACACACTGCTTTGTGTAGATCTGCATTTTCAAATGAGAAGTTTGGTAGAAATTCCCTCTTCATTGAGTTGATAAGCAAAATATATATTGAATTGAATTAACAGTCTTAAGACATTTTAAAATTAAAGATATATAGACATAGATGATTAGATATAGATATAGATGATATAGATATAGATATAGATATAGATAGATATAGATATAGATATAGATTAGATATAGATATAGATATAGATATAGATGATATAGATATAGATATAGATAGATATAGATTAGAGATATATATGGGTATAGATATAGATGATATGGATAGATATAATTAAAAGAAATAAAAGGCTTAATTCTTGTGTCAGTTTGCATGACACAAAAGCAAAACGCCTGGGATTTAGATTTACCACAGGGTATGTTATTTCTTGAGCCACTTTAAAGTATTGTCCCCAATACTTAAATATTCCAGCAAAGTTTTTAAAAAATGTATCTATTCCTAAAATTACTTTAACAGTTCAAACAAAGTTTAGATCAGAATACAGGTCATTTTTTCACGGAGGAGGTATTTAAAGATAGAAAGAAGGGAGCAGAGCCAGACATTCATATACTCCTGTATGGCTTTGTTGGCCCCATGTTGGGCCTCCGCCTGGGGGCTTCCTGGAAATGGGAAACCCTCCTGGAGCAGTTTTGAGTCAGGAAGAGGAGATACACACGAGTTTTTCGGTCTTCAGCTTCTTGTTTTATCATTATCTTATCAAAATTTCAGCGCGTTGTCTGCACCAAACTTTTCATGCAGGAAAACAGCACAAAAATGGCTAACAATCTCATGTTACAGGGCTTTTTAAGCCTAATCAAAAACTAAGTTGCCCAGTTAAGAAGTGACACCTAGATTATATTCTCTTCTAACCCAATAACTGACCCCTAACCACCGTCAATGCGGATTTTTCTACCCAATTACAGGATACCACCTAAACTAAACCCATGAAGAAGAAGGAAGAGAAAGAAACATGAGACAACACCCTATACCCTCCATCTTGCCCCCACCTACAATATACTAAAAATCCTAAAACCTAAATTTCTTACCCAAGTAACATACTATACTACTCTCTACAACACATTTCACAATTTTGTGGTCTCTAGTTTATTTTGAGGCTTTGGAAGCTTTCTCCATGAATGAGGGTCAAAATCAGTGCTTCCCTGGGAGTCAGAACCCCTCAGTGCAGACAGAGAAATATTCCCCTTGCCCGGGGTTTCCACACTCCTGGGGGCATCAGATGGTACAACATGAAGAGAATTTGTCATTGTGGTTGGAGACGAGATTGTAAATGATATCACTATGTCTGCCCAGTTTTCTAGTCAGTTTTCAATCATGAAAACCCTGAAAGTTAAATATAATATTGAAGCTATTGTATAATTTAACCACTTTGTTTATAATCTCGTGAATACAGTTAAAGGGGGATTGATGTGGAAGTGGGATTACAGTTCTGTGGGGCTCTCATACCTTTTCCCTTTTTCACAAAGTAGCAGTTCAGGGGAAGGGTTTATGGTGAGATACAAACCTTTCAAATATTAGGTTAGTTCAAAAACTCCTCACTCTACTGCCTAACGAAATGCTGGTCAGTGTGCTAACCATGCCACAGGATCTACTAAGCAAGAGTATCCTACAGTCTGTTCACCACTATCTCCCTTGCCTTTTCCCATGGTCATAACAACTACTGGGTTAGAACAGTTTCTGTAACACCTCCCCAGCCCTCCTCAGCTCTGCAGGAAAGCACTTCTGCTCAATGCTCACTGAGGTGTGTTCCTGAGCCCTCCACATTTCAGACACTTAATCCAGTATAACATTTTCCTCACATCTGAAAGTTTAAAGCATTCACCTCAGGCCATATGATGAAGCAATTGAGGTCATACTGTTAAGTAGTGCCATGCAAATGTTGGAATGGGAACAGTTGTTCAGTGAGAAAATAAAATATCAGAAAGCTTCAGTGTTTTCATAATTTGCAAAGACTTTGTCATTTTACATTAAACAGGATAGGTTTTAAGGTATGGATAAGATTAGGCCTAAGACTGCATAAGGAACCTTCAGTACAAGAACCTGTATTACCTACATCAACAAAGTAATTTATTCACCGTAGATCATATCACTTGTTGCACATATTTTTAATAAATTTTGTTATACATCTCTAATTCAGTTTATAAATTGGCCATATATCCTCTGAGCTGAAAATGGGTGTGAATCCAAGAAAAAGAATAAAACTAGATTATTTGCATACTTTTTTCCTAATATTGAACTGTACCAGCTCCAAACCAATAGAATCTTAGGAATTTACCAATCAGGACCTTATAATATTATTGCATATTTTTGCTGAGATTCAGAATTGTAGTTTGGAAGATAGGATTTCTTAGGTGATGAAAAAGTTAAGAGATATGAAGCTCTCAAATTAGAACTGGAAATGTTGAGAAAAAGCTGGGAGAATTTTAAATGAGGAGTTTTGTTAAAATTGACTTTTCCATCCCTAGACCATATAAATCCTGTTGATCAATGCTGAAAAGACAAGCTGACAAGTTTGAGAACACATTAAAAACTCGCCTTTCATTTGCCTACTCTGACTATGTCGATGAACCATCACCACACAGTGAAATTTATATGTCCTAAAGACAGCTATTTTCTTTTTTTTTTTTATGGTAGGAAAATAGAAATGGTATTTGAAGGTTTAAGCAGTTTAAAGTGATAGTTAGAATCGTTTTTCAATTTAAGATCTTATCATGGAATTAATAGATTTATTCTAAATTTCTTCAGAGAAGATTAAGTACTTGCATGAATTCCTTTGCTGTTCTGCATTGTCAAAACAAAGAAGGTTGTCCTAGCATTAGTGACTTATAGAGACATTATTTAGTAACTCACAGTAGCACTGAGTTATACTTCAAATTCCTAAAACTTTCAGAGAAAATATTTGGGTTTACTCTATTTGGGAAGTCATGGTCTGTCTGCAGTTTGCTTTTATGCTCTGCTGAAACAAATAAAAAAATGTAATTGGAAGTAAATTGCTATTTATTATTTGGTTGTAACCAATATAGTTTATAAATTCCACTTGAAGGAAGAGAATATTGTGTAGTCATTGTAATAGCATTCTAGGAGGCTCAACTCAAAATGTTTTGAATAATTCAGTGCACGAGAAGTCCTGGTATCAAAGTTTTTCTGAGAAACATGTTTACAGGCTGTGTCTCATAGGTCCTCTGGTTCTACAATTTTTTCTCCCTTGGATTCAAGACTGTGCTCAGAGGTGTGTACCTTTGTGCAAAAATAATTTCTCCTCCATATCTGCACCTCTTCTCCTAAAGCCATACTCCTATGCATGTCAGCCTGCCAGACTGGCTTGCTTCAACGGTGATAAAGCAAATGTTTCAACACAAGGTATCTTACTGCATCCTCAATGTTGCTGCCAGTATCAGCAACACCCATTAGATATAATATTTCATGTCACAAGAAATGATTGCAAAGGATTTTGCTCTGCTTCACTTGCTCTGAATTCTGAATGACCTACATCCCTTTTACTCAGCTATCAAAAAAGAGACTGCCTTAATGAGAAAATGCCATTTTGTAATTTTTTTTCCCTCCTTCTCCTTGCAGAACAAATTTATAAATGTGATCTTCTAAACATCTACTGTGTGACCAGTAATGGTTGATCTGCATTCTTATGAATCTAGTAGCTGCCAAAGTTACCCTTCTGTGTAGTCATGGTTGGTAGTTTTAACTGCCGTGTTTTTTGTCAAAGGTGAAACAGGCAGATTAAAAGCCTCTGAGATGAAAGGCATGTCAAAGAATGCTACTGCAAAATTATATCCATAAGTAAATTTGCCTTTTATCTCATAATACATTTCGGACACATCATGAGACACCCAAAATTGTAAGTTACCTGTTGGCAGAAGAGGAAGGTTAATTCAACATTTGTATATTTCCTGTCCAAAATAGAGCCTGCATTTTCAACAGTTTTTATGAAACTTCATAAAGCATATCACTGTAATGTAATTGCTACTGTCATGCATTTGAAGAACAAATGTATATCTGAACTTTTAGATCTGCTTTGTTTCCTATTAATCCCTCAATTTTGTTAGCCTTACTTCAGGTTTTCCCTTAGATGAAAGCAAAATGAGCAAATCCAGGATAATAGTAACAAAAGGACTGTGATATAGCTTTGCTTACACTATTAAGGTGGGAAGTGTGTTTCAACACTTTATATTCCCATCTGCTTGTATTTGCCCAAAAAAACTGCAAACAAACAAACAAAAACCCCAAATAATAAACAAACACAACACAAACAAACAAACAAATTGGCTTCTTAGTATAAATCACTCTTATTCCATGGATTTCAATTCAGCTGTGTCAGTTTATATCCACTGAATGTCAAGCCCAGTTTATTAATTGTTCACATGAAGTGAATTCTGCCCATAATTAGTATTTTGATCTGAAAAAATTCCCCGTGACTTTTCCTTTGTGTACTTAGTCTTTTTCTCTTCCTTTCAAACCATTTAAAATTATCTGCAACATGAAGAGAAAATTAAAAGGAGTAACCTGGGTTTTCTTTTTATTAAAGATATATGACAAAATAAATGAATAATTAATTGAGTTTTTAATATGACAAGCCTTAAAAATTGTCTGTAGCTGTATACGGAAGCAGATGGTTGCATACGAACTTTTGTTTATGGAAACCTGTGACTCAGAGCTCCATTTTGAATAACAATTTTTATTTCCAAAAGGACAGAACAAAAAAAACTCAGGCAGTATAAATCACTTCAGAAAACTACATAAGGATTGCAAACAACTTGCTTGTTTCTCTTTATCCATTCTGATTTGAAAATTAATGAGATAATTCTGCTATATTCCTTTGTGTAGTCATTAAATATATAAAAAATAGTACTTCAAAAAGAACACAAATGTATTTAAAAAAAAAGAGAGAAAGTTTTCTGTTCTACTGAGAAAAGTAGACATACTAATGTAGAGGTGCATTTTCTGGTCTTATGGAGTTTAGCAATACTAAAGGGAACTATAGCCCACCATATTAATACATCAGGTGGAGTATTCTGTCACCTAGGAAATGCTTCTAGGAGTTTTAGAACAAAATCCTGGCCGGAATTTATATCTGTGTTGCCAAATTCCTAAGTGATACATAAAAGTATTTCATATTACACTAGGCAGGTAGAAGACAGACTGAAGAACTACTAGCCAATTCAGTGTAGAAGTAAAATAAGCAGCACAACTCATGAATCTCTGAAGATATGTGCTATAGCACTGGAAATTCATCAGAGGAAGTCTAGTGAATGATCTGTAAACACATCACTGACAAAAAAACCGTGATACTTAATTAGTTTGGCTTCACCATACAACTTTTGAGACTGCAAAAGTAGATCAAACTTTTCCTGGTTGTGTATTCTTGCTTTTGATAGAAATTCAGAATGCACTGCACTTGTACAAAGTACAGTGATATTAATTATTAGAACAAGCTCAGTAAGAGTTCCTTGTGAATATAACAGACTACAGTAAGACAGGAGGGAGATGTTTCTCTTAATGTAATCACTTTTATTGCTGTTTGGACTATACCGATCAAAGAGTAAGCCTGTGCTTGTACCTAAGGATGAGACTTTATTTTCAAGATAATTTAGTAATGTCTATCTACTTAAATTTCATTCCAGTTCTGTACTGTTTATGTCCTTAGAGGGCATCTCTCAGTTTTGTCTGGGGAGTTTAAAGGAATGTATGAATCCTGTAAAAGTAGAGGTAAACCTAAATTGCACACAATCATGGAGCTAGGGATGAATGTAAATGATGGAGCTTGTGCTCACATTTACTTGCTAAACTTTCCAGCAAAAATATCAGCATAAATTTCTACTTCATTTTTGTATTTATTCTTTTAAATAAATGTTCAGTTTGATGAACATATGCTAAGTGATTGAGGTGTTTAATTTTTTGTGATAGAGAAAATGTGGCAGTGGGATATTTTACAAGATACCAATAAAAAGCAGTAAGATTACTTTAAAATATACTTATGGTTGTTAAACATTAGAATCTTATTTGAAAATTTATCTTTTCATTTTATTGTCTTTGTGTCCTACAAAATACAATGTGCAATTACATATTTAATTTTTGAGTGAGAATATAATCTGCTATAGTTTCATTGGCACCATTTTTGAGCATTGTGAGATGATAAAAAACAGTTAGCTCTTCTCACATCTTGCTTCTGAAAAGAAGGGTTCATACATTAGAAATGTTTCTTATATCAATCTGTATTTGAAATGTACATGGAAATGTACACCAATGTACACAAAGGACTAAATTTAAATTATGAAATTCATAGTGATTAAGGGGATTAGAGTAGCAATAGTAGGAGACATTCTGCTCTACAAAGGAATGTCAGAATATATTAAGAAATTGTTCTATTTATTTGTCCAAGGAGTCAGCAAAACAATTGTTACTGCAGCATGTGTGGCATCAGGGACTTCATCAAAATGATGCTGCTTCTGCTGTTAATTTATGCTGATCAAGGTAATGAAAAGTACTGAAGGTGCTGAAAATGCTGAAGAATCATAAGCATCTTTTCTAATGCAGATCATATTTAAATGAAGAAAACTAAGGAAAATTAGGAAAGCCAGCACATTTAGTGCCTTCATTGCACTTCAATATTCAAAACTCACAAGGTAATGAGGCCAAAACTAAAACTGTCAAAGAAATGACACTGAACAAAACAAAAGAATTGAATGAAGAAGAATGATACGTTCCAGTGACAAAATTCTGCTTGCAACTCATTGGAAGCAGGAAGGAATAGAAAGAAATAATTCACTAGTGTATAACTAACAGCACACAGTTCTGGTCTTGAAACTGGCACAGAAAATATAAAAAATAAATCCATATATCATTGTTTCTAAGTAACAAACTATGACCATTTGAATGGTCATATCCTGCATTTGTTGAGTGTTCATGGGAACTATTATCTACACAGGTCTTTTTAATCTGAGCAAATTTTGAAACCATTTTCCCTATTCAGGTGCAACATATTGAAGGAATAGAACCAAATACAATTGCCAAAAATGCAACTGAACCCAACTGATTTTTGGTTCCACACCTACCATTCCTAACACAGTGTGATATCCACATGTTTTATATCTGCAAGTACATCAGAACAAATAAAAAAATTAGCATCATTGTGTTATTGAACTGGTAGAGTTCTCTGTAGATCCCATCTGGATACAGGGATAATGCAGAAATGAGTTACAGCCCAGCAGAAGTGCTGGAATGGGTGGCAGGAAGTGGGCATGGACTTACATAGAAACCTGCCCACATAAGGGTACACCCTCCCAAGCCTGGGTGGTACCCCCTGGACTCTGGGCATCTCATCAGCTGGACTGATGCAGCTGGATTGAAGGTGAAACCAGGATCTATATCCCCTCAGCTGGATTTATATTGGAACAAGGACTGGGGATGACTTTCTAATTATCCTGTCTTTTACTATTCTCCTTTCACTTTTCTTTTTTCTTTAACATATTCTACCTCTTAATTTCTTTCTTCCCTTTCACTCTACCTCTTTATCCAAAACCCACTGCCATGTGATTATATAGTTGGTCAGGAACTACTAGACCAATTTCCATGCAGTTTATAATTCACTAATAATATTTCTGATTCTTTTCAGACCCTCTGACTTTTGTAGTTTCTTTTTACAAATGAGCATTTATGAATTATAGGTGTTTTAGGCTATCACAGGCTAACATCAATTAAAGCATAATTTCCCTACCACTTTTTCATGGAAAACTCTGTGTTTTTCTGCTTATATTTGTTCTAATATTGTCTGCTAAATTTTCTTCCTCAAATTTCTGCATTCATGAATGAAAAGCTACAGAATCACTTAAAAATATATATAAAAAAAAATTTACCATGGTGTTATGCATCAAGTTGTTGGTTATTTTGCTAAAAAAACCCCATGTAATCCATCCCTTCCATAACTAAGTGTGCCGAAGTCTTTACTGGACCCTGTGGCAGGGATTGCCATGCAAGTTACTCCAGCTCATTTTCAATTTGATAAAACCATCTTAAGTGATAGAAGTATTTTGACAGAAACAAGGGCAGAAAAAGTAGAATCAAGTCCAAGTGACCTGGAGTAGTCAGAAAAATGCCATTTTGTAACTGACCTTTCTCAGGTATTAAAAAGAAAAATTAGGGGACCTACAATTTTTTTCCTCTGCCAGAAGTGCATGTAAAATTGCTGATAGTGACATTTGTAGGATAAGTGCATTTGGCAGTGAATTTTGGAAATAGTGTTTCATTAAAGTTTAACGAGCAGTATGCAGGAAGGCTGCAAATACTGCTCTGTGCTAATGTGTCACTGTAAAATTTGTAATGTGACAGACATCTCAAAGATAATGATGCTGAAAGATAAGGTTTCTTTCCTTTTTTTTTTTTTTTTTTTGTCTAAAAATCTGGGGGCTAGATAAAGAAATCCCACTCTGTTCCCCCACTGCTTTTTCAGAACAAGCTTTCATTATGATTAGAAAGGGAAAGATTTTCATACCTTTATTAACTCTCCTTATCCTGTTAATAACCTCGAGTTTTTACATCAGTGAATGATATATCTGTCTGCTGGATACTAATGTAGCTGATGCTTGATGTAGCCAGTAATGCATTGCATTGTCATTGAAAAGATTCATGCTACCAAAATATAAAAATGACATCCACAGGTCCCTTGTGTTTGCATTAAATTGAACCGGACAATACTTGAAAATCAATAGAAAGCTATGTTGGGAGTTGTGCATGTATTTTTGGAATTTGCTTTATAAGCTTTTGCTATTATTCAGTCAAGAGAGCTGGATTCAGAAGGTAACCTTCCTGCTGCTTTTTTATATCACTTTCAGAAAACAAAGTGTTGTCAATCTGTGGGATAATGGTTCATTGCAGCTATTTCAAAAGTAATATAGATTAGTAGAAAGCAGAAGAAGCTGTCAGAAGGCCTGACCAGATAAATGGGATTCAATTATGCTCCATACACTGCTTCTTGTGAAACTACTCAGGAAAGAAATGTGGACTCTCTGGCACCTTAAGGTCATATCTGTGCTGTTCTCAACAGACAGGATGAGAGTCTGGATGTAACTTTATATGAATTAAGTATAGATATGAATTTATATGAATTAAGTATAGATATCTTGAGATCAGCCTGACCTGTGTCGTGTAGCAGGTACATGACAACAGGGGTATGCAATCACTGGGACTTCAGAAAAAAAAAATATAGTTCATGAAGTTCTGTTACACACAGCTTGCAAATTGATGGCTTAGGCATTTGGGGTTTAATAATGATTTTAATAATTTAACCATGAATATTTTATAGCAATTAGGTTTTAACACTTCATATTTTTTAAAAATTAAACTTTGCAATTTTCAGTATTTTCTTACCTCTTATTAAGCATTAATATTTGATTTGTTTAAGAGGCTTTTTCAGGAGGATTTGAAAGCTTTGAAACACATTAACAAGGAGATTATTGTTTATTCTGTAAAATGTATATTTTAATAACTGCCAGGTATAGAGATTTTATTTCTGTAAAAGATATTAAAACATCATATTTTCCTCCATCGAAATAGAAGCAGTATGAATGAAATCCACCTTGTAAGTCACTTAAGTGCTAGTCTAGGTCCTTATAATGCACAAGGAATTTGCTGAACTTTGCTGCTGCATGGCAAGCACTTCCACATTTCCACACATTGTATTTAAGCAGGACACAGGGATCTGTACACCAAATGAATATAACCCAATCATAAAGTGTGCTCAAATTGACCACTACTCCTTTTATGACAGTGGGATATATATGAGGTTTTCAGTCAATATTGCTTGACCTGACCAAAAGGACTGAAGCATGAGTGATACCACCATATAGAAAAAGTCTCACACAAGGAGGCTTCTTGCAGTGTAAAGAAGCTTAGGGTTCATACAGAGCACTGTTTTTCCCTTTGTGCTCTTTATTATCATCTTCATCAAACAAAGGTAATTTTTTTCAAACAAAGAAAGTGGGATTATTTGGGTTTATATGGTTGTTTTTCAGTCTTTTGGGGACAGTGTTAGCTAAAAGAGGAGATTTACTGTACTGAGGCTGCTACTGAGGGTTATTGAATAAAAAGTGTATATTGTATTTTTCAGTTCTTCATGTCCTGATTTATCATGATCATGAACCCTGGCAGTCTCTTTCTGTCCTTCCACAAAATACCATTTCTATCAACAAAGTTTTTCCTTCACAAAAGTTTACATAAAGGTTGCAAATATATTTGTTTGAATAGTTCCCAAAGCCTAACTGGGATCCCATCTTTACATATGCTTACAAGGCTGGAAGCAATGCTCTCCATATTCTGAGTAGCCCTATTCACTCTGCAGGAAACACCATTCCTATTGAATTGCAACTATTGCTTCCATATTTCTTCAGATGCATAAGAAACAGACATGTCATAGAATTTTAGCTATTTCTAGTTATTTCTGACACTACAATAGAATTAGCTAAGCTATTTGGAGAGGCCTTCCTGGAAACTTTAAAGAGAATATTTTATGGAGTCCATAACGATTTGGGTCATCTTTAAGTTATTTAGCATCAGAGAAGAAGCCAGAGGCAAAGCAAAATTCTAAGGCCTAGAAACACTGAGGTTTCATGACTATGGACCCTGCAATATCCTAGTTGTATTCAAAGGTCTGACCTACTGGATACTGCATTCTCCGTGCTGGTATGCCTGGAAATAAAGCTTTGTTACAAGAGCCATCTCAGAGAAACAGCATGCCTTGGAAAAGGATCTTGATCAATGTGACAAATAACATGATACCAAGATCATACTGGGGCAAGACCCTCCACATCAACTTCAATGCTTTCCAACTGATTTCTTAAAGACCCCTCAATGCCATTTAAGATTCAGACGCACGGTACACCTGTTTCCATAATGGTACTTCTGTCCCTTGTTTAGAGTCTATAAATTTTCAAATTTATACACTAAATATACCAAATAGATCTATAATGGATGATAATTATTTTCTGTTAATTAGGCATCCAGTAATGAACAAACATGAGCATCTAACAGATGAATTTGGATTCCACACAAAGAAACCAGGCACAAAATCTTCAGTATAATATATACACCTCATTAGAAGCCTTTGTAATATCCTGCCTAGAATGCAATATATGATTTTCTGATTTACTTGCCTTGATCTCTCTATGTGAAAATGCAGTTGAGGTAGAAATACCACAACCATCAAATCTAGGAAAGTAATAATAGATTTCTCTTTTCTTCTGATGGAATACACAAAACATCTTGAAAGTAAGATGTAAAACAACATGGAAGTTATAAACAGAGAGTATTAGCTATCCATTATTTTCCAAAAGTCCAAAATTATGGGACAAGTGGTAAGAATCTATGACTGTAGTATAGAGTCACTGGTTATTTTCTTGGGATGAAAGGTAAATGCGAATATGCTAGCAAAGAACCATATTTCCTGATTATAGCTATAATCAGATTTTGAATATATGGAAATAAAAATTATGAAAACGTTTTAGGACAAGGAAAATTAACTTGTTAATGGCTCCTGCTTAAGAGTTTCTTAGGATGTTTCTAAAGTTGACATTGCAAGACAAGGATATGTATTCAGACTATTTCAACTATTTCAACTTCAGAGATGGAAAACAGAACTTCTGTCAGAGAAAACACACTAACTTTAATAATTTTTTTTTAGCTTTACATTAGAAATACTTAAACTGAGAGCTTTTAAATCCTTTAGTGACATGAAAACATATGTCTGCCTATTAAATGAACAGTCCCCATATATATTATTATAAATAAATCATTTATATGTCTTCATGCTTTATATCATCTGATATGTTTGGAAAAATCTCTGCATACTTCAACATTCTGTGTAACGGAAATTCCCCATGGATTTCTAGAATAAGTGTTTAATGTAACTGAGAGCAGCATATGAAATCTCCTCTAGGCACTCTGGATTAAATGAAGCAGCAATGTTTTCCATGGGGGATTTTTTAACTCCAAAACTGAAAGCTTTATTACTATAAAAGAAATGTAATTAACACTGTATAATTATAACCATACAGTACCTTGAGAACTTCAGATGGTCAGACTGTGTTGTTACACCTCTTCTACACACAGCTAATGGTCAACTTGGAGGAACCAAAGACTGACATAACTGGCCAAGAAAGAATCCACTTTAGTTCATATCACCAATCGTGGGAGAATAGAAGGAAGCAGTGTTTAAGGGACTGTCACCACTCTTGCCAGATCTGAATTTAGTAGATGACTGTGAAACCACCTCAATCCTTACATTCAGCAACAACTGAGCTGGTAGAGCAAGGAAATAAAACTCTCTAAACAGATAACTAGAGATTTTTCTTTTTCTCCTTATCAGAAATGAGGCAAAGGGGAGAGGGTTTTTAAACTGCAGATGCTTAAGCAGCACTTTTTTGACAGGGGGCCAATTGCAGTATTATAATGTAGCATAAAGAGATTTGCAGAAAGATAAAAAGGGTTATAAGTGGGTAGATTTAGGAAACAACTGAGTTCTAATTGCAGGCTATCTACTCTACATAATTCTATACATTACTAAAACTAAGAAATTGTTTTTTAAAAAAAGCTCACATTTTCCTCAGTAAAGACATAAATACACTCTTCTAGATAATGTTTGGAGTGCTTTTAATCCTGTCAAAAGCCTTCTCACATTTATCATGTGTAATTTCATCAGCGTCTTTGACAGAATATTTTGTTGAGAAAGACTTATACCTCTGACCTTGATGCAATACTAGTTTTCCTATTTGTTAACTTCTCTTTGTGACAGATTTTGAAATCTGAGGCAAAAGGTTTTGATTAATTCAGTGATCCTTTCTTGCTGAGTTCTGAGCCTTGATCAACAAGTGAGTTACTTTGTGAAAACCACTTATATGAATCCTGGTTACCTTTATTGCAACCATCTGTTTTGATTCTGTACTAGGTTACTCAGCTTCATTCAGAACACAGAGATCACAAGCAAACTGATTTCCTAATGTGTATCTATCAATTGAATTACTCTACCTAGCACATTGTGTCTGAGGTAACCTTAATGCTGCACAACTAATTTTGGCATTTCTAATGGTCATTATCAAGAAAAAGTTCATTTTAATTTATGGTGACAATAATAAAGAAATACAGACAATCTGAAGGATTCCTTATCATCATGACATTGACCCAGAGAGTTCTTATGATGCCTGAAATCCCAAAGGAGGATCTGAGGTAGAACTGTAGAGTGCATCCATCCAAAGACAAAATATTGTCACCGACTTTAAATGGAGTGGGAAGAAAAAAATATGGATGTTATGGAGAGAGGGCTGAAGGAAGAAGACTTCCTAAACACAATATTTTCTTGATAGGCAAATTGATTACCTGCAAAGGAGCAACTACAGAATTTCCTGCAAGCTTGTGCAACTGTGTTGATGTTATCTTATGGTCAAAAACCTGTGATTGCAAGAAGTTGTGCCAGTGTGAATTAGTATAATAATTTGGCTTGGATGCAGAAGTGCTTCGAAATATGGTGCCTGACTGAGGAAAAAAATAAGTGCTATAATGTGGATTTCTGCACCTTATTTTTTAAGAATTCTAAAGTGTTGAATGATGACTAGAAGACATGTTGTCACAAATACTTGTACAAATTCAAAAGTGAATTTCAACTCCTCTAAGTGTTTCTTAAAAGGAAATTAGGAAATTGAAGTTTTTGTTTGGGATTGCTATTATAATTCAATCTCTGTGGGTTTCAGTATATCACTCTAGTCCTAAATAATTTGCTATTTTTGAGGTCTGATTGACAGACAATTCAGAGTAAGGGATGCAGGATTACGTTAAAATAAACCAAAACTCTATATCTGACTGTGGTATAGATATTTGTATTTGCAGTCTGTAGTTTAGAATGTTTATCTTTTCATGAATGTGACTTAGTAGGAAATTAACTTTTCCTTTAGAGGCCAATTTTTGCACTATGTTTAAGCAAATACGGCCTTTATTAATCGTCCCTTTCCCTGTAATATTCTGCTTTCAATTCAGTAAAGTCCCTCTGTGCTTTCAGAATGCTGGAGATTAAGTAACTCTAGTCTTGAAAGTGAATTTTTTTTTTCTGATATTAGTGGAAAAGTGTTGCATGTTTCCAGGCACGCTGTTAATAAATACACCTCCATATTGATTTCTTTAGCATAGATATATGTGGTATGTTGGTGAATGGTCTTATTAATATTCATTAAATTTTAAATAGCTCCCTTTCTAATGTATCTATTTAGGAAATGAATAATTCATGCATGCATAGGAAGCTCAGTGCTGTCACTTACAGCATAGACCTTT
The DNA here is from genome assembly GCA_003676055.1 of Chloebia gouldiae. NCBI lineage: Eukaryota > Metazoa > Chordata > Aves > Passeriformes > Passeridae > Chloebia > Chloebia gouldiae. The sequence continues at coordinate 16,602,541 of QUSF01000001.1, forward strand.
GCTGATCTGAGGAGGTGTTTGAACTGAAGGACACTCTAAGATGTGCAAAGCAATTGAAACATTGAGCGCTGCTCAGCTTCTTACCACCAAGGGCATTTTTTCATCTTGAAATTTCACTGACTCATCACTCTTCTTATAGCACACATTCTCAAATATGCTTTTGAAGAATCACACATATAATTTGAATAGAAATTCTTACTTTACAAAAGCTGAAACAGTTATGATATGTTCACCATATAAAAGGTGTTTGGGCTGTTTGGTAAGGTGTCTTACCCACATATGTGTTGATAAAAAAAAAAAAGCTGGTTTTGGAGAGAATGTAAGTTTCTGTCACAGAGGGTTTGCATCACAGAAGACATTCATTTTAGTCCTGCCTTGGGCTTTGTACATCTCTTGCACTAGGTTCTCATTTCTCAGTGTTCCAGAAATCCAAGTCTCACATTTAGTTGCTATGCCTAGAACACACAGCATATCTATTTGCTACTGGTATTTGCATCTATATAATCTATTGTAAGACTTTTTCATAGGATGGGCCAAAATTCTAGTTGGTTTCTGGCTGTATTTGTAGTACAACTGATGCTCATGTGAGTGATTAAGTATATGTAGATTGTAGAATCACAAAATCATTAGATTTTAAGATCTAATGATCTTTAAGATCATTGGGTCTAACCACTAACCCAGAACTACCATGTTCTCCAGTAAACCATGTCCCTATGCACCACATCTACTCATATTTTAAATACTTCCAGGAATGGTGGTTCAAACACATCCCTGAGCAGCCTGTTCCTCCCTGGGAGAAGGCACCAACCCTCACCTCACTGCAGCATCATCTCAAGCAATTGTGGAGAGCAACAAGGTCCCACTTGACCCTCCTTTTTTCTGGGCTAAACAATCCCAAATCCCTCATCTGTTCCTCATAAGACTTTTACTCCAGACCCTTCACCAGCTTCACTGCCCTTCTCTGGACCTGCTCCAGCACCTCAATGTCTTTCTAGTGGTGAGGGGCCAAAAACTGGACATAGAATTTGAGGTGCTGCCTCACCAGTGCCGAGTACTGGGGGAAAATCACTGCCCTGGTCCTGCTGCTCACACTATTCCTGATACAAATCAGGATGCCATTGGCCTGCTTGGCCACCTGGGTATAAGCTGGATCACATTTAGGCATCTGTTGGCCAATATCCCCAGGTTCTTCTCTACCAGGCACCTTTCCAGACACTCTTTCCTTGATCAACACTCTCAGGTGAGCCTGGTAATATCCATTTGCCCCTTTGAATTAGTTTCAGTGAGCCATGTTAATATCCCCCTCTTGAGATAGTTACACCCTGTCTGTCACCAGCAGGACTATTGTAATTCAAACCAACCCATAATAAAAAGACATTCAAATTATATGGAGTTATGATTAATAACACACTATGTATGACTAATTATTTGTAAAGCAAAGGTGCTAAAAAGCTGTTGATGCTTCTATAACAAAATTAAAATTATGTGATATATTGATATCTGACTTTATTTGGAATAAATTTTGCCTACTTCTTTGAGGTCTTCTTATACATTTTATCTTTTTTTTATGAAAAGCAACAGCCTCAATTAGGCTTCAAATGCCAAAGTGAAGAGTCCAATATAAAATATACAGAAAAGATAATTTTCCTGCTTTCTTTCTGTACTCAGAGTCAGCAAGGGTACAGTATGAAAGGGCAATAAAAAGGCCGTGTCAAGAACACCTAAGGCACATAACAACCCCCTTACACAAGTTTGTAGAGTTTAAAGAGCTCTGTAATGTTTTTTTTTTCTTCTCAGCAATGTCTCATTCCCAGTATACTTTCCTGTATTTTTGTCTTGATGTGCCTCTAGGACTTGTGTCCCTTTCTGATTAGCTTGAACACAAGACTTTATATAAAATAAAATATTCCCCTACTTCACCTTAAAGATTTAAAAGACAGATCACAGCCAGTAAAATCCAGTTATCTGGATGGTAATGAAAATTACAGTGAGATTGAAGGAAGAAAGGAATGTTGTGTGGTCTGAACTGAGGAACACATTTCATATGACTCAAATAAGACAAGTTGACCTTTATTAAAAAGTGTTGAATTTTTTTTAAAGTTATGTTTGATATGGTGAAAGATCAGAATTCCACAAATATTGACACTTAAAATGGAAAAAACCCACAAGGTCTACAAAATCATGTCTTTACATTTTACACCTGTGAGGGAAGAAAGTAGCCATCAATGTGTGTGTTTGATACCTGGTCACTTTTCCTTTTCCTTTTTTTTTTTTTTAAATCAGTTACTTTTATGATCGCTCATGCAATGAAACAATGTTTCATTGACTCTTACCATACAGAATATTTGAAAATATCTATGCCATGTGGCTTTATCTATGCTCTTTCTTAAACATGGCTTGCTTACACACACAGTCATAGTAGAAAAAGTTATTCAATAGTTCTTCAATGCTTTTGAGTGTTCAGGGAAAATCTTCAACTCTGTCATTTATGCTTAAGCTGAACAGAACTGCTTTTCATGCTTAATGTGCAAGACTTCTATCCCAATTTCAAATGTTTGTAGTCTAGATGTGCCTTGAGAATAAATGAATTAAAAGAATAATGGTCATGTTTAAGTAAAAGAAGAGGACCAAATTCATAATAGGATAAAACTCATTCCATGTACACAGAACAAGAAAAATAATATATTTCATTTATTTATCTTTGAGAAGGAGAAAAAGAAGGAGAAAAGAGCACTCCAGGATACCTCCAGCATTCTTGTATTTGTGGTTTCTACAAAAAGGTTTATTAATCAGCCCTTTGCAGACATATCCCTTAATTTGTCTCAAAACAGCCTCCTGCTATTTTGCTATGCAAAGAAAATCCTTCCTTGTGACATTAATGGTAGACTCAGATTGCCTCCAGCAGTCCTTACACAGATTTCCAGCTATATGTAGATATGCTTTGTTATGACCCAGTGAACTTTTCCTCACAAGTTTATCTTGTTATTTATTTCATTTCTGTCAGCTTTTTAAGAGTGAGACCAGGTATGGAAATTCACACGGAAACTCCATCATAAGGATCAGAAATTGAATTGAAAATCGTAAAGTTCTCCTGGGAAGCTGAAGTACAAGTTGATGTCCAGGAGTAACATTTTTCCTAGATGAAGATAGAACAAGAGATTTTTTTTTTTTTCTGAAACCACAACAAGTTTGATAAAAATAAGGTGACAGTTCTGTCATGTTGCACAAAGAAACCACATTGCAGAAGGCACTTACCCCTAGAAGAATTATATTAATTTGACTTTGGAATATCTGTAGAAACTATTGCAATAATAGCACAATGTCAAATTATCCTGGGGGAATTTCAATTGCAACTCAACTGAAAACTTTTGTCAGATCATTAGAGGCTTTCAAAGAGAAATCTGACCACTGTGTCTTATAACACAGTCCTGCAGAAAGCAAACTAGCAAGGCAAAGCCAGAGAAGTACTAGAGAGGGAAACATCTTCTGCTAGCCTCATCAATAGTGCCTAATTGGTCATATGAGATAGAATCAAAGTGTTTGTTTCATTGTTGCTAATTGCCTCATTTCATAGAATGTCTGAGTTTTGCCCTTTTTCTGTTTCGATATTGCCGTATGTGTGTAATGGGTAAAATAGAAATACCTGGCTCTTCAGAGATTCTGGGAAAAAGAAAAAAGAAACCTGGGCAGTCAGTGTATTTCATTATTATTTTTTAGTTCTCAGTATATATTGTCCACTGGACAAGGTTCAGCACAAGATGCTGGCCTGTTGTGTAAAAGAGTGTGGTACCACATTATGACTAATGCATGGTACAACTTAGTCCATAATAATTTATTGCCCCAGATCAGCCAGGCCAGCTAGAAAGAATAAAGAAAAAAGATTGCTTTGCAGTTTGCATTTATGGCATGCATTGCTAGGAGGCAGACAGGTGACTTTGAAAGACCCCAAATGCTGTGAGTCTGGTTTAGCTCTGACCCAGGGTCTCCACTATTCCTGCTGAGGACAGAAGTCTTACTGCACTATGAACACAAAACTTCTTGGTTTCTCATCTTGAATTGCAAACTAAAACCAGGGAAAGAGCAAACAAAGGAGAGAGATATTCCTCCCTGACCTCTTGCTAAAAAAGTAGTGAATCTCATCCTTTCAGCTCACAGAGAGATGCCACAAAATTCGACAACTTATTTGCTGCTTACATCTTGTAGAAGCAATTTGCATTCTGTCATGTTCTCTCACACATGGTGTTCAAAACAATTAAAAGAAAATTGCACCCATTTTGCTCAGTGTAGCAGGCTGAAAATTTCAAAGATGAGAAGCACTTCTCAGCATGACTAAACTGTGAAGTGTTTTTGAAAATAAGGTTTTTAATGGTAATTGACATTAAAACCTTTATTTTCTAATACATTTCACAGTTTGTGCTTGTCGAGAAGTGCATGTTTTCTTTGAAACTTTCTCCTTGCTACACTGAGCAGAAGTGATACATTCTCCTTAAAATGAAAACCAGTGATCCTTTTTTGTTGTTTATGTCTTGAAAAAAATACTATCCAAGTCCTACAAGAAACTTTCTTAACTTTCCCCCCAGTGTTTCATATTAATATTCATCTGGGTGGCTGTAAAACACAGAGAACAAGTTTTATACCGACAGCAGTGCAACTCCTTTCAAGTACCTAAGAGAGGAAAATCCTCAGTCCATAAATATAACTTAGGTAGCATGTATAAAAATGCCATTCTTTTCCTTCCTTCAGCCAACAGCCTTTCCTCTCGGCAGTTCTGTGATCAGCACTGTACACTGACAACTGAATAAGTGAAAGATCAATGAAACAAAGAAATCTTATGGTTCAAGTTTTGCAAACGAGACTACTGATTGGTTTGGGAGGAGGATTTGACAGTCAAAGGTGTCAGCTTGCACAGGTGAACTGAGGTTCATGGATACAAAATTGTTTTAGCAACGAGGCTCATAATTAATGCCTTCTGTGTATAACCAGACTTGATAGAACAAGGCAGAAATAAATTCCTATCATCAGCAAAATTAAATAATTTTGCAGCAAAAAAAAAAAATGGAGGAGAGGTAGAAAATTCTTTAGGCTTTTTAAATAATTGAATGATCTCAATGTATTAAACAAATTCTTTTGGAGTGAGAACACAGAAACAAGCATTCCTATTCCCCAACAAGTTACCTTGAACAGGAGTTCATTTCTAGGAAGAAAAACTTAAAAGAAAATTACTGGGTAAAATACATTTTGTTACATATGGATGTTGTGACAACAGAGGGAGCAAACTCTGAAGTTTATGAAAATTTTAAAAATTATCTTCTCGCAGTTGTGGAGGCCAAAGATTCTGTTGCTCCACAAGACTGAAAATATCACTACAAACATATTTAACTAGTCAAAACCTGTTAACTGTTGTTACATTTTCCTTTTGCTTTTAGCCCCCCTTTCCATCTTCCTAATATATGTTAACAAAAGCATAAAGTGAGAGAACCAATATTATATTTCTAATCTGTACTTTTCTGCAGGACTTCAGTTGTAAATAAGGATTGAATTTTGATTTCTTCATAAAACATAAATGGGGTTTTTTTGTAAGTTTCTGATTTAATCCTAATTTTAGTTTTCTAATAGATAAATGTTGTGCTTCTGTTATTCATCCAGTATATTATAACTGTAAGTGCTGAGGTTCCTGGAGGTTTTCCTTCCTCTATGTAAAATATTTTAATATTCTATTAGTAGTGTACAAGCATATTGACATTATAGTTGAGAACTGAAAATTACTTTTTGGCTTTTTCATTGAGTTCAAACAGTGAAAATGGAAGATTACAGTACATGGTCGATAAGCAAAGATTTTCCTTTAGTGAGGAAGGTAATGATATCACTTGTCCATTTTAGATAGTAGAGGGAAAAAGAAATCACCCTTTAGTCTATATTTTGTATATATGTGATGCAGATTCTAACTGCATTTGGCCACAGCTTAAGTATTTTTCCAAGAGGCAATTAAGTCCATTCCCTTGTCATGAAGAATGTTGTCTATATCTGAGTCATTCTTTTAATTTCTGTCCAACTGTTTCACAAAACCCACATGACTCGATTTTCTGGACTCTCCTAAGCAATCTTTTTCCAGGTCTGACTATCTCTTAAGGCTTTTTTGTGATTTCTGACCAAATCTCTTCACAACATCTTCTTTGAAAATATTTCTATCCTCTTTAAAGCAATTTTCATGTGTTTGAAGACTCCTAAAAATTTTCTCTCCCGATTTTTCCACGATTAAATCAACTTAATTCATTACCTCTTTCTTCATAGAAAACTTTCACGTTCTCTTTGCTTTTCAAACTCGCCTGTCTTTCCTGTGGATAAGCTGGAAAAAGTCAGCATCTTTGTCAAGTATGGGATCCTGGCTACATATACTGGACCAGCTTAAGACTCACTATTTGTTATGTCCATATGCTATAATGCTTTATTTTGTGCCTTAGCTTTTCTCAATTTTGTTTCTACATATTTACATCATCCTTCTATTGTTCTGTATTGTAATGTAGCCTTGGGTCCCTGCTCTGTGCATTTCATTAAAGGATGTCATGTTAATAAAGACCTCAAGAGTTTTTTATTGGTTATTCCTTATCTTCATATTGTGATATATAATTATAGATTAAATGTAAAATAAAGTCACACTTTGGTACTTGATAGCTGCCAGATGCTTGATTTACTTAATTATCTCTTAATATTGTTGAGGTTAGCAATATTAGTTGCCCAGACAGAAACTAAGCTACACACAGCCACACTTGCTTACTCTCCCCTGGTGGAAGAGGGAGAGAATCTGAAGTGTAAAACAGAGAAAACACATCATTTAAGATGAAGACAGTTTAATAGAAAAAGTAAAGGCTGTGCAGGCAAGGAAAGCAACACAAGGAATCTATTCACCAATTCCCGTGGGCAGGGAGGTGTTCAGCCATCCACAGGAGAGCAGGGCTCCATTGTGCATAGTGATGACTTGGGAAGACAAATGCCATCACTGTGAGTGTATCCCCTGTCCTTCTTCTTCCACTGTGTCTCAATACTGAGCCTGACAGCATATGGTTTGGAATGTCCCCTTGTCACTTGGGGTCTGCTGTCCTGTCTGTGTCCCCTCCCCTCCCAATTCTCTGTGCCCCACTCCTCACTGGTGGGGTGGGATGAGACACAGAAAAGGCCTTGACTCTGTGCAAGAACTGCTCTGTGGAAACAAAGATTTCCCTGTGCTGACAACATTGGTTTCAACACAAATCAAAAACACAGCCCCATACCATCTGCCACAAAGAAAATTATCTCTACTCCAGACAAAATAATAACAAATACAGATTATTCACATTTGGTTATTGTTTAATTTACTTTTGCACATGACAGAGGTTCTGCTTCATTTTTCAAACTATTCAATGAAATTATGAAATAAAATTAAAGAACTAAGACATCATATTATGTATTAGAAGATAAATCAGTCTTCAAATTCTTATTCTTTGTTCTTTTCTTTTCATTGTTTCCTTGTAGCTCACTGAGGTAAGAAAGATGGGAGCTTAACTGTATAGTTGACACCCATCCTAACTATTTAAGAGAAGAACTAGGGCCAGCTTCATGCTCAGTAATTACTGTCTATGTCCATATCCCTTTTTATTTTTTCAGTGTGCTCAAGTATTTCTTATTTTACTACAGGGATGACTCCAGTGACACAGAGGTGTGAATTCCGGAAAGATGTCTGTGTAACAGGATTTAATGACTCTGAAAAATGTGACATTTCAAATGTTACAGCCTGTGTGAAGCAGGCACTGAGCAAGCAGGTCCCCATCCCATCCCCATGCAAGGGGCAATGTCCTGGGCATATTCCTGTTAACAGTGTTAAAAGAAATCTATAATATACACTCTCAACATTGCCTTAGATCTAAGTATTCCTGGAGTGTTAGTAAAAGATTTTTATTAAAGTGTAAGATCTGAATGACTTGTAAGAAGAGAAGTATTTAATCAGAGTCATATTTACTACATACATAGAGAGAATCTTGTTTATTTAACACTATTCTAATACTGCTTAAACACTGAGCTTTAACTCAGATCACCTAATTTTTGTTCTGAAAACATAGCTAAGATTTTTTCTCATTTTTGCATAAGGAAATACATGGAATTCAATTCCTGCTTTTGTGACTGCAACTGTATAGGTTAATAGTGTATGTTTATAGGCCAACAAAGAAATTCTGTAGGGGACACTAAATGCTACAGAGAGTTTACAGTGATTTGAAAGGACTGACCTTTATTTGCTTTATTTTTTAAAACATTTTCCAATTGAAAAGGTATTTTCCTAGAATTTTCAAAAGAGCCTCAGTCTTGATTAGATTATAGAAAGTGGCTTGAAGAGAGAAATATCTTTCTTTTAGAAGAATATTAGTATTGTGTTATTCAAAGTGTAACTTTTGGAATCAAATAAGGTAATCTTTATGGCTAAAAGTCATTATATCAAGTTTGTGCACTTTCTTGTTGACATACTCCAGAAATAAAATGTATCTGCTCTTGATTTATTCCTCAAAAAAAGCAAAGTAAATTTGTGCCATATTTTTTATATTGTTTATGTTTATAAAAGAAAAATTAAGTCAGTTGGCATATATTTACTTAAATATGCTCTTATATAAAAGGATTCCATGTGTGTGCTGTTTTTTGTTTTGCTGGAGGTTTTTACTGTTTTCTGCCTAAATCAGAAGCCAATTATGTTATTTACATAAATTTTTGCAGGTTATGACACTACCCAAAATTAGGAAATAATAAACTTAAGCTATCCAGTCTCTAGCAACAGATAAATAAGATAAATAGATAAAGAAATAATTTTTGAAACCCACAGAAGAACATAAATTTTTAGATTAAGTATCAAAAGCAATTGGCTGGAGTACAATGAATGCTTTTTACTGAACTATTATTTTTCTTCATGGTTATTAAATACACAGAGATATGAATCAAAACGCTTATAAACAAGAAGCTTTTCTCTCTACCTGTACACAGTGAACTCCCTTTACATCTCGTTTTGTTCTCCCTCAGCATAAAATGATTGATTGATTGCTCACAGCTTGCACAACTCCCTGCTGCCCTAGATCCATCTCTGCTCTTCACACTCCATACAGTTCCTGCATCATTGACTTTCTGCCAGCCATTTTGCTGCCAGTGCATGAGCTGACATTTAATGATCTTTAGACGCAGCAATGTCACATTTATCACTATTTATCAGTTGTGACAGACCTAAATTCGAATGCAAACATGAAATGCAGACTGAATCCAGTCCAAATAATGATATGTTTTTGAGTGACATCCATCAAGGCACATTGAGAAAGAAGTGAAAAATTACCTGTTTCCTATATGTTGTAGCTACAAATACCAGGGGTTTAGGTCTACTCTAAAATATTTTTCCTTGTAGTTTTCAGGGAAGCCCCATTTGGTTTCTGAAATGTCATCTGTGTTTGGATATTAGAGTGTTACTGAATTTTCAAATTCCTAGATTTCACATTTTCAATTTAATTGAATCCAAAGCTTTACAGGAGAAATCCCAGAAGCACATAGATTGCTATGATCACTCTATCTGCCTCAGAAGAAACTTCTTCTCCCTTCTGAATTTCAGCATTGCAATCCTGACTCAGATACTTCTATTGCAAATGCCAAAGAATAGACAGATATAGTCTACATTTATCCTTCCTCCCTAGCTGGCATCTAAAAGGTTCCAGATGCAGATGCTCTCCCAGAGAACCTTGACATTTCTTTATAAGTGGTACTGATCAGTGCCATTTACTAACACACCTTTAGTAATTGGGCATTACTTTCTGGTTGTTATCATGCTCCTCGAGGAATAGATGCAGAATTCAGGGCCACGGATATGACTGTAAATATCTGTGTCCACTGTTCAGCCATTAGAGGAGAAATAAGATAATTAACCTATGGATTAAAAAAAAAATTGCTTAGTGCAATTTCTTCTCTGTTTTCTTCTGCCCTGGAAAAGGTCAGCCATTGGAAATTTCTGAGGAAATCGTGATAATGGGGGATTATTCATCATCTAATGTAAGAGCTGCAGCCAGCAGCCCTGCTACATCTCAGCATATTTTATGTCTTGTGATATTATTAACCAGAACATTCTGATATGCATAGTTCACTGACTTCAGCAAGACTTCTGTGGACTGGTCCTTAGTCTCTGATTGAGAAATGGCTCTAAGTGACGGTAAAACAACTGTTTATAGAGAAGTCATGAGTCTTCAGAAATATTAATCACCATTGTGTGAGAGTCAGAATTTATGTTTTCCAAATGTATTTTGTAGAGTTTCTACAGAACCCTAGGAGGTTGCATTAGATCTCCAGCTTGCTGGTATGGCTAATGCATTGACTTTTAGAAAGAGCATTAATTCCATTTTTCAGCCAGGGTTTTCCTCAAAATACCTACCATTACCATTGCAAAAGCACTGGCTAAAATAGTTTTCATTATACTCTTTATGTAAAATAAAACTGTATTTAAATTTGTTTTTGTATAGATATCAGAGCTGATGCATCCTACACTTCAAAGAAATGGATGCTGCATGAGATCACTTATTCTATTTATAATATTTCAGCTAGAATATATCTAGAAGTTCTTCTTTTGTTGAAGGACAGAATGCGATCAATTAATAATAAACTATTATTTAATATATTTTAAGGGAACTGTTTAATAAAAACACATTTTTAAAATGCATTAAAATGAAAATTCTTACCTGAAGAAAAAAGAATGTTTAAAGATTCAATTTGATAGAAAAAATTCCCATAACTTTTTATCAAAGGTGCTTTGGTGAAGAGGGCTTGAAAGCTGAACACAGTGGTATTCAGCCAACACAGAAAATGTTATGCCCCCTAGCACCTATCTAGAGATCTGAGTAATGATTTTAACATTATATACGATGGAAATCTAAATTGTGTTATTTTATTATAGCTTACTACTACAGATCATCTTTAATAAGCTGTTAATTCAACACATTCTGTGAGAAGTTGACTCAGTAAGACACTCTTTCAGTGAATGGTAATATGAAAAAAAAAAATCTATAGAAATTGCTAAGGTAATTCTATGGGCCAGGCATCAAAATAGGTGTTTGGTGTAACAAATTCCTCTACACACACAATGCATGAACACCCATGAGAAAAGCTCAGTGTTGAATATGAACTTGGGAATCCCTATTGACCCTGAATAGAATAGATATGAAAGCATAATTTTAAAGCATTTCTTCCTTTTGGAGGTTTGTTTCAAATGTCTCCCCCCCTTACTTCCTATTCCTATTGCCTACAACCTACTCACTTTTTAGCTTTCATTCTTTCATCTTCATACTTACCACAACATATCTTTCACCTAATTATTTCCTTAATTCTTTGTGTTAAATGTTCTCAGAGGTAGGAAGAGCCTCTTGTGCAGTGAAAATCTGCAGCAGTTGTTACATAGTGAGGTGGAGAAAAAAGGGCATGTGTTTCCACAGGTCAGTCTTACTAACTGTTGTCACTGGCTCTAATAATTTTCAACCCCTTAAAGTCCTTAGCCAGTCTGGGTAGTAAACAGACATCAGTTTTGGACTTCTGTATTGTTAATGGGTGTTAATCCTTGCTTTTCTGATACGCTGGCAATTCCTATGGAATTATGCATTATACACCTGTGACTAGTTTACTACAAAAAACATTTGTTCTTGCATGGTGGGAAGAAGATGCAAGCAGTTGAAATTTATCAAGAAACAGGTGAGTTTGACACAAAGCATCACCTCTTAAGGAATCATTGCCCTCTGAAAAAATGTATTTGAGTTTTCTGGAGAATAGAAAAGTTATGAGTTGGACAACTAATTATAATTGAGTTCTTTTATTGTTTTAAGTTGGTTGGCACATCTGTAATAAAACCTTAGTTTTTTTCAAACCTCAGAATTTTTACTTGAGTATTTTCATAGGTCTTGAACAGCACTGGTTTTTCCCAATTCTTTACTTGGAAATCACAGTGTTCAAACGATGTTGACCACCTGTGGAACAGTTTTTAAGATCAGGAACTCACATAGGAATTAAAGAAATCAAACAGTGTTAGCTCTGCCCTGTCTTGAGAACTGCCAGATTTTTTACACTTACATTTTTTTCTTTGGCAATTTGACCTTTACCTTATTAACAACAAGAGAAAAAGTATTCTTTTCATAAACTTGTTTCAGAATGGCAAGCATTCTGAACAGGACAAGATGTTTTCTTGTGACATCAGAACAAAGTCTCAGAACTAAGCAGACATTAAAAGAAGCTTATTTTCCTTATGCTAGAAATGGCTTAGCTAGGTTAATGATTAATATGAGTATAGAAGCCTATCCCTGTACCCCAGTACAAGCTGGGCTGATGTTGCCCCTTCTGTCTGATTTTCCTTTACACATCAGCCAGTACAATTGTGTTTCATAGCCTCTTAATTAATTTTTTTCAGAGTGTGTTGCCACTGAATATTTGCTATTGTTCATTATTAATACCACAAACTGTTATACTGGGTGATCCTCAAGTCTTGATGCTTAGAACAACTTCAAAGGCATCCTTCTAACATTTTCATTCATTCTATCTTTCTGTAGTTATAGTAGTGTGTTGCAAGACGCCAGAAAAACAACTGTCCAAAGACTGTTACTGCAGAGATCAGATTTAGCCATGCAGATCAAACTTACTGAAAGGCAACAAAGGCTCCTTTTCAGTACTTTTGAAGAAAATGTATCTGTAATATAGAATCCATTTTAAAAGTATATCTAAAGAAAGACCTTTATAAAAAGCAAGAAGAAATGAATTCTAGAAAGAACTTCTGTAACCACTGCTCTAACAGTCCTGATGGATTTTGGCTTTACCTACTTTTCTAAGTTTATAAATTAGAACTGGAGTGAGACATAATGCTAACTGAGTTAAAGCTAGCTAGACATGACAGCACTCATGAAAATTAATCATGACTTTTTTTTCTCATATTGACTAAATCAGTAAAAATTCTTCTCCTAAACTGGAGAATTTTTTACCCTCTGTGCTCTTTTAGTATATTACAGTATGATCCTTCTGGAAAGAAACTGGTTTAAAATTATGGGTTTGAGATTGGTCATGAACCAGTGAGAAGTCTGCACTCTCTTCATACTCTTGTATCTTCTCTCCTTGCTGTTCTCTGTTCTACCAGGTAAAATCACTGCCCACAAACACACAAAATAAATTATAAAAAACAAACAAGCAAGCAACAAAAAACAAACAAACAAAACAAAAAAAAACCACAACACAAGCAAAATTTAACAATCAAGCCTGAATATTTATTCTCCCCATAAAATATGCACTTGTAATTATATCACCGGGTTTTAAAGTGTAGATGCTATAACAGTCACTAATGTCAAACCTATATAATGTCAAACCTATATAATGTCAATCTGGCCCCTGGAAGTAGGACTGATGGGCTGTGATTTGGAATGCTTTGGCTGCTATGTCACTGCTTAGGTTCACAGTGATTTACACTGGGGTATGCTCTAGAGATCTCCATTCTTACTTTCCTCTTTCTCTCAGGGCATGACATCCTGTTATAGAAAGACACTTCTGTTTTGGAAAGACAAATACATTGATCCACTGACCTAAAAACAGGAAGACATATTTCATTACCCAGGAGCATTCTAAAAAGTGATTATATATATTTTATGGCAATGTAGCATTCTGTCTGAGGCATTTTGTCATTATTTAGTGAGATTTAAAATATGTTTCTGTTGGTTTTCCAGGGTCACCCAGCACATTTTTTTCAAGCTGGATTAAATCTTGTTGATTTTAACTGAAGTGTGTATAGAATCGATGCACATGGAGAATTTAAGTCTCAGTATATTTTTCTTACAAAAAAATGAGTAAAATATTTACTTAATTATATTCTTTGTTTTAAGACATTTAAAAATCATTTATAATGTGCTTTATAATTGGGATGACTTGATATAACCTTAAGAGATGACAGACAATTTTCAACTGCAAAGATACCAACCTCATCTTTCATTTTGAGTGCATGTGGAGGGATGCTTTTCCCCTCATTTATTATCCCTTAGGCAATAACCCTTTACTATGCTTACACATGCCAGATGTCTAAAGCCTCTCTACTGGATGTAAACATTTTCTGAAGACAAAAATCAACAGCTCATTACCATACCATGAACTTTAGTTAAAAGTAAAGTCTTAAAATCTGTACAAAGATTACTATATTCTATTTCCTTTTGGAGAATGAGTGTGTATAAATTTCCTCTTTCTGTTTCATTTAAAATATTACATTTTAATTTTACACATTGGAAACACCTTTACATTGCTGAAATGAACTCTTAAATGTACATAGAATCCATATTTTTATGGGTAAATATACTGGTGTTGAAATATAGCCATATATGTAACCTATCTATATAGATGTATGCACAGATTACCTTTGATACTTGTTTCATCTGGATAGTGTGAGGAAGATGAGAAACAATAAGCGTGAATGATGTAAACACTCTGATGTCTTTGATCACTATATCACAAAAAAGGGCAAATCTGTATGTCACCATTTGATGACTCAAGTTATAACATGAGACAGACCTTCAAAGTGGCTCAGGGAAATTTTTTGTGTTGGTTGCATTTGTTCTTTTTATCATTTAAGCCTGTATTTTTGGGGGAGTTAAATAAATCTTGCAGCCAAGCTGCAATCCTGATTTGAAAAATTGTTTGGCCCTCAGCACCCACCTTTACTTTGAGTTAAAATCTGTCTGCATGGTCTAAGATTCAGCGCTTGCCTATCCAAACACCCACGTAGGACACATGGTAAAAAATATGGATTCAGACACTAAAATGGGCAATCCAGCATTGCCAAATCAATGCCTACTTGAAAGACCATCTTTCACTGTTCAAGGTTCACATTTTGTCATCGTATCACATTTTACATTTGACATCACTAAATGAAATATGCTAATAATGATCTAACATTAATAAGACATTATCCGAACATCTGGTGAGAACTACTCCTGTAAGGTTTCAGTGGCAGGGTCCCATTAACCTTCACAGGCAGAAAAGTTTTCGATCCACTTCTGTTTTGTTTTTCTTAACTCTTCAGAATTATATAAGAGCTAAGCTGTTTATTTAAGAATAGTTCAAAGCTTGCTTTTTAATGTCACTATCCTTCATGGAATTATTTTAAAATAGAAGATTGGCAATGTCTAGTTTGGGCACTGTTCATAGCTCATCACTTCTGCAATGCTTTGATGCTTTCTTGGAATCACAGTGCTGAAGATAAATGACTGAACAGCTAGCTAAGAAAGAACAAAATAAAATTACATGGTTGATGCTTGGAAAAATGCAAAAAATATCTCCGGGATGGCTACTATTAAAAGGGAAATTTTATTAATTGGACAACTGGGAAAAAGTCTTGAGGTTGAAGAATATGTCGTTCCTGTTGGCTCATAATTGTGTGGGTTATATGAATCTTTATTTCTTGAATCTGTGTTTCATGAGGCTTCAGTTTTTGGTCTCTTTGTTTGCACATCTCTATTCTTATATTACTTGTGCAATCTACTTCTGCAGTGGAAAACAGTGATTATTCTGGTTGAAAAGGGAGTAGATAATCTAATGCCCATACCTATACCTACACAAAAAAAAAATTGATTAAACATGTTTCAAAGTTGCTACAAAGAGATGAAAACATATTTAACTTATATCTTTGGATTTGGTTTGCTTTTTCTACTGGCTTCTCACATATCTGACCATGTAGGAGTAGAACCATTTATCAGGTTTAAGTGCTTGCTCTATGCTGCCACTAGGGAGTGTGCCCTGTAGGAGAAAACCTTTTATTTGCAGGATCTGACTATAATATGCACCCCTAGTTGAAGTACAGATCAGCTGCTCTGTTCTGCTTTGCTAAACACCAAGCTTGGGTAAGTGCACATAACAGATCCAGCGGGTTTCCTCTGCAGAGGAAGCTGTGGGCTTCTCCGACAGGAGAAAGGTCTGTGATTTCACTATTTAAAAACTTGAAGAAAAACTGACAGCAGGGAAACTCCTGAAATACTTTTGTGAGTCTGCTACCAAACCAGACTTGATAGGTCTGAAGCTATGTCCAGCTAGGAGGAAAGGGAATAGTGAGATGAACTGCAGTGCAAGAGGGAAGGTTTGCTTATCACCCCTGCTGCTGGCAGGAGGATGTGAAAGGAAGAGGGGGTGAGAGAGATCATCAGGAATCTCCTGGCCATGTGGGAAGAAGGACTGGAGTTGCTGAGTCTATGACACCAGTCAGAGGGAGGGCAGAGATCTTGCTGACCTGTACAGCAAACTGTACGGCAAACTCACACAATTAAGGCATGAAAACCATTCAGTGTCCACACATTTAAGAGAATAGAAAATGTAAGTGGTAAAGATAGTTTTCAACATACAGATTTATTTCAGGCCATTCCAATTTTAGCTCCTGTTTGTTCCTTCTCTCAAACTATGTGAGGAGTTATGAACTTTTCCCTTTTTTCAGGTTTTTCATTTTTTTTTAATGATCAGTAAGAGTAATTTCTGCAACATTTCATAATGTTATCCCTTCTGTGGGGAAAAAAATCATTTGCATATTCAAACCTCTAAAATGTCATCTCTTCCCTACAGCACATCTAATCAATGTCACCTGTAGAACAGGATTCTCAAAGCTCCTGCAAGGGCCAAACTCTATTTGCCAGCTGGA
Source organism: Chloebia gouldiae (assembly GCA_003676055.1). Taxonomy (NCBI): domain Eukaryota; kingdom Metazoa; phylum Chordata; class Aves; order Passeriformes; family Passeridae; genus Chloebia; species Chloebia gouldiae. The sequence goes on from QUSF01000001.1 coordinate 16,619,219, forward strand.
CAATCCAAGCAATGCCCTTTATGACAGTATTCACAAGGTTCAGGACACAGTAGCTTTGTTAATTATGAGACAACTTCAGTAAAGAAGTGCAGACAGGTCACGGATTACACAGTGACAATGACAATTCAGCTGGAACAAACAGTAATCTCTAAGGTGCTTTAGATCCTGCCATTCTCAATGAAGTTCTTTACTCAAAGTAGAATAAACCATAAGTTATTACTCTGAGTAGAGGGCATTGTATTCCCTGTCCTTGTGAAATGCAAACAGTCCCTTTTTCGTTCACATGGTTTTTGCGGAGAATAAAAGAGGACACTGGATTTGTTCATACATTCTTGTCATTCACAGCTTGCAGCAAACATTATTAATATAAGAAACAGGGAAGAATAATCACTGTGAGGCCAAAAGCAAATCATGTAACATGCAGAAAATTAAATGGCAGAGGGAATAGGAAAGAGGCTTTAGTAAGAATATAGGAGAGAGAAATAGATTATAGGATGAAAGAATATCATGAAGCAGAATAGTTCAGGTGGCAGGAGATTTGTTAGAAGCAGTTTAAGAACATGGGAATGAATAAGAGTAAAAATGAAGAAACTTCTCTGAATGCAGGATTTCTTTACTTCTGAAACATTTGGTACAAAATATATTATTAGAATTTCTGTTCATTTATGAGACATCTCTTCATGCTAAATCTGCCAAATCCTTATGTAGCACAAACCCAAAAGACCTGGTCAAAGCACATGGAGAAGTGGAACATATTTCTGGCAAAGATTTTTTATGTCCATAAGGCTCTCAGCTAAATATCTTTACATGAATTAGTAATGCAATATTATTACACTGGCTTTGATTTTAATTAGTTATATTGCCATAAGCTCCAAGAAAGGTTTAAAATGCCTTTTCAGAGGCAAAGTTTTCAGAGAGGTGACTCAGCTGCTATTTATATTCCAAAATTTCTCTGTGACACTAGAAAGTCACCCAGCAACAGGTTTTTGAAACTTATGCTTGTGACTAATGATACAACTAATGTAATTTTTTAAAGTGGCTATACATTTAATTTCCATCGCTTTATAATGATTGAAATATCTTTAAGAGTTACATGTCTTTCACCTGCTTCTGATAAATATCACATTGTCATCTTTAAACACTTTTATATCTTTAAAAATCTGTCTTTCTATGATACATTGTACTTTTTCTAAATGAGAAGTAGTATCAGTTCTCTACCTATCATAGGTATTGAGAGATTCCAAAGAACTTGAGAACATATATTGTAAAGAGATTTTTATTAAGCAGAGTGCTTAAAGGCTGTTACAGTCTTCTCTAAAAAATTAACCTATATACAAACTATGAAGAGATTTTTGTTTGGTTTTTTGTGAGCCATATTAGCTACTATTTAGCCAACTCTATTGCTTATGGAGTTAATGACATAACTTTCTTTAGAGTTCAGAAGGAACACTGGGAACACAACCTACTTCCTATTTAATTATCTGTTTCATGCTGAGACAAAAAAAACTTTCTTCAGGGCAAACATGAGGTTAAGACATTTTCTCCCATTCTCATCTGATTTTCCTCAGTGGTACAATAGTATACTATCTATCCCTGCCACTCTCCCCTCTATTATTTCTTGGCTGGAATCCATTGAACTCTTTAAAATATTCACTCTGCCTCTCATTGACATCCTGATGATAACCTTGTCACTGAATATTGACAGGCTCAACAACCATATATTAATTAGTGGTCACTAAATTAATCAAGCTTTTTTTTTGCTGTTCAAAAAGCCTCCTTTACAATGGGGAGAGCAAGACCACATCGCTTGCAATTGCTGGTGATGGTATTAGCCTACTGTTTGCTACTTAAAGACAGTGACACATTAAATTCCCTGGTATTTATGCAGGCTGCAACATTGTACAGACATATTACTGTTTGCTGAAGCAACAGAAGCAGTAATACAGGGCATTCACAATCCTTATGAATCCTTATGGAGATGCCTTAAAGAAAATAAAATACATTATTTTGTCGTGATATCTAAATTCAAGTATCTATTCATGTGCTAACTTCTTAAATAAAGTTAGTATATGTGTATTGGCATTCAGCCTGGGAGATAAGGCACTCTGGTACCACCATTAACACTTGCCTGGGATCTCATCTAGATAAGGAAGCAAGATCAGACCTCAGCAGCAGCAGCAGGAGATAACTGGATAAAGTGGCTGACTGTCAATCACTCTGAAATTAGGTGATGGGTATGAATACAGTTTAGCTAAATCAGCTCTGCTACACATTTGTTGAACCTTAATATCACTCCATGAAATGGAGGTTTCAGGTAGTTTAGTAAGAGACAGTGTAACATTTCACAGGAGAATATTGACCTTGATGTTTCTATGGAATTCCAGAACTAAAATTGTGTTCTGCTAATTTAGGATTTTACCTGTAGTTTGTTTTCCACAGGAATTACTCTTCTTTTTTTTATACCATCAAGTACATTTGACTGGTATACAAAACTCATTTGTTTATATGTAATAAATATATATAAAAATATTCCTATGTATTATGTATGTGAATACTACAGGACACATGAGGATGCTTTTCCATTGAAATGTGTTACATATAAATATAATCGCTCCTTCATCTTTACTTTTACAGCCAACAACTATGAATATGAGAATTACCCGAGAAAAGCAATTGTAATCTACCTGGCTTTATGTTTCCCCATCAAAATTCTTTAAATATTTGTCAAGTTACAGGAAAGCATCACATTTTTATTTTCTGCTGAAAAGAATTTCAGGGGGAAACTAATTAGGCTAAAATAAAAATATCTTTTCAAGATAAAAATAATGAGGCCAAAACAAATAAAACTTGCATAGTAAAACATAGATAAAGGGTACAAATAAATTTGTAAGTGAGATAATAATTTCACATCCTCCAAGAGCCATTTAGCATCAGAAGGTTTAAAAAAATGTTTTTTTCTGGTTCTCAGACTAGATAAGTAAAATTAAAATAATCTTGGATAATCTTGGACAAACATCAGAATTAAATTGCAATGTGTTTCACGTTTCGCCCTTTTTCTGCCTTCCTCCCTGGCAAAGTTTGGCAGTTCCATTATTATGGCAATCAAGTTGTCACGTTCTTACATCATATATTGTCACCACGAAAACTAATTTCAGACTCTCAGCATGTTTGCAACTCCTTAGAAATAATTCTTGCTGGTAGTGATGAATGGATTGTAGAAATACAGAGACAGCCTATGGTCTAGGAACAATTGGATAATGTTCAGACTAGTTCCCTATGTTACCAGGTATTCCTAGGTAGGAGAAACAATCATTTTTTTACCCTTGTTGCTTCCCTCTCCACTTAAATGAGATGACAGATCCTACTGCAGATCTTCTCTAGATGTTATAAAGCTTCAATCAGGCAGAAAAAATAAAGAAAATTGGAACAACTGTTTAATTATTTCAGGATTACCCCAGTTTGATCTATAGTGTATTTTGCTTCAGTAGATTTATGGAACACAGATAAATCTGAGCATGACTTCAGTTTCTCATATACAAATATTTTAGGGAAAAGGCTCAGGATATTTGTCTAGGATTTCTAAAATGCACTCAACAGTTGTTGGAGCCAAATTTCTGACTCCCATTTCCTCACCACCACCCACCCCCAAAAAGAAAAAGTAGCTTAAGTATGGTTTTGAGGAATAAAAAATGAAAATAAACCATATCCCAATCTTTTTGTAATCCAAAGTGTGAAAGAAACTCTAGCCTTGTATATTGTACACCCCATCACCTAGTACAACTTTTACTCACATATTTTAAGTTGCACCTTTGTCTATAAGGGAAGATATTTCAAGGTATTTGGACAAAACATGATAAAGACCATGGAAATTTTGTGCTTTTATGTGCTGAAATCAATGATTGATTGCCTTTTTTGTTGTGAGACAATAATTTTTTCTTTGGCAGGATTGTCTACTAGGTACATGCATGAGATGTAATACAACCATATCAATGTAGGGTGCATCTTTCACCCTATGAAAGCTTTCACTTTTCTGATATGAGAATGAAACTGGTATGTTTACCCAGAAGATCAATGAAGCAGTACTCTCCATTCTTGATCTTGCTTCCAAATGCTGCTAATACACTTCCTGACACCACATTGCCCTGTTTCTCTGCACTGTCACATTACATTACAATTGCACACCTGTACAAGAAGAGATACATTACACAAACATATATAGGCAATTTTTTCCCCCAAAGAATTGCAAAGCCAGAAGCTAAAGTACCCTTTCTGTCTTCTGCCTTGAGAAACCTCTCAGTAATAAAAACAACATGATAAAAAGCATGAGACTGCATTATTTTCCTCAAATGCTGTAGAAAAAAAATCTCTCAAGAGACACTTTTTTACATACATTTATATATGCATTTATTCTAAGTTTGGTCTCCATGTTATATTTTATTTCAAATTAAATGCATTGTACCACACCCTGGGAAAATTTCCATGTTAAGTATTTTGTCTTTCAGTTGAACTTCTAGATACCACTTTGTTTAAATAGCCATATAGCAAGACAAAATTGTTTTCATGTACCTGTGAGTTGGTCCAGATGAAAGATGAAGAGGAAAGATACATAGTATTTAGATCCAGTATTTAAAGTAAACCACTACTGTAACTTAAAATAATTTGTTATAAAAATTCTCCTCATGGAAAAATCACCAATGAAAGAAAATTAATTACTTGTCTTAAATGAGCTTTTTGAAAAATAGTAAGAGAAAGATTAAATTGTCTAAAGTAAAATTGTTAAAAGTTTTCTTTTTTTTTTTTAAGGGGAAATAGAAACTGAAATTATACCCATAAACAGTTTTGTCTAAAATTAGGATTTGACATTTAATTGTTCTAAAACAGGAACATTTTTAGAGCAGCCATGCTCCTCTAATGACAATTGGTGTTAACATTGAATGGTCAAGGGTGCAAGAAGTCAGCTTTTCTTCCTTTTTCTTCCTGTTTTGAAACAGCTTTTTAAAGCCTACATATACATTCAGTAGGAGCCAAAAGGGTTCAGGTAAAGGTACAAGAGGTCTGCCTGCACAGAGCCATTTTCTGAACAAGAACATTAGATTGTAAGAAAAGTAAATACAGAATTCAATTCATTGTTCTTTTCTTGCTAATCACATCAAACGGAAAAAGACTCTGCAGGTTTTATTATCTAAGCTGGAGATTCTGCAAATACTTGACTTCAAAGAATATCTTCATTCACAGAAGCAGCTTCACAGAGGTAGTTACTAAGCACACCTATAAAGTTATTATTGCAAATCATTGGTAGGATCAAGACCAAGAAAAGGTGAGCAGGGGAAAAAAAAATGCGTCTGGAGTTTTTATTTCTGTATTCCTCTAGTAAAAATTTATATGAGCTGCAATATACCAGAGAGCAAACACTGGCTGTAACTATGTATTTATCATGCATAAAGGTGCTTGAACCTGACAGTCGTGGAAGTCCTTTTCAGTGTCCCCAGCATCTTTAACAGAAAGGGGATGGTGGCCATACAAGCAAATGTATCCAAAGAAAACTACGCTCATGCCATGGAGTCCTTTGCATCCTCCCTGCTGCTCTATTAGAAGGTGCTGATGGTGGGCCAACACTGCAGTAAGGCTTTCTGCAGCTCTTTGGCCTCCCATTCTTCTTTCTTTGAAACTACTGGGACTTTGGGTATAAATCAGAACCACAGGTATAGAAACACAGTGATGACTGTAAGAGAGTAATTTCTAGGTGTTGATGCTTCTAGAATTTCGTGTTTGCTTGTTTGACCTCAGACATGATATTGACAGTGGGAAATTTTTTATCTTCTTTTTTCTTATCCCTCAACTGATAGAACATTGGGTAGGTAACCTGTTTAAAGAGGTTTGTGTGGTTTTTTTTAATAGTTGGCATTTCTACTTTTGGTAGAAGAAAACATGGAGTTTTTTTGTTACATCTATATAAACACACACATATGAACTCTCATATAAATAAATTGTTTATCAGCTCATATTGACTTAATATTTTCCATTGCGAATGAAGTGGTAAATAGGCTGTCATGGCAAAATACCAAAACATTATCATCAGCTCAAGTGCATGTACTCAGCAATTTAAGCTTGCAAACATGTTTCATTTTGTTTTTTTTCTATCCCAGAGAAAGTTATTATTCAGCTTTTTCAAGTTCTTCTGTTGATACATGAGGATATTTTCTAGCACCAGCTACATGAAAAATATAAATTCTTGTGAGAATTAAATAAAGTACATTTGGTTTAGTTGTCTGCCATTCTGGAGGCTAATGTAAATTCTACTTGCAATTTCAATATGGTTTAAATCAAATGAAAATAAAATAACATTTTGCAGAAAACAATTTAAAATGTGATGAAGAATTTTTGGTAACATGAGTAATGACAGCTCAATTAGAGAAGGGGAAAGAAAGGAGTGTTTGTGAGAAATAGTTTTTGGATTACAAGGAACACATGCACAACTCCAAAACACAGGCAACAAAACATTTAAATAACAGAGAAATGATGTTCTGATAGAGTATAGAAGAGCCTAAGTTATGTTTGGCTTTCATGCTTCTCAGACATTTGTGAGAGACAAGTAAGTCATCACTAAAACTAAGGTTTGTTTATTTACCTACTGGCAATGAAGCCTGACTTCAGTCAAATAATCCAGTCAGTACATATTGCAGAGCCAGTGATGCTTTTTCTTCTTTGTGCTAAGTTGTTTTTCTTCTGCAATGATCTGTTTTCAGACAGAGCAAACAAACTTTGGAATTCCAGTCTGTTGTGAGGCTAAAGTTATTTACTCTGTCTCGTGATAATTTCATCAAACTTATACACAGTGTTATAGATTTTGGCACTTTGCTGATGTTTCAAATTTCTGCTTTCAATGGGTAATGTCAAGAATGATGCTTAAAGAATTCCTTAGAAATGGGAGGAGTACCCTTGCTTTTAATGGAATTTCAATAGCTGTAAACCAGGATGAGAATCAGTATAATTCTCACGACATCTGTTTCAATCTATAAAGGAACCTCTTCTGTCTCACATACTGTTAAAAACATTATAAATTAATTAAGTTCTGAAAAACAGGTCAGGTATAGAGGTGTTGTTTATTTAAGTACTTGGCAAGTACTTCTGTGTTACCAGGAGAAAGAGCCCAAAGAACATGAAAAGGGAGAGAGAATTGTTAATATCCTAATTATATTTTGGAAATAATGTGCAAAATCATTCCAAAAGATATAAAGATATCATTTCACAACTAGCAAGGACAGAAAATGTGCTGGAGCAAAGGGCCAATTATGAAAGCTGTTATAACTGCACATTCTGCATTAGCCTAGTGCTGTGACCACAGCACTCTGTGCAAGTTCAGTGGTGTATATATATTGCTGTTTGTCATTCTGAATGTTAAAACGTAGATAACAGACTGATTAATACAAGTATTATTTTGATTTCCTTACTAGTTATAAAACACAGGGAAATTTTTTTAATCTATGTGTGAGTTCTTCAGTTGTTTTTACTGCTTATAACCCAAAACTTTAGCAGAGAATTTGTTTCTATGAATGTTATAGAGTAGTTTGAGTTAGAAGGGACCTTTAAGGTTCATGTAGTCCAACCCCCTACAAATGGGCAGGGACATATTCAGCGAGGTCAGGTTTCTGACCTTGAAAGTTTCCAGGGTTTTCCCAATGAAGGACATTTACCACCTCTTGGAGAAACATGTGTTTTACCACCGTCATTGTAAAAAAATTCTTTGTTACATCTAATATAAATCCATTCTCTTTCAGTTTAAAACCATTGCCCTTTGTAATAATGTTGTTATGCCAGCAATCTTCTTAGAAAATATTAGGCAAATAGTAAAAATATGTGAACCACATGAAAATCGTGACCCCCAAATCCTTATTTTGAGCTAGCAAACAAAAATGCAAAAAACCAAGCCAAACAAGCAAAAACAACACAACACTAAAATAAAGTTTAGAAAATCTTTTAAAAATTGAGAAAACAGTGCCAAACAGAAGACTCTCCACCCAGGTTAGAGTTGAGAGCTCATTTTCATATAATATTTCTTCTTTTAGATGAGGTGAAAAAAGAAGTTAAGGCACATTCTTTTGACTAAAGAGATTGTTGGGGTCTTTTTAATAGTAGGAAATAGAAAATAATTTCTTTATACTGACAGCACAGGGACAGTAATCTCTGTCATGATGACTTTCCAGGGACAGATCCCAGCAGGTGATTGTCAGGTGATTGTCACCCTGCCATAGACTCTCCAGTCGACTGCAATTTATACTAGATGAGGACTGGTCTCTGTGTTTCCTGTTGTCTACCTAAGAACTGAAGAAAATTAAGCACTTAAAATATTTCACAAAATTTCATGCTTGTCCTCACAGTCCAATAAATTTGTTGAATGTGATGTATGTACAGCAGTCCATTTCTCTTTGAGTGTGAGGGAATATATTTTACATATACACTAGATGTAGAAGCTAGGTTGTAATGTAAATAATTCTCAGCCTTTTCTGACAGTTGAACCTGAAAATGAAAGAGTTTTGTAAATATAGAGAAGAAAAAAATCAATGACTGTGATAAACCTTTAGATTTATGTTTCAATAGGTTTTCTGATAATGCATGAATTTTAAAGAGTATTTGCTTAATACTGTATTAACTATTTCAATATTGTCTGAATATCTTTTCATTATGCTCATAAACCTCAGGGAAAGTGAAAAAATCACTTATAATTAATTGATAAGCTAGTGGATTAAATGAAAACTCAAGGAATCAAGTGGAAGTTACCTTTTAACCTCATTGTAATGAAAGTTTCTGACTTCTGCTTAAGTAGCCTACAGACAGCTGAGGTGACAAGGTTCTTATCTCAGCATCCATTAAGTCAAATCTTGTTAGGAATTAGACTTTCTGAGATAAGTAAGTCAACCCAGAGACTCAAAGATAGCTGAATATCAAATTCCAGTACTTTTGTTGAAACTGAGGTAACAGGAAATTTGGATCCTCACATTGAATTGGCCATCCTTAGAGAGAAATGGAAACACTTCTAGAAATCACCACTTCACAAATGTTGGGGTTTTTTTCTTCCTTATAGGGAAACCCACAGATGCAAATGAGTACGGAAGAAGGTGGAAAATCAAGTTTCTTCCAGTGAGTTTTATGCTGTCTGAGTTATTCAATATTTACCTTTAAACAACAAAAAAAAACCCAAACTGTAGCTAAAATACACACTTTGAACGGGGTTTAGAGCAAACACACTTTCCCACAGAGAGGGAAACAGCTCAAACCATGCAATAGGAACAAAGATTTCATCACCATTTACTGCAGAGAAGTTATCTCAGAACTGCTTAAAAGATCATCTTTGTAGCTTGCCTCCTGGTATATCTATCTTTTTTTATCAAGATGTCCTACTGTTAAGATCAGGTTACCATGACTACTGTGATATTAAGGTTATGTGCAAAGGTTTTGTTTTTTCTTAAATCATTTTTACTATCAAAATAATTGTTTTCTGGAAGAAGAGTGAGGGGAAAAATGAAAGTGTTTGGGATGACTGTACTTTTTCTGCTCCAAGAAATCTAATGTTAGACCTGTTTGACCTAAGTCATCTGAGGTCACTATGACTTTCATTATGCCCTGAATGTGGGAAACATCTTATATTTTTTTATGTAAACCATATGAGGGAATTTGGGATCTGCATTAAGATGTGAAGAAGTGAAGTTTTCTTGTGAATGTCTGTTTTTTTTTTCTCTTGACAATGTTTTCTAAACATTGTTTAGAAATGTTTCCCTTTCCTCAGTCTCAGTCTGAAAAGCTAATTAAAATATGACTAGACATGGACCTACAATAATAATCCACATCTGAACAAACTCAGACATTTTTGGAATTAACATCTCCTCTTAAAGAAATTCACAGCTGTCTTTTATCCTTGTGAAGTTATTTTAAACCATCAAATGAGTGTTGAAAGAAGATTGGATGAGACTACCTCAGACCTTATGGCAATATAGATGCTACAAAAAACTTTGAGTGTAATTTTTGACCATGATCGACACCACCTGGCTGGGAAGGAATTTGAAGCATTATGCACAAAGGTTCACTAAAAGGGACCAGTTTTTCCCCTGAAATTCAACACCCTGCATTTGTGCTGCTGGGAAGGCAGTAACACAGGCTGAGTGGATTTTTTGATAGGCTTCTGCAATATAAGCTATAGTAAGTGTATTTGTCAAGGAAGTGACTAGAACTGCCAAAAAAAAAAAAAGGCTGAAAGGATGAATTTTCTTCTCAGATCAAGAACTAACATTGCAGCTCCATTTTCTTTCTTCACAGGTATAAAATGAGTTTTCTCAGAGGTTTTTGACAAAAGTATATTCCAGTGGGATGATTTGGTTGAACAGAAAAATAGATGAGGAGCACTGGTACCCTTCAAAATGAAAATTTATGTATTAGAATATCTTGAAAAGTAAACATATTTATATGAATTGCAGAAGCTTATGGAATGAAAGTGTTTCTGGTTCCAATATTTCAATGACATAATCCCACTGGCATGGAATGAAAGTGTTTCTAGTTCAAATATGCCATAATCCCACTGCTTGCAATAATAATCTAAGTACTGGCCATGAAATGTGCTGTCCCCTCTTTGATTTTCATATACAGTCCTAGAAGGCCTTAATATAAATTCTTTAAATTTGAAGTGCACAGTCCTGTTACTTTCATGTTGGAAGAAGATATTCTATGCTACTATAAAATCACTAAAGTGAAATATTTTCTTATTAATAACTTCCTTAAAAGTGACAGATCCTTATACTCATAAAAAACTAAGCATTGCAACTAAATTTGCACTTATAGTCTTTTCACTATCTGTGACTAATGGTTTAATTTGTACTTCATTATAATAGTTCAATTTGAAAAATTTTAATAAATAATTAATATAGATTGTAATAAGCATACTGTGGAGCACAGCTCATGTGCTTTAATTACATATAAGCTCAGCTGCAAAATGTGTTGCAACTGCTTATCAATCTGTTTTATAACCAAACTTTCTCCAGTCAGATGCTGTAATGTGCAATTAACCAGTGGTAATAACAATTGTTGAAAATTGATAACCTACTTAAAAATGTATTCTTAATATAAAACGTGTCCAAGAGAACCTTTGTACTGAAAAAGCTATTTTTAAGAAATAAAATACAAATACTTTCCCAATTGGTATTATTATTTATATTACAATCTAAGGACAAATAAAAGTTCAGACAAAATTGAATATACAGATTTATATATTTTTGCTATAAATTAACATACTCTTTTTCCATTCTCTTTTGTAACAAACATGCTGAGGTACAGATATAAAAATTTGCTGATTTCAAGGACAGTTTTTCATTTGATCAATATAATCATTTTCACACATAATGGGTCAGGCTGGAAGGGGTCACAGTGGGTCATCTGGTCCAAACTCCCTGCTAAAACAGGATCATCCCAGAGCACATTGCACAGGTTTGCATCCCAACAGATCTTGAGTATCTCCCCTGAGGGAGATTCCACTGCCTCTCTGGGAAATCTGTTCCTGTACTCGGTCATTTTTGCAGACAAAGCAAATAACATTAGCTACTATATTTTTGGAAATATAATCTTTCCAATATCTTGTGTCAGATCAGAATAAGGCTTAATGTTTTTCCCAAAATTTAAGTTTTCCATACTGACAAAAATGGATTCTGTACCACTGGAGAAAAGTTTTCTTGGACAGGTACGTGTCTGTGTCTTTCTGCCTAGCAGCAAAACAGAGATGATACAGAATTTATATAATATTTGAACAGTTTACAGCAAAAATTATGTGAAGTCTGAGAGTCAGAAGTGGAGATTTTGTACTTTAAAGTGGCACTTACTAATCCAACTTTACCTGTAAGAACAGAAATTATCATCTTAAAAAAAATCTAGATGCTGTGCTTGGGAAATTAATTTTCAGGTCATATGTGAGTGGAATAGATTGAAATACACCTTGAGGAAATACAACCACTTTTTTATATTACCCTACTTTACCCTCTCTTCTGGGCTATGAGAAAGTGTAATCATCTTCAAGGAAGGTCGTATTTTTCAGTATCGATATGACAATTTACACCATTTTTGCTTGCATTTCTCGGGTATGGGTTTTATTTCAAGCATTTTTACACATCAAGCTGAAAAGAATGCAAGTGGTATTGTCTTTTATGTCAGAAGTGGGTATCTGTTAAAAAAAAACTCATGTTTATACATGTTAAAAAAGTGGATATGCTTTCTATGAATGACTTATGCCAAACATTCAGCTCTGTATTGAATAATGATAGATGTTTAACGTCTGTCTTAGTTGACTACAGTCACTCTTGATCACTGATTATGGCCACAGAAACAAATACCTATGATAAAAAAAAGGCTGAAATTATGCTTACTTAAAATTACATTTTTTCATCATAGATGTATTTAGTCAAAGAACAGCTAGATAATGGTAGTAACACGTGTCATCTTTGTATGACATCCAGGAGAATGGTTTCAAATGCTTTATTGATGTGTATGCATTGCAAAGGTAATGCATGCTCCATGGAAGCTGTCAATAGTCCAGAACTACAGCATGTCACTGAATATAAAGACATGCAGCTTACTTTGATGTGATATAAATTTGCTCTTTCATCTGTTACATTTTGATACAATTGAAAATTAGCTTTCTTACAGGAGCGAAGATCTCTGCAAATACTAATGTCTGTTTAATGACTGTGGAGTGAATCATTGACCAGTTTTAAATATGTAAACTGTTTGCAAGTTTTGAAGATGGATAATCAAAACTAACTGGAACAATTTTTCATACTGATCACTCCAAGAGTAAGCTTTGGGTTTTTTCTGTTAATTCATACTGTGAGCATCAATAACAGTCATTATGATTAAGTTCTTTCTAGGACTGTTACTGGTTTATGATATTTCTTATGCTTAAAAAAAGGGAATGTTTATTGTAATTTTAATACCATCAAAATCATAAAATCATGGAGTGGCTTGCATAGGAAGGTACCTTAAAGATCACCTAGTTCCATGCCCTCTACCATGGGTAGGGACACCTTCCACTAGCTCAGGTTACACTGACCCCCATCCAACTAGGCTTTGGAGTTAATATTGTCTTAAAAGCATTTGTCCTATACCTAGTAGAAAAAAGTCCATTTCAGGTTAAAGTGCCCTGTCTTTTAAAAACTTGAATTACTGTAGTGGATTGACCCTGGTTGTATAACAGGCATCCACCAAAGCTGCTCTATTACTCCCCCCTGCAATGGGACAGGGTAGAGAAAATGAAATTAAAGGTTCATGGGTTTAGACAAAGACTGGGAGACATCCCTCATCAAATACCATCATGAGCAAAGCAGATTCAGCTTAGGGATATTAACTGAATTTATTACTAGCAAAATCAGAGCAGGATAATCAGAAGAAAAATAAATATTAAAAACATCTTCCCCTCCAACCTCTACTTCATTTCTAAGCTCTACCTCCTCCCCCCACAGCAGCACAGGATAATGGAAAATGGGGGTTATGGTCAGTTCATCACATGTTGTCCCTGCTGCTGCTCACGGAGAGGACTCTTTTTCCCAGCTCCAGGATGGGGTCCCTCCCATGGGAGACAATTCTCCATTAATTTCACCAGTGTGAGTTCATTCCAAAGGAAACAGTTCTCCATGAACTACTGGAATATGGGCCACTCTTCTAAGGGGTGCAACCCTTCAGACACAGTCTGCTCCAGTGTGGGTCCCCAACAGGGTCACTTAGTCCTACCAGGAATCCTGCTCCAGCATGGGATCTTCTCTCCATGGGTCTGCAGGTCGCTGCCAGGAACTTGCTCCAGCACGGGCCTCCCATGATTTCACAGCCTCTTCTCAGGCATCCACCTGCTCTGTTGTGGGTCTCCTCCAGGTGATGGAGGTGGATCCAGTGGTCCTCCATGTGCTGCAGGGGCACAGCTGCCTCACCATGGGCTGCTCCATGGGCTGCAGGGGAACCTCTGTTCCAGTGCCTGGAGCACCTCCTCCCCCTCCTGCTCCAATGACCTTGGTGTTTGCAGGGTTGTTCCTCTCCCGTGTTCCTCTTCCATGTTCCTCTCCTCACCCTGCTCTTCTCTGGCCCCAGTTATATCTGTGCAATAACACTTTTTGTCTCCTTCTTAAATATGTTGTCACAGAGGAGTCACCATCATTTCTAATGGGCTCAGCCTTGGGCAGCAGCACATCCATCTTGGAGCCAGCTGGCACTGGCTCTGCTAGATAGGGAGGAAGCTTCTGGAAGCTTCTCACAGGAGCCATGCCTGTAGAGCCCCAGCTACAAAAACCTAACCATGCAAACCGAATACAATTACATAGACATGTTCCACTAAATATTTTGGGAGTGGGAGGAGTGTGTTGGGGTTCTTTTTAAAAACTTATGTGAAATGAAATAAATAATACATTGCAATATATTGCAATTGAAAGCCTTCTATTTTAAAATAAATCAATCAGATCATCCTCACCACTAGCTGCGATAAAAGTAGGTGTTTTCACACTGAAATTCATCAGGGTCTGGGACATCTAATTTCTCTCTGCCTCTAAAAATAGCCTTACATTAACTTGAATTCATGCATAGACTTCGGGCTTGATGAGATTGCACCTTTGTATACACCCAAAAGAAACCTAACTTTTATAGAATCTGCTGCAACCTGGCAAATAGTTTGATGGCCGTGCCACTACAGTTGCTTCTGTTTGCAGAATGTACTTGTTTGCAGAATGTACTCCGTATTGTTTCCCAGTAAACCAATAAATGAAATGTTTCATGATCTGAAGGTCTCTTAGATAACAGGGTGTGAAATTTTTTTCAGCATTCACATATTAAGAGAATCTAGATGGCAGCATACATATGAAATACTGGTACATCATAATGGTACATAATTATGGACATCAAAATGGTCATAAAGTCCAGGAGAAAAATGTGATGAGCCCTGTTTTAAAATCCTGGTGGTTAGTCACCTATGAGACAAACCTTAAATGTGAATAGAACAGTTATCTAGCTTTTATGCCAACTCAATTTTTTTCCCCTCATCCCCTCTCAGTCTTTGTGGTATTTGCAGATCTAATGCAAGTTCTGAATCTTGTACAGGACTGAGACATGTAATATACATGAGAGCAAAGTACTGTTCTCTTGAAAGGGAAATAAGGACCCACATAGTCTAATAATATTTTCACTAATCTAGATTAGTAGAGGTTTTGAGTGGATGGGTCTCCTACATGAGTATTCAAAAATTTTCCTGAATAAAACTGTCATGGGGATATTTCATGTTTAAAACCAAAAAGTAATTTTTATTTGTCCTTAACTGAAAATCTGCTAATCAGAATTTTAAAAATCTGACCCCTCAAAATCAACTTAGAATCTGAATGTCAGGGGTAATTAACACTAATAAATATCCTGACACAAGACAAGCAGTTATTTTAGCTATGCAAAAATAGTATTCAAGTTTTTTTGACCTGTTTTAACAGCTCTACAGGGGACATAATTATGAAGAAGGAACAGAAGCTAGGATAGGTCCTCCAGTAGTTTAATCAAAGGATTTGAGTGGACTTCAGTTCTAGCTAGTTTTGGTAAATTATGAAAGTATGCTCTAAAGAAACATAGAAAATATAAGTTTTTACAGAGTCATCGTTTTTAACAATCATGAAACAGCAATGCAAAATTCAATCTGTTTTATTTGGCTAGGAAAAGGTTACTAACATGACCTAGCTCCATGACATGTTCTATATGCCTTTTCTCAGGACTATAAAAACTGTAACAAACAGTATTGTGTTAATGTCTATGTCATTTGCCCTCCTTTAACTTGGCTTTAAAATTCAATATACCGCTGGATCACTCTTATTCTCTTTCTCTCTTGCTTTCTCTCTCCCCTTTGTAAGGCAAAACTTTTCTCATACTCTCTTGTAGAGGAACAGCCCAACCAATCAAATTATTTCAGACTTTCACACACTAGACAGAGGGTTCAGAGGCATAAGATGTGCACAAAGTTTTTCACTAACTGTTACAAAGCCAGAGGTGAGACTATTCTACCCATGGATTTTACATCTCTCTTCCCATTGTATTTGGAAGCCACCAGGCAGATCCATACAGCCTACACTTATGCTGCCTATAGTTCTTACATATGACTGATATACCTTCAGAAAGTCCTTCTTTGGTGCCCACTATCTCATGCAGGGAATCTGCATCTTTCTCTCAAAGCAGATAACTATTGAACTTTGGGTTCTGGCAAAGCACTCTGTAGCCATAGAGGCTGAATCTACCCCCCAAAAATTACAAACCTCAAACAAATCTGTGCCAAGTGCTTGAGTGATTCTAAATTGCAGGCAACAGATAGCTAGGAAATCCAATTTTAAGATAAGCAAAAGATGAATATTCATCAAAGGAGCTGGTGATTGAACAGGTTCTTAAATCAGTCCAACTCTTTTCAACCATTGCATTAAATCCCACTGATTCAGAATGCAAAAAGTAATTTCAAAAGTTCTGTTAGAAAATAATTTTATCTTCATGATTGGTTTAAAACCTTCTGCAAGACAATTTCAAATGGCAGAATGGCACTTGTGGAATAGCACAAGTGCAAGGTCGAAAGGATGATGAGCAAACAGCTATGTCAGTCATCACCTAGACCTACTTGAGTTTTACATTGCTAGGTAGAGTGCAAGTCATCAGTTCTTTGATTTAAATGCTTTAGGATTACAGGTAATCCCTCCAAATTCAGCTTTAGCAACTCAAACTCATAGTATATCATGGGAAATATTTTCAAAAGTGCCTAAGTTTAGTGTTTGTAGCCTGTTTTTAGTCTTCAGTGGTTGTATGTATGTGTTTCTATGTTAATGCATAAAACAGAGATGAATGTGTATGTTTGCCAATGCTTATTTTCCTGTACCAACTGGTAGTCAATGCACAGCCCTGTATTTCAGCCGAGAAGAACTGCTGCAGCAAGGAAAATGTGTTGATGGAGATAAACGAAAGGGTCAAAGTTCTGAGTCCAGGAATCAGTGATAGAGGTAACGATATCTGAGGCAGATATCAATAATAAAGTCCAAGCTGTGTGACATGAAATAGAAGGAGAAAACAACATACAGACAGTGGAAAGCAACTCAAGATGGAGACAGGATGCTGGATGCTAAGGAAATCACTGTCTGAAAAAGAGTTATAATTTGCCTGTAATTCATCTAGGTGCATAAGACCTATTTTAAAACAAAAGAGGAAATATTGGGGTTTTTTGTTTGAATTTTTAGAAGTGTTTATTAAAGCAATAACAAAAAAAAAGTGAATGTAAAAGCTCACACTCCTCAGCAATTTACAAAAGTAAAAAAAAAATACTCCTGAGTATACCAGTGACTTTGTGTTATATTCACTGTCACTTGTAATGTGCAAAGCTCTGATTGTCTTCTCATTCGAAAGTTTTCAAAGTAGTTCTGGCCAGTGTTTTCTCAATAATCTTTCAAGCAGAAGTATAGGGTTTCTGACTAAAAGAAAAGGAATTCAGGTATATACCTTACTCAAAATACTTATTTTGAATACTTTAGTGGATTTCAGGACATTTCAGTAAACTTTTCTGGGCTTATAGATGTAACTTCACAAATTTTGCAAATTTTAGCACTTCATTTTATTTGCAAATGCCTATGAATTCCATAAATAACTAGGGGTTTTCTGTTAGTTACTCATGTTTATTGCTTTTCAGTGGAGGAAAAAAGAAATACATAGAATATTTAGAATAAATGTCTCTCATTAGAAAATACAAATGTCTACAAGCTGTTACGATAGATCTTTACTTTTCTTCTATTCATCTATACCCTTGCTACTCAAGGCAAGAGCACTGACTATCTCAGATAGTCTATTTCAGTATTTTTTTCATTTTCTTTGTGAAAGCCTTTGAAAAGTTTATTGCCTTTCAGTTTAAGAGGGAGATTGAGGGGGATTAAATTTGAAACTTTAAAATCATTTGTGAAACACTTTTCTGTCTTTCCTACCTTAAAAGAAGATTGTTTTCATGTTGATTTCTGCTTTCAAAATGTAAGTATCTGGAGAGTTGTTGTGGAGAGGACATATTGGGAATGGATAGAAATGAACACTTTCCATCTCATACTCCTATTGTGGAGCCTCACAGCTCAAGGGCCTTCTCTGAAACAAAGCAGCAGGAACCTCATAGAATTATTTTACCTCATTTGAAAAAATCTCTAAGATTTTTGGAAGCAAGACTTGAAATGAGATGTTTCACTTCTTGTTCTATTATTTAATTTGAAGCCCAACTTTTTCCTTTTTCTTTCCTTTTTTTTATGCACACTATCATATATTCCACTCATTCCAATGCACTGACTTCTAGTACTTGTGATATGTCAAATCATAACAAACATTACTTTCAAGAAAGTTAAATTTCTTAGAGAAAAGAGAGAGTTTTACATAGAACCGTGGGATAGATAAGGTTGGAAAAGACCTCCAAGACCATCAAGTCCAACCTTTGATAGCAAAGCACCTCACCAATTAACCATTGTACTAAATGCCATGTCATTTCTTGAGCACTTCTAGGGATTGTGATTTCACCACCTCCCTGGACAGTGGGTTCCAGTGCTTAAACTGGAAGAAATTAGAAGAAATTCTATCTAATGTCCAACCTGAACCTCTCTTGGTGCAACTTGAGGCTATGTCCTCTCATTCTGTCACTTGTTTTCTGACACCCAGCTGGCTACAACCTCTGTTGCAGGTAGAGAGGCAGCTCCAGACAAAGTTTATTAGAGAAGCCCTTCTGTTCAGTCACAAGGTACAAAAAAGGACTCTCTCACTTTCTAAACTCCTCCTCAGCGTGAGGAGCCTGGGTCTGCCTGGATCCAGTCCTAACCGCGACTTTGTCAGCACTTTCCAGTTTTACAACTTTGTCCCACAGATTTTAATTATGGCAAATCAGATCTATTTGCAAAAATTTACTTATTTAGTATGATAAATGATTAGACAAAGAGAACTTAATCAGAATTATTTACTACACAACATAAAAGCTAAAGACAAGATAGTAAGACAAGATAGTAAACTACATCAAGCAATATTAAAGCTACTATATTAAAGCTAACAAAACCAAACAATTATTAGAGATTGATGTAACACACTCATACCAACAATCATAAAAAACTCTCTTTCTCTTAACTTAGAAGACTGTTCTTGGTGGGCATCCCCAAAACCCAAGGAAGGAATCTCCACACATCCCAAGGAGAAATATGTTAGAAAAATCTACCCTGTGGAAAGTAGACTTTCAAAATGTAAAGGGGCTGACTGCCAGTCATATGCCTCCAGGCCAGTTTAGCACCTTAGCTGCAAAATCTCTACCTCATCCTGTAGATGTCAATTTGAGGTTGATGTGCCAGATGGGTTTCAGTTTAATTCATGACTACTGTGATGTTATCATGCCTCTCTCAGCCTACCATGGATGGCCTTACAAATAAGGTGTTGTTCCTGTGGCTTGACCACATTCCAAGTACAGCATTCTGCTACAATTCCTTTTCAGGCATTTATAGAGAGTGAAAGGGGTATCCCCTGAGGCTCCTCTTCTTCCCCTTAACTGATGCCTCTGGACCTACCCAACAATATACAAATAAAATGAAACTTTTTCTTTCTTGCTTTTTAATTCTATGTGAACTAAAAATAAGCAGTTGCAATGCAAATAATCCTAACCTACTAGATCATGCCCTCTCATGCTTTGGTTTCACTGCCAAACCTGCCACCAAGTCGACTTATTGATGAGGAGTGTGCTGACTTGCGGTGGAATAAAAATTAGCAGTAGACAGTGGCAAAATGTTCTCAAGAATGCACAACACAATTTTCAAATGAAATAGCTTGCCTTTTTCTATTTTTTGCTCCTTATTCCTTATCCAAAAGATAAATGACCTTGCTGTCAGAACAATGTAAAAAGAAAAATTAAATCAGTGGCATGCAGTGCAGCTCAGTGTGCTCTGGTTCCTAATGTACTCAGACATAAAACTAGCTAACTTCAGAAAAATAACAAAGCTGTGCTTTTTGTCTTCACTAACATTTTTAAATACAGCCTTGCTTGAGAATAACAGCAGCTAGTGGAGAATAACTCACAAAATAAACACCTCTGATTTTTATCATTTACCCTTCAAGCAATTCAGTACCCACATTATTGGAAAGTGTGATACATTTTTTACTAGCTATAATCAGGCTAAGTAAACAAAATACTCTGCAGCCAAATTCCAAAGATATCCTGCAGGAGGGTATCTTATTTAGGGGATAAGGTTTTTAGAGGCCCTGTCTTAAGCAGGACAGCTGTTAGGAAAAGATATTCTTCCTCTGACAGATCCATTTAGAAAACCTGAATTCTAAAGACCTTAATAGTATTGTATCTTCTATATTGTGTTTATACTCAGCCGTCTCATGAGAATTTAAATAAAAATTCACTACCTTGTATTGCAAGGTTAGGCAGTGAGTCAAGTTTTCAGTTAGAGCTGCCTGGTACTTAAAAAGTGAATAGCTATATTTCTGTAATATACAGGCTGTAAGACCCACTGTCCTCACAATTCTCCACTCAAGTTTTTTTAAATGATTCTCATTGTATAGAATAAACATTGACTTACCTTCGTTTCTACAAAGCATACCTGATTGTAGGTGCTTTTGGCCACAAAAGAGAATTTAAAAGTTTTTATTTTCCAAAGGTAAGCAAATATTTATTTAGATATATTTAAAAGTAGTGAAGAAGTAAAGAAAAAACACCACATTCTTCAAAAAAAATAGACAATTACTTATGCAGGTAAGTTAAATGCTCAGTTCTCAATCTCAGACAAATTAAGTTATTCAATTAATCATGTGACCACTACCTTTCAGAACATCTTGCTTATGAGATGTCCATATACTATAGTATTAATTAATCAGATATGAGATAGGTAGCATGACCAGGAGAGTGTTTCTAAAGTTTTGGAAAAGCTTTGTGTCCCTAGAACCCTATAAAATGTTTTGAATGGAATTTAATTCAATCTGCTGTGAACTATTTCTTCCTGCTGAAAACTCTGCTCCTGCCTTCCCACTCCTTGCGTATTTACAGAGGCTTATGCCCTGCTTTTAAAGAAAACCTGACAATGACTTTCCAGATCACCTGTCAAACCACCAGAAAACTCTCCTCATTTTATTTCTTCTCTCTGGAAAAGCCTCAGAGAACAAATGGGCCTTGCAGCATGCCTGAGAAATCAGCAAGATTCAGGCTCCGATGAACCGAGGCAGGGAACAAATCCTGCAGTTAAGGACCCATCACTGATTATGCCCTGGCTCCAGCCCCTTGTGATTAAGGCAGGAGCCTGTTACCTTGAGCATGTGAGATGATCTCAACTGTCATGGTGTCATTTTTAAACACCCCAATGCACACTTCCCAGCACAGCTTGACAGGGACAGGTGCTGCTGCTAAAACTATTTGCATGCAGAAGGCTGTGCACGTAGCACTGAGGCATTTGCAGCCTAATCCTCCAGGAATGGAAAGGACAAACAATGAGCCTATTGTTTTAATGTAAGAACAATCAGACCTTTGTGGATCAAATTATTTCTCATCCATATGTTGGTATGTCTGTAATTTTTGCTACTACCTGCAAATCTGTGCTGGTATTGTTGCATGTTTATAGGCATTTGTATAACAGCATCAGAGCATTAGAGGGACACAGTTACTTAGAGAAGCTGAGTTGGACCTGCTAAAAGCAGGTATCACTAAAAGCTGCCCAAAGTTAAACAGGCCCACCCCGCAAATATGCACCTTTGTCAGGGAAAAGCAATACTTAAGAGACTCTATCCTGTACTATGCAGTGCTCTGTGAAGACCAGGTCACTTCAATACTGCAAGAAAGGGTTTGAGATTCCATATACATATATAATCATTAGAATAAAATGCTTCTATTAAAAAATAGAGCATTTATCATTAATGGTGGTTCCACAGTTTAGTGTGAAATTCCCATTTATTTCCAGAAAACTTGTGTCTAGTAAAATTTTATAACACCCCAGAATATTACTCTTTAAGCAATTTAAAAGACATATATTTGAATATCTTTTGTATTTGTTTATATTTGAGAACACTTCCTTTGCCTTCAGTTTTTCAGATGCATAATTGTCCACATGAATATTTGTCCACATATCTATGAATATAATTAGGAACAAATTTTCACATGTTGTCAAATTTCCAAAACAAGATTGTTAGGCACTATACTATACACTTAACAAGTAGCTCAATGGTTTCACTTGTCCTTTCCATTGTAGCACTCTGATAATCTGCAACTTTCCTCTAGCAATATTGCTGCTCGCAATAGGATATTTGTATAATTTAAGTAGTAAAATTATTAAACTGTATTACTGAGAAATCAGGTCAAGTTTTTCAGGCTCAGGAGTCAAATTATTGAGTTCAAGACATTGTAGGGATAAAAATTTAAGTTCAGAGTCATATCTCAGATTTTTCCAAATATATAATCTTAGAGAGAGTAGGTATAGTCCTGCCTATAATAGTCCAATTTTGAAATAAATTATGTTAATTGTTAATGTTGTTAAGCAGATGTTTTTACTCAGTTGACTATAGTCCAAAATGTACCTGTACTGAGACTGTAGAATTAGGTTACAGTGAAGGAAAACTTAGATGTGTGTCCTAATTAACTAGACATTGAAATGATGACTTTAGATAGCTTTAAAATAAAATAAAAAGCAAACATATATGCTTGTAAGTGAATAAGACCCCAGGAACTTCATATACCCATAAACAGCAGTTTTAATATATTCAGGAGACTATGAGGATGTTGAATATTATTTCAAATTAGAAATATTTTTGAAATAAAATATGGCAATAATTGTCACCATGTTTTAGATTAGCTCCTTTTTTCTAGTAATACTTCCATAATTACTTGTGATTGTTCCTTACAAAAGATATCTATATTTTTCCCTAAGAAAATTAGAAGTAATAAAGATATGACTAAGAGTTATAAAATAGAGTACAGAGAAAATCTGCTGTCTTATTGAAATTCCTTATTATGATAATGATTAATATTTGTCACTTATGATGAATTAAATCTATCACAAGTGTTATAAACCTTCCTATAATTAGAATGAACCGAAATGTGTTAAAAATAGGTTTCTTGATAATTATTCTTGCTGATGAAAATTATAGTCCAGAATATGAGTCTTATGTTGTTTTATTATTGCTACAGATGCAATTTACAGACGAAAAAATCACCAAGAAATGTTTTATTCTAGTCAGTGTGAGAGAAACTACCAGTCTAATCCTAGTACTTTTAGCCTCTTTTCAATTTGTATAAATGAAAGTTTCCTTGATGATCTTCTACTTATGATAGTAGTTCTCAGTCCCATTAGTCCCACAAGAGTACCCCTAAAAAGTACTTCTCCATTTCCTCTCCAGAGGAGAGGGAAAAGGCCGTGAAGTAAATCCTTATGTATTTGGAAAGAATAGCTAGGAAGAGATAAGAAAGAAAGGGAAGGCTTTAGTGTATTGGATGATGATTTGTAACTTTGAGCTTTCAGCTGATGCTGTTGACTTGCCCTCTGTTGAATTCTTCATCTGGCATTGAATACAACCAGATTCAGACAGGTGCTACATGACCCTGTGCTCCAAACACCCTCAATTTCAGAATTGAGCCATGTGGCTCAATGAAAACAAATGTGTTTTTTGTGTCAGAAATATTCACTGAGAAATATGGTCAGTTTTCACTAGAAATATACTCATAAAGTAACTGAAAGATCATCGGAAGTAGGTGGGTGTGGAGTATGTTTCTGAGTTTACATATTGTAGTACATACTCATAATAAGATGTGTGCTGTTTCCTGAGGAAAGATAATACTCAATAAAAAAACAAAATAGGTGAAGTAATAACACTCTCTGGGAAATAGTGAGGGATGATGAAGAACTCTATGAAATAAAAATGTAACAGAAAAGAGGAAATCACAGAGAAGCATTATGAAGGATATCAAAGGGCAAAGCTAAATATGTTTCCACAGTGTGTGAAGGATTCTTAGAAACAAATTTGAAAAATTGGAAGGTAGAATCAAATACAAGAAACATAATAATGCTTGTCTTTGAAAGCTGTTTCAAAGTGTGCTCTACTTAATTACTGAAAGATAAGATCATTGATAAATTATTAATTCCAAAAACAGATTAGATAAATTCTGGAGAAAAATTAACTGTAGTAAGTGATATGGAAGTTTTATGGAAGTTTTTGAAAGTTTTATCAAATCTTCCAAGATTTCAGGAAAAAAGAAGTAGAGAAGGTAAACATGACAATAAAATTCCACTGAATAAGGTGTCTTAAATAAGGACTGCAGTTATCAGGTATTTTTCTAGATAGTGATTTCAACAGGGCACCTTTGTACATCAGCGTCGGTGCTTTTTTCTTTGACTTTTTCTCTAGTTGTAAATCCATTATGATAAGTGTGGCCTGAGAAACACTATCTAGCCTGGTTATTCATCTTCAAGCAAAATGACCAGCTCTGGAAGAAATTGAACCAGCTTTATGTCATATGAGAACCTGAAGGCTTTAACAAGATAGCACTGTATATATTCCACTAATGTTGTGTAATTTTTCAGGTTAATTAACTTTAAAGTGGTATACCAACAATTGTTTTGTTTTGTTTTTATAAAACATCCATCAACAATAATAAATGAGATTATGTTGACCCATTTTGACAAGTTTTAAAACTTATCTTCAGTATTTTCAAGTATTCTGTATGCAATGTAACTAGGTTTCAAAACTTTACCTTGGGAGATCTAGAATTAGGCATTTTTGTTCCTCCATGACAAGTGTAGCACTATGCACCAGTGGCATAAATTAATAATGTGCAAAGCAGTTCAGGCGCATTTCTCATTTTCTGTATATGTAAATCAAGAGCAACAAAGAATGATCCCAGAATGCCAAACGAGATATGATTAAGAGGAAAACATGGACTTAATGAGTCCAGTGGAATTTGCAACAGCTGTTTCACTTTCAGTGAGAGCTGATACATGTTCCCCACACCAGCTTTGTGGATGCACTTTCATTGCTTGAATGTGCTCTTCCCTGTGGAAAGACACACAGTTGAGATCTAGGTTTTCTTGGTCACCTTTCTGTAAAAGGAGCAGAAGTAGGGATCTGTTTGCTACTGCAGTATTGTTCTTAATTTATTGTCTGTGGTTTAGTATTTCTCTAATTTAGTGTGCAGGTTTTTATATTGTGTAATTCTGCCCTGGCAAAGTTCTGCAGAGGCTGCTCTCCTTCCCGAGGGCACTGGAGTTCATAGAATTATAAAATAGTTTGGGTTGGAAGAGAGCTTAAAAATCATCTGCTTCCAACCCTACTGCAAAGTGCAGGGATACTTTCCACTAAAACAGGTTTTTCATAGCCCCATCCAACCTGGCTTGAACATTTCCAGGGATGGGGCAGCCACAGCAGAAAATAGAGCTCTTTCTCCTTGTCAGAAGATGAAAGATGTAGTAACAACTATATCTAAAAAACAGTTTAAAAACTGTGAGACTTTTCAGAGACCTGAGTAATATACATGGGAACATAATTCGTTGTAGCTTTTCTCCTGGGTATCACAACACACATGGAATGACAATATCAGTTCTTGAAGTAAATATGCCTCTAACCTCATGTAATGGGACCTCAAAGAAATGGCCTTTGCATCTGACATAAAAAATTAGGTGAAATTAAAAGAAACAAAACAACTTCCACTCCACCCCAAAAAAAAAAAAAAAAAAAGAAGAAAAAAAAAAGACAAGAAGAAGAGGGAGAAGAAGAATAGTAGAAGACAGAAACTGAAACTCTTTGGTATTTCATTCGCTGAAATTTCAAGGACATTTAAAGAAGATAAAAATTAATTAGGTAAATTAAAATGTGCCCCTTTTTTGCAGATAAAGGGGTTAATATCTTGTCAATTCTTTCAAGTTTTCATGCAACTATCAATCACAATTAGCTGGGATGTATGCAAATATGTGTGTGTGCCCTTCTTGTCTGTGCACATACTGTGTATATTCTGTAACAGCATTCTAGACCTGGAAAAAAAATGTTTTGCATCTTGAAAAAGCAAGATACTGACAGTAGTTAAAATTAAATTTAAAATGAACATTTTTGTTTAAAGCTACCTGAGAACATCATGTGTTCTTCATATCCATTCTACTGCTGTTAAGTGTGGCTTTCCTACATGGACCTGAACACAGGCCCCTACAGTGCAGGAAGGAGTTGCAGTGCTAGAGGTTGATGAGGTACCCTGGGGTTATACCAATGGAGCCAGCCAAGTGCCTGCACTGCCCTACCAATGATAATAAGCAGAATAATTGAATCAGAAAGCTGCTTCATCTTAAAAATACATTTGAAACACAGCTGAGTTAAAAAACTCATTATTTTCTTTTATTGCAGACAAATATGTTTGACTAACAGTGGCGGGGGGGGAATTGTACAGTATTGATACTAAGTAGTATATTTATAAAAAAGATATTCCTTATATTTCTACACATTTTTTCTTCGAAAATAACATTTTTCTTGATTTTTTTTTTTTTTAATTAACTGACTTAATAATTTGTATTCAGAGCTGGCATAATTTATTTTTCTGGTTCTAGGGTATTTTTTAATAAAAATGGAATAGTACTCCACATGGAGAGATGGTGAAATTGCTCCAATTCACAATTCAGCTGTTCTGCTTCGCATGCATTTCTAATATCCAACAGTTAAGAAATTGTTGTTGACACTGGCCCATACTTTAAGTTCTGTACAGGGAACACTGAAGTCTCTGAAAATAAACTGCATCTGGTCTTTTGATAAACCCTTAGGAACTTGGATAGGTTTCTTTCACTAAAGACATCTTCGAGAAAGAGGATTGAACAAAGACAGTGAAAATTGGAACAAAATGAATGCTCACTTAAGAATAGTGGAGTGTTCACCCTTGAGGTGCAGCAGATGCAGTCATTCATATTCACTAATTTGTATGTTGATGTAGAGTTGCTGATTGCCCCATGGAAATGAGAAAATAATTAGTTGTCTAAAGATTTTATATTTATTTACAATATTAGAAAGTATGATCACAGTAATAATTTATATGCAATACTAATTAAAAGATAATTATATACTGAAATAAAAAATAAGAGTTTATTTATTGTTTGCAAATTGAGGAAAAATCCCCCAACCAAACCTTTTCACAAATTTCTTTTCATGGAATTTTTTTAATTCCCCTAAATTAGCTCCTGCTTTATTACTGAAATAATGATAGCCATCACAATCTGAGAATGTTTGGGAACAGTGGATAGAATGGTGTGGTAAAGAAAAATAGCATCTTTCTCTTAGTCTCAAATTAATGAGAATTTAATTTCTCTTGCACTTTAATGTATTCAAGCATGGGGTAGACTAAGCATAATACATACATCTCAGTGTTGGAAAAATAGTCATAGGAATAAACAGGTGACATTCTGGGCTAATTTAACAAAAGAAATAGAAGAGAAGCCCCATGTCACTACTGCTAGAATAGTTTCAGGTACAACACAGAATGACAGAACTGGCGAGATATTAAACAGATGTATTGTCTTCCAGGTGCAAGGTTTATAGATGAAAAGATTATTTCCAATCTCATTTCAGTTGTAATTCAACTATTCCCAGTGAAAGATAAATTTTCACTAAATGGCACCATGGCATTTTCATGGCTTTGGCTTGTTTTAACACCACGTGAATTAAGTGCCTGCAATATTCAGTTCTTTTCAGTACAGGGACATGCACATGGAGTTCAGAAAACTTATAAGCCTCAGAAACACTCATTTGCTTTCAAAGGATAAATCTGTAAACTCAAAATTTAAACAAAAAACCAAAAACCTGTTCCTGCTCCCTGTTACATAACTTAATATTTAATTCTTTCTTAGTCTGTCTTATTAGAGAACTCATCTTTTTTTGCCTTTGGTTCACACATCATATTGGAGAAGTCAGCATGTGTCATCCTGAGCTCATTTTCTACTTACTATTACAATTTCTTCTGTGATTTCATTCCATTATGAAATGTATATTACTGTAACAAACCAAGATGCTATGTTCTTTTTCTGAAATACTAATCTGTAGCAGAATTAATAACTAGTAATTACTCTATTGCATTTCTTTTCTTTCCCAGAAATTCTATCAGATACTTAAAATGTCTCACTATTTCAAGAAAAAGGACTTTAGAGAATTATGATATATTTTGAATAGCAAATTGTGAATTGTAATTATAAATAAAAAATCCCCTGTGGCAGCAGCTGAGAAGGATGTTTTTTTTTTGTTTTCCTCAGCCAATTAAGTTTCTAAGCAAAATTCATTGAGACCATATTTTCCATTGCTTTATTTCTTTTTCGCATTGAGCCATAAACAATCCCCTTTCTGGTCTAATGGCACCAACCTCTTTCTCCTGCACTGCAGGTCAGGACTGCTGTGGCCCCAGTGGCCAGAAGTAGCCTGGCCAGAGTGCAGCAGCGGAGCAGCATCAAGCCCTGGACATGCAGGGGATGGACAAGTGTGGCACTGCCAGCAGATGAAATTCCAGCCCCTGGCAGTGCATGTGTGTCATGAGTGAGTGGGCTGAGTTGCTTAAAGGACCACTGCCAGCTGCGTCTGTCACAACATGTCACCCTGCTCTGAGCCACTTCCCCTGGTGATGGTAAGGAGGGGATTTTGCCAGATGCATAGACCCTAACCCAGCCTTCTGCTAAATGTCTGTGGGCAAGGACCAGGTTTTTCCTTGTAATATTTGCTTTTCAACCTGCAAATCAGGAACAGAAACACAGTTTCTGAGTTTATCCTTTACTAAAAGTTCAATTTACCAGTGACACTTAATCTGCCTTACTCTCTCATTTTGCTGAGCTGTGAAGCTGAAAAATGAACCTTTACAACAGAAATCTCACCTGATACAAACAGCATCTGTGCATCTGTGAGTTGAGAAATGTGTGAAATCACATTTGTAGTTTACTGTCTTTTCCTCTCTATTCAAGTTCAAGATTTTTATGAATTCTCCTTGTAAATCTTTCTCTGTTTTAGTGTTAATCCCACAGCTGGGAGACAATTAACTGTAGTCCTTTTTTATGCCACAGTTAGTGGTGAACAAATAATGTTTTAATTGTTCAACAGCAACAAAACTGTTTCAATGCTTTTTCTCACACTTCTTTCAAACAAGATCTCAGTTTGGTCCAATGCACAACATTTTTATTTAATTTCATCTGTCAGCAGTGAAGGGGAAATGATGAAAATGAGGATGTGAACTTCATGGTTTTCATTAAGCTGGAGATTGTAGCAGTGGTCTTGTGCTTCCTCAGAATCTAAAATCTCAGAGCACCAACCAAGGGTTGCATTACATTATTAATTTCCTTGTCTTTGTCCAAGGAGGTTTAAATCCACACAATATACTGCCCAGGAATATGTAAAGTTTCACTATAATTAAATGTAGATAGATTTTCGATGCTTCAGTTGCTCCTTTCCCGTGTAGGCTTTGTAGGGTTTTTTTTTGGTTTTTTGTTTGTTTGTTTGTGGTTATGTGAGTTTGTTTTGTTTATTTGTTTTTATCTGTTTGTTTTTAACACAGTGACATGTTTGGAGATATAGATATATTTTATGCCTATGTTTTCAACCAAGAAGACAACAACATAATTAGAATTATTTATCTATATTAACACTTCAGTCAACAAGAAATATGTAAAATCTATAAATTTTAGAGATAGATTTGTAAGTTTTTATAAAATCTATAATCCTTTGCTTATAGTCAAAGTTACTAAGAATGTATATTTCAGATCTCATAAAATGAAGCTTTTCTTCCTTGTTAAGTTTGAGCAAAATTTGCAGGTTTTGGCTTATATTTTGACACTAGGCATAGGAATCAATTTCTGCAAAATATATGCAGGAGTATTCCAACTTATTTCACTTAGTACACTGGGAAGGTTAGGAGGAAGTAATTTTTTTTCTCAATTAAGACTTGAGTTCTTAATTTCTTAAGGTGTTAAACTTTATATTTATATCTCACAAATATAAACTGTGCTTTCAGACTATCCATTAATTTTGGATGTGGTAATATGTTATTGCATAACCAGAAATTCAATACTTTTCAGAATCTTAATTATTTTTTCTTCTATGCACCAAAAAAGTCTGAGACACTGTTTTGTGCTAAGAAGGACTGAGTACTTAGCAATTATTGAATAGCATTTGCTCTGAAACATTCTGAACCTCATCTTATTAAAAAGAGGAACTCCCTGGGAAGTCATAATATGATTAATTCCATAATACTTTAAAATAAACCCCCAGTTCTGTGATTGTCTCTCGCTCATAGTAACAAATCAAATTGTGACTTGCTATACTGTGGGATTTACCTGACTCCTTAGGTAATACTTGTTCCCTTGCTCCTTCTCCAGTTTCTCAAAGCCAGCCATGATGTAATAACAGCTAACTCTTTGTCGTTGGATCCATATGCTAGTTAAAATTTCAGTGTGCATTGCAGCACAATCATCTCTCAGCTGCTTAAGGAACCTGATGTGGTCTGGCAGCAGGTTCTGGTAGTTGACTTCTCTGAGAGGGTGTTGCAACCAGCCCTGAAGGTGAGGCTAACTGGGGTTCTTGTTGATAGGTTCCTTGGGGTGGATTAGAGTGACATGACACAGAATGATCAGTGTTTATAAATAAATAAAATTTAAAATCCCACAAAAATATAATTATAAATATATATATATATATATATATATATATATAAATATTTAAGAAAAATTTTGTTGCAGTGAAGAGTATAACCATTTGGGTTGTTATCTATATGACAATATAAAAGTATGAAAATATCACTTAAGGAAATAGGTAAGGGAAAAAAAGAAATAGAAAGAGGGGACAGGAGTAGATAGTGGCAAGTTATCAGCACACATGGATCTCATGATGATATTTGATTGTTGCAATTTAGATGAATGCTGGTGGAAGCTATGGTCGTAAGTCTTGGTCCATCGGGTGTGGGGAAAGTCTGCAAATTAAACAGTTTAAGAGGTTAATATATGTTCACCTTCGGGTGGAAAAGCCCTGCTACCTGCCCTAGAGGCGAGTTTAAATGATGTGATTCACACCCAGTCCTCTGGAGGAAGGACTGGGTGTGATCCAGAGCATTTAAACAGGGGGTGCTTCAGCGGTGGTTGGTGGTTGAAGGTGCCATCTGTCCCATAAGTAAGGGTGATATGTGTATGAGCAGTTGCTTCCCTCCACACAGTTTGCTGCAGTGGGAATTTTTGTCCAGACACATAAACCAGGATGTGCAAAGCAGATCTCACCTCAGACAGGCCTAGAATTAGCCACTTCCTGTCATAATTCCTCCCTTCTGAGCTTATCTCAAATTCCTGCTATGGTGGCTTCCCTTATGCCAGCTTTCTTCTCTGGCCTTGACAGTATCTGAAACAGAAAACCTCACTCTTTAAGTCCTTGCAGAGGGATAATTTATTTATTCCCAAAAGGACATATTGTCTCTCAAAGTTCCTATTTAATCTATAGGTTGCCTTTCTGCAGTCCTGTCTTTTTTTAACCACATCCACATTTATATTAATTTTAAGAATTAGAGGTGGATTTAATATTGAAAAGCACAACATTTTTCCATATAATTGTAGTATAGCCCAGCTTTGTGGAGTTGACACTGTCATAAACCAATAACATGCTAAAGAAAAGGTAGCAATTTTCACAAAGGGCAGTTCCAAGCAAGTTGCCCTAATGATATTTATAGGTTCTCTGACATGTAGGATATAGCTAATTATTGCAGAGAACACATTACAAGTGAAGGGACAGAATTAATTAAAATGAATGTATTTGGGCTTGTCACTGAATATTAACCTCAAAGAGTTGCAAAAATCTGCCATGTTACTGAGAGGTTAGGCAATAAAAGGGCAGATGGAACCTGTAGGCAGTTAATGCAAAGTAATGCTCACAGGAGAAAATATTTCAGCTCTACATGGAAACACAGTGATGAGTTCCAAATTAGTCATCACCTCTTAGGAAAAAGATATTGAGATATTTGTGAATAAAGACAAAAATACACTTATCTTAGTCATAGAGTCAGCTCTGGTCCCACAAAAAAAAGGATGAAATAAAAGTAGGAAATATACAGAAAATTATACAGAGTGGTCTGTGTAGCAACGAAACATTCAAAAAGTTAAAAGCAATATGTTTGGAAAAGAGCGGAGTATTAGATAATGTTTTTTCTGTATTTTGAAAGTTCAAGATGTCAACAATACTTACTGAAATAACAAGTCCTGTTAGTGTAAACTGAGATTTAAAAATCCACACAATTTTCTTGCTTATTTTGTGGCAGTGATTTCCACATTTTTTCTGAAAGGCTTCATGAAGAAACCTGTTCAAGCACAGCTGTTGAACATTGTAGTCTGCATGGAACAGCCAGTTCATGAACTTCTAATTGGCAAAATCTTTAAGGACAGTTCAAGGAGAATCACTGTGTCCCTGCTTTATTCATCAGCTCAGTCCTTGTGTGTTGGCTGCTGCAGGTAGATGGATACCTGAATCTCACCACTTCTGCAGGTCCTGTGAGTGGAGTTTATCCTAAAGAGATTTAAAAAAAGAAAAAGAAGGAAAGAAAAAAAAAAAAGATATAATTTACTATATCAAGCATTACCAAACCCACAAGAGCTTAACATTTATTTATATACGAATGAATAATGTTGCACTGATCTGTTAGGGCAAGATTTGAAAGCATAACACTGCTAAATATTCAGGTGCACATAACTAAGTAGAGTGATTTGCTTCTTGCAATACTTTAATTTTGATCTTTCTCAACTTAAAGAACGTCCCAGTAAGCAGCAGGCTGTATTCTACTTTAAATTCAGGAAAGCTTCAAAAAGAGAGGGAACATTGCCTGGAGCTCTGTAAGGTTTAATGCTCAGATTCAGACCATTTCAACTCAAGGGCTTTTGAAACCTACTGAAGGCCATAGATGAATTGCAAAACAAGTAAATCAGAAAATTGATGTACAATTATGCATCTGCATTTATTGGATTTGAAATTGGCAGGGAGAAAGTCCAGCTGAAGAGGCTGTAACAATCAGATGGCACATGAAATTTGGTTAGTTCTTCTTGGCAGAAAGAGTGAAGAATTACCTGTACATCCAGATTGGAATGTCTTGGATTAATGCTATTTCCAAAATTCCTTCTTGTGTACATATAGAAACGTTTTAGAAATTGTGTTAATGATTTACAATAATGTTAAGCTGTCTGGATATTACTCACTTCTAAGGTGTCCTTGAAAAAAATAATGTGAGCATTATTATGCATATGCTTCTTTGAATTAAATATTTTGTGTTAAGAATTGTGTACTTCTAAATTGTTGAGGGTTTTTTGCTTGTTTGTTGTTGTTGTTGGGGCTTGGGTTTTTTTGCCATTCTAAATTCATGGCTTTCTCTTTACTGGTGAAAGGTATTTCTGCTCTGCTGCTTCCTTGGGAGAATTCATCATGCAGAATAAATTATGTGGGTCCCTCAAATTAGATTGGGTTTATGCCCTACACTGGCAGCTAATTCGTGAATTAGGCTGCTTAAAATGGACCTCATCAAATAAAATACCTTCAGGACAAAATAGGGCTGTAATCTCTAAGTATGCAAACCAAAATGCGCCTAGTGCATTCATCCGATAAACAGGCAGCTAATC
Source organism: Chloebia gouldiae (assembly GCA_003676055.1). Lineage (NCBI taxonomy): Eukaryota > Metazoa > Chordata > Aves > Passeriformes > Passeridae > Chloebia > Chloebia gouldiae. Next base: position 16,652,863 of record QUSF01000001.1, read on the forward strand.
TGCAGCTAAGATTAGGAAGTTTATAAAATCTATTTCAAAAAGTTTTAATTAAAATGGGTTCAATGATCTGTGTCTTGAAATGATACTTCTATTTTCTTTTTACAGTATCATGGGATTATAGCTCGTATAAAAGCAGAGAATATGCTGTGCAGACTGAGCATACAGGACACTGACAGATGGACACACATTAAGCTTGAAACAAAACAAAAAAAAAAGCAAAAAAAAAAAACCACCAAAACAAACCAGCCAAACAAACAAACAAAAAAAAAAAGTGTTGCACTGACAAATTCCTAACCAAATTATGCATCAGCTTTGTGGAGTTTTACCCACCAAAGATGTACTTATACAAAGTTTTGGTTTCTTTAAATAAAAGCATTAGGAAGTCAAGGTTCAAGTGGGTATAAGAACTATTATTTGCTGACTGAAGATAATTCCAGATCTGTTACTGGCTGTCTTTTGGAGTTTATGGGATTCATATCTCCTTCTAGAATCTCATTTGTCATCAGTGAAATCAAAATATTAGTAAACAGTTGCTTCATAAGAATGTAATATGAGCTGCTGGCGACTGTTTATTTCAGAGCTTAGAAGATACTAGGTCAAATTTTCTCTTTCACTGTTTTCATTGTAACTCTTAGGTGGTGAGTTGTTATTTTTAGAATTTAATCACTGAGGACAGAATTTCTAAGTTTTTTCTTTCTTTCTGTCCCAAAACAAAAAAAGCTATAGCAGATGAAATTAAATCCTATAGTTTACATGTCATCTTAGAGTAGCTGAGCAAGTAGAACAAGGTGGGATAGCTGAAAGTTACTGAACTACAACTAAAGTTTGTAAGGATAGGCCCACTGTATATATTTATTAATAGTATAGTTCCTCATCGAAGGGATAATAGAATATGAAATTCTTTACCAAAATTAAGATTATTTTTTACAATTTTAAAGAAATCATAATACAACCATGATGATCTATCCAGATATATATTTAATAAATTTGAAAAACATTCATAATTCTTTGGTGTTTTGTTCGTACTGGAAAACACTGAAACATAGCTATAGATCTGCTTGGAATAGATCTGCCAGAGAAAATGCCCTTTATGCAAACTTTTTAATAGCCGAATGTGTTTATACATTTTTTTTTTTATCCTCCATTGCTAAATAGCCTTTTAAATCTGCCTTTGGTAATAAAAAGTTTGGGGTTTTTTTTCTGACAACCTCAGATCCTATTTTGAAATCAGCAAAACAGCTCATGTCTCCTGTCCTGCTGGCTTCATACTGTAGTCCAACTTCCTTTCAACCCTACTGTCCCTAAAGGCCTGGAAAATATAAAATAAATCCTACAGGGAATGGAATTAAATATGTTCAAAGAAAGAGATCTCAAACTTGTAGGTAGTAAACTATAAATCCCTTGATATTTCCTCTCTCTTTTGTTTTACAAATGCTTGGGGACCCACACCTCTTTATATTAAATTAAAAAGAAAAAAAAAAGAAAAGGAGATCTAATTCTTTATAATGGAAAATTTTTCTTTCTACATCAAAGTCTATTTTCTTTTAAAATATTTTGATATATATCCTTTAGAAACAATTCAAAGTTAATCCAGAGAAGATGGCATATGACAATTGTGCTGCTTATATTTTTACTGGAACTAAATCAACTCTGGCAAGTGCTACTAAGACAGTTCAAGCAAGGGTGTATGCAATTTCTCCCTTTGTATCTGGAAAATGGTAAGGATGAAGTTTCCTTCTGAAAAGTTTCTAAACTGATAGCTCAAAAATTATTTAAATGGTAATGCAGAGCAGTTTCAATTTGATCAGAAGATCACAGTCCACAAGGTTCCCAGGTAGGATTGCCCATAATAACTGTAACTCAATAGAGCTGTTGATACGTCAATCACATTCTCGCCTGTATCATTCTGTGTATTTTTTTTTCTGACCCACAAGTGGTGAAGAGAGATTAATTTATAAGCCTCAGCCCCTCTCCCCAGTGGGCTGTCCCGACCTCCATGAAGGACTTGTTCCTGTAACCAGGTTGTCGAGCTGGTTTGGGATGAGCACCATGGGCTGAATTAATGACCCTGAGCTCAGGCCGGGTGCTGGCAGAAGGGAACGTTAGCCTGAGGTGTGCGTGCTGCTCCTGCTGAGAGCAACACTAATACGTGTGAGCCAGAGAGGGTTTTTGACCTGACACTCAAAATCCCTGCCTTACTCACCAGGACTGCCAGAAGGGGAGATTGACTGTTTGCTATGAGTGACTGATGTGTTAAAAATGGCAAAGTATAGAAATTGTGCTTAGAAAGGGCTCCCTTTTCTGCAGTGCATCATTCCCATGGAGACGCAGGTACAAACCCAGCTTTCAGAAGATCTTTCTGGAGGTCACACAAAATGTGGTAAAGTCCTAAAGGAAACAAATGAGGAAGGATTTAGTATTTAGCACTAATGATAGCAATTTTCTCTTATTCTCTTATTTTCTCTTCTGCTTATTTTGCAGGTTGTCATTCAATATGGAAATGTCTTTATTAGTAATCCATGCTAGGAACCTATCCTGTCATCATCTAGTGACAACATTCCCCTCTCCTCCTGTAATACCCATAAGCATATAAGATATTGAGGGAAAAAGAATGGATTAATCCATCCTGCTTGGATTTCCTATATAACATGTTATACATTGCAAGACAAACTGGATTAATCTATGTACTCAGATTCCTTCTGCAGAAGCAGCAGGAAAGTTTCATTTTTTTTTTCCCACTGAGACACTGATTTGTTCCTTCTTGACTCTCATCTACAGCTAGGCTATCAAGTTAAAGAAATATAAGATACTGCAAGAGGAAATATGAATCATCTATAAAAATAATTTAAAATGTGTGTTATACACTACATTTGAATGTGATTATGAATTTACCTTCTTTTGACTTCTGTTATCTATATTCTTTGATATGTCTCAGGAATAAAAGCTGTAGCAGTCAGCAAAACTACAAAGGGAAAAAAAAAAGTGATACAAGTATATGTGCTGCTAGAAAGCAGACACTTTTGAAGCTGCCATGACTTCTGAAAAGCCTTTAAGGTGTCAGAAAGTGTAAATTCACTGTTGTGTGTGTCTGTATATGCACTGTGTAACTTATATCGCACTGAGACTTTCATAAGTAATATAGTTGCTTACTTGGCAAACTGTCTCTCCTTCAACAAGTTAGAATGCAGCAGAGGGATAATCATAAGGTTTGGGAGGGTGAGTCTAGATTAGATAGAAGTGGTTTTTCCTCTGCAAACTAAAGCTGTCATCATGGTTCAAATACTGGAACAGTACAAATCTCTGAAAAGTTTTGATTTGCTCAAAAAACTGTTAAAAAGTGTATGACTTCTTTTTATATTTCAATATTTTAAAGTAACCATAGGAGTAGTATTCTGATTTTTCCTCCTTCCTCTCCCTCTCCCAGCCTCCTCGAAGGAGTATCCAAACAGGATATGTCTCAAGTACAGCAGCTGCATCTAATTGCTAACCTTATGTATTGGATTCAATTGGTGGAGTCTTGGTCCTTAAAGAGCATTAAACATGTTAAACTTCTATACCACATCTCAGTCACTTTCAGATTTTGTCAGTTTCCTTGTGTGTTAAGGACAGGTAATATTAAAAAATGAAATTGCCTGTAGTTCTATTCTATGTAGTCACAGACTTGTGGCATGTTTCTGCCAAGAGGCTCTTTGATAGTTTACTCCTGGGAGTAATGTTGCAGTGCAAGAAAAATCAATGCCAGACATGTTGGTGTCTTCTTTGGACACAACAGCTTAAGATAAAACTTCCACAAATGACCTTTTCAGAGATGCCCTTAGTCAGTGACTCAAGATGTAGCAAGAGAAATCATCAAACAGATGATCTTAAGTCTCCTAAGCACTAAGTGCTTTGCTCACAGGTAGAAAAGTGTTGTAAACTGAATTTGGTTCATCCTTGGCATTAGTTCCCTTCAATTTCACTGTGTAAAATAGTATTGATACTGCAAAGAAAAAGCTTTTGATAAATATACCTAAAAAAGTCTAAATCAAGAGTGCTCTCTCTCTTGCAGAAAGATACCTGGAAAACAGAATACAGAAAATCAATTGTCCTTTAGTGGTATGAGATTTCTGTTCTCCATCTTTCAAAATATGACAGAAGTACCATCAGCAGCTGCTTCTGACACCTGAGCTGCCAGGTAATCCATACTCATCTGGAATGTTCCAATTGCAAATTTGTTTGTGCAACTGCTGGAAAGGGTTCACTGATGGATGAAAGAGAGAGGTGGCACGAAGTTACATCCTGCCATGGACTGCATAACAAGGTGTGTGTGTCATTCTGGTGAGAGAGACTGGAAAACTACTCTCTTGTTCACTCATCCCCTGAGTCCTTCCCTCCCTCTCTAGGTAAATCTGATTCTGTAGAGATAATTCCAGCATTTGGCTTTTTTTCCAATAGAGAATTACAGCATAGGCAGAGGTGCATGAAGTGCTACACCGTGAGCATGCCAGCAAGCAGCAAGGATAAATAAAATCAAAGTAACGTTTTTTAATTCACACATTTTAGAAATATCACTAGAAAAGCCATGAAAGCAGATAGCAGCTAACGATTTTTGATAGCAAATACCCATCCAATAACCATCATCTTTTTATTAAGGGATTGGGAATGTTGGGGTAGGATGGGGTGTTTTGTTTTGGGGGTTTTTACCCTTTTTTTTTGAGATGAACATGGTACAGAAAAACTAGCAGGACCATAATGTTGATCCTTTGTGGTTTTTTTCAATGTTTATCAGTGGTTCACAGCCAAGACTGTTACCTTGATACAATTTTAGATAATTTCTAAGTAATGTGAAATACATTAAGTAATAAATACTTTCTTAAGCATATGGAAGACTAGAGAGACTTGAGGGTAAGTATTCGTGGGCAGAAAACAGCATGAATTTCATGTGAGACCTTCATTATTTTGTAAGGATAATTAAACCTGTATGGACAAAACTATAGACAAGTTCTTAATGCATCTGTCAAATTCAGAAAGAAAAAAACCTAAATGGAAAAACCCTAGCTCATGGGTTTTGAAGTATAAATTGATCTTCATATTTTGGTCAATGAATGCTTGCATTTGGTTCTTGTAGCATCTTGCTTGAAGATTCTCCTGTTTGTATGTTCTGACCATGAAAGGGAAAAGGCATCACCAATCTCACAGGCAGCAAGTTTGGAATCAAACAGGTGTAAGTATTTTCTTTCTGATCTCGCCTTAGAGAGCAAAGATCATTCTATACTTAAATTATTTGATTAAGATTGGCCCTTTGGCAATATGATATGATGAGATTATCTGGGATTTGCTTTGAGAGAGAAGATTGTCTAATGAGTAGGTTATTAAATGAATCACAGTAACATTTAGTACTGATAATGGACTTAAACCGAGTTACTCAGATAAAGCAGAGATTCCAACTTCCACCTCAAGTAAATCTGTGTATGAATTTAATATTCTGATATTTCCTGATGACATATATATAGATTTACTTTACAAAAAAAAAAACAAACCATAAAACCACAAACCTCACTAAGACTAATTAAAAGTTCCCAATATTTGCAACAAAAAATATGATATTTTCTCATTCAAACTCCATTCATAAATGATAATTTATAGAGACATATTTTGGAAGGTATAAAAGGTGCTCCTCTTAAATTACTTCTGTATTAATTTCTGTCATTACCTTTAAAAATAAGCATGAAGAAGTTCAATAAGCATATAATCTGACTGCCTTTAGTGGCAGGTGTTGTTCTGATAGAAACACAAACCTAAGGGCACATTGAATATTCTGCACTTTCTGTAAGCCACTCAATGCAGTAGTTTGAAGGTCACAAGTGTATTGCATGAAGAATTAACCCACATTCATAGGTAAAAGTGACAGTTGTTCCTGGCCTGCCCTAAATATAAGCACAGGTGGCCTATTTCAGAAACAGAAGGAAAAAACTTTTCTTTTACATTTCTTCTTGCAATATTTGCACGCATTTCAGTCAATGTTTATGTCTTACTCCATAATTTTCTGTATGGCTGTGTTGAAAATAGCCCTTTTCTTGTAATATTTAAGAGAGAAAAAAAATCTATGTTGGTGGTATATATTAACCTGCTGGATACATGTAGAAGCCTACTGAAAAAAACTGGCATTATATCTTTACTTTTAATATTTGGGTTTTTTTCTATTTATTTCTATTTATTTTCTATTGTTATTTCTAAATATTATTTTTTTCTATTTGTCTATGTTAGGTAGTTAATTAAATAAGGCCCAGTGCCAAACCATATTGAAAATCCACAGTTACTGTCTTCAAGCTTATAAAAAAAAACCAAAAAACAAATTAAAATATGACAACTGAGCTTTTTGTTTTCTTTTATTTCTACTCTATTTTTATTAACTCATTTTTACAAACAAAAAACATAATTATCCAGTAAATTCTTTAATTTAGTAATTAAAGTAATTAAATGAACCTCAGTGACAGGCTGCATTATATAGTTATTTGCCATTATCTAGTAATACCAACAACATACTAGAATTTTCTATTTATACCTATAACAGAAACATACTCCATCTCTGAAAAAATTTCCTTTCAGAGCAACATTTTCTTTCTACATATTCGGTATTCTAAAGGAAAACAGATTTAATCTGTTTAGGGCTGGAGGAACAGAAGGACACCTGTATTTTGAGAGAGAATTCAGTAAGATTTGCCAAGAGCAACAGGGTTGAGACAGCATCATCACAGGCACTCTCTTGGACACCTCTTTGCCAGAAGAGCCTTTTCCTTTTAGTTGCTGGAATTGATGGAGGCATTTGAGGATTCATTTCCCAGTGAACCCATTTAACACAAGCAGGAATCATACTGCACCTGTTATACATTTGCTGCTGTTGTTTTGGTGGGTTTTATTTGTCTTTTTTTTTGGCGGGGCGGGGGGTGGGGGGGTTGGTGGTTTTTTGGTTTGTTTTTTTTTGGAGTTTTTTGTGTTGTTTCTTGGGTTTTTTGGTTTGGTTTGGTTTGGCTTGGTTTTGGTTTTGTGTTTTGCTTTTGGGTTTGCTTTGGTTTTTGGTTTTTGGGGTTTTTTGTTTTTGGTTTGTTTTTTTTTAAATGTAGCAGGTGAAAGTTGGAAATGCAAGAGCCTAGGATTCTTTTTTAATCTGGAGAACTCAATGTCATGAAGGTTTAACCCTCGCATGAGAGGGAGTGCAGATACTGCAGTCGTTTCTGTTAACAGTCTTACTCATTGTAATTAGTTTGTAATTACATAGTATATGCCTTTTCCATAATAAAGATTTTGGGACATCTTAAAAACTGAGGACATTTATGTGTCTGAAGGACTTCTAACAGTTTCAAGCTTCATATTCTTTTACAAGTAGTCTTGCACCCCTGAAATGCTGAAACCTGTTATAAGCCACCTAGAGTATTCTATCTTTCCACACCATAGAATTTAACAAGGGCTAAAAGAAGGATAGTTTTAATATGTTTCTACAGAATTACTCTTCAAATAATGTAGTATACAAATAATGTAATGGACAATAATTTTTTTTCTCTTGTTCCTAAACCAAATCTTAGAATTTTCTGTTATATTCTACACACAGATGCTTTCCTGGTATGTTTCAAAGACAGTAAAAATACAATAGAAAAATTATCACTTTCTATTAGATTCTTAACTTTTTTCTCATAAAATTAAAAAATATAGCAAACAAATTAATTTCTAAAAAGAAGCTTTCTGAAGGAATACTAATGTTAACCAAAGCCCTGAGGACGAAACCCATCAAGCCATAAAGAATAAAAGTAGTCTTGCATTAAGACTGCCCTGGAGAAAAGATATATTAATCTGATGCATTCTGAATTAGTCAGATTTTGGTGTTTGTTGAATTGGAGAAAATACAGCAGATTGACTATTTGAGCATGTAGTATTTTCATTATAGGAGAATGGCAAAGTACACTTATATGATTTTAAGAAGGACAGAATTATCCTCTACAACCTCAGAAGACACAAAAGAGGACAGGTTGTCAATTCTCTTTTACCACCTGATAAGAGCTGCCTAGGATGACAGTGTTCTTAACTTTTAGTCGCCTTCCTATACACTACATGCAATAGAGAGATATAACTAAAGTGCTCCTAGGGGAAGGTTAGCATTTATTTATTTAATATTGTGTGCTAAAAATATAAAGTAAATTGGTCCCTGGACCAAAAATTATCAAAGTTCACAAAAGTGGTAGCTCATGGGAGAGAAGCCATGAACAACTGTCTCAAAGATTTCCCTTTGTTTGAGTTGTGAAAACCAATTTTGTCTCAGTTTGGAGTGATCTTAACACACATTTTTAGTTTAGCAGACATGAAATGAACAAAATAATGCAAACCAGAAGAGGAAAAACTCCAGGGGTAAAATTTAGGTTTGATATTAGAAAATAACTTTTAGAAAATAACTGGATAAATCAACCTGAGAAAAATGAAAATTCTCCATCAATCACTATATATTGAGATTAGACAGGAAAATTCTCATGAGAAGCCTTGGTGGGGAAACAGGTAAGATCAATTCTCAGCATGTTCCATAACTATTTTCCATAATCCTGAGTTAAAGACCAGTAGCCTGACCTCTCTTTTGTAGATGCTTAACTTTCACTAGCCACAGATCTGTAAGAGGCTTTGTGAAGAATGAACCCTCTCTAGGGCAATGCAATATTTAAAACATTCTCAGGGGCCCAAGACCTGTATTCAATACTTAGCTGTCTCAGAAGCAAATTAAGAATCTTTGGAAAGAGAATGCAGATATCTGATTAAAAAAAAAAAAAAAAAAAAAAAAAAAGGTATAATGAGGAAAGAAGAAAAGAAACAGTGGTACCTTTAAATACCTTCTTTATATTTAAAGGTATTTAAAATTATAGTTAAAGGTATTTAAAGCTATTTAAAACACTCTGGTGGCAGAATTTGTTTTATAATGTGTGTTTAAGCAGTAATTCCTGGAAATTTCAGTTTGGATCCTAACCTAAACTTTTTTATATAATCTAATAACCATGTTATAGCCAGTTAAAAATAAAATGGATTTATAATTTGGTTGAGAGGAAGCAGCTGTGTGGTGCTTGGTTCCTATATTGTAGCATTTGTTTTGATTGGCAAAACTGCATCCATATATTTTGTTCCAGGCTTAACATGATAAAAGTTTCTTTTTGCACCAGTGTATCTCATATCTGAATATGTTCTTAGAAGAGTGCATATTTTCTGTAGTTTAATCTAGAAATTATTTTCCTGCATGAGACATTTTTCCCAGTAAAGTATCAATTGTTGTCAAAATAAAAGGACTATTTACAAGTACATTTACTTCCAACTTCATATTCCTTAATGCTTCACTGTTTTAACTTTTCTGTTATGTCTCTGGAGCCCTCTTCCTTTGTAAATAATGGAAATTAAAAGTGCTACAAGATTTTGAACAAATTGAAATACTTATTTTCTTAGTTTCTTCCTCCGAGTTTCTAGCAAGTGAAGTGATGTTTCCATTAATTTCTTCCTTTCCCTAGGAGTCTTAGAATGACAGGTTATGAGAAGGATAGTCAACGATCTGCATGAATACTTGTGCCTTTGCAAAAATGAGAAAAAATCATAAATGAACATGGAGATTTAAATGAAGATTTAAAGAAGAGGTATGAAGAGGTATGAAGTACCTCTTTAAAGAGGCATGAAGTATGATAGAGGAAAATTACTGCTTGGGCACCAGTAGCAGATAGTGTATTTATTAAAGTATTAATGGGTAACCAGGTAGAAACTTGAATAGCAGCACATACTTGAATAGCTATAATTCCAGACAACAGTTAAACTCTTCACTTTTCATGTTTTTTCAACGCCCTTTCTTTATTCCCATATTTCATGTATCCTAGCTAACACAAGTTGCCCCAGAACAATTCAAAGTGATAATGATTTCTTCTTTTCTCTCCAAAAGACTTTGCATTTGCAAAAAAACCACAGATAAACAGATATGCCAGCTTGCTCCCCTTAGCCTAATAAAATTAATCCTTTGCTAATTGTGCTCCACCTCTCCAATTTTTTTTCATATTTAGTAATTTCATGTTAAAAATGCTTTTGGCTGTTGCAGTCTATCATTATCCATAATGGAATCAGAGAATAGTTTGAGTTGGAAAGATACTTTAAGGTCCTCTAGTCCCACACCCCTGCAATGAGCAGGGACATCTTCAGGTAGATCAGGCTGCTCTCAAAATGAACTATCTGATTTTGTTTTGATGATATAAAATGCAGCCAGAGAAGGAAACAGACAACTTCCCACAAACACTTTTCTACATCTAACACACTAAAACTTTGCTTTAGATTATTGAAGGTATCAACAACATGTGTTTGAAGTGACACTAAAGCACCAAGAAACTCCTGCTAAGTGCAGCAGGAGACAATATGTTCAGGACTTCTGCATAATTTCCAACAAACATTTCAGAATGACCATCACAGAAAGTCTTATGATGCATTGCAGAATAAATGCTTGAAATACATCATCTTTAGAGGAATTTCTGTCATCCATTATTAATATTCTCCCACATAAAGAAGGTAGCACAGCTTGGCCATTCAATCTTTCTCTTGCACACTAATACTTTCAGCCTGGGTGAAAATTCACGCCGATGATGAAGACAGCCTTGATGCTGTTGGAGACATTGCCAGGCAGAAATAGGCTGAGATGTCAGGCTATCTAATACAGCATCCTGGTTAGGTCTCTGGTTCCCCTCCTGTCGACATGATTGCTGTCTGTCCTTTGTAGGTTATTACAGCTTGAGACAACTTCTGACACATAAAACTTGCTTTTCTAGTAGTTTGCATTTCATGTAGCTACTCCCACATAAAAACAAGAGCAAAGAAATTGCAAAATGCTTCCTATGTTGGTAGAACTTTGCAGATTTTCTACCATATTTATGGCTGTTTCTTTCCTTCCCTGTGAAAAATTTTGTACTCATTTTTCATTGATGTAATGGAAGAGAGTAAGTGCTTTGGATGACCCCAATTTTTACTTAACAATAAAAGAACATTTCTTTTATTTTCAAACACCTTGAGAGAAAACAACAAAATAGAAAGATGAGACTTGGATTAAGCTCCCCAGTTAGGATCAATCCAGCGTGTCCAGTCATTTAATTTAGCCAATAATTGCATGAATACAATACTCATGCAGGATAAGTAAGATAGACATTTGGTTCCTTGCTATTTTCAGACACCTGAACCTCCATTTTCTATTTCCTAGTAAAACTAACTTTGGGGCTTTAAGTAATATTGCTGTGGGCTACTTTGTCTTCTTTGATAAATCTCTTTCAGTCTGTTTATATTGGATAAATGAATATAGCCAGGAACTAAAACTTTAAGCATTTACTTTATTGTATAGGATATTTATATCCTTCCTCCCAATCCAGTAAGTAATTTCAGAATTCTTTTAAGAAATAGGAACAGAAAAGATTGAAAACAAGTTTTCTCAAAGTAGCATGGAACACTCTTAAAAGTTAATTACATGTCTTCAAATATTTTTGCTATGTTGGCAAGGGAGGAAAGTGGCAAGTAACACCATCTTTTAGGTCTGTGAACTTAGCTTATTTCCTGTTTATTTCAGAGTACTGTTGCATCCAATCAAATTGTCAAGCTGCTTCAGCTCTTTAAAAAATCCATTTTTCAACCAACACACTTTCATCCCCATTTATGTCTTCATCCACCTATTGTGCCAAGTGTCATCAAATCTGGGGGAAAAAAACACCAACAATAAAACAACCCCTAAACTACACCATCACAACAAAAATAACAAGGAAACAGAAGTGTTTCTGATTTAGACATTATTCTGTACTTTGCAGATGAACTCTGCTTCCCCAGGTGAACAAAAATAAGGAGGAAGAATGATGCTGGGTGCTGTAGTTTGAATAGGTCACAATGAAATACTTTGCAGATGAACTCTGCTTCCCCAGGTGAACAAAAATAAGGGGGAAGAATGATGCTGGGTGCTGTAGTTTGAATAGGTCGCAATGAAATGGGTGAAGTGGACCAAGTAGAAAATCTGAGGTCAGAAGAGAGGATAATGTCTTTGGCATGAATGAGTGGAGAAGAAAAATGTATTCATATGAGAAAATGAACAGTAATAATGAGGTTGCTACTAGGAGGTGAACAGCACTATATCTATTTTACTCCATAGTAAAAAGAGACTCTTCATGCAGAGTCACTGTTCTCCCAGTCCATTTTTTCCTTTCCAAACTTCCTGATCCCCAGGGCAGGGACAGCAAGGCAAAGCAAGGCAAGGCAAGGTGAGGAAGGGTATCTGTCAGGCAAAAGGATGACAGTTTAATCACCTTACCAAGGGGATGCTTCTGTTGTATCTATGTGATGCTTAGATGCCACCTTAGATTCTTTTGGAATATAGATATCAAAAGACAATTAATTCCTCCCCCCTCAATGAGGCAAAGAGGAGAATGATTTGTATTAGAGAGGTACTTTTTATAGTGATCCTTGTCACTTTTATTTTCCAGGTGAAACATATATGCCAGTTCATAGGGTCAAGTTTATTGTGATTTTAAATACCTGGTTCTCACATATTTAGTGATTTTCAAAACTTGTAGTAAAGATAACAATTCTTCAGATTTTTAGCCCTTATCCCATAGGACAATCATTAACATTACACCTTAAAAATATTTCATAGCTGCCTTTGTTGTCCTACTTCCTCTTCAAGTGTAACAAACCAAGCATTATAAATGTTACCTCTAAATCCAAGGCCATATGAACTACTGTCGTCTCTTATGTGACATATTTGATGCAAATCCTGTTACAGGAAAGAGGGAACTATTACACAGAACTAAGAACTTAGTAAGTTTAAAAATCTTTATCAAAACACAAGTTATTGCTAGTCCATCTATTACAGAACGATTACTTAAAGTACAAATTCATGCAGAAAAGCCTGATTAGAAATGTCCTTAAATACATTTTAAAAGAATGCTTAAGAGTCTCTTTCTCTTGTGTGATGTTCACCATTTGATTTTTCCTGTGGGCCTCAAAACTGATGGTGAAACCACCAGAGTGAAATTCTTTCTCAGGAAGAAGTGGGGGGAGGTATTTGGTGGCTTTGGTGTAAGAGCTGTTGCTTTTTCCAACAAATTATTGTCATCCTGAGATACTTATAGGTAGGAGGTTCCTCTTTCTTGGTCTTATGTCACTTTTAAGCCTTCTTTCAACATAACACACTGTGTTCTCATCAATTTCCTTTTGTTGTCAGGTTGGTTTTTTTTGTTGTTGTTATTGCTATGAAGGGCTGCTGTTTTTAACCCTCTGCTTCCCAATCATTATCTAACGGATGCTGAACTGGGACTCATGGGGAGAAGTTAAACCAGGCAGCCCATGGGCACTGCTCCTATCAACAGCTGATAACCCAGTCGGAGCCCAGCTGTGGCCACCAAGCCAAAAAGAGCCCTGAAACACTGTGTGCTGCTGGGGCAGTGCAGAGCCTGCAGCCTTTCACTACTCACATCAAATAGTGTTTACTGGGCTGCATTGTGAGCTCTTGATCAAGTAGCACGTGAAAGAGAATTGACCACCAGAAACCAGAACTGTGGCAAGTTGTAGCAAGACAGACGCTTCAGCACTTCTCCAGCCGAGTTCAGTTCACGGAAGTAGCTGGGATTTGTATGGTTGTTGAATATTATGTTTCAGCTCCTCCTGTAAAGCTGACTGAAAATGTAGGTTAGCACTTTTGCTGTTGCTGACTTTTTTGGTCCTTGGGATTTTCTTGGTAGCACAATTTTTTCGTCTGCATTATGTCTGATAAGATAGAACAAGCGAAGTCTAAGACAGGGGTCACGGTCTTCCGAGTTGCAACAGTAAATGTGAACTGTCAGCCTGCAGCTGTTATGTTAGCACTGCTTTTGGCAGAACAAATCTTCAGTTAATGCATAGAGTATAAGGTTTTGAGAGGTTTAGAGGACAGCCAGTAGAGAATTTAAACTTATTTTACTTTCTACTTTGATTTTTTATCTTAAGTGTCAGATTAATAAAGTTTTTTAAAGCATTGCGTATAAGGTGAACATTAAATAGCTGCTATTCTTCCTTTGAAAATGAGGATTTGGCTCCAATAATTATTTGGAAAGTAATTTAAATTTCCCTAGTGAGTAGTTAATATTAATTTGTTTAAGCCTTCATGTGGGGTTTTGTCTTTTTTTTTTCTTTTCCCCTTAAAAAAGACTTCCAGTGGAAGCTGAGGTTGTTAAAGTTTGTAAAAAATTTATTTCTACAGTTCCCAGGGAGTATATGTTCCCTGCTTTTTGCCTGAAATGTTTCTGCACATTGGGGCAATAGAACGGGAAGTTTCAGAGAAACTCCTTGAAATTGTTAAGTGATTCATCACTGAAAGTCAGCAACCGTCAATGAATACTTGTGAACCAGCACGACACTCAAAGACAGGGATTGCAGGTTGAGATGTTTCCCCTGATTCAGTGTCTTCCTTAGAAAGAGCAAACAAGAAAGAATAAAGCCTGTCTGCTCCTGACTCCAGCTTCAGAACAGGAAAGTAAGTAAGCTTTTACCCCCGAATAAAGAAGGGTCAGGTTCTTTAGTGTGTGTCTGGAAAATCTCAGACTGGTATTTGTGGACCAGAAGACAGTGCTCCTTTACATCTCCAGCTATCCCCTCTGTAAATGAAACACTCTCCCAAAACAGACGGATTTTTTTCACCCATAGTAAACACTTAAGTCTTATTTTGAGAACTACAATGTGTCATAAAAGACAACATTATCTTTTTCACAGAAATGAGAGCATCATGATCACTAGTTGTGATTTAGTTTTTAAACTTGGGCTACTATGTCTAGAAAGTAAGTGAAAGGTCAGAAAAACAAAACTGAGTATTTTATGAAAATTTGGTTTAAGTATTTGTGCTGGTGGGTTTTTTAAGATCTTAAATGTAGCTGTTAGGCTATATAAAAATCTTCTTTTTCTACACTTTGTTCAGGCTATAATTTTATAAACTGGAAAAAAAAAAAAAGAGATGGCAATACAGAGCATTTTGTGTCCAATAGCAGTCTACAGAGATCAAAGCTAGAAGTCATGTCAACTTCTTAAATAAATGGGAGAGAAGAATTACTTGAAAGAGGAAACACTGTAACCATAAAAACATATAACCATAAGCAGCTAATTATTGTAGATTCTAGAAAGCAAAAAATGGTTCAGAGGAAGATACACATAAGACACTCAGAACTGCACAGGAATCTACCAACAGCAGTGACATAAAAGGAATCAGATGCAGAAATTAGATGGATGTTTATAAACAGAGAAAATTGGTTCAAACACATAGTACCAAGTCTTTTATAGTGATTCACACACTTAATGTTGGCTTTGTTCCTTCTGGGGTTTCAGGAAAATATATAAAACTCATTCTCTGCATTTTTAAACCCTAAGTTTTTGATCTGATTTTCTTTTCCCCATAAGATTTTGCACATACATTGTTGAAAAGAATCCATATAGACTTTTTAATCTTCCATATGTTTGGGGTCTTTTTATTCTCACTGAGATATAATTTTCTGCATTATTTGTATTACTGCATTTGGCCCTGATTTTCCTTTCACAGGAAACTTGTTTTCCTTTCACAGGTTAACCTAATTTTTCCTTAGGGCATTCAATTTTAGTTTACTGTCTTGGAGAGAAATATGTAAACATTACAAAAGTATTTCACATGCAAGAAATTGTTTCCTTATGAACAGAAAAAAAAATTATATGATTTTTGCTTCTTTAGAGACGTCTAAAATTAGTTAATGTCTTGTATAACTTTGTGGCTCTAACATTTTCTTTAAATGTGAGACAACATTATTCAGTATGACCTGCAAGTTTTTTCCTCCAGGGGTAGCATTTTCTCTCCAGACCAAATGGGAAAATTTTAAAGGTATTTTCTCTAACATATCAGCAATAATAGGAGCTAGTTTTAAATATCAATCTCTTCTTAATATCAGTTGTGTTTCCTACTTCAAGTAAATTAAAAACATGAAGGCCAGTCAAAGTCTTAGTTTTAATTGCAAAATAAGCTAGAATAAAAAGCAATAGAAAAAGAAAGCTATTCATTCGGGTGGTCCAAGTTATCTTCATTCTGGTAACCAGAGAAGAAAACAAGGGGGCACCCTACCATGTTGATCCATCCAGAAAATATATTAATTCCACTCTATAGCATTATAACTTTCTTTAATAGCATGTTTAAAACTCTGACTTGACTAAAATTACCGTGTAAACTGCTTAAAGCCAGCATTTTCCCAAGGCTGGTCAGTAATTTCATGTAAAAATTGAGGTAGCGTCCCTTCAGTTATATTTGTTTGCAGTCACACAAGCTGATATTTTGCTGAGCAATAAATAACGAGTGGTTCTTTGTCAAGAACATTAGTCTCTCTGCAAAACATAGCAATTTGAAAAAATTGGAGAGGAAATAAACTAACAGTTATCTAATCCACTGATTCAGAACTGCTCATTTTAACGTTTTTTGTCTTTTGTTCAATTTAGTTTTAAAAGCTCCATACAACATGGCTTCCGCCATTCCATGGGGAGGCCATTCAAATTAGAAAAAAAATAATGACAGCTCTTATGTGTGTTCCTCCCACCCCCAACCTTAATTTAGGCTCACAGAATGATCTGCTTCCTTTGGGCATATTTGCTCAAGGTGACATTGGAGAACAGTGGAAAGCGAGCACATAGCTTCAAAATATTCAGGCTAAAATCTCCACCCAAATCCATGGAAATTTAATGCAGTTACTCTCCTGCATGGAGTTAGTCTTGGGTTGTGCATTTTAAAGTATATCCTTCTTGTAAAGGATGCTCGCATTCACACATTTAGCACTTTCACCCCATAAACTAATAAAAATTTTAAAAACCCCAATTTTATTAACATCTTTGATAACAGTCACAGAAGCTTAAGCTTGCAAGCTGCAATATCTGCATGCTATGTTTTGCTGGTTTTGGATAATATTATGTTAGACATACTGTTTCATCCTCTTCTTTTAGCTTGATTGTGCATAGGTTTTTTCCATTACTTTATTTCTAATGGCAGCTCAGAGTTACTCTCTGACCTGTCCTGGTTGTCCTGCATTTCCCAGCTCATCACACCTGCCATCTCCATGAAAATGACCCAGAAGATATCTTAGGCTTGGTCTGTTCCACTACATCAGCAGAACCTGGGAATATTTTGGGGCCTGGGATTCAGTCATCCATAAGGCAAAATTTACAGAGCAGTCCCTGACTATCTCTGAAGACCGTTCTCTACTCTTTCAATACCCATCATCTGCTGCTAAGGCTTTGACTTCTATTTCTATCAGTGCTGACAGCCTTTATTGCCTTCTCAAGGTGCACTGTAATGAATCCTTCTGTACATTTCCTCAGGCAGCCACTCACATTTGTGAATCTCACTGCAAGCCCCAGCCAAGCCTCCTCTCTGTTGTCTTCTGAATTTTTCAAATTTCTCCTCTGTGACATAGCCAGAGGAATAAAATAAAATAATAAAACAAAATAAGATAGAACAAAGAGGAGATAGACTATTTTTGTGCTGAGATCATTGGTCCCTGGTACATAATACTTCCTTTCCCTTCCCTTCTTAAAGCATCCATTTCATTTATTGTCTCTGCTCCAAGGGGTCATGGCTATCTCATATAAAGGCTTTGCCTCACTATAAATAATAATCCAAGCTGATATGACCATGGATGACATGAGGGACTGTCACAACATTCTTAAACAGAAAAGTTGCCTTTATTTTATTTGTTTATAAATTCTGCTAAAGGTACCTACAAGGAGATAGAACAAAATAATATTTCAGAGATGGTCCTTGCATTTCCATATCTTGGCTGCTCAGTCACCTGAGGAATTAGGACTTAAATGTATATTTACATATACATAGGACTGACAATATGACAGGTGCCAAAAATTCAAAAAATATTAGATTCAAAGAGGTTTTATTTTCATTACAGAGCATTACATTTCAAGAATTCTATGTAAAATACTTATTTGTTATATCATAGGAATCATCAAGCTTCAACATTTTTAGAATGCCAAACCACCTAAATTTGGTATTATTAAAATTAAATAAACCTTGCTTATCAATTATAAATGACTGAAAGATAATGAAAAAGAAACATAAAGAAAAAATTTGTTTGCAAAATATCTAATTCAATATGATTTTTCCTTGTTTATTAACATTTCTTTTCAAAATATTGATCTTTTGCTAATAAAAAAATTGTCAAGATAGGGATGTTATCTAAATCACATGGGAAGGGAAAGAAAGGAAAGCAAAGTCTAAAAGAACCTAATACTATTTTTATAAAGAAACACTTTGTAGCACTTTCTCAAATGATTGACTGTTTCTTTCCATTTATATATTTATTTTTATTAGACAGGGATTTCATATTTTCTTGATATTATTATACATGCTCTTGTAACAATGTGGTTCAGTTAGTGAAAAAATATAGGGAAGACCCTGTAGGATCAAATGGACAACAGCAGATGAAAGAGAAATCTGCAAATTCACTGTAATTCCTGAGAAATAAATGTATAGAGAGAATGTAAATTAGCTCCCATTAACTAATCAGCAGACAGAGATTTGCATAAATGAGCAAAAAAACATTATATGGTATTCCTAAGTCTCCATGCTTTTTCTGTGTTCTGTGATTGGCTGAGACAAATCAATTTCAGTAGAATAATTAAAACCTACATGGCCTAAAGGGAACATTCAGACATTTAAGAAGATAGTAAATGTTCCTTATCATAAGTCAGAAAAATACATCCAATTAGTATATTAAAATATTATTCATCACTACAATATATTTTAATTAGTTGAACGGGTATAATGTGCTTCAATCATGTTTCAATATTTTACTCAGATATAGGTGTTTACAAAGTAATAACTTCTCAGTAAAGGAAGAATAGAAAATAAAGCCTCCATTCCAGCATATTTTGGAAAGCACGTTCTGCGAAGTTCTTCCTTTTTTCCCCTCCTTTTTTTTTCTGGGAAAGGGTACCCAGAGCACCTGCCTGATATTTCATCAGAGTGTTGTTTGACTGAATTCTATTTCTTAGACTTTTTAGACCAAATTTAAATGAAATAATCCAGTTCGGGAATCTTTTAATAGTAAAGCAGATATTCAGCATATAATTCCTTCTTAAGATGTGCTGAAGAGTACACAGTGTCTTTCTGAATCTGTCTACCTTTCAATGCCCACACATGTGTCTGTAAGCATGAAGGCTACTGAAAAAATGATTGTGTTCTTGCTCACTGCAAGTATTGTTGTTTAAGAATGGTATGCTTCAATTTGGTGCTCTCAATAAAACCAATGAAAACCATGCACCCCTCGTTCACTCCCCCTCCTCCTCACTCTCCCCTAGGTTGTGTTGGGGAGGAGAATTGGAGGCAGAAAAAGGTAAAGATCATGGGGTGAGATAAGAAAAATTACTGGAAACAGCAATGAGATAGAATATGAACACTAATAGCAACCTTAGCAATAACAGAAGATTACAAGAAAGGGGAATAATTCACATGCTGTTCTGGTTTGAAAACAAAACCAGTGAGAAGCTCCAAGTCAGAAATAAGATTTATTAGGAAAAGGGAAAAAGAAAACAAAATACATGCAATAATACAAAAGAAAAACCACTGGCAGAGTCAGAATACAACCTGACACCCTTTTTGGTCAGGGTGTTGGTAGCCATCTCAATTGGAATGGCTGCAGTCTTCTTGGAAATTCAGTGGAAAAACTTGAGTCTGGTGTCCCAAAAACCCAGATTATATCCAGTTAGGAATGCTTGGCTCCTCCCTCTGGGCAGAGCATCTCACAATGGGATGCTGTAACTTTTATCAGTCATGCAGTGACATTCAATAGCCCATGAACAGCAGATGTCTCCTGGGGGGAGAATTGGTTTGTGAAAGAGACATGGAAAACTGCCCAATTAACAGAAGACAACTGCCATATACATGGCAAATGGAATACATCTTGTCTTTCAATCTGGGACGCATGCAAATGGTCACCACTACACCCGTCAGAGCCCAACAGCACCCAACCACTGCTACACCAGACCTGGGAGGAACCCCTTTCCTCATTCCGGGAAAATTATATCAGGTGGTGTAGAATAAGCTCTTGGTCATAGCCATGTCCACTCCTGGTAACTGCAAAAATTGACTCTGTCCTGGCCAGAACCTTCATAGAAGGGTCTCTTAAATGACAATTAGATGATATTAAAATGTTATTTGATTGTTATCTAGGGAAGGGGACACCAGTCAAGAAGATACTTCATCAAACATGTGGCTTTCAGTTATCGTGTGATTTGTAGTTGCATTACAGGTATGTAACATGATTGTGCCATTTCTAGACTAATCAAAATGCACGTGGAGAATTGCCAGTTGTCTAGGTTTTATCCTTCTGTGCCTCTTCCCTGCTGTAAATTTATAAATATATACATTATAAATATTGAGGTCTTTTACAAATAGTATAATCTTGTATTATGACTATACAACACAAGACGTTTGGAAGTAATAAATGATACTAAAAAGGTTAAACAAGAATTTGACCTGTTCTTTAACTTAAACTTTTATCACATAGAAAATGCATCCCAAATCTGTGTATCAGCTGTTACTGCAGGTTTTTTTACAAAACTTTCTTTATGCTCTGAAAGTCTATGTACAATGTCGTATGTGCATAGACAATTTTAATCAGGAATGTATTTATGCTAATTTAAAATTGCCTTTTTCAGCTAAATAGAAATCAATCTGTACCAGTGTTGATATTGTGTGTGTCTGTCATATCATCCAGTGCCAGATCAATTTGTGGTAAAGGCTACAAATGACCATGGGTTTGTGATTTATGCATATGTAGTATAAATGTAGGCAATTTCTACTTCAAAACAAGACTGATGGTTTGTGCTCAAAAAAGTAAAAATATTATTGAATATAACAGCTCTAGTGAGAAATGTCCCTGTTCATGGCATGGGGGCTGGTACTAGAAGATCTCTAAGGTCCCTTCAAACCCAGGTGATTCTACCATTTAATGATTTAGAAAAACAATATAAATTATAAGTCATCGTGTAAGGTTTTTCCTGTGTGAAGAAGCCATTTGTTTTCAATAGAAGCTTATTATATTGTAGGCTTCCAGATTTATTTTTTAAGTCCTTACCTTGTTTGAGAGATCTAAAAGCTCTAAGTTTGTTAGTCGTTACATATAAGGAAAAATAATTTTGAATACAGGAGTCAAATTTTGTACTGATGGGAATGGCTGCAGTTCCATGGATTTTGATGAAGCTGAAAACAGAAACACTAGCTGGGAATTTATCTCAGATATTTAATGGCATTCTTGATTAAAAGTAATTTAAAAACCTTAATGTATGATCTGCAAAAGACATATCTACATTTTTCAATAGCAAACATATAATACTAAAATTGTTCTAAAACTGTAGTGCATTGACCGTGGCCGGCTGTCATGTGCCAACCCATCTGCTTACTCATTCCCCCTCCACAATAGGATAGGAGGAAAAATGAGATCAAAAACCTCATAGGCTGTGATAAAGATAGGGAAATTCCATGCCAATTACAGTCAAGGGCAAAACAGACTGAACTTGAAGAAGATTAATTTAATTTATTGCCAATTAAAACTAGAGTACAAGAGTGACAAACAGACAAAACCCCCACATCCTGCTTCATACCAGATTCAAGTTTACTTCTTCAGTCATGACTCCTATACTTCTCCCCTCTTTCCATAGCAGTTTTCTGGGGAATGAGGGCTGTGGTCAGTCCACAGCAGTTCCTCCTTCCTTCTCATGCTTTTTTTTCCCTGCACCAGTGAAAGTCTGTCCCACAGGCTGCAGTTCTGCACAAACTGCTCCATCTTAACTACTCTCCGCCAGGTACATGTCTTCACATGCCAGGTACATGCTCCAGTGTGAGTCCCCCACAGGATGCAGACAATTTCTTCCGTAAGATCTCTTATGTGATCACATCTCCTGCCAGGACCCTGTTCCCAAGTGGGCTCTGAGTGGGCTGCAGCTTCTATAAAGGGATGTTCATTTGTGGGTTCCTGCATGAGTTGCAGTGGGAGGTCTGTTCCAGTGTGGTCCTCCATAAACTACAAGGGAACAACCTCTGTCACCATAATGTGCTCCATGGGCTGAAGGAGAATCTCTGCTCTGGCACTTGGAGCACTGCCTCCCCTTCCTTCTCCACTGACCTTAGTGTCTGCAGGGCTGTTTCGCTTACATTTAATCTCTTTCATGTAACTCTTGGCTGATGTGTAGTGTTTTTTTACCCTTAAAAATGTTTGCCCAGAGGCATCACTGTGTGAACTGAGGGGCTCCACTGAGCCATGCGGTGAGTGTGTTGGAGCTGACTGGAACTGGCTGGATTGGATATGGAGCAGCTCCTTGTCTTTTCTTACAGAGACAGTCCTGCTGCACCACTGAACTGCCAACACTTGGACATGTGCAAAATGTAAAAAAGTCTCCTGCCCTTCCTGCAGCATCCATTGTAAAAAAAAAAAATCCCAAAACCATAAAAAACCCAACTCTGAGTAGTTAAATTCAGCTATAATTATTCTTCTGAAGTTGAAAATGTGAGTGATGCACATTTGTAACTCAATGGGCTTATACACCCCTGTCCTTTTTGCTGGTGCAGGCTTCATAACACAGGCAGTTAGTCTTCAAAAAGTCCTTTGTATTTCACTTTACCTAATAAAGCAGAGGCTTTTCTATAATTTCCTGAAATATAATTAAGGTAGTAAACACATCTCTTATTTACAGTAATTCTACTAGAAAGAGGCATCAGAAGCAAATCTGTAGGAAGAAGAAACAGTTATTAGGGAGGAGAACATGATTTCATAGAGAAGGTAAGAATCTATTTTACTAAAACATGGTGTTCTCAAAAGTATGTCCCCTGCACCTTGGTTCCCAAAGTCAATATATAGCAGGTACTTTGCATGGAGTTGTGATGACTGACAGGCTTTACATACTGTTTGAAAGTAAGCTTTTTGCCTTTATGCATCAAATTTAGGACACAGCCTTCCTCTTAATAATCAGAAACTGAATATGTTGCAGTTTAAAAATTAAAAATTTAATTCTTTTTGATTGATGTTGCTTTTAATTTAGTTAAAGCCATAAATCATCCTATGACTTTCTGTGAAGGATGTTGTATAAATGTTTTGTATTCATGACTAGGTCACAAAGTGACCCCCTGTCTTGGTCTCTTGGCTGCCCTTTTTTTCCACATGAAACATGATGTAATGAAATTGGTCCCAGAGTATACGTACAGTGAATACAGATGTCTTAGGACAGATTGTCAACTTATTAAATTAAGCACAATATCCAGCATTATTCTTGATGTTCAGACATTACTGTGTTGCCATAGAGGGAATGGTACCAATAATTGTGTCCATGGTTACAATACCATGCAATTTGAATTTAAATCCTATGAGTGGGGAAAACTTATGAAAGTGGACTAGAAAGGTTCTTCAAAATGAAGACTCGTGCAAATACAAGTCTTAGGACAGCCACATTTTTCTTTGGAAAACAAAAAAATGTAATAAAACTCAAAAGAAATAAAACAGAGAGAAGGTAAATTCCAGCTCATCAGTATCAAGCACCTCTCAACAATGTCAAGAACCTTAAATGTTCCAACTTTGTCAGTCAAGTTTAGTTTAAAGCACAGTAAGTATAAATAATTGGTAGCATTAGTTAAAAAATACCCTACACTGCACACATTTCTCTTACTGTAGTTTCATTTCCACATCTGTTCTGTTAAGGGTTTTCACCTGCATGGGTCTTCAACAATGTGGTTAAAGGCTTGTAAGGGACTGTTTCTTGAAATTATTAGTCTTTTCTGCTTTTTAATCTCAGACACAGTTAATGTTAGGCTGAAACTGTATCTTTGTCTTTAGTCAGAAACGTGAGAGTAACCATATTAGACGTGATAACTAGCAAATCTACTCTGGTCTCGTCTCTCAGATAACAATAAAGAGACAAAAAAAACAAAGAGAAAAATAATAATCCAATTTTCTGAACAATCACAATTGACCTGACCTTATAGTGTTAGAGTGTAAGAAATTATTTTTAACACCAGGAAATTTAAAATGCAGCATGCCTCAAAGGACAGGAAACACTCTCTTATCATACATACAGATATATATATATATCTCTATATATATATATAGATAGATATATATATGCTTTTGCAATATAAAATGAATGGTCATGTTGTATTTGTAATCATTTGTAACCTGTTTTTTTGATAAAGCACTCACCTTATATTATTGCTATAGAAAAAGTTTAATGGACTAATGAAAATCTGATTCATTAACACAAAATAAAAATAAATTAAATAAGTTAGCTGAAAAGCAGTTTTGTCATCTTTTTATGGCTGCAGATGATTACTTCCTTTCTTATTCATTGCTTTTTTTCCAAATTTCAGGATCTCGCTTTGCATTCTTGTTGTGTAAGGGTCTCTGCAATAGAAAAACAGTCAGATTACATCCTTTCTCTACCTCTATAAACAAGGAAATATGGTAAGCCAAAAGGAAAGATAATAAAAGAATCACCTTGAGAATGGTCAAACACAAGGACACATGGCTCACTAAGGTTGTGGGTTCTGTCTATAAAGATACCCACAGCTTGACTGAACAAGGCCCTGAGCAACCTGACCTAGCTGGACCTGCTTTGAGCAGGATGTTGGACTGGATGATTTCCAGAGCTGCCCTCCTGCCTAAATTGTTATATAAATCAGTGATTTCATATCTGGTCTCATGGCTCCATCCCTATTCTACATGAAAGCATGCAGGTCTTCTGTATATTTTTTATCAGAAATTTCAGGCTTTATTTCTCAAGTCTACTTGCTATTTCATCTGTACAGAAGAATATATTCAATAAAATTTTGAACTATATCAATTTCTATATTGAAAAATTTTTGTTTATTAAATAAGAATGCCTAAACTAGCCAGATACATTTGAAGTCCTTTCCAGATGGGGAGAAAATACTGAATATCATATTGCAAAGCTTTTCTTGAGTAACCAAAGATTAGGAAAAGAATGCATTGAGGTTACTGGAAAAATAACTGCCAGAAATGTATATTTAAAGTAAATTATTTGCTGAGGGTTTTTTTCATTTCAGTGTTCTCTTGCTATGCTCCCTTTCTTCACTCCCTTATTATGCCTCCCAGATAATTTTAGGAATGAAAACTGGTGGAAATCTATGTGTCTTCCAGGAGAACAATTCTAATGTCATTGCCATTCTGTTCCCTAACAACAGTAGCTAGGAATATTGCCTTTTGAAATAGGGTCATATTTACTCAAGAGCCAACATCAGATGGCTCTTAGTCTTTTCCATAGTGTATCATTTCATATTTCTTTAAATGCAATGAATACTTCCCATCAACTCCTCTTTACACGTCTTTAAAACAGAAAGCAAAAAAACAAAAAAAAAACCACCAACAAACCAAAGACAAATCAAAACAAAAAAAGAAAAAAAAAGAATCTGACTTTTTCCTCTTCACATCTCAGTGATAATATCCACATTTTATATTCTATTAGGTAAGGCTGTAATAAAAAGGCAGCTAATTTGTTTTTGCAACTTCTGAAATTAACTGTCATTGTACTTGTTCTTTTCTTCATGTTAACCTCATCATTGTGTCTAATCTTCTGTATATTTATTCTGAGTCAACATTCTTTGTTCTTTGAATCTCTGTACACTCATCATTGTTTTAATATTTTTTAGAAGTTAAAGGGAAGATGTGACAAAGGTATCTACAAAGCTTAATGGATATGATGGTCTGTTTAGCCTGATAAACATTGCCAGTTGTCCTATTCCCCCTTTTAGAATTTTCTTTCTTCCTCTAACTATAATAAATAGAATGGGGGTTAGCTATGTTTTAGAATATGCATGTGATGCATTCTGTGAACCTTGTGATTCTTTCAAGATTCTACTAGCTGAAAAAGCTCCTATTTAAAAGGTTCTGCTCATTGGAAAGATATCACCAGTACTTACCTTTCAGACTAGAATAAACTTTTAAAGTACGTCCATTGCATCTTCTGAAGTATTCTGTACAGAGCTTCCAGGACTGTTTTCTATTTCCACTACATCGAGGATTTTTTACACTCCATAAAAGATTTACTTGCAGCTGTCCTCTCCAAGACCTGACTTACCATCTCCAGATGACCCGTGACTGATAAATTACTTATGAATCCTGCTAGCTGTCATGACTTATTAGTGTCCAAAGGCCTTTTTAGCCTTTTACCAAACACTTTCATGAAGACCTTGTTGTAAAACACTAAAAATAAGCAATTGAAAGTCCAGCTTTTGAGCTCCTTGCCACTTCATTTCTTAAATAAAAAGAATGCCTCTGAATTTCTGTAACACCTATATATTTACATGCTGCATATGTTACTGTATTACTTCACAGTGGCTTGAACAATGGATGGGAGAAAGCAAGCTTTTTAGGAATTTCCTAAAATTTAGCTGGGGTCTTAACAGTCAATAGGAGATGTGAGGCAAGATCCAATTAGTGTAGAGACAGTAAAGCAAAGTAGAGATAAATATACTATATAATGTCACTAAAATTTACCTAAAAACAATCTTCAGGAATGAAAATATGTATAAATCTGAATTATTTATGCTCCAGTTTATCTTAATTTTTAAATTACTGTAAAAATTTTACTTAAAATGGAAAAGTTTTTCATCCTTGACATTTATTTATGTAGAAAATTAAAACAGTATTATTTAAGGCTCTTATTCAGATTGGGAGCTTTTTCCAAGAGTTTACTGAAAACAAGAAATGGTAGTTATCAGATCATGAGTTGAACATGCCCTTTTCTATTTTGCCTTAAAGAAGACATAGACATTACATTACATTAAAAGTTAGATCAATTAGAATGCATGTCTGAGTTTATTTTTTTAATATGTGTAAGCAGTAGGAAGTTCAGTTCTTCCTCTAAATAATATTAAAGCAGAAGTATTTTCCCCCCTTTTATTAAAGTATGTTTTTAATTCTCATGAGTAATATCTTCCATGAAAATATATCTGCTTTGCATCTTCCTCAGCCACCAGATCTCACTCCAACTATCATAGAGGCACATCTGCCCTCCTAAAGCTAGTTATGTTTGTATTAAAATTGAGACATGTACTACAATCATTAAAGGGTTAATAGGACAGAAAAGTATATAGAAAACTGTATCAATAACTGAACCTTGCAGAAATAAAGTCAATACATCCCTCACAGTCACGGCCATTTGAAATTTATTGCAGCCCTCAATAATAAATGCAATGCATGTCTATGGGATATTTACAACAGCTATTAATACTTAATCTAAGTATTAAAGGGGAATTTTATTAAAAACATATCTGAAAGGCAAAACTTGCAGTTATGAAAGTAAAGAGGAAAATATTCCCAAGTGTTTGAAGTGTTTACTTCAACTATATACTTCCTTGAGGATGCTAAAATTGCATCTGCATCTGGACAATGCATTCTCTTAGGCTTCATTACCTTTTAAGTTCAACAAAGACTGTAAATTAACAACATCAGTAAATAGTCATGGCCTATTCATTTTCTTCTCATTCTGCTTAAATGCCATAAATAATATCGTAATATACAGTGCATTATAATCACATGCTAATTAAAAATAGATGGTCCTGCGGGGAACAAACCATAAATTGTATTTCATTAAAACAAACATATAGGGAAAATGGTTAGAAATAAATTTCAACAGAGCTCAGCTCTAACATCTATCAATAATGTATTATAAAAAGTTGTCCTCCTGTCAATACAAGGATCCTTGAATTAGTTACTAAAGGCA
This sequence comes from Chloebia gouldiae, assembly GCA_003676055.1. Lineage (NCBI taxonomy): Eukaryota > Metazoa > Chordata > Aves > Passeriformes > Passeridae > Chloebia > Chloebia gouldiae. The sequence continues at coordinate 16,680,643 of QUSF01000001.1, forward strand.
GTCATCCAATAAAATCTGTCCTGTGATAACTTTCTAGGGATTTCCTCTTGCTAATTACTGCAAAGTATTTTGTTAAGTTACAAATTACTGTAATTTGTTCCATGACAAAGAACTCATCTTTTGTGAGTCGGGATGGGCCCAAAGGTCTCTTTGTGTATTCCTTTTGCAGGAATTTACTGGAAAATATCAGACTCTGAATAGCAGAAGTAAAAACAATTCTGTTTCTAATTTTTTCTATAACATGAATTTTCAGAATACAAATTGAAAATGTAGATTTAATGATAGTGATTTTCAAGTTAAAAAGTCCAGTTTTTTCAGGAAAAGTTCTTATTACCATAAGACTATTTCTATGTTTCTAAATGAGTTTTAATTCTATTTTGGTCTAATCATAAAATGGTTTTGGAAAAAGTGAACACTTTCCTTCCTTCTAAGCACATAAAAAAAATATTGTCACTATTATTGGTGAATTCTTCATTGCTTTAATTATATCACATGAGGTAATTGAATAAGCCATGAGAAACACATGAAGTATTCCACCCACAGCAGATCTGGTAGGGTTTTTTTTTCTTTGTTTATTTTGGGTTTTTTCCCCTTTTCCACCAAATTGGAGAACCAGTTATTTGCACAGCATTAATCCCCACCATCATCTCCATCTCATGATGTTGGATTTACACTAGACCTCTATTAGATTTGATTTCCCAAAGAATGGATTAGAACAGACCTCTTTCTAAGGATTAGTCTTGGCTTTCACAACAATTTCATAGAGAAATGTATTACACTTGCCATACAAATTGTTTTTGCTTCAGATAATCAAGTGGCCTTCTTTATCCACATCATGTGGTTGACTTAAAGCTGTAAGAATTGAGAGACTCAATGTCCACCTTTTACTCAGGAAAAATATGCCCCACAATTACAGTCCTGTGTATGGTTGCCACAGCTAAACAGACAATAGACTCAGTTTCCATGACTGGGATACTTTAAACCCTACAAAAGAGGCATGTGCCAGCAAATAGCATCCTTGTTTTCTCCTAGAATTTGTTTCTGAAGAAATGATATGTGCGCTTCTAACAAAGAAAAAGAGAAGGAAAGAATAAAAGCTACAAAATAGCCTTGATGAAAAGCTCAGAGAAAGAAAACTTCAAAATAAATGCTGGCTAGGGGATCATAGCTTATGTTGTTTGATTTACCTGTTTTCAAGAAAAAAAGCACTTTGTATAGGCTTTCGCAATACATTGTTTTCATCAACTGTTATGCATGCAATAATTTTTTCTTAAAAATGGGATGTAAAGCTAGCAGTTATGCCTACTTAGCTTAAAAAGTGCACACAGGTATTTTCTGTTCTCTGCAATCTAGATCTGAATTTTATTTTCTGCAGTGATTACACTATAAGGACATTATAATTTAATTCTAGTATTTGTAACTCTAAAGGCAAAGAATATAAGTTTACTCTTTTCAAAAGGGGAAAAAAAAGCTTACTACAAACTAATGAAGAAATCTAAATTTAAAATTCCCTTTTTTTTCTAATTTCAAGTTTTAATTAAAGAACACATTATTTTCAAATGAAAATAAATTATGTATAAACTTGATTGCAATTGATATTCTTCAGTCAGGTTTCTAAAATGTCAGATATCCAATGATAAACTCCAAGTAATGGGGTCATGGAGCTATGGAGCATTTCAAGGTCAAAGAGGGAATCATTCTTAATAATAGGTTGGTTGGTTTTAATTTCATTTTCATCTTAATCATAATTCCAGATGGCATGACAAATAAGAAGAAAAATAAGCATTTTGCATAAGCTGACTGCCAAAAAGTCTATATTCTTATTCTTCTAGATTACAGCAGGGACTATTCTTAGCAGAACTGGAATTTAAGAATTCACAGGAAGTGAAAAGGAATTAATTTCCTTTGTAAATATATTAGTATTTAGTGCTGGCTAACCTCAGAAGAGAGGTTTTCAAGGCACAAACTGTCAGTGAGAAGTCCAAATCCCTTTCTTTGGAAGTCAGCTTCGGTTAGGCACCAAGCTGGTACTGATGCCTTTGAAAACCTTCCCCAGGTGCCAGATTGTGTAAGTTACTGAGCACCAGTCAACAGGAGATGGGGCTGCTCAGGACTTCAAGGGATCAAGCACTCATTGTGTAGTACAGTATTCAACTCACATCAAAAGGAGCTCAGTTGCTGCTTAATTGGTATTGTTGCTATTGTTGCTTTAAGACAATGCTTTATTTTGGGAACATTGTATTTTCTCTTTGTACATGTTAGGTCTTATATCCTCACTTGGAGTTTTAGTCCCTGCACTTGCTGTGGCTTTGACATGTCAACATGATGAAAGGTGTTTATTTTGTTAGCTAAAGTGGCTATGTCTTCTGTTTCTTTTAGCTTTTTCTCATACATGTATATGAAAAATAGGACATAGAAGATTAAAAAATAAAACTATGCTGGCAGTTTTCTATTCGGAAGCTACTTCAGCATTATGTCAATAATGAAACTAATGTACAGTGTCAAGAGCTGTCACTCTCAAAAGGCAGAGTGTGCCTGATGTAGACAGCAGGGAATAATGGCACTTCAAAAACTGACAAAGAAAAAAATACATTCATTATGTATATGCATTGATAAATATAAATTTTGACTGGAAAAAAAGAATTGGTTTTAAAAATGTAATGTTGCATCTTGTATGATAGCCAGCTGGTAACTTAGGTCTTGTCTCAACAGAAAAAAATACTTCTGTGCTGAATTTTGAGCTTTGACTGAGTCCAGTCTTATTTGGCAAACCATATGCTTAAAAGTGAGTGGATTTGTAAGTATAAAGAGGAAAGTACTAATTTGTAATTGCAGAAAAAGAAACAATGTGCAGGATCCTTTTCCAGAAGCCATATCAGAAGATATCACTGTCTAAGCTAATTTGAGCATTTCTAAGTATGTGAATTTGTCCCAGAGTCTAACTCTTGAGGTTTCAGTATTTTGGGATGGTGTCCTTCATCCTGATATTCCACACTTTTCAAAATGTTTTAATGTCTGAAAATAAGAATTCCTGTTTTCCCTGTCCTTTTTGCTATGAATTCTCCAGCCCTATGAAGGCAACATATTATTGCATTTCCTTTCTCAGACCAGAACTATTTGTGGAGTTGCCTGCTTGCCCATCATCCCCTGCTAAAAGCATCTGCATGATAAGGTTTCTTTCTTCATTATTTTCATCACTGAAAGAAATGAAGATAGAATTTTACAAGTCATGAACTTGCCCAGATTGGTGGGTGCAATCAGTGACTGTAAACCAATTCTGTACAGTCAGGTACCTATGTAGTCCGTATCAAGTATTTTGTCATCTTTTCTATAGAGTATGTCAAGAATTAACTCTTGGTTGCTTTTGAAAATTCAGATAATATGTTCTTCTCTTCCCTAATCTCTGCTTGAGGAGAGGAGAAATTACGAGGTTTAGAAATAAGCATAGAGAATTTATTGCATTTGTTCCCAAAATATTGTCTCTTGTCCAAGTGGACCTTTGTTTACAATATCCCACTCAGATCTCATCTGTTACTTTGTTGCATGTTTTGAAGGTCCATTAGCAAATATTTCTGGGTTCACAGTTGAAATAAATTATTACTGTCTCATCAATATGTCAAATACAACTCTGAACATAGTCAACCTAAATATGCTTCAATCAGAAATGAGCAATTATCATTCCAGGGGATCTAATTTTGCATCCATTGCAGTTGCTTCGATGGCAACTGACTCCTGCAAGATCAAGAAATATTACAATTCTCAGAGAAAACTAATGACAAAAACAGTAGGAAAAAGGAAAAAAGATACTGAAAAAAAAAACCCAAAAAAACCCCCACAGTCTTTTGTTGTGCAGTTGCTAAAACGTCACACATCCCCTATTTAACAATAACGTGTGTCAGTCACTCTAGGATTCTGTATCATTTTTTGTGATGTGCAACAGTGAACAGTAGCACACAGAACCATGGAAATCACACAAAAGCAATTTGAATTGGTGTAAGACTTTCTGGTCTCCTCCCTGTTCATTTAAGTATTTTACTTCCATTTTGCCAATGAAAAAGTGGCACAAATCATATGGTTATAATTTGAATTTATTAGCCCCATTTCACAATTTTATAACTGAAGATAGCACACACTCTCATGATTCCAGCTATGTTCTGTTTAAAATATTAAACTGCATCCTCCCTTGCACATTGCTGAAAAAGGCATCTCCATCATGACCATAACATTCACTTACTATTTCTGATGCTATAAGTAGTACTGTAAAGATGAAGTTGCATTAAAGTCACAGAAAGCCATAAAATGAAGCACTTTATAAAATTTGTAGTTTCTAAGAATGTTAAATCTTCCTAAACTGAGTGTGCTGTAAGAACTATGAAATGAAAAAAAAATCCTGATTGCAAACTTATAAAGGGCATACCTGCAAAAGTAATCTTCTACTTTAACCCCTGCCATAAAATCATGATAGCTTTGATTTCTCTATGCAAATTCAAAATGAAGAGGGGAAAAAAGTCAGAATTAAATGAAGTTACTAACTTAATGTTCATAAAAATGCTTTACTTAGAGCAGCAAGACTCAAGTAATCTACTTTTTCAAAGCTCTGTAAAGAAGGATCACACCAACATATGCAAAAGATTAGTTGATGCTGATGATGTGTGCAAAAGTATTAAATCTCATATTAATTTATTCCAAAAATTTTAGAGTTTTGGCTAAAAGAAGCCTTGCTTTTATACAATAACTGTTCAAAACCAATTTATCTCAGCCAATAATAGCTCACATATATAAATATTGAGAGCTTCAGGATACATGAATTTTAAAAACTAATATTTAGTATTTTTTTCAATTTAATTATTGATTGAAAATTCTACATCAGGTGAAATTTATTATTTGCATGCAAAAAAAAAATAAATATATGTGTAAATTAAAAAAAAAAATTAAATAAAATTTCCTAATGGGAACACTAGTTTAACTGAAGCAAAAATATTCTATCACTTAAAGCCAATTTCAGTGTTTCTAAAAAATAATTTATTTGAAAGTGTCTGGTATTTAATTTTGCCTTCAATTAAAATGCATTGTTCCTGTTTTGCCATTAGAACACTTCTTATTATTTTTGATATAATATTTTATTACTATAATGAATGCAGTATATTTTTATTATTCATTCTATTAAAGTAACACAAAATTATAAAAAATCAGTGGGTTCAGTATTTCTGAATTCCTATTCAAAAGAAGATGTGGGCATTTTCTTGCAATTTTAGCTAAAAGCCAAATTTTAAGAGTTAAAATATCCAATGGAATGGAAATTCTGTCCTCATTTCTGTAGACACATTCATTTACCCAAATTACTGCTATTTGGAATATTTTAGATGTTATAAGTGTTAGTCCAGTTTTGTTCCCCCATGCAACATTCTGGGGCTTTTACAGAAGTCACTCCTCTTTCCCAGCAGACAATATGCTGTAGCTGCAGGAATGCCCAGGATAGGAAGCTCAGCTGGATCTGCCCCCACCCAGCCCTGCCAGGGGCCCTGCACTGTCTATGGCTTGAGAAAATGCCTGCAGTCGGTTGTACTCAGAAGCCACAAGTATGGATGGGTAGGAGTGCAGACTTGTGGACTTGTTAATTAATAACTGTCTTGACTGACTACTTTACACAAATATATGCTATTTCTTCCTTCCTTCAAAAGTGGTACTCCCTCCAAGTGACATTTCCTCTTTTTCATTTATTTAAAATGTTCATAACCAAGTAATTTGTTAAAACACACCTTTGTCTTGCTGCTCACAAAAAAGCTTGACAGTAACTAGACAGCTGTGCCCACTGTTTATCACCACTGCTGCTTGTAATTTTCTAATTATTACCTTATGTTCTTCTCATCTGCTGCTGCCGTGTCCTCTGAAAGCACTATCATGACATCTTTTTGTAACAAAGGAAATTTACTTACACAGACACACATGCACGTTATTGTACTATGAATAGTTAGTGCTGAAAACAAAGGTGTAAAGAAAAAAATAATAATAAAGGGAGAAACTTGTTGAGTGCTTTCTGCATTTCTCTAGGATTTTCCTGTCATGTAACAGACCTAGCTGAGATATGGTAGCAGTAAACTTTGCTAAATCAAGATGTGGAGGAAGCTCCCTAGATTCCTAGAGAAGAGTGCAGCACTCTTATGTGGTATCTGTGCAAAGGATATTCTCTTCTGGATGTGTTTGTGAATTGAGTAATCCTCCGTTTTTCCAGAGCATGGAAGCCTAACGGGCCAGGTCAAGTAGATCTTCTCATAGAGTCATTCTCCTACAAAGTGGTTGGGTTACAGAACACCAGGTATGGTTTAACCCCAGCTGGAAACTAAGCTCCACCCAGGCATCCACTCACTGCCCCGTGCCACAGTAGAGGAGAGAATCAGAATAGTAAAAGTGAGAAAACTCCTGCATGGAGATAAGGACAGTTTAATAGGGAAAGCAAAAGGTGCACACGCAGGCAAAGCAAAACAATTCATTCATCACTTCCCATCTGAAGGCAGTTCTTCAGCCATCCCTAGGAAAGCCAGGCTCCATCCTGTGTAATGGTGACTTGGAAGACAAGCTGCATCCTTCCAGATATCTCCCCTTCCTTCTTCTTCCCACAGCTCTGCATGCTGAGTGTGATTCCATATGGTATGGAGTGTCTCCTGGGTCAGTTGAGGTCAGCTGTCCCTTCTGTACTTCTTCCCAACTCCTTGTGCACCCTCTGCTTCCTCACTGGTGGGCTGGGGTGAGACACAGAAAAGGCCCTGACTCTGTGTAAGTTCTGCTCATTGTTAGCAAAAATGTCCCTGTGCTTTCAAACCTGCTTTCAGCACAAATCAGAAACTAGTATGGCCCCATACTAGTTAATACAGGAAAAAATTAACACTGTCCCAGAGAAAAACAGCATAATGTGCAATCTAGGAATTCCTTTGTTCAAGTTATGCACATAAAGAAACTCTCTACCAGGTTTCCCAAATAAATGTGTTCTTAAGAGTGTGGCTTGGAAAACTTGAAGCATTGACTTTCACTGTTGCCTGGGATATTTTCTGTTTTCTTACAAGGTACAAATGGCTGGTAGCTCACTAAAAGCTCGTTTGTAGCAAAAAAAAAAATGTATCAAATAGCTAAAAAGTTTCTGTAGCTTTTGGTCAAACAAGCTGTTCTATTCAACCATTAAAATGAATGCTGTCAAATACTGAATAGTGTTTTGACAACAGTGCAATTTTCTTTCATCTTCTCTGATCATTTTGATGCCCAGATACATTTTGTTAAGACTTTTTTTCTTTCTGTCTGTAAAATCATACTATAATCTCCAAAGTATTCTCTAACTCAGAATTGTTTTGAAAAATATCCTCCATTAGAAAAATAAATCCAGTCATCTACCTAATAAGTAAAGAGAGCAGAAGAATACTAAAGGGAAAACATATTTATGGTGCTCAACTTTCATACTGGTTTATTTGTTTGGGTATTTTTATTTATCATCACTACAAGCAAAACTGAATTAAATAAACTTTACAGAACTGATGAAGTGTATCAAATTCAGTCAGCAGAATAATTGTTAAAGAGCTTTGAAAACTGAGATGTTCTGATAAGTAGAGAGAAATAGACAAAATTTCATTATTTTCATTGTATTCAAACACTTTGAATAAAATTTACCATAAAGGGTTTTCTAGTAATTGAAAATAAAATGCCTAAACTAAATTGATATCACATATTCTCTTGTTAGATTCCCATTTTAGTTTATTTCTCTGTCTTTCTGCATAGAGATCAATTATTGATCCAACACTGTGAACATGGCTTATGTAAACCAAAAATTTCCAATTTATGATGATATATTTGCAACTTTTAAAAAAGTCATGATCTGCTTAAAATAACTATCCTTTTGTTATGCACTGCTTTTGTTATTGACAATGCAATTTTTTCTGTGAACTTTGAAATAAGCATACAGTTTTTCTTAGTCTCATACCAAGATCATATCAGAAACTTATATTATGAGATATCCTGTGTCTGTCATGTAATCTTAAAAAATGTTATAGATAAGATTCAAATTTTATTGTTTGGGGTTTTTTCCTCTAAAAACATTTTTACAAAATCAAAGTAAATTTGAAAGAAATGTCTTTAACTTGAAAATATTTCTCTCAACATTAATATTTTGCTTTCGGTGTTTTATGAAAATTATAGACATTGCCCTTAAAAAGGAAAGTCAAATGTTCGTGTTTTTTTCTAATTTCTCTCTCACACAGAACTTTATATTTATTGCCATGATTTAATCCCAGCCACCACGCAGGCCCTCACTTACTCCCCCACCAGCAGAATCAGGGATAGAACTGGAGGGGTAAAAGCTGGAAAACCCATGAGTTGAGATAAAGACAGTTTAAGAGGGAAAAGTCATGCACAGAAGTAAAGCAAAACAAGGAATTAATTCACTGATTTCCATGGGCAGGCAGGTGTTCAGCCATCTCCAGGAGAGCAGGGCCCTATCACGTGTAACAGTGACTTGAGGAGACAAACTCAATCACTCCAAACATTATGCTTTGCCTCTTGCTCCTTCTTCCCACACTTTATGTACTGAGCATGATGCCATATGTTCTGGAATATCCCTTTGGTTGGTTTGGGTCACCTGTCCCAGCTGTGTCTCCTCACAAGCACCCCCAGTTTCCTCACCAGCAAGGCAGTACAAAAAGCAGAAAAAGCCTTGGCTCTGTGTAAGCCCTGCTCAGCAGCAGCAAAAACATCTCTATATTATCAACCCTGTGTTCATCACAAATCAAAACCACAGCCCCCTACCAGCCACTGGGAAGAAAATTAACTCTACCCCAGCCAAAACCAGCACATTTATTTATCTAGCTGCCAATTTCAATATAAATTAACAAATAATTTTGGTTGAACAAATCTGCTTGACAAATTAGTTATCCAGGAAATTAATAAAAAAATTGTCTACCTCTGGTATATTTTCCACATGTGCATCATGTACGTGTCTTTCAGAACCTGCATATGTCAAATGCATTTTCCTTATGAACAAATTTCTCAGAGCCCCGCCACCTTTATAAAATACATATTTCCCTCAATCATCTCTTCTGCCTCTCACATACTGAGTGAGAAGCATGCACACACGTACTCAGACACAAAGTGAGACCTTTCTTCCATCCTTGGAGAACTTGTCACCAAATTGATTTTATCAAGGTACTTGATAATAACTTTCAAGCTCTGATATATAACTCAGTGAGTTGGAACTGAAGCAGAATGCTGACAACCATCTATCTACCTTTGATTTCCAGAAGCTTTGTCAGAAAAGAAACTACTATAGAAGATAAACACATAAACTCAAATCTCTTTCATCATTCCTATACTGAAAGTTGAAACAAAAGAACTTTTACTTCTAGACCAGGTATTTAGAAGTATTGCCTCCATGCAGAGACCAAATTACCACAGTTACTGAGCCAGCTGCAGCCTTTTGAGAAAATTCTGAGCCAACATTGAAACAGACCAAACAACTCTGCAGCATCATGTGGAAAATAGAAGAAGATTGCAAAGTACTGCACAATGTGTTCTTATGCTTCTAATATCCAGCTGTTGCCTAAGCCTCAAGCTTTCTGTGCTGCATTTCTGTCTCAGACCAATTAATAAATGCTTTTGGTTGAGATCTTGAGATTACTGTACTGTACAAGGTTCTAGAGTAATAAACACACAGATTTTCTCTTCTTCAGCTCTTAGGCTTACCACAAGCCTGCCTCTCTTTCCCCCTATCCCATTCTCAAAGAATGTTTGAGAGCTCCAAAAGTGGAGATTTTTCCTTCTTATACTTTCCATTCTTTCTTACCAAGAGAGCTGGAAACCTACAGCACCCTGAAAACATATGATGTAAACTTTACATCATACGCTATTCAGCACTTGGCTACTTGTCAGGCAGTAGTAGCCAACCTTTCACATCACTTTGCATCTTTTAGTTTTTCTGAGGCACAGGACAGGAGAATGGCTTCATTCCAACCATTCACGTTTTACACTCCTCCCCTTTAGTACTGCTGCAGTTCTGCTTTGCATTAATCACATGAGGGTTAATTGTAATTGTGAATTGAAAATGCTTGCAATGAAAATAAATCCAGGCAGGAACAAAAGCTGTGTTCATTTTTCATGAAAGTAACAATGCAATAGGGATAAGAAAGACAATTTCCTGGGGATTTCCTTGGAAAAAGATTGCTAGTGCTTCACATGAAATCTGTGTATTTTAAAATTTAAGTGGAATTAAATACTCTTTTTTAAAGTACTCTTAGGGAGTGGCACAAAGATTCATAATAAATTATCTAGTTGAACTGAATTCCACTTTAACTTAATCAGTTCCTTTCGAACTTTTGCTGAAGGGACTGATTCTATTGTTGTCTACAAATGAGTCTTCTCTGTACATCTTCCTGTCTGAGGGACTTCTTCACCACCACTGCATAGTGATTGAACTTCAATCTGAGAAATTACTGCAAAGAAACTGTGGGAAAGTAAAGACAAAAACGAGAGGGAAAAGGAGAAAAAAAAAGATTTCATGCCCCAGACACAGTAGGTCTGGAAAGGAAAGTTCCTTAGTAGTTTCAGAAGTTAGTTCCTTCTAAGTAGCTTCAGGACTTAGATCTCAAGCCTTTGAGTGTTTAACTTCCTTTTCTTCTACAGATGTTCCACCCAACTTTTAGTCACAACATTTGTGCATGTTTTGCAAGTATCTAGATATTGGTACCCAGAAAAGAGCATGAGAACAGTCAAACCAAAGATCTTTCCATTCAGTATTCTGTCTCCAGGACTTTGTATATTCTGACACTCAATGCAAATCTTTTTTATAGACTGTTTTCCCATTAATTACTCTTTTTGAACCTGTGTAAATTCTTAGCATCCACAGCAGAATATAGACAGGACATCTGAAGCCTGTTAATGCATTGCCTGAAGATCTACTAATTCATTGTTTTTGTTGTTGGCTGCTTGGTGTTTTTTAAATGTGATGAATCTTTCTTCCCTTTTGCCTCAACAAATGCCCATTCTTTCCTGTATTAACAGTGATAGGGATCAAGAAAGACTTCTCTTCCCTCTCCATGCCATCCCTCATTCTCAAAATACATTTTAGTATGTCAAAGCATCCACAGTAATGTGCATTTCTAAATGGTAGTTTGGAAACACAGCTGTGAATTTTATATATTAAATAAATGTATGGACAAATATGATCACAGCATTGGTGGCCATTGCTAAATACCTGGCCTTTAGAAGCAAACAGAAAGCAGATTGCAAACTGTTTTCTCATTAGTATATGCTACCATTAAACCAGCTTAGTACATTGCTGTTAATTTCAAGTCACAAAGTCAACATGTGTTGTTGCAATAAATATCAAATCCCCAGAGCTGAATTTGTTGCATTTACAGATATGGTTTAAAAATATACAGAAGTTTATTTGTCTTATTTTGGAAAGTGGAGACAGGCCATATGCAGTGCTATAATTTCCTGTATGACAGCTTTGTATAAGTTGATTCAGTTTGATTGATGAAAATTGATTTATTTTCCATGTTTTTTCAGAAAAATTAATTTCATAAAACTGATGCTCTCTGTTCAGTCCAGAAACACACCACTTACTGTGAGGAATTAGCTTCTTATTTCCCAAAGGAAAACACTGCAGATAACATGATCTCAAAGCTTTTTGAAGAAAATTACAGCATGCAGGTCAAGGAGCACACCACTTCCTCTTCCCCAGAACTCCATGTGTTCAAGATCTCAAGGACTCACTGACAGTAATCATCAGTGAACAATGCAATACCACTTGAAAAATATCAAGGAAAATGTCTGGTCAAAAGTGACAAAACTGAAAGATAAAAAGCATGGTTTTTCCTTATTTCATATCAAGAAGGATGTTTTGGGAATGAAGCTGACTGTACAGGAACATGTTTTGTAATATGTCACATCAAAAACAGTAAAATGTCAGGAAGAACGAAGAACTGCCAGAAAGCAGGGAAGTCCTATGTGCCAACTCCTGCTCCTAGAACTGACAGTCTTTTTCAAATGATTCACCAGATTAAAGGGAATAGAATGAATCTTGGGAGCAGATGCTAGAACCTAAATCCCCTGCTGTCAGCTGAGCATCATGATTTTTAGCTTATCCCATCAGACTCTTTCTTCTATTTAAGTCTGCACAATTTAGATTTTGCATTATTTCTGCTGGAGAAGTAAAGAGCATTTTTTTCATCCATTTCAGTTTTTACTTCTTCTTCTTCCCTCCGCCTTTCCCCACAAGCTCACATTCAGACTTGGTCCCATACAGTCTATGAGGTAGCCTGGCCATAAATGGGAGGTATGCTCTTGACCCTTGTCCAATTGATCAGAATATTAAACCTCAGTATTCTGGCTTCTGAGAAGTGGTTTTAACTGCATAATTATAGTAGTAAAGCATAAATAAACTAATTTTTGCCACCTCAGCTGGTTACATTTTTAAGAAAGTCAATCTTTTCTTTGTTTTATGCGTGCTCTGAGCATGCTTCTAATATCAGAATCTCTTAAAGGTTTTGCTCAGTTCTGTTGAGTAGTTTTAGTCCAATTTCATCAGCATGGCCACATGCTAGCTGAGACTGTCTGGGCTTGCAAAGTTCAAAGAGATAGGTCCTGAAAATATTTGTGTTGAAAGCAACCAGGCAGCCTGAAGAATTTCAAGGGAAGGGTAAATGTGAGGTTTCTGTAAAATTAGGTTTCTGGGAAGGTTTCTGATTTATGTCTTTTAGGTTCGGGGTCATAACACTTAATGAAGTTCTGGTTTAATTTTCAAGGCTAAAAGGGGAACAAGTAAAGAGATGCCAGATTCTTGTTACTCTTCTGCACAAGGCAGAATACAGGCTTAGAGGTAATAATCTCTTCTTTGCAATGGTACTGAGCACTTACGATGTATATGAACTTACCTGCCTGAGACCTTAGAGAGAAAAAAAATAATTACCCTTTGAATCCATAGTTATGAGACACATATAAGTTAAATTACTCCTGTTATTTGTTAAGAAACAGTGATGCCATTTCTATTAGTATGCATGACATTTTGTATTATTGTTTTTGTGTGAGGCAGCAGTATCCCTCAAGAACCAGACAGTATTTTTTGCCTGTCTGCATTCTATAATACTGAACATGAAATGCTTTTCAGCATTTTTTTATGCCCAATATCTTCATATAACCTGTGCATATGATTGCAGAGCCAATCTTATGAGTCTTCCTAATACAGAGCAAAAAAAGCTCTAAAAACTCCTCTGGAATAAGCACCAAAATGCAGGCCTATTTTCTTAGCTTTTGGGAGAACTATTTTTGCATGACGTTTCACTTCTCCTGCTTTACTTCAATTATACAAAAAACTAAGGCAGAAGGACAAAGTTGGGTCCTTCGCGAGTTAGAGCAAAGGGGTTCTCACCCTCAGAGCTATCCAAAGGGAGGTGCCAAACAGCCAGCAAGTTTGCAATGTCCATTCTTGTTCCAGTGGGCAGTGGAGGGGAATGGCTGCAGGCGTGCAGGGCTGAAGGCAGCAGGAGGCAGCCGCAGAGACACCGTGCACAGGAAGGAGCCCAACGCTGAAGTGCCTTGGCTGGACAAAGCCACTGCGCAAGAGCCAATGAGCAACATGTGTAGAGACGTTATTCAGAATGCTCAAATCACAGCCACAAACCTCTGCTTTTCAGGATATTCAGATGCTGTTATATTCTTCCCCATCCTCTAAGGTATATTTCAATGTGAAGCTCTGAATGTTAATATGGTCCTGTTCTAAAGGTGCCTGTGTTTGCAGGATTTGTGTTATGGTCAGTTATAGTGACTCAAAATAAGGTATTCACTTCCTAGCTATTAAGATTATTATTAATTATAAAATATGTTGTTGAACTGTGATTGATAATCAGTAAAAATAAACTCTGTTGCATAGTTAATAACAATCTATTGAGATAAAATTGAATTTTTCATCTCCCCAATGCCTTTTAACTTTCTGTCTATTGAATGAATATATATAAATGCATTTTAATTTAGCTAGCCTTTAAAAATCATGCTCAAAACCATTGCCAGACAGGAGCAAAACTGCTAGTATGGTGTAGTAATTTTTGCAAAACTGTCTTACCAAATCTAATAATGCATGTCTCTGCTGATATTGAAGATTGAGAGCTACAATACCTTTACCGTCTGTTTTTAAGTAATTAGGCAAGTATTCATCCAAGAAAACCTACGTATGTGTTTTCTGCAACACATATTTCCACAGATGCTGTGGAAAACTCACAATGTTAAGTCTCACAAGTCCAAACAGTTTTATCATTCAAAAATTAATTGAGCCATAAACAAAAAGGAGGAAAAAAAATCATGGCATACTTTTAGTAAGCAGAAAATTGGACACAGTACTTTGGTTCTCCAAAACAACATTCTGCTTTTAAGTCTTTGTGTCTGACTATCACATTTGCAATAAAGGGACCCGCTGTTAAAAGTTACTGAGTTGCATTTTAAAATGCCCTGGTAAATGCTCACCAGATTCCCTTTGGACAGAGAGTCATTGACCGTCTACATATTCTTCAGAGCTGGATTTTTGTTGTTGTTATTTTATTTTATTGGTTTGTTTTTTTTTTTTTTTGTGTATGTGTGTGTGTGTGTTTGGTTTTTTGTTGTTTTGGTTTGGGGTATTTTTTGTTTTGTTGTTGTTGCTATTATTGTTGCTTTGTTTATTAAATTTTTCTTAGCATCTAGGAAATATATATATCCTCCAGAAGATATTGTTTAAAAAATTGTACTACAGAGACATTATTGAAAGAGATATCTTTCTAGCATGCCTATAGGATATCCTGCTTCATCAACAGAAAGGTTTGTAGCAGAATACCTGTGGATTAGAGACTGGACAAAATGAAATGGATGAACACATCCTTTTTTCATTGTGGAAATAAGTATAAATAACTGAATTTTGCAGGTCTCCAAAATACTGAAATTAAGTGAGTCACAGTTATTCAGCTGACATTTTTAAGGGCTATTACAAAGCTGGCTATAAATCCTAGTGTGGATAGACTGTTCAAGACCAGCAGGCCAGGTCTATGAACCCTGAAATCATTGACAACATGAGTGTTTCTCAGACAGTGAGAAGCAGAGCTATAAAGTTGTAGATGGTTATGAAGAGTTTGTTTCTCTATTAAGAGTATTATTGTTAATCTAACCTTAGAGAGTTGAATCACAGTCCTTCTTCACACATAGGAATAGAAAATAGTAAAAAGAAGGAATAGCTATAGAGAAAGAAACAGGAATGCCTATCAGAGTGACAAACCAGGAAAGTATTTTTCTAAACAACTTCTGCTGCTGTACCAGAATAAATATTATGGACATGTTAAAATTTAGCTGGAAGCATCAACCTTCAGAACAAGCCAGAACATTTGAAAAAAGGTAAGCTAGGGTACAAAATACCCAAAACTCCAAGAATTTAAAAAAAAAAAAAATTGAAACATATGAGTTCTAGCTAAGATGTTCCAAATGTAAGAAATAAAATATTCTTAATTACCTGAATACTCTAAATAGTATAATTTACAACCTTATTCAGGATGTTTTCTTAACAAAGAAAAAACACCACATTGGTAAGACTTTATTGAATTTAATAATGTTTTTCATAAAGGAGGAAAACAGAGAAGGAAAGGCAAGCACAGAGTCCAAGCAGCTGTGTCTGTTTACTAGAAACAGCTTTCACTGAAAAACAGTAATATTTACCATTCATATGTTTACAGATCAGTTATTCCAGGACACTCTTCACCATTTTTAAATTCAAAAGAGCTGAAATCTTTTCAATTTTAGATTTATCCTCCTTTTTGACATTCAGGAATTACTAAGGTAGCACAAAATATCCTTCTTTTGCACAATTCCAGATATGGATAGGAGAAAGAAAAATATATCTGCTATCATACACTCTTGGGGTCCTAAGTGCAACTATGATCTGTTGAGACATATAACTTGCTAAATTCTTCTTGGAATAAAGAGATGTTTTCCCCTTGTTTTACTTCTGGGTAGCTGCAGGGATCAATGCACTTGATTACAGTTTGTACATTCATATCACGGAACCCATTTTACGTTGTTAATAAGAACAGCCTGACATTAGCTCAAAGAGAAAAGCAATCACTTAAGCTCTTCCCATTTACTTAGTTTGTAAGTGCCAAATGTTATCTCCTGCACAGATATTCATAGGGAATGAGCCAAAGGGGACATGAAATTCTGTGAGCTTCCCTTTGCAAAGTTTCCTTCAGTATTTTTCTCTGAAAGGCTTGTGGGCTGTAAATTGACCATGTGACTGCCTCCTGCTTTTTGTTTTTTGCTGTTTTCTGTCCTCCTGTGAGCCATCCTTGTACATCTTTGAAAGAGGTACAGAAAAACTTCAACTAAGCCCCACCAACCAGCTGTGACTCCATGCGTGCTTGTATAGTCGTATATGAAATGCACTTGTGTGAAATTACACATAGTTATCAAGTAATTAAGACCCTGATAAAGATTAAAGTATGTCAAACCAGGCAGACAAGACATTAGCAAGTTTCACAGGGATATTTTCTGACACAAAGGGACTGGCACTATTTTTGTACTGGTCACTGAAACATGGGCCAGAGGACAGTGAAGTGCACCACGGGCTCCTTACTGTGTGCTCAATGCATCCACATGACCGACCCTGGGGCAGCTGTAACACAGCAACCTACACACCCCACAGGCCCTTCCTGCACTTGATGTCAGGCCCCTTTGGGAAGGACCTTGGACAGATTTATCTGCCCCGTGTCATCCATGTCACATTGTCAGAAAGTGTTAGGGGATAAATGGCAAAGCATTCACACAGGCAGGAAAGGACATTCCTCACTGCCCAAAAAAAATAAAGGGAGAAGTGTGTCTGGACCTTCAAAAATGCATCAGCTGGCATCTCTGTGGAAAAATCAGCTTAGCTGTGGAAGCAAGTTGCAGCAGAACTTGCTCCAATGCACTGACTGTGATAAATAAGTTGAAAGAATTGAAGAAAATCTTCAGTGAAAGACTGAGGATTAGCTAAGGGAAATAGGCTTGCTTCTTGTTTTCTACATTTACTCTTTAGGTACATTGCACTGGAGGGAAAAATAATAAATAAAATTTTGATCTGGAAATCCTTTGAATGTGTAGCAATAAGATAATACAATACAGTGCTAGGATACTTAATCTACCTTTTCGTGAGGAGATGTTAAGAAAGGCGACCCACAGAGGGGAAGAACTTGGTGAAACTAAACATGAAATGTAGGGTTTTTTTGCTGTACACTGTTAAGATTGATTCTTACCCAAGCTAGCAATGTCCTCTCTATTGAAGTCTAATTGCAGGCTCACGTAAGTCATGGTAGCTGGTTTATTGTGCAACCATCCCTCAAGCTGCTGTTGCTGCCAAACACAAGGAAAATGTGTTACAACTTTATTATATGGGGAAGCTGAGGTTTAGAGACAACTGTGAAGGAAGGGAAGACCATCTGATTCTATTGAGAAAGGAGCACAGAAAGCATATCTCCATCTATATGTACTGTATATATATTGAACAGATATCAACTTTCCCACAAGAATAACAATAAGATTATGTACTTTAATGAATCGTGTTTATACATTGTACATGCACAGCAAACACTTATACTTTAACATTTAGTTTTGTACTAGTTACATTTTTCTTCCAGATTAAATGTGGGGTAGAAGAGTCAGATTAGTCCTAAGAAAACATATGTGAAGTTTAATTTAAGAACTATCATGATAAAGTAGGGAACTAGAGAATATTTTTTGTCATTTGTGTAATTTATCTTCAAAAAAATGCAGGCCCTTGCCTAATGCATTTGTTGCATTTATGCATCTCACTTTTAACATTAATGTAGTCTTCTTGTATGTTGTCAGTGCTGGTATTTTAGTGGTTTGGGGTGTTTTGATCCCTCCTTCCCATCTGCACTGAAGCACTTCCCAGGACAATTCTGCCAGGAGGGCTGGAGAGCAGCTGTCTCCACAGTGAAATCTAGGGGTTTGCCAACAGGGCATATTTCTGCAGGTTTCACGGGTCTTCCTCTCCCTCAGTTTTAGGTGTGATCTCATCTTCTCATCTTTTTTTAAATGCTAGGTGTAATTTAAACCACGACCAGGGGACTTCAGCTTTCCCCTGAGCAGCTAAACAGTGTTTGCATTTCTTCCACTGATAGTCTTTATGAAGGTATTATATGGAAGCTCACTTTCAAGCAACTAAAATGACAATATAAATTCAATGCTGCAGAAGTCATTTATCACTTTATGATAATGCCAGTATATACAAATGATAAGAAAGAAAGGCTCAAGGAGAAACCTGAGGGGGGTTTATCATTTATTTATGTACTTATGTAATACGAGGGAGTAAGTGATGAAGGAGGAATACAAAGACATTTCATCTAGCATGTTGATTTAGTACTTCTCCCTCCCTGATCAATGACCTCTCTTATGTTTAGAAGAGGCTAAATACTCCAGAGAGAAATGTATGTGTGTGTCTTCTTTATTAAACCTTGTCAGAAAGAGAGGTAGACTTAGTTATATGTTTCCAATTAACTCCCTGAATAAGGTATAAACATTAATTCTTTGGCTAATGTGTATGTTACCATAAATGATACTAAATTTAAAAGGGATATCTCTCACAGAGTACTGCAGCTGTAAAGAAATATCAGTAAAAAAGGACTGAGGGGTACAAGAATGTGCAGGATCATGACCCAGGCGCAAACTGATGCACGAAGAAAGGAGCTATAAAACGTTAACAATACAAAATGTTGAAGAACTAATCTGTTGGCAGGCATTGTAAAAGATTTTTTTTTCTCTTTTAAAAATATTATGCTAAAATAAGCCTTTAATTTTGTTTACTCTTTGTTCAGTTTTAAACTATATACATTCAAAACTTGGTAGAAACATATGTCATATTCACCTTTCAGCCAGGTATTGTCTAATTTCTAAACTCTATTTATGACAGATCTACAATAATTTAATCATGGTGAGTTTCACATTGCTCTTGTTTCTTTTCAGAGGAATAACAGAAAACTCTGCTTAAGGTAATGTAAAACATAAATGCTACATATATCACATTTGTCTTTGTAGGATGCTAGTTGCACATCTTGCAGCTATACAGTTTATGGTGATAGCTTGTAGTGTACAAGATGTGTCATACATAAAGCCTTGTGAACATACATGCATTTCACCTCTACATGTAGCCTTTTGAAACATTAAATATTCAGGAAAGTGACAGCTGATGTCTTAGATAACAGCTCAGGCTGAAAAAAACTTCCTACTTTACTGAATATATGACTGTCTATAGTTAGTTAAGAAGTTAGCTGAGGAAAGCAGAGATTATAGCACATCCCTATGACAAATCCAGCCTCACAGTGTTTCAAACCCAAAGCAACACCCACCTATCTGTCTGCTACCATTTTAGTTGATAAGTAGAGTTGACACTGAAACAGATATATCAGGAGAAGAATATATTAGTTCTTTTGAATTACAACAAATTCTACTGTATGTGTTACAGTGGCCTTGTACACTTTGCAGTAAAGGAGTGATAAATAACTCAAACTGATCCCAGTCCTGTTAAGTGCAAGCAATAACTTGCAAATGCCAAATTGTCATCCCAGCCTGCCATTTTTACATGCTAGTTTTAAAATTGACTTCGGGAATACAGAATTTGTGTGAATAAGCTGCTGATCTTCCTTCATTTTCTGAGCAAACACAGGGAGACTGCCAGATCTTTGAACTTTGTGGGACTGCTGGTGCTGAGGTAGCTTAACAGAGGTGCTGATATGGTAAGATTTTGGATTGTATCAGTGACCATTTGGATTATATTGGGTGGAGGTGTCCAATGTTGGGCACAGGGGGCAAGAGAGAGGGCTTCTGGGGAAGGAGATTGGCACTGTGATAAAAACAGCAGATTTCAGCCACTCCAACAGACCCACCACAGGACACAGCTGAGCTCCTGAGACAACATTGTGGAAACCTCTGGAAAAACATATTTAAGAAAGGGCAAATTCCGAGCAGGGACTGTGAGAGAGGAATAAGAAAAATGTCATTGAAACAGCCCTGCAGATGTCAAGTGAGTTGGTAAGGAGGAGGTGCAATAGGTACAGGAACAGAGATTCCCTGCAGTCTGTGCTGAAGACTATGGATATGCAGGCTGTCCCCTTGCAGCTCACTGAGGTCCCCATTGATCCTGTGCCACAGCAAGTGGATATATGCTGAAGTAAGATACAGGCTGTGGAGATCCCACAATGGAGCAGGCTCCAGGCAGGAGCTCAGCCCATGGAGAGAAGCCCATAGAGGATAAATTTTCCTGATGATCTGCAGCCAGTGAAAGACCCATGGTAGTGCAGTATGGTCCTGAAGGACTGTAACCCACAGAGAGAACCCACACTGAAAAAGCTTCTGAAGATTGCAATCAGGGAGGACCCATTTTTAACAGTTCATGAAGGAATAAATCCAGTGGGGGGACCTTGTCCAGTGGGAGGACAGTGAAGTCTGTCCCTGACAAACTGTGCCCAGTGGAAAGCACCCACACTGAAGCAGTATGTGGAGAACTGCGGATCCTGAGAAGGATTCACGTTGAAGCAAGTGGAGAGGAGTAAGAGGGAACAATTACAGACTGACCACATATCCCCATTCCCTTGCTCTGCTCAGACTGGGAGGAGGTAGAGGAGTTGGGAAGGAAGGAGTGACATGTAATATGGGAGGAAGGAAGAATGGTGGGAAGGTGAGCTTTTAGTTTTGACTTTGTTGCTTGATATTCTACTCTACTGTTAATTGGAAATAATTTAAATTAATCTCCCCTAGTCTGCTATGGTGATAACTGCCAATATCCTAGTCTTTATCTTGATCCACAAGCTTTTCATCTTGTTTCTCTCTTTGTGCTTTTGTGAAGGTGTAGTGAAAATGAAGAAATGAAAGAGAAGCTTGGTGGACATACAGCCTGCAGCCAAATTCAATCTACTGGAGGGATATTACTGAGGTATTTGTATTAACTGCATTGTTTATTTATCAGTTTCCTTGTGGAAGATTGTTGTTGTTACTAGTGTTGTCATGGCTTCTACTATCTCTTAAGACCCAAGGATTTTCAGACCTGCTCCTGAAATGTAAAGACAAGGTATTTCAATACTGAGATGAATGTTACAAGAAAACTAGCTGTAAGTATCTGGGACTTCTTTTATGTCTCCAAAAGAAATCTGCCATGCTGCAGAAAAAGGAAATAGTCTTGCTAGAAACAGCAGAATAGCTCAGCTGTAAAGTTGCAAGGAGAAGCATACCTAACACTATGTACACCTTGGCTGCATTTTCTTGTCTATAAAGACTGTTTCAGCTCCCTTTGAGGTAAAAAGATTTGTTTACTCTTTCTTATGGTACAGGAAGAGATTAAGAGACTATATGTTTTATATACTTTTCATTAGTCTTCTTAGGGAATCCGATTTCCCATTCAGAGAAGATGTTTCTGACTGTGAATATGTTATAGACCTCAAGAGTATTTTCAATTTCCTGACTCCAGATATAAATGCTGGCTCCACCCCAAATCTATACCAATAAATGTCTACAAAAGCAGCAGCACTTCCTCATCTCATCCCATTCTCATTTGCACAGAAGGAAAGCACAAGCCCAGAGGGCAGATTATGTCAGGAACATGTGCTCAATCTTAGCACTTAAGCTTCCTGAAACATGAAGTTCCCCGAACATAACTGTAGCAAGAAAATGTAGACAGTCCTAGGGACTTTGAGGCCAGTAAAATATTTAGAAAAATTTTAGGTTGCTGGTCCTACCAGTAGAATCATGCTCTGTGTTCTGCACAGTGAGACTCTGTATTGGTATGAGAAAAGTTAGTTGCTCTACATAGGATGAAAATGGTACAGGGCTCAAGAATGTTGCAAATGAACATAGACACGAGGAAGATGTTGGCTAGGGCAAGATGTCACACTGGATTTGGGCAGGGTTCTAGAGGATTTGAAAAACCACCTCCACCCATTTCATATCCACAGCTTTAGACTTCCTAGTGAAAGTGGGTGATTGTCTCATTATTTTTTCAGTGAAAAGAGATAATTTCTATCTTCACAATTATAGGAGGAAGGAGTGGATGTTGTGCTCCTCCCATATTACAGCTTAACAATTTAAATATTTACTCAGGAAATGAGAGCAGATGATGCACAAGTATAGACACAGCTGCATGTGTTATGTGCAGTTTGCCAACAGCTCAAGACTGATGAGAGCAGCTGGTGAGCCCCAAACCCTCAGCTCCAGGAAGACAGGGACATTCTGCGGCCTCTCAACTCCCTATCCTGAGGTTTCCCCAACATGAGATGGCAAACTCAGCCAACTCTATCCTGTAGTGAAAGCACACTGGGTATCCATTGCCATCCTCTGCCACTGACAACTCCAGCAAGGCCATCTTTCCAAAGCCAGGACAAAACTGTGATGTGCCTGACAGCCAGATGAAGGTGTTATATATTCAGCTTGTGGGTTCAGGAAGACTGACCATCATGATCTGTGATGGCCTATGCAGGACCCTCTTAGGAAAGCTCAAGTGGGAAAGATGCAGGGCTTCTTTTTTTGCTGAGAAAGTGCCTGGTGATCTTTTACTATTGTGCAAAAAGACTGTGACTTTACTGACTGAATTTTCAAGTCACACTTTAAAGCATCAACAGTTTTTTGTGACAGTCTCAGAGAACACATGTAAGACTGAGATACTTTGTGAGCTCAGAGGAAGGTTCTTAAAGTAAGAACCTTCACAGACATTAGACAGAGTTGCCTAAGCTGTTTGGGATTGCAGGTCTAAGGGGAGCCAAAATGCCTGGGAAGATACCAAAAGTACAAGTGGCTGTCTCTTGGTTCTTGGAAAGAGATACACTGCTCTTTTATGAGTAAATGCATCAGCTATCCACAAACTAGATGGCATGACTCAAGTTTTCAGCCCCCAAAAATAAATAAACAAACATTATGTGAAATTAATTCTCTACAGCATTTTTCTAGATGTCTTCAGCTCCTAAAAACATGTAGAAGCCTTTTTTGCATAATTTATTGTAGCATCCTCAGAAACAGGCTTAATTTATGAATTTATCCTTTATCATCATTTTCCTCAGATATAATGACAGGAATTGTTACATTCATTTCTATTAAAGTAAGTTATTTCTAATGTCTGAATATATAAATAGTAATTTGTATTGTTTCAAAGATGTCTTTTCAGCAAGATCATAAGAAGCTATATGAAAATATATGTTTATACCCATTCATTCTATCCCAGTGTCTCTGCAGAGATGCAGGAAAGCTCACACTTTGAAGAAACTAATCTCACAACAGCGGCTGTATAAGGAAATGGTAATTTGGCTGTGTAATCAAATTGCAATGCGTTCAGTTAGCAGATGTGAGCAAATAAAGAGAAAACCAAATTTAGATTTTCTGCCAATTGCTCTCTTATATGTGTGTTTGTTTTTGAGGACTCCCTATGATTTTTTCTAATTTGCTTGGTGGTGGTAACAGCTTAAGGTGGTTTTGCACAGCTTCCGGCTGCAGCACTGCGGTTTGCCAACAGATGGCATGATGCATTTCCATTATCCCATGTCTCTCCAACAAGATGACTCTCTGCTCATCTCCGACATAAACCCAAAACACCACCCTAGGCCTCAGCTCTGGAAAGATTTAAACATGTGTTTGAATTTGCATATGAGTACCACTAAATCTCATCTTTCCTGCTGTGTTTAAGGGGTTTTGGTTTTTTTTTCCTGTGGTAAGGAAGCAGCTTCCTGTAGCTATATAATGTCAAATTCTTTAGGTATATCATCAGTGGGGAAGAATATTCATGATCTGTTATTATTGAACCTATTCAGCACTGTGTTACCCAAAAAGCTAGCCAAATATGTTAATTTTATTATGAATATGGTCCCAGAAAAATAAGTCAAAGGATTACTTAGCTCTGCACTGCAAATATTCAGTGCAATATGTTTCTTGTATTTCTTTCTTTACTTCTAGCCTGCACAGCTGAACTGTTGCATGAGAAAGATGTTACATGAACTTATAGTGTGAAACAGGATGGAGAACTGTGTGAAATACTGAAAATACAGTGAATACCAGCGCTGGACATGAGCAACTTATTCACTGTGTAGTTTGAGCATAGACTCTTACCATGAAAGTACAACAGATTTTTCTGTGCTTTGAAATTAGCAACTTAAGTTATGAAATCAAACATTCTTGAGCAAGAACTTTTTCAGGACTTTTTTTTCTGATGGCACAGAAGAAGCTACTCCATTACCTACATGCCCAGAGGAGCAGTAGGAGAAATGGAAACCATGTTAGGTGTTAATTTTGTATCTCAGTAAGATTTGGAGGTTAATCTTCAGTTTCAGTGTGTAGGTGGTAGAATATGTGTGAAATATGGTACGTGCAATGAAATGCTTTACTGAACTGCAGAAATGTGTATGACATGCTAAATAATACTAGTCCAGATCATATGCTGGAGGGTCAATGATTACATAGGCCAATGTTACTCAATTTTAATTTAAGGAAAAAAAAATCTCATGAACTCTTCCCACTTTCTTCTATGCTTCTTAATCGCTTCAGCAGAAATGCTGATACATGAAGCTGAAAATAAAGATATCTGTCTGTTAAGTTGTCCAGCCAAAAGGCTCAACTGCTTAACCTCTTGCCACCACTTCCCAGGAAAAGGAATTTGCTGTTGACACATAACTGTTGGTCTTGATGACCTTATGTCTTACCATAGTCAAGGACATATTGTGTTTTATTTGCTACTTTGTTTGAAGACTTCAGCCTGTCATGGTTAAGACCATTTAAAGGATTCCACTTTGGTTTTGAAATGTCCTGTTTCTTTATCTAATCCTTTGCAGAAATGTAAGAGTGTTACATCAATAGAAATACCTTTACCAACAAAATCCATAATGTCATAACAAATATTAAGTTAGTCAACAGTATTTTTTTTTGTCTAAACCCACACAGACTGCTAATAACTTTATTGCCTGATTTCACTTTCTCAAGTCCATTTCAGACATAGCATTATTTTCATTAAGATCAATACTAACACTGGCTTGGGTCATCAAGCAGAGAAGTACAACGGAAAAGAGGTGAAGGCTTAATCATTCTTCACACCCTCCTCTCCACCAATTATTTAAGTGGAAAATATCTAGAGATCTTGAATCACTTTCCATGTCAGTCTGATTTGAAGTCTGGATTGCTCTTTGGCAAATAAATGAATTTTTGTGGTATTTTCATGTTCACTGCTCAGACTTCAGTCCCTTCACTAGTAAGTGTGGTTTTCTCAGGGGAAGAACACATTAATCCCTGGAGACATATGAAATTAGGGACATTTCCATTGTTTGGAGTACAGCAATTATGACCCTTCAGACCCTTCACAGCAATTATGACCCTCCCTAGGGAGGATATTCACTGGAAAGGATGGTGGGATGTCCTTCATATCCTTCACCAAACATTAACATTTAACAATGATTTCTCTCTTACTTTTCTGTAAACATTAAAGAAATTATGCTAGTTTGAGGAAAGGGCAAGGAAAGAAATAATACAGGACTCTGCTCAATGAGATGGAGTCTATTAGAAGCAGAGAGACGTTGACAAATGCTTTGAAGATTTCAGGAAGAAAGATGGTCACTTCTGTGCTCTAACTGACAAAGACTTTGTTGAGATAACATTCTGATTCAATAACATTGCTTCTTTATCTACAACTGCACTTAAGGGCCAGTTTATTTTAGAAAAGGTACCTTGTCTAGCTGTAACTTACAGTTAGGTGACACTATGTCCCTTTACAAGGGGAGCTCTCTATTCAGCATAGATTCAGTTCTGTGAAAGAGGTCATGTATTAAGCAAATTTGCCCTCAGCATTGAAGTCCAAGAAGCCAGAGGGACTGAGCAACACAGAAAAATCTTTAAATGTTTACACAAAAAGGATAGGTAAAACAAATAAACAATTAATCAAATAAATAAATAAACAAAAAAACAGAACCATTTGGAGAAAATTTATGATTAAGCCTGATTTAGTGTAGAAGAGCAGAAGAAGCAGTAAGGTTTGGATACTACAGATAACGTTTGGATACCATTTATGCTCATGTTTTCCAAACTCAGAATAATGTGCCAAACAGCACACGAGCAGAAGACAGAAGACTACAGGATTCTAAACAGACATGAGCTGGTAAGTATTTGCTTGGCAGAGTGGTAAAGCTTTGTGTGAATATACTAAGCTGGATGTCTTCACATCATGGATCAGAAGACTTCTGACCTTTTTCAGACAGGACTGCTAGGGTCACTAGGAAAAAAAGATATCAGATGAAACATTTTACTTAGAGATAGGTCTCTGGATTCTAGGAAAGACAACAAATAGTCAGATGGTATGGATTAGTTTTTGGACTGCAAGATTGCAGTATCACTTGATGCATTATCTATTCCAGATAAGGACTGAATAATATATAGGGTGTTCATGGAAAAGGGCCATACACGGTAAAAGTCTCTCTCCCCTGTGTTAAGGGGATGAGAGCCATCAATTTTCAAGTCAATTTACCAAGCCCTTTATAGATTTCATGGATGGGAAAAGGACTGAAATAATGTTATTTAAGAGATAATATTACTATATATTCTGATCTACCATAGAAACTGGTAGATTTTATAATTAAGGTATGCATTTTGTAACAGCTTTTGTTATGATTATACATATTGTACATTGCTTACTATTTGTTTATTTTAAGGAAACTGAATATTCAAAATATTCATGTAATAAAGTTTCTTGTTAAAGCTTGAACTACTTATTTTTCATGCCTCATTGACTGTGAGCCTCCACAGATTCAGTCACCATGTTCATGTCCCCTCCTAGCTGATGTTCACCATGCTGTGCAAGACAGCAGGCTGCCTTATTTCTCCAACAAAGGAGTTCCTATCAATACACAGTAAACTTGTACTTCTGCACAGTCACTATTCATTTTTGTTTATTCCTAATCTCTTTCCCTCTGATGTTTTGAAGTACTTTTACATCTCTACATCCACCAAAGCTTTAAAAATGAGCAATTGACACACTTGCAGACAAATCGCTCAGAGGAAGCTCATACACATTTATTTTCTGAAGTGTCTCCAGGTGATTACGCTTAAGGCCAAATTCTGCTCCCGTGAGCAGAAGTCAAGAAGAAGTATTTTGCCCACAGGAACTGTGGGAATCTCTCCTTTCTCATTCTGTCAGAAGGTCCTGAGGTACCAAGGCCACAGCTGCTGTCACAATGCTAAGCTTGAGGCAGTGTAGTTACATAAATTACAGCTTCTTATCCCTTATGTGCTTCTAAGGCAATAAATGCATTTTTCAAAAAAGCCACTGTATCCATCTTTTTCAGAGTTTTGTGTATTTAGATGCATCAGTCACTGTACACTTTGTTGTCCTGGAAGGCTGCTGCTTCTCAAGTGGTCCTACTGGGTCATGTAGCCTTGTTTGCTCTGAGCAGGTGTGGTTCTCCCTCTCACAAAATGAGCAGCTAATTTAAATTAGGGTGTGGTCCTGAATTTCAGCAAATGCTACGGACCTCACAGGAAGATATAACCACCATCTAGGTGTGATAACCTTATGCTAAATATGCATTTACCTCCAGGCTTTAAAAGAAAATAAAATATATGTTGTGTGGATATAGATGCTTCAAAATTTCTTCACCTTATATGAAATCTCTATGTTACTGTCAAGACTCTTTTTGGTCACTCTTCTCATAGCTCTTAGAACTTGCTGTTCTGGACTTGTTCCTGCCCAGAAGAACTGACATACAGCACTCCCACTTCAGATTCCCTACCACACTCCCATGCTTCCTTGAGATAAATTCCATCTAAGATGCTTCAAGATCATCTAGATAAATACTGGATTAAAAAAGACATACACACTTGTATTGAACTTTTCAATTAATGAATTGATGTTAGTCCATTGCAAATTTGGGACTTCATTAAGCACAATACAGAAGAGGGTCATCATCACCAGTACTTAAATAAAACTGCTATTTGGCTTTAAATCACTGTCTTTCCAAACCTCATGCCGGGGGCCTGAACGTTCTCTGCCAGTGGAGTTCAATTGGCTGCCAAGACTTGACTCAGTGGGGATGACAAGAGAGCTGAGGGGAGGCCTCAGTTTACAGCCACACAGGGAGCATTGCAGCCATGTCCATGCTTGGCCATGTACTCAGTCGATCCAGAACCTCAGCCTGCAGGTTTGACTCACCAGACTGCTCTGGATGATCCCTTACATCTGCGTTGCAGACATACTTAAAAAAAGATGGGTGTTCTTTCCTCCATAAGGAGCATTTATCAGATTTGCTTGGGCATATAATGGTTAAGTAATCAGCAACGTTTTAATAGAGATATATCTAAATGTTCTTGATGTCTACTTTGATAACCAGCCTCAGAAGGAAGATGATTGAATTGCTGTTATATATTTCCAGGGCTTCTCTTCATATAAATCTCCTACTCAGTGGAGTTCTGATGGACATTTTCCTATTCAAAGTGGCTTTTGCCAGCCACTTTGACATCAGACTTTCTGCTAAACTTCTATGAACAGGAATATTTAAGAAAGTCTGTTGGCAGTGACATATTCACCATATTGCAGTTGGTGTTAATCTCACAAATAATTTTGTTGTGCTTGCAGGGAAAGGGTAATGGAATGGGCAAAAAACATATTCTCATAGAGACAGAAAGCTCAGCATAAAAATGCAGTTAGGGAGCAGAGAAAACAGCGGAGTCGCTCTCAGCGCAGTGATCACAAAAGAACTAATTTTCCAGAATGCCATTCCAAACCTATGACCACAGCATTAGTAATGCTGCAAGAGTATGGACTGCACCTGAGCCCTATGCTCATTAACCTTTTGGGTTAATGCGCAGCTCACAAACATAAAGGGTTTGTGCGTGTGCTGTAGGAGAATGGAAGGGTAAAAACAAGCATGAGAAAAGAAAAGGAGGCGGAATAACTCAAGGAAAAGACAGAGTCCTTTTGGTTCTGGAAATGAACTGAGCATTGTTTTTCTCCCATGCAGAATAGTAAAAAAAATGAATGAAGAAAAGCAGTCCAAGAGAAAAATGAATTCACATAGCTATGGCTTCTAGTCTAACATATATTTAGATTATCTATCAACCAGATAGTTCTCTGATAAGGAAACAGATAAGCAGTAGAAATAATTGATCTCAGATTTGTCAAGATTCCAGGTCTGTTTGTCTTTATTTTCTCATCAATGTCCAAGGTAAAGTGACCAGATATCTCAATAAGATTGTACAAGTATCAGTTTTTAATGGATTGGCACAATATTCAGTGATTCAATTTTTTTTTGTTATTAAGATGCAGAGACTATTGTTATGCTGCCAATGATCCACCCTTGGTACAAAAATGGTTGATTCACAGTCTGCTCCTCCTCCTCTGTATGTTATATCTACAGTAGATGATCAAATTCTCATTAACACAGAGGAAAGTACAACCTGGCACCTGCAAAGTGTTTTCAAATTTCTCTGCTTAATGTCTCTTGGCAATGCTGGTTTATAAGAAGAAGCCAAATAGTAGTGCAGCCAAGGATGCATTTCATGAGATCTCTATCTCCAGGCAATTTAACTTGGACACAACAGACTTGGAATGCAGCTTCACTTTTCTCTGCTGCCCTGTGCTTGCTCCCATTTCACCCACTTCAGCATCCCTTTTTTTCCTGTTCATCATGGACTCCCCTCACTGTTGCCTCTTGAACTCTCACTTTCATCTTCCAGAAGAAGAGGCTGGGCCCTTTGTAAAGCTAATCTCACTGATTGAAAGAATAAAGTGACTGTTTCTGTTGTTGTTACATTTAAAGGACATACTCTGTTCCTGAAATTCATGCTGTTCGGGTAGGCATGATCAATAACCAAGATTTTATCTCTTGGTTAAAGCTTAATCAGGCACAACAATTAGGGATATCAGGATTTCAGATATCAGACCAGGGATATCAGACCAAGACAGAGGCCTTAATTGCCTATGGCCTTTTTTATTAAACCAAGATATACAGTAGTGTTAGCTGTCTCGACTGGTATTTAATGCATCCCACTATTTATAACATTTCATATATACAGGTTTTCAGGAGTTCTGGCAGTTTTAACAGTCTCTAGTGCTTTCACTTCCTTTTTTAGTCAATGAGTGGAAGATGCTATTTGATCACTTTCCAGTCAAGAAATGGCAGCATTCAAAAAAGGCGAGTTCTGTGCTGTGCTATCAGTACTGCTTTTATACCATACAAGTTAATCTTGTGAAGCATCTCGGAGGTTTTGATCAGTCTAAAATGCACCACATTTGCTTGAAATAGGACTTTGAAATTTTATCTCTGAGTTCTAAATGAGATAGTAATAAAAGCTTCTCCAGCTCTTTAATAATGAATAGAGTTATGCCATTTTATCTGCATAGGAATACAGTAAATGAAATCAAAGCAGCATAGACATAACTCTTACATTTTCAAAACTGCTAAGACAGCTCTGTGTACACTCCAATATTTTTTTCTATACATACTTACTGCAGAAATATTGTATGCTATATTTCTGTTTTCAAACTGAGACTTTGCTGCTGCATTTACTGAACTCATACCTTATTAATGCTCCCATTCAATTTAGGATCAGAAAGGTCAATCCTGAAGCATTTGACAACTTTGGCAATGATTCATGTCTTTGATCTTATATTTTGTCATGTAATTAGTGCCAGTGAAGGTCCCACGAGTCCTTCCAGTTGCATACAAATGGAACAGGCACCTTGAACGTATTCAGTATAACCCAGGCTTGCCAAGCCTCAGCATCCCAGTTCTATCTATATGAATGCTTAGACTCCAGCTTTGTCTCTTAATTCACATATATGCCTATTGTAGTCTAGCATCTGGAAATATAAATGACCTTTTGGAGACAAGTATTGCTGAAGTTCATTGCTGACTTTCCATTGCTAGGTGGATATATAAACACAGAGAGATTTTTTGTTTGTATCTACCTAATTAAAAAGAAAAACATTAATCTATCCAAAGCAAGTTAGTATAAGTTATAGGTCAACAACATTTTTCTCTGCCCCTTGTAAGAATGATGATAGAAAGGATAATGCAGTATCTCAGCACCCTAACAGCCACTGGCTGAGCAGTCTGCTATCATTAGCAACACCAGTACCATATTTCATATCCCTCGCTGCTCTCTTCTCTTTGAAGGACTGAACTCTTTCATCTGAGTGTACATAAATAGTAATAAATAGCAGAACCAGATTTCTGCTCTGTGGACTTTTCTCTGATCTGTGCTGGTCCCTGGTCTGGGCTGGCTGTCTCTACTCTTTATTACATCTTTTTCCCCAGCTCAGCAACAGGGAAAATTGGTGTTTCCCAGCCTGCCCCCACTGAGCTGGCTTGGGGCACCCACAGCAGGGAGGCTTGGAGGTGGCCCATATGAGCCTGCCTCTGAACCATAGAGCACATTTCATCCCTGATAATTGTTCATGCCTCAGCTACGTGAAAGCTTTATTTTGAGAAAGCTGCCACTCTTAGAATCAAAAGATTTTTGCTCCGATTAGTTCACATAAAAGATATTTATATGTTAATATTCCTTGTGGAAACGCTGCTGAGAAAGAAAAAAAAAATTCAGGTGAAGTATCAGTCCTTGGCAGATACTTGTTTAAATAGGTCTGATTTTTGGTCCTTGTATTTTTTAACAAATTAGTACAATTTTCTAGGAATGTAAATCTTCATGTGAGAATTGTCATTTTGTTGAGAGCCTGATTTTCAAGAGAAGAATTTATAAAACATGTTTATTCATGCCTAAAGTAAAAGTGGACTCTGTAATGTTCAAAAATCCTACAATTTTGCTATGAAAATTAAAAACAATACCTTTTTTAGAATGTAAATTCCTGAAAAAAAAGCTTTCATAATAATCTTGGATGCCAAGAGTGAGAGTAGAATAGGCTTGTTTACAGTCAATAGATTTCTTGAAAATTCTTTAAAAAGTTCAAAATAATGGGTTTTGGTTGTTTGTTTTTCTGCAGTGTTCTTCTAGGTTTTTTGTTTTGTTTCTTTTTTTGGTTTTGTTTTGGTTTTTTTTAATAATATATTTCACTTTACTAAGCCTATCCTCATGGTAAGATGTAAGATCTGGTTTATATTTTTTGAAAGTTTAGTGCTGCCTTTGTTATGAGTCTGTGAACTTATGGCATGGCTAAGTTTAATAAAATTAGTAAGACTAAATAATTGATTGTAAATATCTTAATATTAACAAAATAACTAATAGATTTTCCTCTTCTTTAGAAAGACAAGAAAATGAACTAGCCTGAAATGAAACATCTGGGGGCTGTAGGTATTCATGGCATTTTTGTGAGTGAACCAAAATCTTGATGTGGCCTTTTCCCTCCCTCTGTTATTGTTGCATTCAAAAAGAATCTGCCTACAATAAATTATCATTATTGCTGCTTTGCTCTTACATAAATCTTTTTCTCCAAGGTGCTCTTGATACCTTACTAGCTTACACGAATCAAACCTTTTGTGATCCCCAGGAGGTAAAAAACTACCCAAACACTTGAAACTCTGTCTGAAGAAAATATCCAAGATATTGCAATGACAGCAGCTTTTCCCAGTGTTTCTGACCTTATCACACATGGTTTTTGAAAAAGCTGCCATGCTTCAATTTAAAACCTGGAAAACACATTAACACATTGCAATCAAATATCAATGAAGTATAAATTGTGTGTATGACATTTTTCCAAGCAATTCAATAAAACATATCTTCTATATATTAATAATCTATGATAGATTCAAGTGGGTATACTCCATGCCCATCTCCTCTGATACACAACAGAGAAGATCATTCTTCCTGGATAATGTTAATAATTCACTAACAACTGCTCTGAAGTATCAGATTAATCAACAGACACTAGAAAATAACTACTACATGTATTTTTACTTTTCATCCCTGTTTATCCAAGTACTTAGGCACATATAAATCACATTTCATTCCAGAACTAAGTACATGATTAAATGCTTTGGTGAATGGAGATGGACTGCTGAAACAAGACACTGGGCGGTATTTCAGATCCTGACATCAATCAGTATCTTATCCTCCAAAGATCCAAATAGAGATATCTATTAACTTTATGGCATTTTGAACCAGTCTTACAATATGCAGATTTTTTCAGTATTTTTGAGCTATTTTAGTCAATTGAGAAAAAGACTTCATATAGTGTGAAATTCCTGCCACAATATTAACAAAATAGTGGGCTTCTCTTCTAGACTGCCACATTATTTAGTTGCTAACCCATTTTTTTTCCTGGAGTCTGTAGCAACCAGATGCTTTATGCTGCAGCTGGTCTTATCTCAGCCAGCAAAATAATTTTTGCTACTCAACACAGCAAAGAGAGTGAAGTAAAGGAAAGACGTCCTCTTTGGAGAAAAAAGAAGCATTCTTTTCCCTCCACACAACTTTTATTTCAGTGAAAATATGCTGATCAAAGACAACCATTCCATCAACTTCACCAACATATAACATAAAGTTGTGACATCAACACTTAGGCAAAATTCCTCTACCTGTTACATACCTTAAAGCTATCAATGATATGAAATCTTATGAAGTTACAGTTAAGCCTTTTTTGGTTGCCCTGGCCTGGAGGATTGTTTAAACTATCAACTCACATAGCTAAAAGAGGGAAGGGCAAGAACTCACTCTTGTATCAATGAACAACAAACTTGCTAGCAGATTATGATTTTATTTGTGTCACAGAAACTTCAATCTCATTAAAAAGAAAAGAGAGAGGGGAGGAGGAAATATAAGGATGGGCATAACCTTGGTTTTCCTTGAAATTCAATTCTGTTAAACACAAATCCTCAGATTACCTTTGCAGCTTTGAATATGTTACCAACCCTGTTTGTTCAATAAAGCACTCTTCACTATTTTATTTCTTTATAAAACAACAGATTATTTAGCCACCATCCCTAAATTATTAAATGAGTTATGAGAATAATAATTTATTAAACATCTTGCAAATTCCTCAAAATGCAGTTTTCCTGACATATTTCTTTAGCAGTACAAAATCCAAATGTGACAAGGAATAAAGCTCTTTGATGTAAAGAACTGGTCCTATAGGCAGATCCCCACTGGGCAGATGGTTATTTTTAATAGCCTGACCTAATTTCTTAGTAGTGAACCAGAGATAACACAAAGCCCTATGGTGAAACTGGTCTATTGTGTTGAAGTAACATTAGAGAACACTAGATATTCATAACAGCAACATTTTGCTCATCTGAGTCCAGTCTTAACAAAGCCCACAAACATTTACTGTCACAACAGTTAAGGCTTCTGAAGATGAAAAGACTTATTATGATTGACCTATCACATGATATCAAGCCAAAACAGACATCTTTAGGAGCTGAGGTATGCCTTCAGAACATGTTTTCTCTATGACTACTGAGTTACTGCTGATTTCCTTTACAGCATTTTCTTGCCTTTCTTCTCTTTCCTCATAAACTTCACAAAAACTGAAGGTGAGCAAATCACATTATCTCTTTCTGCCTTTCTCATCTTTCTCCCATTCTTATTACCTTGGTTCTTCTTCCATGTTTCATTTGACCTTTCCAGAACTCCTAAGTTCTGAAGCTGGTAATCAGTCTTAGTGAAGGGAAGAAATACAGACTACAGTTTTCAAGGCCATAAAATGTATTTGTGTTTTTATTGCATTCAGTGATGTTCACTTTAGTTTGAACTAAAGTTGAGGGGAGAATCTAGTTCACAACAACAAACAGATGACAGGAAGCTGCTATTTCAATGCAAAACAGCTGCCATTCTGAAAAAACCCAAGACCAACAAAACAAAACAAAACAAAAAAAACCAAACAAAATGGAGAAGAAATTTTATACACTACTAGTTACATTAGTCCAAATTCAGCTCTGCATTCACCAGCTCTGCACAGTAGCAGATGGGAAATGCATTTGCAATGAAAACTAGCAAACTTTTCATCCTGAAATTAATTTAAAATTTGTCAAGGGCAAAATCAATGATCTACAGCAAGCTATGTGTTAGCTAAAAAAGTTTATAGACCCTGTGCTCAAAGACAAGCAAGCTGCATCTACATCTTTGATAGAGCATAAGTACTGTTCTAACACACCATAGTGCTCTGTCAGAATAAGGGCTGTTTCACCCAAATAGACATATTTGTACAAACAGTCCTGCTGTAAGAAAATGCAATGTGTATCGCTCTGTTAGCCACAGACATAATACTCAACATTCTACTTGTTTTGAAAACAAAGCTAGAGTCTAGTGGTTTCCAATCTTATTTAATAATGTTTTTGTAAATTGTTCAGAGAAAATAACATTCTAATCCCCTGAAACCTGTTCAGTTACTATGACTGGTCTTGCTAATATTCATCCTCAGTGCACCACACACCAAACTGAAATACTGTGTGAGACTTCCGCGTATTGTCTAATGGCATGATACTCCATTGCTTTACAACAATATGAAAACAATCTATGAGCAAATACAGTCAATGAGTTTCTCTCTTTTTATTGAGAACCCCACCATAAGGATTCAATACATGTTCATGCATAAATTGTAAGAGTAGAAGCAAACACTTTGTCTCCTTCAAAACGCCAGTTATGCATCTTCTCTAGGACCCTTAAAAGAGAATATGCACAGAATGGCACGGAAATACAGCTGTCCTTATTGCATAGTGTTCAAGCCCTTGAAGATTTCTGCTGGTGTAGGCAGTGAGTAAAATTGTTTCCCTGTGAACAATGCCTTAGAGGTTTTCCTATGAGAAGTTAGGGGCTTTATGTTAACAAGTACACTATGAAGATAGTATTTTTGATATTAACAGAAAACAACTCACTCTTTTCACTGTAAGAATTGTATCTGAAGAGATATCTCAAAAGGCTAGAAGTCTTCAGGTGGACATAGGAGTCTGTGTCATATAAAAAAATAAATTAGGCAAGGGATTGGAAGAAGGAAATGTCCCTAATTGGCATGGCACCTACCCCTGGGTGAACATTAGTTTTCATGTGTGTCTATTTCTATTCTCATTTCCATTTGTTTATTCCATCTTGATTATACTGCTTTATGGCCATAAATTTTCCTCAATATATATTTTAAGTAATAGTGTCAAAGTGTCACTTTGACAAAGTTAAACCTTTGTCAGTGTCAAAGGCTTAACTTAATATATATAATAAAACACCAGTCTTGTATTTCAGTGCAATATAATGTCAATTTACTGTACTTTTAATACTGAAGTGACTCTTGAGAATCTCTCAGGCAAGAAATTCTATAACAACACAAGTGGAAGGCCAGTTAACAGATCTTCAGCCTCATTTCTTCACAAAGTGGAAGGAATAGTCACCATGACTTGGTCTGCATGTAGAAGAGCATGAGCTTGTGGCAGCTGTTTCAGTGTCTCTTGGGGAATCTCATCCAGCCAATTTTACTTCTCCCTAGCTATACTCAGAGACAAGCATCTTTTGCACAACTGCACATGGATCAGTTGTATATACGGCATAAATCAAATATTTAATCTTTCTTAGGAGTAAATATTTTTTTGAAGTGATTAAGCAACATATGCCCAAATATATGTTTACACTTAAGCATATGCTCAAGGACCTTGAAAAAGTAATATTGGTCATTCTACAAAGGCAGAAGCAATATTAGATAACAGATGTCAAGAAAAAAAAAGCATTCAACTGGGACATGTTATACTAAGTCCCATTATATGAATTATTTTCCTATGCACAATTTTTTTAAACATTTCCTCTCAGAAATTAATGTGAATTGAAACAATAAAAGTCTGGGTTCCACAAACACTTGAAACTTTCTGTTACCATGTCAAATAAATGAAATGTGTTTGAATGATAGATTTTCTGTTAATACTATAATTCATTCTTAAACCATGGGAGGTCTTCTCAATATCTAAATATAATTTGCTTTTAACAGCATGAGACTTTTCTTCCCCTTTGTGATTTTCCTTTATACATATTATTATTATTTGATTTATGTAGCAATGCTCCCTATGTGCTCATGGTGCTTCAAGAAATTCAACAGAGTCAAACTAAAAGGCAAGAAAATTCAATTATTTGTGAAAGAGAAATACCTTAATGCACTTTCTAGAAACGGAAATTAATAAGAGCAAGATTCCCTTGGGTGTAGATTTTTGAGGCAAAGGACATAAATGTTTTCATTTGCAGAATTCTTGGTCATCAAATCTCTTTGAGGACAATGTGAAATGCAAGCATTCAGCACAGTAAAAATCTACATCATATATATGTCAATAAGCAGTAATGAGAGGAGGTGAAAAATTCTATCAAAGGATAGATAATATAAGAAAAAAAAAACATTGCAGAACAAAAATCACCCAAAAGAATGGAGAATCTAGACAACCAATGTTCTGCAAATTAAAGGAGCTGAGACCTGAATGGGTGAAAGATTTGCTCCGAACACAAGTCTCACTTTCAAGAATATCTTTTGGGGACTAACAGGAAAAATAATAATGCTAGTCTTTAGCTAGTCCAAGAGATGAACAACATCAATTTGGGGCCAAATGGAGAACTTAAGACTTTCTCACAGAAATAGCTGCCTACTCTTTAAGTTCTATGCTGTGTTTTCCATGATAAAATGGAATATTTAAAATAGCACATTCCCAAATGAATTTGAAAGTAAAGCAAGAAGTCTTTTAGACTTCTTAATTAAAAAAAGGTTGATGTTGTTATAAATCTAGCACTGATTTGTCAATATGTCCTTTTAACTTAAAATACATTTTCCAAAAATTTCATGATGGAATCTTCGGTTCAAAGGTAATCTGAAAGTAGATATCACTAATGAAACTACAGACTTCAAGCAGATAATACCTCATTTTTACAGTAATGCATAAAGGCCATGTCATCTGGCCTGATAAACCACATCCTCACTTTTGACAATGCAGCAATTAGTTAACCAATTTATGTATTTATGTTGTGTAAATCCTGACCTCTCTTGCACCTTATTCCTGCCTCTAGCATATGTTTGGCAGTTCTGTTCAACTCTTAATTCATAGATCTGTCCTGTTTTCGAATACTGGATATAGTGGGATCTGGGTCAGACATAGTGGCTTTTATGCCACCAGTATAAAGATAAGTATAATCATTAATTATAGCTTTAATGAAGACATTTATTTGATATGCAAAGCTTGGCAAGATGGTACCCTGTGAAGTATTTTTAATTCTCTGTTAACTGTTTTGATCTTTACTAAGTCTATATGCTTTATCTACATAAGTGGTACTCCTGGAGCAGATTTAAATGCCTAGCTTTCTAAGACAAGGTTATAAAATTTTGCATTCCCTTAATGTATGCTCTCCTTTCCTTTTCATTTAAAAAAGAAGAGCTGAACCATGAAGCCCTGACTGTGATAAATGTTCCATGCTTATCAACACAAGAAAACAAAACAAAAAAAAACTCTTAGTAAGAAATATATGAAGACAAATAACAAGTAATGACCGTTTGTCTTGACAGCAGGATAGCACAGCATAAAACACATATTTGATATGTAAAACAGGAGCTCCTAACGATATGTTTTTGCATGGCCTGAAGCATTCTCTGTTCATCTCATCAAAATATTTTAAATACACATTGGATTCTATCTTCAAGTATTTTTCATCCCCTTGCAATTTCTTGATATAATTTTTCTATATAAACCGGTTTCTGATGAACCCATTCTGTTCCATCATATACAAGCTGGTAGCTTTTATATTACATAGCAGATACTGAATAGGAATACTTGGTGAATGTGTCTGAAGAACTTCTCAGAAATGTAAGGTACTCTGTTACTTTTTAAAGAATTTTTCCCCAGAAATAGATGTTTTCTTGATTTTCCAAATTTTTTTTAATCTTGTTCTTTTATTTTTCTTAAGGAGAGAAGATAAGGTTCCTCTTTCTGCAGTTTTAAAATAGCTAGGAGGATATTTAAAAAAAAATTATTGTGCTTAACTAGATAGTGGGAGTGGGCATCAGAGCAAGTAGATCACAAAAAAGCTCTATTCTCTCTCCCTATGTGCTTTGTTTTCCTTAGAATGTTGGTGATGCAGACAGGCTGCTTTTGATGATTTGAAATTTTCTGTCTCACATAATTTTCTCTCTAAAAAATTGAAATACACACAGTTTTCATTGAAGTGACTGTATTAAATACTCCAGTAATAAGATTATTGGCTGGATTTGAATTTACTTGTCAGTAGTAACATGATGGGACAGCTGCACAAGTGATGGTCATAGACCGTCCTCTACCAAAGCCTATGCAGAGATTTATAATAAGCAAGGTGCCAGCTGAGTCACTCCCAAAGGCTTCCACTGATGCATATCCTCATTGTGTAGCAAACACTTCAAGTACAGCTGCAATGGCTAAGTTACAATGCAATCCTTATCAACAGGAATCAGCCAGGCCACAAGAGAAGAGCAATGGTGAACAGGGAACCATTGACAGAGCTGTTTGGTTATCTCAAAGAAAGAGAGGTGCCCTTACTGTGTGGGAGAGAAAGCAGCATCTGTCAGGAGAAACTGGAAGGGATTGTTCTGATTTACAATAATTTTGTGCCCCAAAGACTGTTTTGGGGCTATCCAACAACCCTAACTAACAGGACGCTTGTGTGTATGTTCTCAGCTCTGTGAAGCTCGGCCCAACCTGGATCTTTAGTTGGTAATTTAACTGTAATTTTTGCAACCTTTATTTTTATTCCCTTTAGATGTAAGTCTCACTGAGAAGCACTTTATTAAAATCACCCTGCTTTTTTAACAATTTGAAAATAGTTCAGAAATAAATTATCCCAACTTCCCCCCCCAAATTATATTTTTCTATAAGTTATCAATATTTCCTGCTGCTACATAAAAATTCAATCAAAAATATCAAAGAAAGGTGTCTGTTGGACATAGAACTGCACTGACAGTAGTGCCTAGGTACACCGAGTAAAGGGAGTGTAGAAAATGCCTGTTTGTGGCAGCAGCTGAGCTGAGTTTGAGCTTTCCCCTTCCCATGTTGAGTGAGACCCCACTTTTAAATCATGTATAATAGCATATTTTTCACCCAGAACTATTACTGCTGCAGGTAATTCAATTTCTTCTATGCAATATAATTATCACTGGAGGAAACAAGAGGGGAAAGGTATAATTCTATCTAATTTTCTATGGCTTCCTCATCCAGAACATACACCTTCCTATCCTCTAAGCACAATGCTGTACATTGTACTTTGTGCCAGTGCACTGGTCACAGGACACAATAAGGCTCATTTTTTCATACCTCTCTCTCTTCTGTAATCATGGTATATAAATCACAGCAGAGTTGCTAACAGTGTGCGACTGACAATCTTATTTGATAGACAACCTCTGATCCAGTCAGCCTTTTACTAATAAGCTCATTAGGATAGAAGGGATGAAAATACTTTCTAGGATATAGCAATGAACCTCAGCAAATTCAGTGCATGTCTGACCATTCAAACTTTAGCGAATCAATCTTTCTTCAATCAAAACTTTGTCAGGTTCTGCTGAATGTCTTTTGAAGGTTACCTTGTTTTGGTTTGGGCTTTTTTTTTTCTTTTCTTCTTCTCTCACTCTCTCTGCTTTAACCCTAAAATCCTTAAAAAGTAATTTAGGTCAAGGTGAAATAGTTCTGAATATATTTTCTTTTTTATTTTCCGAGTTTAGTTTTGGAAAACCTTTTAGAAGATTTTTGATGCTTTTTAAGGTATGACCTTATTTTGGATGAACTTTTAAAAAGCATTAATTTTAAGAAAAGCCTTAAAATACCTGCAGCCTAGTGACATTGGCATTTAGACTGAGGTTTCCAAAATTCAAATGGAAAACTACTTGATCAGTGACTGAATAAGCTACTTCATAGTTCTTCTTCATATTCTGAGTGTGGTCAGACATACGCTGAATAAAAATCCTATTTGACACACAAGTACATTTTGAGGCCTTGACAATAACTTCTAATTTCTGAAAATAGCACTGAGATAATAAGTGATTCTGAAGAATTCTGTCTGTCATAAGAAGAAAAGGACGTCAGTACATCAGTACTGTTGTAAATATTTCAAAGGTGATCTCTTCCTGGATTAATCAGTATCTTAAATGACCAACATGATTGAAAACTTACTGACTGAGCAATACTTACAAGACAGAAACCAAAAATATGTTCCAGGGATGTGACAGGCTAGTTTGTAAGTAGATTTCTTCCTATGCTGCAAGAAACCAAAAATATGTTCCAGGGAATGTGACAGGCTAGTTTGTAAGTAGATTTCTTCCTATGCTGCAAGGAACTATATTGTTTAGCCATATGGGGAAAGTGCAGCTCATGGGACTGTAGTCTCTATTTCTTGTGCTAAAGAGCTGTGGTCATGCTTCTTCATGTGTCTGAAAACTGTCTTACAAGGTCAAGAACTACATCAAATATTTGGTTGTTGTTAGCCAAAACACTGCCCATAGATGTAGACCTCCTGCTCAATAAATCCAAATCATTGTAAAGGCAATGAAAAATTCTGTGCTTTTCTTCACTTTATTCTAGATCAATTTTTTAAAATTCATCTTTGCCTGATTCTCCTGTTTCATTCTCCTGGACTGTTTTTATCTTTTCCATCCTCCTTTTTTCTGCCCTTTTAATTTTATTTTTTTCCTTTCTACAGGTTCCATAAAAATAAAAGTTTCTCCTGGGAGAGGAAAATGTCTCCTCTTGGGTTTTCCTTTTTATTCTACTGCTGATGTTCTGCACCCTGAACTTTCTTCTTATTACACAACCTTTCACTTCCTATAGCCATCTCAGGCTCCTGCTTGCATTAAAAATCTATTCACTCTTCCAACCCTCTTCCATCTGACACTGAAGTTGCTCCTCTTTCAACCACAATGGTAGATACATCTCAACAATGATTATGAGGAAAGAAATTCTGAAGGCTTTTTGTAACAAAACTACAAAGTCGTAGCAGGTTGATGTAAAGGAACAATAACATCAAGCATCAATAAGGAGCACTAACAAATCAATGTAGATAGTAAAAGCAAAGAATTAGACAACTGCCTGCTTCAGGCAATACTTACACATGCCAGGATTAGACTGTAACAACTTGATTGATGAGCGGGTTGTCTTTGTCATTCCTTTATCTTCTTTCTTCCTGCTCCCCCATTTTTTTTATTTCCTTTTGAATTCCTTTCCCATTTACCTTTCAGACTTTTCCTTCTTCAGAGGAAGACTCTGATAAGGGTCAATATCACAAAATGCTGTTTATTTCAACTATGTCACAAGAATACCATTACCTCATACTTTGTGCTAAAGGATAAGATAAATATGACCTACAATGGCATCAATTTTGAGATAGTTTGAGGCTGGGCACAGAAGTCCAGGGGATCAGTGCAGAAGTCCTTTACTGTTATGGTCACCTAAACCCCGACAGCAAAATTGTCTACTTAAATCACCTAAGGCAGCTACAATCTGATCTCATTATGACCCTCTTTCCATGGAATCTTTGATTACTTTGGAGAGATAGCCTCCACATTTCCTCTGCTGTTTCTGCTGACGGACCTCTAACTCTTCTTGGCACAGAGGTCCTGAGGTCCAGTTCCAGCACGGTCAGCATATGTCAGACACCTTGTTCTATAGTCAGGCAGACAGAGAGCAGTAGGGTGGGTTTAGTTGCTCCTGTAGAACATGATTAACCACTGCCCATGCAAGAATAAGTGTTGTCCTCATTCTTTCTTTTGCAATTTCACTTATGTCAAGAGGGAAATTCTCAAACATACCCACTTCCTCGCATCACTCAATCACTCAGCTGTGCAGCCAAAGGCAATCTCCTAATTCCTTGCTGCCAAAGGGTAAGATTCAGATTATCCACTTTGATATCTAAAATGAAAAAGTCAGGGGACAGGCTAAGATGTTTCTGTTCTGTGCAAAGAGAGGAACTTTTAGGACAATTCTCCAGAGAGCATGAAGTACTGGAAAGCCTGCAGGCAACCACTAAGTATTACCACCTCAAATGCTGGGCTTCAGACAAAAGAAAAACAAAAAACAAAAACAAAAACAAAAAAAAATCCCATGTGCAGAGCCTTAGCCATTTGCATTAGTCTCTTGGAGGAACCTCACTTTCAATTCAGAGATGCTGTGGGGACTCCTGTGTGGTAGGGATCCCCCTACCACACAGGATTCCACATAGCAACTCTGAATTGCTAATTTTCTGTGTCCTTTACTTTATCACTGTTTAACACCTAAGGTGGAGCAGCCAGCCTAGGTGTTCTAGGTATTACCCTAAATGATC
Source organism: Chloebia gouldiae (assembly GCA_003676055.1). Lineage (NCBI taxonomy): Eukaryota > Metazoa > Chordata > Aves > Passeriformes > Passeridae > Chloebia > Chloebia gouldiae. Next base: position 16,723,873 of record QUSF01000001.1, read on the forward strand.
ACTGGATCGGTTCATTGTAAGGCAAGGCTAAAGGGATTCTCATCAATATGTCAGAAGTTTACGTGTTTTCAGAAACTGCCTTAGATGCAAGACACCCTCTTTGTCTGGTTGTTGCCATGGATGTGCAAATTATTTGTTGGAGCCATAAAACCATTTTACAAAATGTCTACTGGTAATTAAATAAAAAGGGCAGCTGCTAGGAGAGAGTACAATATTTTCCCAGCCCAGTCAAGCTCTTACCTACAAGAGATTATTTTTTTTTTGCTAGGTGCATGAAAGTGTTTACAATTGGGCCTCATTTTTGTTCTTATTTTGAAGCCTGCAAGCGAGGCACAATTAATTTTTTGTTAATTACTAATAACAAGTATTCTCTTGACATGAAGACATTATACTGTGTCCTGTTTTTCTAAAATGTAAACTGGATTTTATTTTAAAATCTTTAATTAATCATGTAGTTTTAGAATGCAGTTGTGTATTTCCTTTTAACTTGCAACCTTATCATTAGTGTATAATGCTAATTATGGTTACCTAAAATCTAGATATTGTAATTGGATGCACAAAGTGCAAATATGTTACTGATAAAGTATCATACAGGTCATGCAAAACCAATCTCATGCCAATTAATTAAAGCTCACAAATTGCAGGTAGAGGAAATAACTTGATTTAAATTATAAAATAGGGACAAAGACAAGAAACACCAATAATCAATAGGATCTATTACTGCATTGTGTCTCACTGAAACACAGACTAAAACAGTTAAAATAATCATCCCTCTTCCAAATGTTAAAGCACACCAAACAGAAGATACAATACCTGCTTACAGCAGTTAAGAAGCCCCTAATCTGATTGAAGGCTACTGGGATTCTTTATAGTTTGAAATGGTACTTTCCTTATTTGATGAATGACACAGCAATTAAAGAAGAGTTTTTCCTACTCCCATCCAATTTAATGGCAGAAGAGTTTACAGACTGAAGAAGGTGCCCAGGAAAACCAGAAGTCACTAACAAAATTTTTATCCCTGTAAATCATAGCATATTGTGGGTCTGGACATGAAAAAAGCTAGCTGAAAGTGTAGGGATCAAAATAAACAGAAACAACAACATGGTGATGTGATGTGCTTCTACTGGCTGGCTGATCCAGAAGAAGTAGGAGACCTTCTACAAACTGCTAGAGCGAACCTCTCATTCACAGGTCCCAGTGATTATAGATTGGGAAGAAATAAATACAGGTTGTGTGCACCTGACTGTCTGGAAAACAGCTTAATAGAAAAGGGTCTGCTGTCCTGGTGAACTGCAAGCTGACTGTGAGCAACGTGTCTTGCAGAAAAGATGACCCACAGTCTGCTGAGCTGCATTAGGAAAAGGTTTGCAAGCAAATTGAAGGAAGCCTATTCAGACCTAGTGAAAAGTATCTGGAGTGTTGGGTCCAGTTCTTGTCTCCCCAGTAAAAGAGACAGAGAGATACATGAACATACTGGAGCAAATCCAATAAAATGGGCCACAAAGAAGATCAAGAAGATCAAGACCTTGGAGCATCACTCATATGAGAGTCAGAGAAACAGGGCTGAGGGGAATCTTATCAATGTATTTATATAAACTATACAAAGTATAGTTTGTATACTAATGGGAGAAAATTAATAAGGATTGAGACTCTTGAGCGGTGTGCATTGAAAAGTCAAATGTTGAGGAGCACAATTTGCAATACAAAAAAAAATCACTTAAATATAAGGAAGAGCTATTTTACTTTGGGAGCAGGCAAACTCTAGAACAGGTTATCATTAATTTTTTGGAGTTTCCATCTATGGATATTTAAAACTCAGCTGGACATAGTACTGCGCAACTTGCTTTAGCTGACCCTCCTTGAGCAGCACGATTGGGCTTAACTCTCTCCAGGTGTGTCTTCCAGCCTCAACATTTCTGTGATTATGATTCTGTGACAAGAACTAAACCAGGAAATCATTGTGTCTTCTAGATTAGGACTTAGTTTCATATTGCGCTTATAGTATATATCAAGAACAGACATTTGCTCTGATTAGCAAAGCTACTTTTTCAAGTTTGGAGAAAAGTTTGCAAAATGAAACTAATTTGTATTCGTACAACGAGGGAACTGAGCATGTTAACAGCAGTCTCAAAACTGAAACTACTACTAACAGTGCAAACAAGCCACTAAAAATTAGACAAAAATGTCACTTGTAGGAATGTGGACTAGGTTTACATATTCACAACACACAATGAAACCATACAAATTTATGTAAACAACACATTCCTAGTTAAGCCATCTGGTCTGTATCTGCTGCCTCTGTGTTTGTTGACATGGGGTACCAGCACATGGAAGACTGGCTGATATTTATAAAATATTTTTATCAAGTACAATCCTGCTATAATTAGAGCAACACATAGTATATAGGGACAAATCAGAGTCAAATCTGACATTTCCTAATATTCACATTCTAATTATTAGAAATCTAATTTCATTATTTTTAAATAGTCATGGATATTTTTCACATTGCAAACAGATTAATTTCACATTATATTATTGATATCAATATGCATCTGAGTATTTTATTCTTTATGGATCTTTTTATAATAATATTGTGTGGGGTGTTTCAGAAGAATTACGCAAAATTTGAATTAGAAAAACTGAGATTAATTTCAGCATCTATAAAAAGGTGTTTCCAAAAGTCAAATATAAGTTCTCAAAATGCAAAGTCACCTACAGAATAGAAACACTTCTAAGAAAAGGAAGCAGAAACATAGCCATTACAAAGAATCACTGACAGTATAATGAGCACCTTGTGGAAATGTTAAAGGCATATGGGATTCCATTACACAAGAAAAAGATCAGAGTTCTCTCCAGCTCTAATAATTCACACCACAGAAATTGACTTACAACTGATGCCACAACATAGTAAGATAATAAATTTGCATTTCATTTCAATAAGTGTTGGGGTTTTGTACCCCAGTAAAAATCTAAGTGTCTGAGATGAGTATATCTGACAAAAACTGATTGGTGCAGTAGCTTGCCTCCAAAAGTAAATCCATCTATAAACATTTTTAAAATAAAAATAACCCGAGGCAAACAGAAAACATCTATTAAGATATGAAGCAGGATGCTTGATTCTGAATGAATGAATTCATAGAGAAAAGCATTTCAAAAGAAGGATATAAAATTAAGCATTGCCAAATGTGGGCACCAACAATGTGATAAGATCATTGTTTTTTGTAAGAAGCCAAGCATTTTGACCTTATTTTATCTTTGACACTATTAACAGTTAGAAGAAAAAATTGGCCTGGTTGACCCCCAAAACATTTCTGATTTCAAGACTTGGCAGATTTAGTAGTACTCTTGAAAGGATCAATGGTTTTTTTGATTGTCAGTCTGAATCAAAGGTCCTAATTTGATCTGCTCTAAGTCAATCCTCATTTAACATAGTGGAACAGCACCCATGTCCCCATTACTAAAGTGCCCAAAAGCTACCTCTAAGTACTTTCTAATGTAAAGATGTTTGGGAAAGAGAATTTTCAAGGTCATTTGTTTTGATATTATTTTATTAATTTTTTTTTTGTTTTGTTCAACACACTGAAGAAATAAGAGACAAGCACAAAATCAGCATATGTAGCAATAATACCAAGCTAATTTCCTGCTGGTTCAAGTCTAATGGACTCATCTGAAGTATCACATCAGGGAAATAGACTCATCTATTTATAATCTGCAATCCCTGACCAAGGGATTTACATTTCTAAAATAATCTCATTGAAATAAAAGACTGCAGTAATGTTTTAAATTATGCACAAATAAAAGAAACCCAGAGTTCATGCAGCATCACTGGTACGGTTGTTCTCAGTGGGATCCCCTGTGCCCAGGTGTTGTTTCAGCCCCAGTAATTCTTCCGGCACTGCCGGTTTTCTGAGTTCATGAGAAGTGAAAACACAAGGGGATGAGTTAGGAACACGAGGACAGCCCTGCTCTGAGTTGTGCTTTAGCTGCCTTAAATGACAGCCATAACAATATACAAGCAGTTTAACACTGTCAGTGTGGGATTTGGGCAGCAGGTTTAGTTTACTGTTGACAAATATGGTACTTGAATCTGAACCATTTGTCCTGGGATAAAACACAATATAAAAGGTTGTTGACTAGAAACCCTGAATAATTCATTGCCTATGCTTTCTTTCCAGTAAGCTAGTATGTTCAATTTTAGACCAAACTTCTTCTTATGGCAGGATGTTGTCATCTAGGATGATTGGAAATTTTTTTTCTACTCTTTTAGTCTGAATTGAGTTTTAGAGAGGAGTTCAAAGGGACAGAGCTAACAGGGATACTTTCTAATAATGGTCCTAGCAGTGTGAAATTCACGTAGATGGCCAAAGAAGTGAAAGAAGCCTTGTTTTATGGCAAAGTAAAGAGACTAGAAATGTTTTGTGGTTTTTCTGTGTTCATTGCAGGCCTCATGAGGAAAAAATCATATTGTGTGAATGGGACAGAGCTCAGATGCTGTAGGAGGGCCTTTATCCCAGAGCAGTTACTCCTCTTTGTACCTAACCCTTATATTTCAGTGTGGATCAATTCCATAGCCCATACTGTGGTCATTTTTGAAAGACAGAGGGAATTTGTTAGTACTACAAATATTCAGACTAGATATGTGCAACAAGGAAAAAGGCGTGTTTCTTATAAAATGCAGTGAGAGTGTTTTTATTTTTTTGCCTTGCAGAACAACCTTATAATTCAACAAGGATATTAACAAAATAATTCAACAGAACTAAAGAAGTATAAGTATTCATTCAATGCTAAGCTCTCTTTCTATTCCTTTCCCTGTAAATTAACTCAAAGAAAAAGTGATTATTTTCAAGTTTCTCTAGCTGAGAAAGCAGGCTAAGATAACATCTAACATAAAAGTAGTAAAAAAATGTTGTATTTGCATTTCATGATCTCTAATTATCTGACCTTTTCATAGAAAGTTACTATCATAAATATACATTTTCTGAGCATGCTTTGTGCAATGTGGGCTTTTAAATTTCCTCAAATCAAGTAGGTACCTCTTTGAAGTAGCTATTTTACAACAGTTGCTGCTGACTGCACTCCCTCTTGTTTTTGCTGGAAAGAATTTATAAGTTTGTGATTTATTTTTTCTCAATCTTTTTTGATTTCATTTTTTGTGATGGAACAATGGCGATGGAACTATGTGCTGATATCTCAGCATTCCAGTGTTTTTATCAGCTGCAGCTGAACAGTTAAAAATATTTAGGGATGTTTTTCTTTGAGATTGCCTTTCCCTTGAGAAGCTTATATCTTAATATATGTCTTTTTGTCTTTATGTCTTGAATTTTCAGATATTAATTTTAACACTGTGCTTGACCAAAGAAAATCAGTAAGCTTTAATATCTGCCTTGAGACAATAGCTGATATTAAATTTGGTTGCCTAACATGCTGCATGACTCTGATAGCTACACAGTAAACTTGTGCATCTGCTTAAGAAAAGCAACTATATGGAAGAATGTTGTCACCTAAAATTATGTCTGGGCTTTTGTTGTTTTTTTCTTTCCACATGTTTCATTAAAATGATATTGTGAAGGAGATTTAGGAGGCTGACAGTGCCAAGAACTTTCTCTAAAAGTGACACTGCATACAAATCTTAAAGGAAATTTAGAAGGCTCATCCACTGAAAAGTAGAAAAGCTTTAATTTACTTTCTAAAAATATCAGTAGTTAATTCTTTCTAAGATTCAACCCAACATTTCAATTACTCTAAAAGCTTAAGAAATTTAACCAAATAGCATACCAGTAATTCACAGGGATAGGCAGAAATTCTTTATTAAATCCCTTCCATAAGACATTTTTAACTTACTAGAGGTAAAATGAAATTACTGAAATTCTAGTCCTTACAAAAAGTGACAAATTATCCTTCTTACTGTAATAAATGCAATTTGAAGTAATTAGTACTTGTATCTTTAAAAATAAACAAACATGATAGGTACATGATAGATACACTGCAGTTTGATAGCTGCCCTCTAGCTTCGGGAACAAACCCATTTGACCATGGGTGCACTATCTGTCAGGCTGTGCCGATGGAAGAAGGCAGTATTTTCTCAGACAGTAGATCTCCCAACCCTTAGCATGCCTTGTAGAGATTAGAGGTGTGTGAGATTCCTGTGCAAGTGCTGGGAGAAGCAGAATGCAATTAGCAGATATCCATAAAACACTCCAATGAAAGCCCCATTCTGCCCTTTCACACCTATTGGACACAATCACACTGAAACTCATCTGCCCCAGAGTGCTGATCAAATGCACTGACAAGGCTTAGAAAATGTGTTTCAGTTATCTCCACATAAGTGGTGAAACCAAACAAATGGGAGGAAGGCATCTGTGAAATGTTCAGCATCTGCTGCCTTCCAGAACAACTGGTTGCTTTAAATTTTTGATAGACTTACTTTTTTGCCCATATAATGATGTATGAAAGTCTAACCATGTATGAAAATATTTACCAGAGCACTGTGAATCTCTGAAGAAAAATTAGAGCTATTCTGTGAGCCACAGTTTTACAAGTAAACAAATGTGAATGATAGCTTGCAAAATCACTCAGGTAATACAGCATTTCAGTCTCCATTCTAAAGATAGCACGTGGTCCCTAGTCCACATATATTTTCTTCTAGTCACTGAATTCCATGAGAGAGTCACAGAATAAAAGTCTACCACTAGCTAGGCTAGAATAAAAAGTGCTTCTGCAAGATGGCTAACCCTTCAGGAGTTTCTGGTGGCCAGCATGCTGTGCAGTGTGACATGACTAAACCTGTCCCTCCTAGGCTAAATAGTCAGTTGAACACAAGTGACTAAAATGGAAAGAAAACTTGTTCTCATTTATTCTTCAAACATCTCTGTGTATGTCCCTTATTTTTGACCTTGAATGCTTCCATTTATGTTTGCTTTCTATATCTTTCCATATTTTACATACTGTAGTCCTGTTTATATGTTTTTATACAACATCTTACACAGTAAACATCCTTAGTTAGATTTCTTTTAAGAAAATATTGATGCTGAAATCTGTTATATTCTGGGCTTCAAGTTGAAAAATTGATATATTAGGCTTGTTTGTTATATCACATATGATATATTTGTCATTATAGCAACCATCATTTCAGACACCATTTGGAAGAATAAATATGACCTTTTCTTTTTCAAGTTAGAAAGGTAGTTCCTACAGCTGGGAGTTGCAACAAACCAATGTCTTCTGCATGTTGGGTACAGAAAGACACTCTAGATTTTTAGCCATGAAAGAAAATGATAGTCAGAATAGAAAGTGGTGACAAAGATGGTTACTACTGCTCAGAAAACAGGTGATAAAAGCTTCCTAGGGAATTTGAATAAAAACTTGCCTTCATTAGTATCAGTGGGAAAACTCCCTGAGGCCATAACACACATGGGATTTAATCTGTTGCCTCCTGCCTGAAACAGCTCTTTAGGTGCTCTCTAATTGTGCTCTCAGAAGGTCCTAAAGTTATTTGTGCTATCTCTATCCTCAAACACTGTAAGAAAAGCATTTGGCTCACAATGAGCAAAATCTCAACATTTTAGCCTATTGTGTATTTAAAACTTCACCTGGAGTGAACATCTGGGATTCTTAGCAACATTGTTTTAAAGATGTAGTAAAAGACCCAAAGCCCAGCATTTCAATCTTCCTGCTTCCCTTCCTCCACCCCTAGAAAATCTCACTTGTTTATAGCATGGCAATTTTTAAGCTAGATTTTCTTTCTTTCTTACTGACTATCAAATAAAAAGGCATTGTAAATTTTATTGTAGTGCTCCTAAACCTGACAGTGCAATATGTAAGGCACCCTCATAGTTCTCTACTTTATATATTATTTTTATGATGAGAATTAAGGGTTTTATGAGGCTGTAATTTCTGACATTACCGTCTTATCCTAGGAGCTCAGTGTTATTCCCAATACACAGAAGAGAAGCTAAAACTTTTCAAGGTCAACTGAATGTCTCAAATTATAAAGGAGAAAAGTGAAAAAATGTCCTCATCCTCTGACCTAGCTGAAAACATTTTCACCAAAAAATTGCAAACAAATACATGTGAAATTTAAATATTTAAACGCTGTAAATCTAAAAGAGCAGGAATGCTACTATACCTGCATAGACCCTCTCTGAAGAGTTGGGTCAAAAAAGTTAATCTGCTTTGAGTGGTTGACAAAGACAGTCTTAAGAGAGAGAGGGTCACCAAAGCACATGACCCCTGTATATATGGAGTAGATGGGGATCATTAGACTGCAAGTCTCCATCATTTCCCTGGTGCTTAGATTCAGTGCTTTAGCTCACAAAGCAATCTGTGCCCTAAATGTCATCTTCTCCCCACTTTTCCCTATGCTGTAGGATCCCCTGTGAATGCAGGTTCTCAATACAGAAATAATTTTCATGACAGAGAAAGTGTTATTGTCAGCTAGTCTGACCTAATGACAATGGCTTTACCAGAAAATTACCATCAGTTCTGAAGTCTCCTAAAGGTGCATAGTTATTTCATTTTGATTCACAGAACTCCCTTTATCTATAGTTTTTTATGTGCTGAATAATCAGACTGGTTAGATAGACCTCTTGCAATCAATAAATCTTGTTAAATGTGTAAGAGGATCTAGCAGAAATTGCTATTTCTTTTAATGAATTCTATATTTAAAAATATGTATATAAATCAAACAACCAAGCCCCAGGCTCTGATCACCTATTAATTCCCTAGAAAAACATAATAATTTGCACAACGTGGAATTTAGACATCTCAATGGATTCCATCAGTTGCTCCAGGCTACAGTACCTTTAACCACAAAAAAAATCCAAGTTGCAATAATGATGGGGTGTCTACATGTATGCATAAATAGAACAGAAGTTGTAATCAGCACAGTTTTCTCTCTTAATCTTGTGTTGAGGGAAAAAAAATGTACTACAATGAAAAAGATGATATTTCAATCAGCAGACACTGATTCTGCTACCTTTATTCACCTTGGCAGCACTAACTAAGGAAACGAATCCTTGCTAATAAGGACTAATGTTGGCTTTGGTAAAGCAGTAATTTTCATTTGAGGAACACAAAAGGCTTAGTACAACATCTGCTAAAATTAAGTTCTTCTAAGTTGTCAAAGTCATGTTTGCTGACTTCCAATAGGTTTCTGTCTGTGCCGTGTTGATTTGATTTTGAACGCATGCCAGTGTCTTTGAGGTAAATAACTTGCAGTTCTTTTTCATAAAACTTGTATCAAAATCATTATTTCTCATATCTCAGAAGGTTAGTGTAATTAATTTCCCAAATTTTCCCTATAAATCTGTATCTAATTTGTGATTGTTTTCTTCAATCAGCCAGAAAAACTAAAGCCAGGGAAGGCAAGGGCATGCTGACAACATAACTAGTGTGCTTCACCTTTGAGTTTTGACATGTATTAAAGCATGGACCACTTGCTCTTTTAGTGGCAGCTCTAATCTCTCTAGGCAAGGTCTCACACCTCCATTCTTCACAAAAGCTTGGTTACGATTTTCTTCCAGTGGAAATGAACCCTGTGACAAACTTCTCTATGCATACAAAGAAAAATGTAACACAGAAACTGTCCCAGTCATACTTCTGCTCAGCATGTCGACTTGCAGAAAGGAAATAGGTGATTTCTGCCCCTGATCTTACATCCATGGAGGAACCCCGTGAGCTGCCTGACATAGCTTGTCTGTGTCCCAGAGAACCATAGATAACTTTGTACACTGTAAAGGGATTCAGCACAGTAGGAAAAAGGCAAAATATTTTTTAACAGTACTATTCAATGAGGCAAGTTATAAAATTCTGTTTTGGTAAGAGGTGTTATCAAACAAAACAATTGTGATACAAACCCCCTCCCACCACAGGGAGTTTTGCCTGTAAATGAGCATGTACAAAACTTAAACTAGGAGTTAACCATGGCTTTTCAATGGCAAAAACTTTTGGAAACCTTATGTGTACCACTAACAGCCACATTTATTACTGAAAATCCTATGTGTAAAGTCCCAGGACGAACACCTCCCCCCTTTTTTGCATCCCCATGGTTGCCAGCCTAGAAATGAAAGCATCTGGTTGGTTGTCCTTCCAAAAGGCGTAGCTATTTTTGTATGCAACCTGTATTTTCTTCATTGTTCATGACATATTAAAAATCAGGTTTTGTGGACTTTAATACTGCAGGGAACTACTGTACTGACAGTCATGGAGACTGTGATCCTATATTAATCTGATTTACATATTGTGTAGTAGTACCGTGGGGCTTTATGAAATACTTCAGAGAAGAGAAAATATGGGATATTCATTTCAGTGAATATTGAGTTTTTGATTCAGTTTTTTAACCCGCAATCTTGGTCATCTATGACGGTAACAGACCACCTACAACACAAAATCAGAGTTATTGCTGCAGTAAATATGACTCAGAGTTCTAATAATTTTAGTCAATATGTTTATGTTATTTTATTTTTAATGTGATAGATCTGTGTACAGTTTACCAAGGTCAGCAAACTGAATTGTTCAACTTGGCCATTTATGCTGTCTTAATTGGTATTTTAATGAATGTATTATTGAAACTTTTCTATTAAGCTGTTGATAACACAGACCAATCAATTCCTCTCTAATTATAAATGCACAGGTAAGCAGAGATATTTAATGATTTTTTTAAAATGAAAAGGGTTTTTTGTTTTCCATTACTACTTCTTGTAATAAAAAAAAATTAATCATCATCATCTTAAAATAACATTCCTGAAACAAGGAAATTTTAGTTAACTTTAAAATCATTTTGGTTATTAGAAATTCCCTACTATATTGAAAATTAAGGCATTTTCATATTATTTTAATTTGGCTAGTTGTTATCATTTTATAAATGATCCCTCTTGTTCTGATGAGCATATAGGAAATAAAGAAAAATACTCTCAGCTACAAAAGCATTGTAGTAAACTTTATTTTTTAATGTGACCCAAAAGGGAGGAGTGTTTGTGTTTTACTTTTGTCTTTCGCCTTATTCAGGTATCTTGGGTATCAATTTTTTTCCATTATATTCCAGAATGTAGTGGTTTTTTTCTGAAGTTATAAGATAATTATAAACACGGTATATGTCAGTCTTAAATATGAGATATAAGCTTGTAGATGTAATTGGAGCACCTGTTTTTATGACAAGTTTGTGAGTAACTGCATCATTTGTGAGCAGACCCAGGATTTCTCTCAGAGGCCTCAGCTGTACCTGGGAGACAGGGTAAACAATAAGGAATCTGGAGTCTGGAATCTGTGCGAAATTCAATCTTCTGCCTTTCAGTTTACTCTTGGCACATCTGTCAGTGTAAAGCAATCTTAACAACAAAGTATTTTCCAGGCAGAACTGACGTTTTTGACTGCATGTTTATTATAGAACAAATTGAGAAACTGGTCAGCCAAAATATTTGTGAATTACTGGCACTTTTTTTTTCTATGCTTGTTAAAGTAATAATGAAAAAAACCCTCAGCAAGTTCTGTAATTTAATTTAAACACTTTCTAATTAATGGATGTTTTTAATTTCAACTTAATGTACCTATATTTTCCCTAAATAAATTTTAAAAGGAGGAAAGTCCATAGTGAATGTTACTAAATATTCCAGTCTTTTGAAGCAAATTTTTTTTGTCCCAATATTTGCTACACCAGGTTTGTGTGACTCATTTTTCAGTTTAGCTCATTAATAAGAAGTCTGCCACTGCAGCATCTATATATGATATTTTTGATGAAAGATCTCATCTGCCAGACAAAAAGGTTCTGTGAAATTCAAATTTTATTTTTTATGTTGATTTTTACAATTTCTGTTCACAAAATATGGCCATAAAGAGTTACATTAACAGACTTAGAAAATCCTCCCTGGGGAGGATTAATCAAAACATACATTATAAGAAAATAAATTAATTTACTGGGGAGATGGCACTCAGAAAACCCCGAACTGGCCAAGTTAGGGTAAAAAGCCATATGGCTTTCATCTTCTTTCAGGTTACAGCTTGCCTGAATTTGAAATTGTTTTTATTTTAGTACAGGCTAAGTTCAAAATCTCTTATGGCAGAACGATATCTATTTATTTTGATACTACATGGCATAAACCAAGAGGAGTTCAGAGGCAGTGAAGGTTCAGACACAAATCAAGCAATCTCTGTGTCCTTGAGGTTAAATGCAAGAACAGTCTGATCTTAATGGCTCATAGAGATGCCACACAGGAGAGGTGCAGTAGTTTCTCTTTTATATTGTTGTATGAGTGCGATCTTCCTCGTGCTAAGTGCCATAGTTAATGGCTAACATTTATAACCAAACAGTTTATTCTGCAGCTGGAGAAGTAAATCCAGTCAAAAGTAAAAAAAGCTGTATTTGTGTTGAGAGTGCTTAGCCAAGCCTCACACTTCACTTGGAGAGGTCCTTAAATGAGAAGCTGCTCAGGTGCATATAAATATTTGCCTACAGCAGCTGCTTTTCACTCTCAGGGGTGTAAGGTATGACTTATGCCTCCCCACATGTAGTACATGTCACCTTTTCAAGCATGTTTATAGTATCCTAGAGGAACAGCTTAAAAATCTGCAAACCTCAGACCCCAGGAGTGCAGAAGTTTTAAAGGTTAAAACAATGCTTATGTGTGGAAAGCCAAGCCAAAGGAAAATAAGCTTATTTCCTGTTTCACGGCTGAGCACTCAGAGAGAGATTGTTATGACATGGAAGTAGATATTAGTGTGATGTTTTATGGGGACTACAACAAAAGTAGAGGTGATATAGTAAGTTTCTCATATTTAGAAAATCCTCTGTAGAGAGTTTTCTAGTTCTGTTTTCTCACAAAAACACATGACAGATAAAATATACTGGCTTCCTCCATTGTCTCTCACTGAAATACCTTTCATGCTGCTCATTCAAGAGATTCTCTGTTTAATTTCATAAATCTTTTGACTGGTCTTTCTAAAGACAATATATAATATATGCATTATAATTTTGCATTCTATGTGTTTCTAAAAAAGTAATTTTGGTCATACTCTAAAATAAATATTTTCTCTTTGACTGCAAACAGGATACTGTTACTGATTTCTTTGTTTTGCTATGGTTTTTGACATTTCAAACTTTGAGAATATTTTTAGTTGGAAAAAGATAAGGGTTTCTATATACTGATATGAAAGAATCAAAAAATTCAAAAGTACCAGTTGCTTGTAAAGAAATACAGCAAACATGAACGTGCATGAAAGTCAATCTCCAAACAAAAATAAGCTTATAGAATCCTCAGTTTTTTCAGCACTAGAAACAGAAACACCCTGAGACCTATTTTAGGTAATTTGTTAAATGTTGTCACTTGTTCCAGCCATCCATAAAATACCCACCCATATGTGAATCCTTACATATTAATCGGATTGAATTATGCTGCCAGCTGTTACAACAGCCAGAAAAAACACCTGTCCCTTTTAATGACTACTATCAATAATCTCCCTTGCAGTGTTTCAACTAAAGTAAGGTTTTTGTGATATTTTCAATCTAGGTGAACTAGGAAGCAGAAAAAATCTTTGCAGAAACTTGTTCTCCTGGGCCTTTTAGTTGAGATGCCACAACTGAATAGGGTCTGATAAGTTCCAAGCAATGAAACCCCAAACTTTTTAAGAATAATGCCTTGCTAATTATCATCCAGTGTGTTAAAACCTCTTCATCTCACTCACCTACACTAAATTAAAATAAGAAGCAAGACCCGTATGAATTGAATGAGCAGAAGCTATTTCAGCTCTCAGCATTTTTCAGCACTCTGTTCCCTGCTGTGATCATGCAAGGGGAAGGTGTAGGCTGTTTTGAAGCTGCACTGATATTTTGTTTGTTATTTTCCTTTAGACCCCATTTACTCCTGGAACATTCCTGTGTAAAACTACTACTTTCCACTCAGCTGTTTCTTTCTGGTAGCACTTTATCTTTTAGTGTTTCTCCAAGCCTGTTAGTTTTGAACCTATTTGGACAGCCTCTTGGCTCTGCTATGTACACTTTAGTGTGATTTGATAGCAGTGAGATCTCTGCTTTTTTTTAAGATTTAAAGATCACACACAACATTATTTCATTCATGTAACTAAGAAAGCAAGTAAATAACAAGTATCCCCAGGATTTTTACCTAGCAAAGAGAAGGAAGATAATAGTGACTTCAGACTTAATTACCTTTGAAGATTTTCCACAATGATTTTTCTATTTTATAGAATAAGCTCTGTTGAAAGACATATGCTTCCTCTTCAAAAGAGACTCTAATGCCCCTAACTACGGATTTCTCCTTTCTTAAGTACCACTGCTCTCCTATCTTTTTTCTCTCACTAAACACATTTGTGCATCCATATTGGGTCTGGCTAAGACACAATTAATTTTCCCCATAGCAGCCCTTACAGTGTTGTCTGTTGTACCAGTAGCTGGAAGGATGTTGATAAGACACCAATATTTTGGCTGCTATCAAGCAGTGCTGGAACACATCAACATTGACTCTACAGCACTACACGTACACACATCAGAGGCTGGGGATGGGTAAGATTTTAGTAGGGGACAGGGCCAGGACAGCTGACTTAAATTGATCAAAGGGACATTCCATACCATATGGTATGTGGAAGAAGGAGGAAGTAGGATTGGCATTAATTATTTTGGACATTGGTTTTCAGGAGTAACTGCTGCATGGACTGAAACGCAACATCCCAGGATGTGGCTGGACCTCACCTGTGGCTAAAAAGTAGAAAACAAGATCTTTTGGGTTTCTTTTCTATTTTGCGGGGCCTTTGCTTTTACTTTATGAAAATGCCTTTATCTTGACCCACAAGCCGTTTCTATCTTCTTTTCTCCCTACCCCATCAGGTTGAAGAGAGAAGTGATGGAGCATCTCTGTGGCTGTCTGATGCCCAGCCAAGGTCAATTTACCACGTCATCAAAATACACTCCTATGATTTTCCCATCTATTTTGCTCCTAGTATAATATTGGTTGCTCTTCCATGTTGCATCTGAATGGTCAGCCTAGCCAATTTCCCTAAGAGATGCTAGTCTGTTATTGAGTCAGGAAATTTTTACCTCACCGCAAATCATTCAAATATATTCTCCTGGAAGCAGGAATTCCTGTACAAGAGATAGAATGCATTAGGTAACTGTCATAATCTTTTGTGTGTCTCTTTTGTCAGGACTCTTTCCTGCCTTGTGAAATAAAAACAGCACTTCTGAAGCCCAAGAAATGGTTTTGTAAGAGTTTAGAATTTTCTTTGAGACATCCAGTTCTCATGAAGGTTTTAAAGGCTATTAATTAGTCATGGTTTTGTTTTTTTGGTTTTTTTTTGCCATTAAGTTATCAGCTTTTACTGTCATTAACTATGAGCTCAGTACTGCTGTTTATGAGAATGTTTGGTTAATTTGCATATATTTTGAATAAATGTTTTTGCACACCAGAGAAATACATACTCAATTCTCTCTTGCCTTGGGCAGACATTATCTCAGAAATGAAACAATTAAAAATTAGCATATTTTCTAAGACTTTATTATTATACCAAAGGGCTTGCACTAAGGTATCTTCGTTGTGCTCATCACAGTATTGCTGAATGGTGCTCACACCCCACGTACTTAGATAAGTAAATAATTTACAGTGGTACAGATGTAGAGACTTGCACAAAGGTCAATGTATATTTCAGTACTCAAACATTTATATTTTGCAACCCTTTGAAGAAACATATTTTTATTTACTGGCAGCTAACATAAATATTTATCTCAAAACATTGTCAAAATTGAAAAAGCAAGCTCAATAACAGCTGTTAAGGAATACATTGGCATGGGTTTTCCAACAAGGGAGATGTTAGCTCCCAAAGGATAAGCTAAAACTAGGAGGATGTGTACCAAGTAATTTTCTGTAGTACAAAATGTTGAGTGTTTTGTTAAATGACCTTTTGTTCAAAGGCTATGGCATACTTAGAACAATATAATGGAAATCAGGACTCTGACCTGGTTTTTGACAGCTATACCCACAGAAATTTCCTCCCTTTCCTGTTCTCTTTTTCTCACCAAATAACATTTCTCTACCTGTCTTACCTTCACAGATGTTCTTAAGGTCAATGATTATAGTAAACAAGTTTTCCTCTATCACTTTCCAGCAGAGTTCACAGAAATGTTAATTCTGAAGTCTACTTAGAGTGTCAGTCTCATATTACTATAAAGAATGTCTAAGAACATTGTTTTCTCAATGCTTTTTTTTACAGAGAATCTGTAGAATGGAGTTTTAAAAAAAATCATTTGGCTTGGTTATGTTTCCATTTTTACAAAGGTAGCATAATAATTCATCTCTTTATCACCAAGTTATGAAACCAAAGGATCATAGGATGGCTTGGGTTCAAAGGGACCTTGAAGATCTCATTCCAACCTATATATCTTGGACAGGATCAGGTTCCTCAGAGCTCCATCCAGCCTGGCATTAAATATTTCCAGGGAAGGGGCACACACAGCTTCACTAGGCAAATTGTTCCAGTGACTCACCACCCTGACAGCAAAGAATTTCTTCCTAATAGCTAATCTAAACCTACCTCTTTCTGTTTGAAGCCATTCTCCCTTGTCCTGTAGCTACATACTTTTGTAAACAGGGTTTCTCTGAAAAGAACAAAAGACTGGAGCAGGACTTTCTCCCTTTTTATGAATGAAAAGTAATATTTTTCTGTATAGACACTATATCTTATTATTTTTACTTTATAAATACATGCTTACAAAGGTAGAATGTTAATATTTAAGGATTATGAGACCATCCTAAAATAAACCAACACCAGAGTTTCTAAACCCACAGCAAAACAGCCTCTTACTTTCAAAGTAGAATCTCACAAGCTGTAAAAGTCCACTAAGAAAAGTTTCAGGGGTTTTTATATTAGTTTCTGACCTCCTTTGCAGCCAGCCAATGAGGCTAAAAACACAGGGGATACAGTTCTGCCACAGAAAATGCTGCTGTTTAAGTAATGGACAAATACATGAAAGCGAAATACTAGGTAATCAGTCCTAGCCTATCATTCTGTCATGTACCTAGTGTGCAGTAGTAGAACATGGGAAGTATTTTTAAATCTGTTGACAACCTTCTCATGCCATGAAAATAACTATAGATTTATATTATTTTATTTTTAAATGTCTTTATTATTTAGCTGGTGGAAGTGAAAATGCTACTGAAATTAACACTTATTTCAAGTCTTCACTTTCACTTTAGTATTTTAAAGCCATATTCTCATTATTATACATTAGAAATAGTATTGTTGAGAGTAGGGAAATTGAAATGGGACAGAAAAAAATAAAAGCAAACAAGAGCTCACACTAAAATATATTTGCTTCATTATACAAGAAAATAAAATATGGCACATATTAATTAGAAAAGGACTTCACTATTTTTCACTACTTTTCTATTATGAAAACTAGATTCTTACGGCTTAAGTCTAAGGACAAAACTTATGTGTACTGTTCTCTATCCTCTGTGGATATTTCACTAGTCAATAAATTCCACCTAAGTGTCTTTTGCGAAGAGCACATTCAGCATTAGAATTTTTTAAAAAATAATATATATTTTAAAATAAATTGTGATTAAAATTAGATCCTTTTTGAAATGAGAGAAACCATTTGATTCTGATTAGGCAGTAGATATTTTTGGGAAAACTGTATGTTTTCAGGAACAGAAAATGTGCTAAGGTTTTGGTGCTAAGGTTTTCCTTTTTGCTGAGTACAAACAAGTTGTTAAACAAAATAGTAAGAGTAATTTATGATTTGGACCATGCTAGGTGGAGGGAGGACTGATCTGGGTTCTTTTTTAACCAAGAACATACATATAAATGTAATTTCTGAAATTTACTGTCATGTTCTCCCAACCTTTTGCTGTGACAAGAGTTTGGCCAGCTCTTTTGTTCTGTTTTCATTTCATTATCCATCTGTACATGTTTTCAGGATCAAAGCATTTCTTATATTTCAGGACACCATTAATCTCCAAATTGGTATTACATTAATCTTTAATCATGAAGAGTGCACCACTAACCCAAGAAATAACATGAGGCAGAGTATCTACCAATCTGACCTACCCTGAATGGATATTCATTTCTCTGCAACAGCAACATGCCTGTGTCAATGACTTTGCAAATGGCTATGAATTGATACTGCTTTCAATTAGGGGAGTCCTGAGAGCGTTTTTTGTTTGTTTGTTCTTTTGTTTACTTTTTGGGGTGGGTTTTTGTTAGTTTCTTTGTGTGTGTGTGTGTGGTTTTTTTGTTTGGTTTTTAGGGTTTTTTTTTTACTCAACGCTCCTTCTGGAAAGACAGAAAAGAAGAAGTGGTAAGGGAAGAGGATCCAGTGATGTTTTTTTTTGTTTTTCAAGCTCATGAAATTTTTGAGAACAGAATTTGACATCTTGAAACTGAAGTTTTAAAAATAATAAAGTAGTAATGATGCATTTGGGTAGATATTTGGGTGGTTTTGTCTCTGACAAAGAGCATGCAGCAAAACTAAGGCAAAAGGTATTATCTGGTATCACTCTACATTAAGACAGGAAGATAAATCAGTGAAATAATAGACCCTGAGTCTACTTCAGGAACACTAACATGATGAATAATTCAGCTAAGAAACCTGCAAGTTTCCATATGGTACATTTGGAAGCACACAGATAAGCTGCTTTGCTTGCTCCTCAGAAACTGATATGAAAACAGGTGATTTTGGGGTTTTGGAAAGAAATAGAAAGTGTGATGGGATATTCCATCTTTTAATTAGAAGGGCAGTATTCAGAAGCAGCATTTCTGACTTAAGCTGCATTGGGTGACTTTGTCTGAGACAGCTAGAAAGGCTACTTGCCTTTCTTCAAGTATCTGAACATATTATACGATATAAAAATGCAACTCAGTTGCTGCCGTCTCAGAACTCTTTTGCTTCTTTAAGTCAGTTATGTGTCAGGTAGAGGAGAGGGGAAGACTATGTGCTGTAGATATTGCTTTTCTTATGTTGAAACTGCAAAACAGTAGTTGCTTTTTTTTATTGTAGTAAAAAAAAAAAAAAGTAAATTAAACAGTACCCCCATGAAGCCAAAAAACAGATAGATGTTACTGAAGTGATATTTACATTTGAGTGAATATAAGAGCATAACATTTTTTTCATTGGATAGGTTTACCCATCAGGACTATTAGCACATCAGGGCTGATCCATGTTAAGTATTCAATTTCTGTAGAACAACATCTGATTGCTTCTTGAATGATCCTTTTGTTTTGCCTCAGCAATAGTGCCTGAAAGGCCATTCCATATGTTTATTATGTGCTAAGTGTAAAAAGTGTTGCTAACATCTGTCAGAAGTTAGCTTCTCTCTCTCATTTCAATTTATGTCTCTTGAAATTCATACTGGGTGGGAAATTTATTTAGGCTGACATTTTGCACTCTCACTGGTTTTCAACCTTCTTCAGTAAAGATCCACTAACCTTCACTCTGTCTCACATCATATTTATCTTCTGAGCTACATATTTTTTTCTAATATACTTGCTGTTATGGAGCTAATACGCAGATTTTCTCAACACAAGCATTATGAAAATCAATTTCAGGTAAATGCTATTGGCTTGATGATCTGCTGATGCAAATCAATATGTTTTAACTGAAATTAATGGAGCATGATGTTTTGCGTTAGATGAGACTCGGGCTGAAAAAATAAAATACTACAAACCCATAGAAGTTTGAAAAATCAGAGTTTGAAATAATCATAATCTCAAAAAGCTTAAAATCATACAGGAATCTGTGGTACAGTATGAATTAGGTCTGCAAGACAAAAAAAAAAATATAAAGAGCTGAACTGAGCCAGATGTCTTCTGGAAATACAACACAGAGAGGAAGGATTCTAAGAGGTTCCCAAAGTGTGTGGAAAAAAACCTCCTAGCACAACTGGTGAATCAGCCTACCAGAGGAGGTGCCCTCCTAGACCTGTTCACTGTGAATAAAAAAGGGTGAGTAAGTGATGCTGTGGTCAGTCAGTGGCTGTCTTGGCATGGCGACCAGGAAATGTGAATATTTTCTATACTGAGAGAAGTAGGACAGGCACCAGCAGAAGCTTCACCTTGGATTTATGGTCCAAGGTGGGCAGAGTTCAGCTTGTGTAGAGCATTGATTGACAGAGTCCCTTGGGAGTCAGTCCTCAGAGGTGAAGGAGTCCAGGAAAGCTGAATGTGATGTATAAAGGAATAATTAAATATTCAGAAGCAGGCTCTCCCCACATGTAAAGAGACAAGTTGTCAGAGAAAAAGACCAGCCTGGCTAAACAGAGAACTTTGGCTGGAACTTAGGGAAAAAAAGAGAAACTATTGACTGGAAGGAGGGTCAGGTAACTTGGGAGGACTTTAAGGATGTCACAAGCTCATGTAGGGAGAAGATTAGAAAGGTCAAATTCCAACTAGAACTTGATTTGGCCACTACAATTCAGGATTAAAAAAAAAGTTTCTACACTGGCAAAAAAAGAAGAGTCAAGGCCAATTTCCATAATTTGTTGAATACAGAGGGTAGTGGTAGTGACAGGGGATGGGGAAAAGACAGAGGTGCTTAATGCCTTCTTTGCCTCAGTCTTCAATATCAAAACCATTTATCCTCAGAATACCCAGCTATCTGAGCTGGAGGTTTCACTAGCTTGATTTTGGTCATCTTAAAGGTCTCTTCTGACCTTGATGCTTTTATTATTTTATCTAGAACAGAAGAAACAACTTAAGATCTGCCTTGATTTCCTCTGTCTGAAAGCCAGAGCTGCATGATTCAGTGATGCTGTTTGTTCCTGGTGAATGTTCAAACGATGTTTTCTCCTAGCACCCTCAAAGTTACTGGTGTAGTTAGCAGCTGACAGAACTTTCACTGCAAGTCCCAGACTCCTTTTTTCTGAAGCTAACAGAGTGTTAGCTATTGAAAAAATTCCTTCCTTATCTGAATCTGAATCCTGTTTTCTTTCTGTGACAGAATTCCTTTAAATAAAAGGATTAAAATCTGTGTAGTAATGCCAAAATTTTTTTCCACAAGTGCTCTCAGTGTTCTGAAGACCATCTTTCCCCTGCACAGCATGCTGCACAGTAAATACTTTCCCTGTAGAGGTTCTGTGCTTTGCTGTAGTCAAGGAATGGATTCCAAGCTCACCACAATATCTTTGCAATGAAAATCAGGTTGGCACTGATTTTTCCAGACCTTAGTGGCCATGGGATATGGAAAAGAGTGAAACCTGATGATGAAAACAGGAAAAAATTTTCCACCAATTCTCTCAAGATGCTGTTTGAGCAGAAATGGAGGAAGTAGCAGGAAGAACAGCAAACATCTGCTGTTTCTCTGCCATGTACTTGGATGTGTGCTCTCACAGATGAATGTGTGTGTTCATGTCAGCATTTATACTTCTGCACAACATGCAAGCTGCAGTGAGCACTGATATACCATTAGTCCAACAAAATTTTATGAGTCTGGGGGCTTTGCTGGAAAACAAGCCTGCTTAACTTCTTCCTGATGTAATATACTTATCTCAGCATGCAGTTCTGCATATGTATTCTCTAAACTCAGCTGAATTTTCTTAGCTTCTGCTGTGTAATACTGATCTATTCTGGCCTAAAATGTCCACCTTTCCTTTTCTTAGATCCCTTTCATTAAATTCTAGAGTTCCTAAATAGCAAGAATATGGTCATGTTCCAGCATAGAGCTATCTCTGTGACTTCTTGAACCCAATTGGCAAAGTGAACACACAGGTCAAACCATTCATGTTTTATTTCTCACTTCAGTAAATTCAGCCTTGGATTTTAAGTCCTGTAATTTATTCTTCTCACATATCATCAGATGAAGCTAAGTATTTAAACCTAAATTTTTGTCCCTCTGCCAATCATATATTTTTTTAATTCATTCCATTAAAAACTCTTACATTTTATCACTTTCACTGATCATAATAAATCTGAGGAATTGTGAAAGAGGTTTGGATTAACCTATCTTAGTTTATAATTCATAATCCACATACCATTGTCCAAAGGTGTAGTTTGGATTTAGTTCTTTATTGCTTGGCAGTAGGAACAGTCTAAGAGATTGCTGTAATAATCCCCTTGTTAGTTGATAATAACATATTTTTCTACCACCACTTAACCTCTTTTGATGGGCACCTCTTCCATGGGTTGGAGTTCACCCTGCTGCTTAGTTGCTGATACTGATTGCAATGTATCGGGAGCCAGACTAGAGTGACACATTGGAAGACTGAAGGGTAATAGACAAGTTGCAGTAAGGGAAAATGTGATTAGACATAAAGAAAAATTATAGGTGAAGAAGATGATAAAACATTGTATTCCTGTAGAGACTCTGGTATCTCTATGAAAAGGAAAAAGGAGCTCAAGGTTAGTGCTTATTTTTTAACTAAAACCTTTAGAAACCTAAACAATAACATACAGTTGAAAACTGATTTATTTTCTACATCTTCAAATGCAACCACTACCTGGAAAAATTGCCATATTTCAGCACCTCAGAAAAGATACAATTCGGATTGTGAGTTTTCTGCATGTGCTTTCTGTTAAGTGGACAAAAACATATATGTGCCATTTCACAGAATAGTCGAAATGCAGGAAAATTGAGGCTAGAAGAAGTCTTTGGAGGTCATCTAGTCCAGTCCCCTGCTCAGAGGGATTAACTAGAGCAGGTTGCTTGGAAGCCTGTCCAGTTTGGGTTTGAACATCACAAGGACTCAGCAGCCTCTCTGGGGCAACATGTGCCAGTGTGTGACAATTCTCACAGGAAAGAGTTCAACAGGAATTTCAGGTATTTATGCTTATGTTTGCTGCCTCTTGTCCTTTCACTGGGCACAATTGAAATGTTTTCTTCACTCTCTCCCATCAAGACTTTAAACACACTGATGAGATGTGTTCCTCCCCTGAGCTCTATTTTCACCAGGCTGCACAGTTCCAGACCTCTCAGCCTCACCTCATATGTCGGACATTCCAGCCACTTATCTGTCTTCATGACCCTAGAATTTCATTTATGTGCACAGAAAAAAATAGCCATTAATAATAAGACTTTAAAAGAAATAGTCTTTGTTATATTAATACCTTTCTATCTAAAAAGTAGAGAATAGTTTATGTACAAAAAGATTGAATAGATTATTTCAAAATAAGAAAAACAAACACAATCTTATAATTGTCATTTAATTTAAAAGACACTTACATAAGACAATTTTCTACTGAGATGATTTTCTAATAAGACTAATAAAACTATAGGCTTCCTTCTATTTCTCCCTTCAGTGAATATTATCCAATCACACAGACTTGCCATTGTATATATATAGAGAGACACATAATATTGTTAATTAAAGATGTCTTTTATCAAACTATCATTGAAGATGAAAGATTCACTAATGGAAATGTTTCCTGTAGTTGCAGAGGTATTTAATCAATTGTCCTCTCCCTATTTACACTGAAGTTTTAGAAGTCTGTCAGATAAGAGAATCCATTCTGATTTGTTTTCAGTTGTATAACACAATATGATATACATTCCACATTTTTAGCTGCCTGCTATCAATACAAGGCAGTGATCCTTATTTTCAATTAGTAAAAATTTTATTTCTTAAAGATGCCACCTTAGGTGAAATAGCCCAAGAGATATAAAAGCTATCTCTGGGATGTGCAGACCTGTTGTAATTCAAGAACACACAGACTCCAATAAGAGTCAGGACAATTCTTTCTTTAATTATAGCAAGACACACTGACATTTCTGGTTTTTTTTTAACCTCAGTCATGAGATTGCACAATTTGAAGTCCCCTTTGAATAATACCTTTTTTTTACTGTTGAATAATACCACATATTAACTGGTGCTAACATGAATAAGTTTTATGAAACACATTTTTAATCATTCTATGCCATATATGACCATTCATATGCTGTGCAACTCCTCTAATTATGTATTTAACTTTTTGAGAGAATACATTGCACTATTATATTGTATCGTTCCATGGTATTTTTTTTGCAGCTATTAATGTCAAAGGAAGACCATGATACTGTCAAATTTAAGTGACTGTCTAGACTTCCAAGGTTCAACTTGTTCCATGTTAGAACAAATTTACTCTTTAAGTTCATTTCTAACCCTTGTTTAGCTGTTTTCTTGATGCTCAGTCTGTCATTCAAACATTATTTATCTAAGATAGGTAGCTCTACATTTACTAAAGAACAACCATTTTCCTATAAATATTATTTTCAAGCAAGAGAGAGGAAGAATTTAGGGATTTGTTCACTCCAAAACTCGTCCTGCAAAATCTTTCCATTTAGCGTTGTAGCCCTGTGGATCTTGTGTTTTGATGTAGAAAGGACAAAAGAACAAAATAGGAGAAGGTTTAGATGGAACGAGGCTGTTGCACAGACCAGGTCAGCTGACAAATCTTCCCCAGAGATTATTTTAGATCTCTTCCTAAATACATCCCAGACACAGGTCAGGGTGCCACAGGTGCAGTCTCTGCATTAGTTATTCTGCATTAGACTTAAATAAGTGTTCCAGGGGACACACAACTGTGATGTGAAGGACTTCTTATAGGTTCCTAGTTTAGAAAGTAATATGATGAATCCTACTGAAGCAGATTTTTCCTTGGTTTGTTTGTTTGCTTGTTTGTCCTGTTGTTTGCTTGGTGGGTTTTTTTTTTGTTGTTGTTTTTTGGTTTTGGGTTTTTTTTATTTATTTTATTTCCCCAGGAGAAAAGGATGCGTTAACTCTACAATCCACATGCAGGAAAATTAAAACAGGGCTCTTCCCCTTTGGTGATCAGCTGAAATGAAGGATTTGTAGCATGTTTGTAGCATGAATGAATAGCCAAGTCATTATTTACACCAACTTTATTAACAGAAGGACTATGTCTATGTTTTTTTCTTAGCTTCCAGAAAGATTTCATTCCTCAAAGAATATCAGGAAGTAAAATCAGAAATAAGACTCTCTAGTTGCATAGCAAAAATGAAAAGTACATTTAGATCAAGAATACATTTTACTAAGGTGTTATAAGGTGAATATTTTTATATTGCAACCATATGAAAGAAAGCTAATAAAAAATGACAGCACTTTGTGATAGTTTATAGGAGATCAAGTGGTTGGAAGGGTTGTGGTCTTGTTCTAATAAACATCCCAAATAATTTCATTAATTAAAAAAAAAATCAGTTTTAAATAATTCTACTTGACCATCAAGATTTTTAATTTATATTTATTATAGTAATGTGAGTTAGAAAAGACCCTGACCTACTTCTTTAAAAGGTCCTATCCATATGCCTTAGCAGGTTTTGCTGCAGTGGGCATAAATTCATTTTACATATGCTTATCAATAAGAATGTGGGCCTGGAGAAGGAAGACTTGGTAGCAAGTCCTGGCCTCAAATAGTCCCAACCTCTGTGATTTCTGAACAATGTCAGAGTAAAGGCAGCAAGGAAACAGCTCTGAGTGGAAGGTATAGAGAGTTTAAAAGGAATACAGGGCATTACTAGATAAGATTTAATCAAGGCACCCCTCTGAATCACTTGTTAAAAAGTGAAAGCAAGAAGACAGAGAGAAGGTAGTATTATTTCTGGTGTTATCTGGTTTCAATTCACTTGGTACTTTTAACAGTTTCCTGCTAGTAAGAGACAGCTAACCATGACACAGTATTGTCTAAAGGAAAAATAATTAATGAATAAAAGAGCATGGAGAAATTGAGATATCTTTGCTCTCTTGATAGTGTGTAAAAGCAATAAGATATATGAAGAAACAGAATGCCAGGCTAGTGTAGAAATAATGTTATAATCAGGTTTAATGTTTTCAAAGTTTGGGGCAGGGAGGGGGGTTATTTTTGGTTGGTTGGTTTACTTGTTTTCCTTTCATTTTCAAAGGACAGGACAAAACAACCTGGCCCTGCATGAACCATGGGCTGAGAACTTCTGGTGTTAAGCATGTATCTGTAATGCAGGACTAAACTATTTGAATTGGAAATTATTTCCTACAGGCTTTTCTTTGTAAAGTTAATCATTTTTTGAAGCTTTTTAAAGATAGTTTCCAAATCTTTAATTCTTGTCTTTGATTTACAAAATGGATGGTATTTTTTGCCATGTCTACTTGTTTTAATGCCTTTGTACAAAGATTTCCATTATAAATGACCATGTCAAAATTAACCTCTAATACAATGAACTTCTTTTCTTGTCTGCAGTTGTATAGACCATCCACCTTCTCAATAAAAATCCCATTTATGTTTGTGCAGCATCTCTGTGGCAGTTACAGGAAAAGCTTCTTGGAAAGCACCTCAGCAGTTTATCCTCTATTTTCTTACTGTCTGTTTAATGAGGAGCTCCAGTCTTCCAAAAGTAGCTGGAAGAAAAAGCAGTCAACAAACTACTTCTCTATCATCCTGAGACAGCCTATACCTCTATTTCAGGGATGGGGCTTGAGAAGAAAATCAAATAAATAACTACAAGAAAAACTATAACTAGCAAATAATTTTCATCAAGAGTGCAGGAACTGCAGATCTCCTCATTACTGTGTTTCAGCCATTATCTTTAATGACTACACCATAAACTTAGAAATAAGGCTAATAAGAGCAATTTCTTGACTATTATTCAGAAGAACATGTAAATCTGTGTGACGCATAATATTTCAATGAATTCCCTTTTTTAAGTACATTCACTTCTGGACAAAATTGTATATAACTTAACATAACATTTCCAGTGCCCTGCTGGAAGAATCACTTATTTTCACTTTTCTTCTCCATGTGAAAAGTCATTACTTTTGCAGAGAACAGTTGGCATTTTCACAGCAGTGACTATTTTTCGCTTGAGGAGAGTGGAAAAAAATCACTATATATTTTCTTTGTGTGGAAAGTATAAAAAATATGAAGCAGACACAGTGGTTTCATTTTTCATAGAACCTGAAATAATGTGATTTTCACTGGTCTTCTCAAAAATTGCTTTGGCCAAACTTACTGTAAAATAGCTGTAAGACATTTCTAGTTTTATATTTACACATTGTGGTAAAAATAGTTAAACTATCTTTTCAAAAGTTCTTATTTTTGAATCATAATCAAGTTTTAAAACAAAGATGTTTTCATTGACATGTTTATCCCATATGTTTGTGTTTCAAATATTTAAACTATCAAATCAGAAATATCCAAAAAAGTACATTGCTATCAAAATTTTATCACACATACAAGCATTGCAAGAAAATAAATACTGCTCCCCGATTTTAAATATAAGTGATGCCTATAAATACCAGCTTTCTCCAATGAAAGTTGTATCAAGGTTCTCTGTTTTGCAACATCAACATTAATAGGACCTATGACTTCAGAAATTCAAGATTAGACCTCAAGTGTTATCTCGGCTCAGTGTCATTTTGTGAGTGCCAGTAGGTTGCAATAGGCCTTGCAAGATATGTTTCTAATATTAAAAAATGAATATCAAACTGCAGCAAGTGATCTTCAGTGATTTACTTTCTGCTCAAATTAGGTGAATATAATCTTTCCATAGCTCTCTTATGGAAAAGAGTAATATGAAAAATAGTCTTCTTTCTAAATATTAAAATTGGAAATAGAAATCATATCAGTAGTCTATATCCTTCTCTCTCAAGTATTCATTCTACATGATACAGTTTTGACATCATTTTTTTTATGACATACCTTATTTGAGTCTACTGAACAAAAAAATTATTTCTGGCCTAAATTTGTCTCCTCCCAAAACTCTTTGAGAAACTGGGGGGTTGGGGGGAGGGGTTAAAGTTTTATTTTTATCCTATAAAAATGAACAGTAGAGGGTAGGACAAAATTTCATGACAAGTAGTTAAGAGTAACCATTTCATCACCATTTTGTAAGAGGGGTTTGTTTCTCACATTGGTAGCCATTTAGTTGTACTACTAATTTAGGTGTAACTTAACAGGTTGGGTTAATGCCCCAGCAGCAGTTGCTCTTCTAGTTCATATTAAATACATAACTGGAGGGTAATGACTCACCTTTCTGTACTCAGATAATACCAAACTGGAGAAGCTGTTCACTCCTTTGAAGTCATGGAGACCCTCCAGAGAGACCTTGATAAACCAGAGGTCTGGGCAATCAGCAGCAGTATAACGTTCAGCAAAGAGTGCCAGATTCTGCACCTGGGATGGGGCAGCTCTTGATGCATGTGCAGATTGGGAATGAGATGCTGTAAAGCAGTGCCACAGAGAGGAATCTGAGGGTCCTGGTTGATGGCAAGTTGAACATGAGCCAGCAGTGCCCTGGCAGCCAGGAGGGCCAAGTGTGTCCTGAGGTGCATCAGGCACAGCTTCACCATCTGGCCAAGGGAGGGGATTGTCCCGCTCTGCTCTGAGCTGGGGCAGCCTCGCCTGAGTGCTGGGGGCAGGTTTGGGTGACACAATGTGAAAAAGGTATAAAGCTATTAGAGAGCATCCAAGGGAGAGCTATGAATATGGTGGAGGCTTTGAGGGGAAGCTGCATGAAGAGTGACTGAGGTCACTTGTTCTGTTCAGCCTGGAGAAGAGGAGATTGAGGGGAGACTTTGTTGCAGTCTACAACTTCCTTGTGAGCAGAAGAGGAACGGCAGATGCTGATCTTTTCTTTGTGGTGACCAGTGATGACCAGTGACAGGACTCCAGGGAATGCTCTGAAGCTGTGCCAGGGGAGGTTTAGTTTGGATATTAGCGAAAGATTCTGCACCCTGGGTGCTGGAACAGGCTCCCCAGGGAAGCACCAAGCTTGATGGAGTTCAAGTGTTTGTACAATGTATGACTCTTGGAGTGTCCTGTGCAGGACCAGGACTTTGATGATCTTAGTGGGTCCCTTCCAGCTCAGGAGATTGTATGATTCTATGCTTCTATATTCCAGGATATGGATCACCAGAAGATGGTTGGATCAAACTACTTACTACTACAATGTTGTCAATCTGATTCCAGGCAGATAAAAAATAAATTGCTACACTACTAACTGACTGAAGGATGAAAATGGAGAGGAGCTGGATTAAGCCACCTTATCTTCTGGTCTTGCAATACATGAGTCAAGTGAAAGAAGTCTGTGACACAAAAGAGTGAAAGTTGAGAGATTCAGGTATTAGTGAGGCTACATGACATTACAGTTAGAACAAACTGGGTGCCTTGGTTCCACCAAGACACCTTAGAAATTGCAGTTTTTACAAGGAATGCATTTGAGAATGTCACTTAGTCTTACATCTTGCTGTGTGTATATATTATGATATGCTCTTAGCTGAACAATGGACCAGTTATCCTGTAGGGCATCATCACCTTCAGTGAACAAGAGAAAAATACATCACAAGCAAGAGAGTGGTACGTGCAACTCTCTATCCAGGTCTTCCTTCTTTGCATCTTTCACTTTTCAAGCCAAATAATTTTGGAATAAGCTTTTTTTCTTTAAAAATTAAAAAAAATCTGAATAATTACGGATCTCATGCTCAGTTTTACCAAACGTATTTTTAAAGCACTTAAAATGATAACATACAGATAGATAACAATTTTCTCCTTGATCAATCTAGTCCAGTATTTCAAATGCTATTACTAATGAGTAGCATTTATCTGATAGTCTATTTAATTGTTTCTATTTCATACATCAGTAAAACTCTTCTCAGCTGAAAAAGGTCATAACTTGAAAATCAGTTCAGAAATATATGTATCTTCTTATTTTCTTCGTAAAACCTAACATAAATGCTTTTAATTACTGATAAAAAATATTTTCAGTGAAAGTTGAAAACAAGCTACAGAAATTGAAAGCTGTTTGGCACATTTGCTTTGGTAGCCATGCATTTGATACAACTACCAGAACTTTCAAAGCTTTGTTTATATAGAAGATATTTTTTTATATAGAGAGGATATTTTTTTCTGTATCTTTTGGTGGCGACTTTTTGAATGCAGGGGATGTTGCATGGCCTTCAATGTGTGATTATTTGTCTTAGCATGCAGTATTTTGTGTGTGGTGAACCCAGATGATGTCTTTAGAATATTATGGTTTCCATCAAAGCCTTGTTTCAAAAGCTTGTGGTTTTCTGAATTATATGGTTAGTTACAGTTGTCCACTTTTTTTAATGGAAATGTGTTGACACCCTAGATATATGAAATTCTTAACTCACATACTCACATTTCTTACAGCCCTTCAATATTTCATTGGTAGAATAATTGCTCCTTTCATTTCGCAGAAAGGAATATCATCCTTGTGTGCTGGGTTGTGCTATAATCAGACTTTTTGGACATCTTTTTCTGAAAGAATACAGTGAGCAGCAAAAGCATTTTGTCTCTATTTGGTATACGGGAGCATGAAAAGATCCAAAGCAAACCATGGATATGATTAGTCCTCACTCCTCATCTCCCTCATGCTCTTACAAACAATAAGAAGCGTCCTTTATACTTCTGGTGTTTGGGCTACACTGGTAGAAATCCTGTGTCATACATTTGGTGACACCAGAGATGGAGAAAAGTGAGGTAATTTTTCTGCCCTTCTTCACCTGACCATGCACTGATCTTAAAGCTTCCATGGAGAAGATGAAAAGTAACCAAACTATTCTCTGAAACCCAGAATATTTTCGCAACACAAAATGTTTTCTGTTCTAATTCTAAAATCCAAACTGAAACCACTTGCAACCACTTTTGGAGAAAAAAAAAAATCAATTTATGATTAATTAAAGGCTTAATTTTTATTTCTGCTCATATTTAATTTTGCTAGTATAATTAAATTTCTAAATATAATTTTGATTTTTTCTTCAAAGCCGGAATCATAGACCTACAAAATATGAAAAGATTTCAAAAGTTCTATCTTTTATCCTTCCTCATCTAAAAAAAAAAAATAATTCCTTCTTGCTGTTTCTCATGAGTTTTCATTTCAAAGTTTTTTTTGAAGACAAAAAAAAAAACATACTTAACAAATCCCTAACCAATTCTACCTCAGATTTTCACACCTTTCCACATGTGAGAATGGAAAAATAATATTAATACAGCAGGTATAAGACATAATCTAATGATTCCTGCTAAAATAAAGAGAAACATGTTACATTCGAAAAAAGACAGTGGCGGCAGTCCAAGTTTTGTTGGGGGTTTCTCTAGGTTGATTGTATGCTAGTTTATTGTAACATAACAGAAATTTAGGAACAATGACTAGCTACACAAGCTTTAATTATTATTTAAATCTATCTACCTTACAGCCTTAAACAAAGGTCCTTATTTTTGATGGTGGATGTTCATCTGAGTAATGACTCATTTATCTAAGCAATACCTGGCCAAGTTCACAAGACACTATAAAACAGCACAAAAGTTTCAAAGCAAGCCTCAAACAAAAGAAATTACAATACATTTCACCCATTTTCTGCACTTATTTCATTTACTTCCTACTTTATTAAAAATGGTATATTAAAATTTTATCGGGGAATTCCAGGTAGACTGGGATTGGTCCAGCTATTCAGGGTAGACAGTCATCAATAGTGGGAATGGCAAGAGAAAAATCCAGGAAATCAATAGCCATAATAATGAGATAGGCATTGTCTTTATTGAAGTGCCCTGGGGAGGAGACTCAAAAGCAAATGGACTGGAAAATATTCCCATATTTAGCCTACCTAATTTTCTTCTTCCTTTAAACTAACTGTGTATAAATAAAGTAGCTGTTAACGATAATTCTACTAAATCTCCCCTAAATAGTCATCATTGATTTGCATTATAGTATGAATCGATAAGGAAAGGAAAAATAGAAAGCATGGATAATAAAAAAAAAACAAAAACCCAACCCTTCAGGCATTCCTTCATAAAATTGTGCCAAAATACCCACTGTCAGCAAGAACTTTATATTTCAAATGCCCCCTATATTCTATGGTGATTTCAGATATAGATTGAGTTTATTGCTAGGCTCAAGAATTTTCAAAAAAACTTCTGGTTTTTATTTACATAATACCTGACTCACATGAAAAGGTGACCTTGTATACAGAAATTATTTGTGAGTATACATAAAAATTCAGAATTTCAGTTCTATAGGAAAAAAGCCCCACCCAAATTAAAAAAAAATATTTGAAAATCCATTAGAAACAACAAAGAAAAAAATAGAAATTTGATGCCCATGAAATAGTGTGAGAAAATGTGAGTTCCAGATTTTATACTCTTAAGACAGGGTAACTAAGATGAAGAAATATACATGAAGTATACATCTTGCTACAAATACAATGTTTGTATACATATGCACAGATATAGATATATATTTGTATACACACCAGAATAGCTGACAACTCTTCTATAGTTAGAAGCTGGTGTATACTTCATTAGCTCTGCCAAGTGTAAGCAATTCATTATAAAAATGTTGTCTGCTCATTTCTCTCTTTGTCTTGAGATTGGTATTTCAGGATACAAAAACAGATACAGGATATAAAAATTAAATGGACTTTTTAGGGAAATGGCTGCTAGGATTTATAAAGGATCCTATCTATTTTGGGAGAAGCCTTAATTGACAAGAAAAGCACAGGTTTTCTAAGAGTTTTTCGTTTAACTAACTGTGCAGGGAGGTCTTGCATAATAAAGAGAAGCACCTGTTAATCTCACCGTTCCCTTCTGCACCCCAAACACGCAGACCAGATTCTCAGCTCATGCAAATTAGTGAAGCTTCATTGATTTTTCAGAGACCCTGAATGGCTGATGGCATTGTACTGCAGCCTGAGTAAAAGTGGAGCTATAGCCTTCCTGCTTTATGGGGAGCCAAAATCTTCTCTGATTTAAAACTAGATTCCCCTCTGATTAGTTGATGGTACTGAAACCAAAGTCCTTTACCACTGGACAGAAATCCATGCCTTCTGCTGCCTTTTAATGTGTTCCACAGCCTTTCTGCAGGTGACGACCTTATGCACTCCCAATCCCTAGGTTAACCTGTTTTGAAGGTCTAGACCCCTCCTTGACTTCCAGAGCCCAAAGAATGAATGCAGCCAGGAAAACCATTTTGATTACTTAAAATTATTGTGTTTTAGAGTTACAGGCATTGGAATTAAAAAATAATAAATAAAATTTGCTGTTATCTGTAGTGCATTTTCTAAAAATGTCTATGCTTTCACTGACACCTCATTTTAAATCAGTTTCAGTCTCTCTTCCTCCATGCGACTCCATCCTTTATCATGATTTTGGGTGGTAATGACTAGAAATATTTTTATACATATTGGGAAAGTTATAATAATATTTGAAGCTTTACAGAAAAGGAAATCTCCCTACTTCTCCAGTTTTTGCTAGGCATCTCAATAGACACATTTTTCTGCTCCTTCCAGTAGGAATTAATTGTCAGTATGCTTTCCTTATACCCTTTCTCAAACATACAGGCTCCAGGATGGGATTCCTATTATCTTACCACCTAAAAGTACCCCTTTAGCCACCAAATGGAGCTGAATGTCTAAAAACCCTGCTTCATTTTCAAAGGATGAAAGAGTTGGTAGCAATTACCCCTTGTCAGCAAATATTAAATCCTAAATAGGGTCTGAACTGTCACAAGAGAGATGTAATTTCCTCCACATCCTGCAGGCTAGGACTGCCAAATCTTTTCTAAACTCCAGCACCGTGAAGACCAAAGGTTCACTTAAGGAGACAGTGGAGAAAACACTGTCTAAACACCTTTATTCTTAATCATGGGCTACATATATGTAGTAAATTAAGGTATAACCTAACAATTTAAACTTCAGGCAAGTGTTTATTTTGTCCTCCACCTATCAGCACCAGCAAATTTGTAGATTAATGGAACACATACCTTTCAGACTAACTGGCAGACATCTCTGCAACCTTGGGCTTGGCATGCAGTTATTAGACTTTGCAGGGTGCTGTAGTTTTTTGTGTATGTCTCTAAAATGGACTTTCACCATCTCTATTTACAGCTATTCATCTAATGACTCCAGGAGTCATTATTTCAAAAGGCAAACAAAAGCAATATTTATTTCACCTTTCTTGACCGGGGCTAAAGATATTAACCTGATTATTTAACATATTTAACTTGTTTATTTCCTTTCTGTCAAGTTTGGAGTACATCAGAAGCAGCAAAATAAACACTCCACAATAAACTTCTGCTTGTGAAAAGGTCTTGCCAGTGCACAAGTTGCCTGGCATACTTTAGGATACAGAAGCTGGAGGGAAAAAAAAGGACCCTGTAGAGATGATGAAAAACATCAAGACAAACATCAAAACATCTGCAGGCAGCAGATCAGAGACGGAATAAAGAGAGTAAAGCTGGGTTTGTGAGGTGAAAACATACTTGACATTGATCTTCTGCCAAAATGTTGATGTGGCATGGGATCAGCAGTGAACAAGGTCATGAAGCAACTGGAATTTTATTGACATGAATCTTAACCAGACAAGGACAACGTGTCTCTTTCATATCAATCATAAATTACTTTGAAAAATGCATGAATAAATAGCTCAAGAGGATGACAAAGCAACATTTAACCTTTTAATTGCTGATTAGGGTTCACATCAGAAGTCAAATGCCATTACCATCAGAAATCTCTAGGAACTCCTTTTGTGATTTAACTGGTGATCTTAATCCAGATATACTGGATATATTTTCATATCATGAAAAGTAGTTACCAAATTATCAAACCAGCCAACATTTACTCTGAGTATTTTTTCATTCCTAAAGAATTTCTGCAGAGATTCATACTGTATCTTTCCCTGTTTGTCCTATGTATTAATAATCTTGGTGATTGTTTGATAAGACCTAGCTGCAGGTGGAAACTGATGATATTGTAAACTACTGCCATGAAAAAGCACACTGTGAATTCCCTTTGGGACCTAGAGGACATTAAAAAAAAAAAAAAAGGAAAAAACGAAAGAAAAAAATCCTTATGCAGAACTTTTTAAATACTATTCTGCAACTGCAAGTAACAGCTTCATGATTGTAAAGATCATATGCCAATCTCCTAGATATCCCTCAAGCAGCATCATTTGACTTTTGTACATAAATTTACATTAGTGGGACAAAAAATTTCCAATGTTGCATATGTGTTACCAAACAGATGTCATTATTAAACAGGTATAAGGATTTTAAAAGGACTTAAGTCACAGAAGTACAAATACCTTTGAAAGTTTTTCAGACATAAGAGCACCAGTAATTTAGACAATCAAGTCATCCAGTACTAAATTAGCATAAAAATATAATTAAACCAATATAAATTATTTTTTCCCAGATATTTATTAAATCTTCCTCATCAGTCAAAGACACTTGATGAGCTTCAAAAAGGCCTATTTTCAAATTTTAGTTCTGTAATAATGCCATTGATGATGGAAAGGCAGATGATCAGTCTGCTAGTTATGTTTATTTTTACAATGTAATTATATATTAGCGTTCTGGGTTGTAAGAAATTGAAAAACATTCAAGGAATTGCCATGGAAAAAAAAATAGAGGTTTTGAGCCAATAAATTTCTTCATGCAAGAGAATTTAGTCTCAACAGCTCTTTTTACAGAATTGAGAGATCACAGAAAGGAGTGCTGCTTCTCTGATATCCAAACACACTGTTACATTATTGATTTCTTTGGCAACAAAGAAACTCAATGGCTTATAAGGTCACTTAGAGCACTTTGCTTTTTGCAGAGATAACTATTTTCTTCCTTCTTGAAAGCATCTGTGAGATCCAAAAACCTTACAGGAAATAAGATGCTTGTTACACTTACAAGCATGTGGTCTCACAGAAATTCTCAAAAGGTTGAGGGGAAATGCAGTGTTGCATATATTCTTTCCTTTGTCATTACCACAACTTTAAACATTCCTGTCCAAGGAAAGTTTCCTTCATTATTAGTACAGATAACTAGATGTTGTAGTTTGATTTGCTTTCTAATCCAATTTTTAATTAAAAGAAATTATTTTGATGGGAGATCTTCTGTTTGCTTTCATCCTGGAATCTAGCATTTTGGAAAATATAAGGAATCACATATGCTACCAGCTTGTACCAGTTGTTCTTTTATAGAGAGACTTTGTTGCCTGTGTGCACAAAATTCTGTCTTGGGGAAAACACATGAAATACTGTTTTTTAAGTAAATTTCTGGATGCCTATTTATTTACATAAATATGGGCTTCTTCAGTTTTATATCCTAGAAATTTTAGCTATTTTAATATGGCAATGTTCCTTTTTTCAACTCTCAAAAATATCTATTTTAATCCAACAATCTAGTGACCTCCCTTTCCACCACTTTTCATTTTTGTTTCTGTCACAGAAACCTTTGACAAGACAAATTAATTTGTGCTTTTAGAGTCTTTGTTTATTTCCTTTTAGTGGATTACATTACTTCTGCTTGAGAGATACTGAATTGAGTATTGTGCTACATCAGGTCAACAGACACTCATCCTTTTCTTATCAGTGTATGCTCCGCATTCCCAAGTTATCTAGGCAAGTCTCCTCTAGCTTATTACTCTTCAATATTTACACCTTTCCAGTGCTATCAGGGTATCAGGAGCTAGGAAAAAAAGTAGCATCTCAAATATCCAGCAGCTTTCACGTGGAGACCTGAAATTATGGACAGTAAATGTGCATGCCTGTTTCGTCACGGAGGAAACTGTGAAGATGAGTGTATATTAAGGTGAGAATCACTGATGCCTGGCAGTGCTGAAGCCTCGCTGAATGCCAAGAGAGATATTTTAGAGCTAAAACAAGTCAGAGGTGATAACAAATTGCACTCACCAGCTTTAGAAAGACTTCATGCAGGTAAGTGCATGAAGAATTCTGCACTAGTAATGAAACTGTAAGTCAATAGGTACAGTAATCAGTGACCCTAACATGTCAGGTCTGCTACCTATTATTATATAAATATTCAATTCCTATTGTCCATATTTAATTGACCTGATGTCAGCTGAAAAATACCAGCTAGCACTTTCGGTTATTTCAGTGAAGGAGAGAATGTTCCTAAGATACTGACACAAGAAAGACAAGCTCTACAGATAATATGAATAAAAGATGTACTGGTTCCTGTTCTTAGGTGAAAAAATCTTGAAAGAAATATTTTTTTCTTGTCAGAAAAACAGCTTTTTCTGAGCACTAAAATGTTCAAAAGAATCTCATCTTTTTGATTACTTACAGCATTTTGAAGGAACTGTTCCCACCTTTGTTAATCTATGTGATTGACAAGGTCTACATGTGACTGAATTTTTTTCTTAATTAGACAAGTCTTCTTTTCATTTTAAATTGTGAAACAAATCCACTGCCACGTACAAATTCCAATGTTGTCACTAGACCTGTGCTGCAGCAATTTAAAACTTTAGAAGAACATATGGGGTTGAATCCCATTATTTTGCTTAAAAAGGCTTGAGATAAAAAATTTTAAATAAAATTTAACCCTAGAAGGACACTATTATACACATAAATTACTCTGGCAAAGGTGAATGAACAGTGAATTGGTAACTATTTGTTTTGTTATAATTTGTTATAAATCAAACGTATTCTTCAGAACTACATAAAATAGTAGCAATTGATTGACATAATTGTGTTATGGTCTGGGTGGAAAGGGACCTTAAAGATGATTTCTTTCCATGGACAGAGACACTTTTCTCTATACCTGGCTGTTCAGAGCCCCTTGGATACTCCCACTGATGGAGCACTCACAACTGCTCTGGGACACCTGTTCCATTGACTCACCAACCTCATGGTAAGGAATTTCTTCCTAATATCTAATCTAAACCTGCGCTCTTTCAGTTTAATTTCATCCCCCTTGTCCTGTCACTACATTCCCTTGCAAAAAGCCTGTCTCCATTTTTACTGCAGACTTCCTTCAGATACTTGAAGGCCACAATTAGGTCACCTCAAAGTCTTTTCTTTTCCAGGCTGAACAGTCCAAATTCCTCATAGGAGAAGCTCTATCCCTCTCATCATCTTGTGTCTTCCTCTGATCTTGCTCAAACAAATCAAAATTCTTCCTCTGCTGAGGACCTCAGGATGAGGTCTCATGAAAATATTACTGCTATTGCATTCATTTAAATGAATAATATTAGGAAATTAACAATTTAAATTATTTATTTAAATTATTTATATAGTACTTTTAGTACACTTTTTAAGTATGTAATTTCTTATTCTGAAAATCTGGACCTAGACTGCTGTAAAACTACCCAAACCAACAGATTCCTGCTTGATATTCAAGTTGCAGCTGATACATTTTTGGATGCATTTTATGACAAAAGCTAGTATAGGACAAAGGAGAACAAACATAAATGCATCATTTGTCAGGTATCATAGGAGGGGATGAATTGCTCTCTTGCCATCAGCTGTGTAAGGAACTCTCTCCATCTAGCACAGAGCAGGTACCTAAATCAGACTACTCAGTTCAGGGGTTCTCAATAAGTTAAATCTGCATTCAAGGCTCTCTTTCCACAAACACAAGTCATAGCATCACAGCTGCATGACATTATATCTGCTGCTGCTTTAGCCTATCTCGGTTGTGATAGTTTTGACTTCCATGACATGCTGCATCATGTTCTCAGCACTCTGCACCCACTGGCTGAGGAGTCCTTTTGATGCTGTATTTTGCATCCTCTTCCCCTTTTAAAGTGGCATATTTTCAGCCTTTGCAAACTACAGTCCAGATTTGGGGGCCATTAAGCCTCTTTTAAATTCGAATTGCTATGCCATTGGTTAATAGCAAAACTCATGATACTTTGGTGCAGATCTCAGTCATAAGCTGCACCTTCATTGGCCACATAAATTGTGAGACTATTCAGTCTTGTTCTGGACACTGAACATATTCTCTTTCCACCATCTTTCAATAACCTTGCATTTTTAATATGTGTTGGGGAATGTATTCATATTTCTATCTCTCATAGTCAGTTCCTTGATTTTAAAAGAAATTTGACAAGACACTGTATCCCCTAAAGTGCTATAGTATTCCCTAAAATGCTGCCCTCAGTTGTCTGAGGCCTGCTTGAACTGTTTTCTGCTGTCCTGAAGTCTCAGATGTGAAGGGATATTTAACTGCACTTTTCTGTTTTATATTTATTTTTTCAGGTAGTTTTATTCCTTTCTTTTTGTTACTCAGATACCCTTCAGAAGCTGGGAGACTTGCAAAATCATAGGCCACTAGTGACTGGACCTGTATACTGCTGAGAAGTTCCAAAACATCTCTGATGTGCCAGGTACTGCTCAGAGGGTGTCACCACCAAAGCTGGGGTTAAAGCCACATTTCTGAGCAGATACAGGCAGTCTCCTCAGATACAGAGCAGATGCAATCTCATCATGCTCTGGCTGCTGGCTGGCTGGCATGGCTGGCAGGGGCACTGAGCCTGCCACAGGGAACCCAGCATTAAGATAACAGCACACAGCTTTCTGCCATCCCAGATCACCGGCAGAGCAAGCTCTGCACAAAGCAAAAAGCAGTGTAGACATAACTCGAAGCCTGGAGTAAATCTAGAGGTGGAATAATCCTTAAAAATGCCCTTGAAGTGTGTGGGCTGGTCATTCTGAAGCCCCCCTGCTCGTTCCCAAATCCTTCCATGTCTCCAAGAGCTTTTCAGTCTGTGCACAGCAGATCGCTTTCACAATGGCACTTACTCACTCTTAATCCAACATGCCCTATTTATTCTTCGGACAACAAGCTTCTGTGGCAAGACTATACTTCCTAATTCTGTACAGAATGGGGATTTTAATGATGAGGAACAAAATTGACCCCTTAAGAGCTGTTAGCCATAATGTCCTTTTGGAAGTGGTTATTTGTCATTCACAGTAACAGGTCTACCCAATTAGCATGTGATCATCATGCATTTAAAAATAAAGATGAGGGAGGGGACACTCTCGCTCTGATGGAAATTGCTCCCACTTTGTAGGGTTTATTGTTGTCTTGATTGCAGAGAAGTTACAGGCTGCTGCAAAGCTCCTGATGAATAACCCTTATTATGTATTACATGCCGCATGATTTATGCTGAACATGGCACCTTATGATCTGTATTTCCACCATCCTCTCATAATGCTTTTGTGACTTAGCTCAGCTTGTCCTCTCTTTAACCTTTGTATTCAAAACATATTTACAAATATGCATATTTTACACATTCATATGACATTCTGCCCTGTCGCCTGCTGACTCCACCTTCAAACACTACTGGAAACTGCATAGATTTTAATGAAAACTTGCTTTTAGTGTTCCTTTCAGTGTGGACCAAGGATAAAGACAAAAAAAGACCCCAAACCTACCATAGCTTTGTTCCTCATTAATTCCTTTGATACAAAGGCTGAGGAAAAAAAGAGAAATGGGGCAAACCCATTGTCATTGCAGTTTAAAGCAAAATAATTTCCACTAGTCCTCCCATAATTACAGTGGGAGGAAAAGCTAATGCATATTAAAACAGAGTGCTTCTTTCAGGAAAGATCATTTAGCTGTACTGATGAGCAAAAGGAGAACTAGTAATGTATTGACAATTCCTTTGGCTATAGTTGTTTACATATGTTTTGCAATAGGATTGCACTTTGGTGAATGCCAGCAAAAAGAGAATGTGCCTTTATGTTTAAGACTGTGTGTTTGTTAGAAGATTTTTTTAAAGTCAACTTCAAATTCTTCTTAGCTTACTAAATCATCTAACTGTTTAAGATCTTTCTAAATCCTTTTGTGAGGCACTTGAAATTACCTTGATGGAAAGTGCTACAGACAAGACAGGTATTGGTATTTGAAG
This sequence comes from Chloebia gouldiae, assembly GCA_003676055.1. Classification (NCBI taxonomy): domain Eukaryota; kingdom Metazoa; phylum Chordata; class Aves; order Passeriformes; family Passeridae; genus Chloebia; species Chloebia gouldiae. The sequence continues at coordinate 16,764,432 of QUSF01000001.1, forward strand.
CAGTAGTTTCGCAGCATCCAGCTGATGATCTCTTTTTCTCCCCCAAATGTCTCCCAAAGAACATTATACTATTATCATCTGGATATATTTGCAGTTTTGTGGCCAGAATTGCCTTGGGTAAGATAACCAAGTACAGTAAATATATATGTAAGTCTCTCTGCAAAGCCCACTTGCTTTTAAGCCTGTTTCTGCCTTAATGGGATTCATTGCTTCCCTAAGCAGCCCTTGTAATTTTCAGCAAGGTCCTTTAACTCATTTAATGTGCAACATTTGTTCATGCCTAATTTGTCTGAGCCAGGCCATGTTTGTGTTTTCCTTGAGTTGCAGAAAGGTTGATTGTGAGGGTGGAACTGCTTGCCTCCAGTGAATATATTTCTTTCCGAATTACAGTAATTACTGCAGGTTTCATTTGGTTGGTGCTCCCCTCTGTGCCCCTCCTTGACAAGGTTAACAAGCAGAAGGTAACTGAACATCAAAAATAAGTGTCTGATTGCACAGGCAGTTGTTGACAATACCATTTCTCTGGTGATGGTGATAACATTCTCTACTGGATTCTTCTGCAAAGGCACGTAGGAATTACGTTTGCAACCCTAAGGATAACTGTAGATGTCAACAGATCTGCATTACACCCAGCTGGAATCCTGAAGAACATGCTGCCTCTGCTGAAAAAAGAAAATAGAGATAATTAGAGGTTTGGAAGGGGGAGGTGTTCTCTAATCCCCCATCTCATCATTAAAAAAATATATTTAAGTTAGCCAACTTTTAATGAAAGATAATAAACTCCATTAAAATCTTTGTATTGACTTTGGACAGCAGAACAGAATCTTTCTTGCCTCCCTTTTTGTCTCTCTAAATCTGTGTACTAAGACATGTGCATATGTGTATTTAAATATGTGTCACCAGGAATATATATGTAACTATGTCTACATACATGTATATATGATATTCCTCTCTCCCTTTCTCTCAGTATATTTATAGGCATATAGAAAACAGAAAGGTTTCAACTCTGATTTGCATTTAGAAATACGGAACTGCATTAGAAATATGATTTTCCCTGGAATATTCTAAAATGAACTCCCTTGTAAAGGATTTACATCTGTCCCTGGCCATCTCAAGTTGCAGTTGGTGACCTCAAAGTCTTAAATGTAAAATTATGAAAGAAAATCTACCATTCAGTTGTTTTCTCCCAGTGATAACTGCATAATAAGGGAACAGATATTTAGTTTTAACAGTTTTGCTTTGAAGTACTTCCCTCTTTAAATTTCTCTTACAGTAAATTACAATATCATCAGGCAATTCAGTCCTTAATGAAATGAAAGACTTAATATAAAAATATGTTTTCCAATAAACCAATTTATATTTAAGATTTTTATAAACATCTGGTATCTCAGAATTCTCTATTAATTACATCAAAGATTTCAACTAACCCATTCTGTTTAATTCCTATCACCTGACATTTATAATAGCTGCATTTAATTTATTTTTCTAAGGGATTAGGTCACCTGTCAGTCACAACCATAATAAGTCAGACTTTTAGAAATATTATTATTCAGATGTGTACTGTTTATGCAACTGTGGGAAGGCATGTTTCCCATACATGAGTTAAATGGTGGAAATCCTCAGACATGCAAATGGCATATTTGTAATTCTCCTATTATGAAAATAAAAGTCACAGAAGTTTATCAGTAACATAGAAGTTGGTTTCCAATCTGATTTCATTTGCTCATGTTTCGCAGAAAGTTAATTCCAATGACTTCTGGAAAGTGACATTTGACTTACCTTAGTGTGAGGTATAGGACATTCCTTGGCTTAAACAGATACTGACTTTCAGACTGTTTAAATCATTTAATTGAATGTGCAATACACTTTCAGATATACTAGGAAATCATTGTTATCTTGGAACTTTTATTAGAGGTCATAAAAAATGAATCTCACATATAAAGAACTTGCATTTTTCACGTCTTAGAATAAGTAAGGGAATGGTAACCCTTTTCTGTGAGAAAAGATTAGAAGATTTTGGTTTGTTTCAGTCTAGCTCAATGTATTTATAAATACAGATATTTCTCCTTCAGCTGGCCCAGAGTAGGACCTATCAGGGGAAAAAAAATCAGGCCAAATTGTTCTTAGAGAATTAGATTAAATAAGAACAAGTGATTTGAGCACAAGCTAGAGCAGTAGGTCATAATTTATAAAGGAAAAAATCTTTTTGTGCTTCCCCAAAACACTCTGAGGTCAGAGTGATCCCTTCCACACAATTTTTGACCCATTAAAGAATATAAGCAGACCTGAACAAATATTTTCTGCTTCAAGAAGAAAGAAGAAAGAAAGAAAAAAATACCGTTAGACTTTTAAAATATTTGCATAGGCACACTTGGCTTGTTTATGAAATGTTTCTAGGTCTAGGTAGCACCACTGTTGATTCTTTATGAGGTGAGTCAGAGGCGGGTTTGATTCCCCAGGTTTATGCACAAGGTGCAGACTTCTGTACCACAAAGCCCTCTCCTGTTCTGTCCTGTCCTGACAGGCATGGAATCCAACCGCAGCAGAGGGAAAACCTGATGCCATAAAGCTCTGAAAGCAATGACTGTGGCGTGCGGTGTAGCCACTGTATGAAGAGCCCCTAGAAACGGGTGGCTAACAGGTCTGAAGAGCCTCACCGAGGACGGACACCATTTCACAGCAAGGAGGGCACCATTTCACTTGGGAGGAATGGACATTCAGACTATTTGCCTGGGAAAATTAATGCAGCCCCCAGTCAGAGGACCAAAAGTAAAAGCCATATCTCATTTTTGTTGTCTGTGAAATGAGGTCAACACAAGCAGGAAGGCAATTCAGGGAAACTAAAGATGCCTAATTTATATGCCTGAAGCAGACAGTTGTGAACATCCCCTGTGGAGAGCAACAAGAATGTGTCAATGCTATTCCACAGTAAAAGGATTGTTAACTGCAGAGTTGCAATGTAAAGAAAAAAATAACTTCATGAAGAAACTCCTATTGAAAAATGAAAAATTGCTTTTTCTATCAACAGGTAAATTTTATTTTTTCTGATAATACAGTACATGTATTGGAAGAAAGTAACATAGTGTACTATTCAGTTAAGCTCACGAAATTAAGATCAAAGCTTGTCACCTGTCTTTTAAAGTGTAAAAGATATTCACACCAATTCCCTCCCAAAAGACCAAAAATGGCTATGTTTTGATAATGAGACAAAATTAGAGTAAAGCAACAAATTGTGAAGCATGTGCTGCAAAAAAGAACAAATTCTTCAATATCTACAACCTTTACACAAGGAAACAGAAGACTATATTCTTGTGGGAGGTGAGAACATTTATTTTAAATCACAATATTCTGTTTGAAATCATTACTTGAGAAGACAGAAGGAGGGGGAGAACAACCCTAATAAAAAGTGTTGGCTGTAGATCTCTGAGCCACATTCTCTTGGAGTCAGACTCCCATTTTCCTGCACTTGTACTGCCAAAAAATAGATATACAATGTTATCAATATGTATTTTCTCCCACATCATTTGGCTTAAGACTGTCCTCTTCATATAATACAGTATTACTGACACACAGAAGGCTTTTCACATCAGGGGGCTGCTTTGCATGATTTACATGTAGATTACTAGCCAGAGCTATACATGCTGCCAAGCTAGTTTCATTCCAGATGAAGAAGAATATTTCTCAGACTTTATCTCAAACTTCAATGGGTTTTCATTTTTGTAAGAGGTCAAGTTTGATATGTTCTGCTTATAAGTATATTTACACCCCAGCTAGAGCTCTACACAGGATCCTCTAACATCCTGAAGAAAGGGCCATGAATCTATAGACTAAGATTGAGAACAACTGATATTTTTTACCCTTGCCTCAGGTCAGTTGAATTGGGTTCCACAGAAGATTCAGCTGGTTGAAATAAGTAGAAAACTGCTGTGTTTCCTGGAACAGTAAATAATGTATTACTTATCTGTGCTAGTGAGTGATTCTTTGAACAAGTATTTTACTGACAGTGTTAGGGGAACCTTGATGGCATTCTCACTTCATTTCAGATTAAACTCCAATGAAGTTCCATTTTATCCATAACTTGCTGACAATTCACTTTCTGCACATACTGACCTACATTTTCACATCACAAAATCTCTCAAGTTTTTCTGGATTATCTGCCCTGCCCCTTGAAAAATAATCAGTTGTTTCATTCACAATAGTTCTTAGTGGTTTTATTTCTGCTTATATAAGTGTATACCTGTGGAACAGGAGCATTAAATAAGAAAGAACAAATCCTATGAAAAAGGCACTACCCACATGTTGTTTACCTAGTAACTGAATACTCAAATCAATAAATCTATCTATCTATCCTTCTATTCCTTTCCATTCCTTTCCCTGATCTTCCCTTCCCCCACCTCTGACTTGCCTACTATCTTTGCACAAAATTTAAACTTTAGTCCATTTTATTTCATGTCTCTGTGTATTTGTGCTTAGGAAAATTCAGTGATGTACAATACCACTTAATGGCCTCTGAAAACAAGCCATAGGCCTTGACCCCTGCAAACTACTTGTCTCCCAACACAACACTGAACTCATCCAAGTGTTTATTCTGTGAGAAGACAGCTGTGAGTGCTGCTCACAACCCATACTCCACGTCTCAAGTGATTTCATCGAGTGGAAAGATGTTATCTTCTGATGGGGTCTGAAGTCAAAGATTTTTAAGTGCTCGAACACATTTAGAGAGGGATGTAGAGGCATTGCAGCAGCACACTCATCAACCCACATGGCCCACTATGAAAGTGTTTTGGCCTGAAGAGTCCAGGGGTCTCAGTGGGTGAACTGTTAAGCAGTGGCATGTAGCAAGTGGTCTCTCTTGGCCCAGTGAACATCCAAAAAGATGCTGCAGGGGGGTTGGCATGCAAAAGCCCATTTAAAAACCTGAAATCTGACGTATGTGTGGGAAATCTAGTGCATATGCTACTGTCTAGTTTTATTACCTGCAAAACCAGGCCCCATTAGAGATGACATATGGAAAAAGAACATAGTTATCTTTCCTATAAATTATCCCTTCCTTTCTGAGTCAGCACGTTTGATCTCATCTGTTAGACAGCCAGTATGTAGAGACAACATCTATAGTGGAAGCTGCTCTTTCTCTCTCTTTCTGGCTATGCTTATGTTCTGGAAAGGCAGAAATAGCTCAACTGAAAAATTTCCTCTCTGTTAAGTATGCACAGTCTTTAAAATAATGGGAAAGAATCAGCTTAAAAATGAGTCTGTTAAAAACTGTTAAGAAATAGTAACCTTTAAGAATGCAGACCTGTTGCTGGTATTAATTCAAATACCATCCGAATTCTCAAGACCTTTATCCACTTATATAAGCATACATCCATACCTGCAGAAAAATTAAATGCACTTCAATATACATGCACAGTACATGCCAGTGGAATAGAAATTATATGTGCAAGGATATGCAAATATCCCAAAAAATAAAATAAGCAGAAGATAAATACTTCAGATAAACTCATTGCATCTTTACAGTGGAATTTTGCTGTCCTTGTCTACTGCAAGTGGCAGTCGGAAAATATTGAATTGATCATCTGCAGACCTGGTCCCAGCAGCTCTAGTGTCACGACATTAGAGTAGACAGGGAGGGCAGAGGATCTCAGCAGTTCCTACCCTCTCAGAGACACCTTCCCTGTGTTAATAACGCTGAACTCCCTGGTCTCCAGACAATAAAGACAGACTTCATAGTAGCCTTGCTGCTTCCTGCTTAATAAAATCACAGACTGAAAAGACCTTATCTTTACTGAAGTAAAAGTGATATGTTATTACCTTCCTTGTTTTAACAGAGCATTACAAATCTAAGAAATAATTCCAACTTGCTTTTCCATTAAACAAATGAGCAGTCTTAGAGCTTAGTTTCCTGTGGTGAAGCAGTACGAGTCCCTACCATATTTTCGAAAAATGACTTTGTTCAGGTGTCTTATCTTATTATAAATATCTACCTGTTTTTCCAGTGAAGAGGCAGTTAAAATTTTAGTGAAGTGGTTGCAGGTTCAGAAGACACAGAAACCATTAGGCACTTTATTCATAAATAGAACAGAAACAAGGAAGAGAGGGTGTGGTGATGGAACTTCACAAATACCTTATTTAGGGCTTGTTCTAATGGCCTAAACTAATCTAAAAGAGTTTCAAGGCTAGCCTGATTCAGTGCATTCAGTGTAACCTCTCTTCCCAGACTGCGGAAATGTTTTAATGTCAGCATGAGTAGTTTCCCAAAAAAAAAACTGCAAACGAATGATGATGATGTTACTATGGACCATCTCTCTGAGCACAACAGATTTCTAATGAGGAATACATGATCCTTGCTCAAAGCATAGGGGCCCCCACCTGCCTTCCTTCCTCTCCTTCGCTTACACAACAAAGATTGAAGGATGCAAAATAAGTTGAAGTCACAGTTCTGCACTGATTCTAGTAAGTCCCCATTGTAAATCAGAGAAGTTTGGATTGTTTTGGGAAATAAGTCCAGACTATGTTCAATTTTGTGAAATACTATGCTAATAGCTCCTTCTCATCTTGAAGTGACAGGCCAGTGTGTATTTATTTATCCTCAGGGGTCTGTGCTAAGTAAATCTGGCTTACATTTTATTACTGTTTGCTGGCCTTTCTGTTGCTGTTTACCCTCACATTTGAAAGAACCTGACAACTGAAATGTTGGATTTGCAAATGGATTAATGCTATGTCCCACAAAGATAACTGAAGAAATCAATGACAGTAGGATCTCCCCGAGAGCTACATCATGGGCTTCATAAGGGCTGTTTCACAAGATCTATTTGTGCATCATCTATAATAACTGTGCTCTGCTGGTTATTGCTCCTCCACTCAAGGTGTTTTGATTTTTAAACTAAATAAAAAAAAATTACACTGACCTTTCTTGCAGTTGGAGATTAAGCAAACTTCTGTAAATTATAAACAATAAATTGAGTAACCTGAGAATTGTAAAACATGTCCTTGTTTTTGGAGACAATACCAAGTGACATAATACAAGTGTCATTATAACTCTGAGGGAAAAAAAATCATTTTATTACTTTCTCATCATACCTGAGAATTGGAAATAGAACTTGATAAGAACACTATTTCAGGTCTTTCATAAGCACCAAAAAGGATTGTTTAAAATAAGTTATAGTGAGTTCAGATGTGCTAGTTTTTGAACATTTTTCTATATTTGGTAGCATTTCACCTGAGAGTCTGTGTTCTGCAAAAAAATATGCTCATATCAGGGGTGAAAAAAAAAAGTATATTAAAAACTAATGGGCATCAAACATACTTGTTGATAACTCACTATCTGTTCAAAAGGACAATATATTAAGGCCTTCTTCAGACATTTAAAAAAAACCCCATGTCTGTAATCTCCCCCCCCCTCCAATCTTCTCAGGAGCAGAAGCAAAAAGAACATGTGAACACCAGCACCAGTGGAGGACTGCTAGCTCAAACTGTCTGTGAAATAACAAGTGTTGGGTGTTTAGGCACTTGCAATCACTACTATTGCATGCCCTGGGGTACTTTTTATACAACATGGAGTAAAGAATGAGTAAAATCTCTGGTCACCAAGCCACTTCTTCCTTGTTTCATTGATCCCTGTAATTCTTTTCCATGCTCAGCATAAAGATATGCATAGATATGTGTTTCTGTGTTGATGTGTCAGAATAAAAAACTTCTGATTTAAAGGTGCTTGAAGAGGCAGGTTTATATGCAGATCTGAACAAGCATGCAAAAAAACAAATGAGATGATGTTTCTAGACCAGAAATGCAACTGCTTCTGGCAGTCATAAAAGATTAAAAATTTCCTTCTAAAGCCTAAAATTATCATTCTGTCTTTATTTACTCTAATATAAAACAGAGTAGCATGTAAATACTTTAATGATTGGGCTTTCAGGAAGAAAATTAATTCAAAATACTATTCAACAGCTACAGTTTTCCCCTAGAGGAAGGATATAGGAAAGAATGAATCAAATTGAACACCTGGATAGGGAACTTCTTATTCAGACTTTGTTCCTTATTTGATCATTGTTGAAAATACTTTGAAAAGTTATCTAATACTTAGGCTATGTTAGTGTTTGTAGTCAAACTCGGTAGTTTTGCTAAGGGTCAGAATCTAAATAGTGATATATATGATCAAAAATTAGGCTGTGCTGCAAAGAAATATAATAGTGCCATTTCAGTAAGAAAAAATATTGACATATTGCAAAATTTTCTTCCTTTCCTGACACTCCTGTTTATACAGAAAGTAAAGGGGAAAATTACATTTGAATGATAAAATTTTATAAACTGATTTTGCTTTGTGATAGTTAAATCTTTTTCAGAATCTAACTGTAGTGGCAGGAAGCTGTTTCTCTTTTTACAACCTTAGCTATATAGCTGTGAGATGAAGCTAGAAAGGAAAACAAGTGAATCTTTTTTGAGATAATTCTCCTTTGCATTGGATTTTTTATTTGTTATGAATGCCTGGTGGATTTAGAAACGTCTTTGTCTTTCCCATGTTCTCTGTTAACAGCTTTCAGTGCATTGAAGCATATATCACTTGGCAATGGTCTTTCTGAAGGGAGGAAAAAAATCTCATTTATGCTGTTTTATACTCCCTTACATTATGGACTTAATTTTAACCAGTTAACTTAAGGGTTTTATACATTTTCGTTTTCTATATAATTGAACAAATGTCTGTCAAGCACAACAAATATTTTAAGGCCTCTGTGAAGAAATATATCTATTATTACAAATATTACGTATTAGTAAATAATTCTAAGGCTGTCTTTCTCTCTACCTCCCACGCCTGAAGTAGATGGCCATGTGTGTAATAAGTGTACTAATGGTATACAAATCCTGAAGGAAACCAGATTTTTATCTTGATCCAATAAACTTTTTTGTCAGTCATTAATAAATAGGATACTGCAGTAATTTTCACTAATTTATATTCAGGATAGCAGTACAGAGAGTAAAAATTTGTATTTGTTATCTCACTTTTGTGACTATTCTGCCAGGGGGTCTAGATCCAAATTTTCTAAACTTGGCAGCTCTCTATATCTATTTAACAAATTGCTAGTCCATGTCATTTTTCAGGACATCCATTGCATATTTCTTAACTTCAAAATGACACAGCTGACACACTAGTTTTTTAAAATAATGCATAGAAAAATAAGAGTGTACATGTCCAAATGCCAGAAGAATTGAGCAAAGATTTCTTTCCAAAACAAACTCCAGGTTTAGTCTGTCTACAAATTTCAAGCATTCTTCCATACTGTACTGAACGATCTTGACAAAAGGAGTCTCACTTAAAACTCACTGGTCATCTAAAAGAACATTTATTAAAATTTCATTTGGAATTTTGCCTTGGAAGTTGTCCCTATGTATACACCTATTTCTCGGATCTGGTTGCCTTGCTGAGGAGTAACATTGCAGTACCATAATGAAACAATCATGTAAATATAATATTCTAGCATAGACTATTATCATACTACTTACTATACAAGTAGTATTAGTAGTAGTATACGGTTTTATGTCACTGGCTAGTGACTCATTAAAAACTTGTTGCTCTGAGAGAGTGGGTTAAGATTCATGGTGCTATATTTCACTGTACTGGCCCTTAGTCCTCAAAGTTTAATGCTGCATCTGTCACATTTTTTTTATATACACTGTTCATTATCCTTGAACTAAATTATGCAAAGCTGTAAAGTCTGCTTGCCCTGCCCCGTTGTCTGTATTGCAGTGGCTGCTTTGCCAACTCACTCATAGAACATGGCTAACTGTGTGCCCTCCCAAAAGTTTGCCAGCTGAGCTGGAGGGTTGATGAGGTTGTAGCCATTTACCTTGGATCTCTGCAGATCTGCTGCCTCCAGAGCTTTGCCCTGTTGGAGCGGCTGGTGTCATTTTGCCGCTCATCCTTGATCCATACCCTGTTGTTCTCACCAACAAAAGGAATATCATAGAATCATGGCATATCCTGAGTTGGAAGAGACTCGCAAGGATCACTGGTGTTCAGCTCCTTGCCCTGCTCAGGACCACCCTGAGAACCAGACCACATAGTATCACTGCCACAGGGTGCTTCAGCACACAGCGCACTTCACAAACAGGCTAAGAGAAGAAGAAAGGCCTGGCAGTGCCTAAAAAGGGGACATTATATATTTCTGTTTCTAGAACCTTTTCTAACCATATTATGTCACTGAGCCTTAATCTAACAGCTGACCCTTCTATGCCCTTGTTGCTTTCCTTTCATTTTCTCTGTACGTTTGTTTGTTTTCTTCTCTGCAAAAATAGTATTTGCAAGTTGTGACCATTACTCATATCTAGGAATCTGACCATTCAGTCACACCATAGAAAAATGCCACTCTGCTGAACTACCTGGTAGAACCAGTCCGATCTATTTTTCATCTCAAATATACCATATTCTGCCTGTCTTGGATTCTTCTTTTTCTTTCTCTTGTGTCTTGCTTCTGATCAAGCATGGAATTGGATTTTTACAGATCTTACTTTTTGCATATAAGGCTGTATCTGACCAATTCCATGAACTTGTTGTGTCCTCATATAAAGCTCTGCTTCTGAGCCTGAGATTGAATTGTATCAGTTTGATAAGCAATGCTATATCTTACATCTGATTTCAAAGTGACATACCACTGTGCCTCAGAACATTCTGCAAGGGAATACGTGTGATATCTGGATCTTTTGATCCTTCTCTGAAAAAAAAGGGGGAGAAGCAATAACACATCATTTTCTGAATATGCTTCTGTTTAATATCATTCAATTTAATTTGCTTTTAAAACAGCATTCAACATTTTGCATAGTAGGTATGAAAATATGACATCAAATTTAGCAGTAATGATGTCTCAAAAACTGCTTAGAAGTTCACAAATAATTAGGCTCTCTTTTCCATTGCTCAGTTGAAAAAAAAAAGGAAGATTCAGCCTGTGTGTCAACAAAGAGGAAGGTAAAGACTATTTACCCAGTTCTCAGGGATTAAGTAAATGGGAGGTGGAAAATGGGCAAAGATCACCAGATACTATAGCCCTGTTCTTTCTCCTGCTTTTTCTGTTCAAGGTGACTGGCACAGAGAGCTGCTTCACAAAGGGAACAGCAAAGAGAAAAAGAGCATGAGGTACATTCTGATATTCTTTTTGCCCACTTCCCAGGGTATAGAAACTGAGCTTCAACCTTTTGATAACTTGTTAGAAGAAAAAGAATCCAGAAAATATTGTTTCGAAATTCTCCTTAATGTGAGTTAGAGAGATTCAATATTCTAAATCACGCCTCTCTCTGCAAGTTGTGTGAATGAAAAACTGAAGTGACCCCAGAGCACAGGGAACATAACTACCTAAAGCACCTGTGAACATGGATGTGATGCATAAGAATATAATTTAAAACCTTTGTTATTCAAGGAGTGACTCTTTCAAAAGTTTACATATGTAGATTCTCAGAAAGGCTTATAACTTTTAATAAGAACTCTGTAATGCAGCTCTAATTAAGAGTTACAGTTTGGTGTTGTTACTTATAAACAGACATTTTTGTGAAATAACCTAAAAATATATATACTGATACAAAACCAGTATTTTCCTTGCCACCTGGACTTAGCTAAATCTAAATATGTTACTTTTAAAAAGGAAGACAATTTCACAAGTAGGAAAAGAAAAAGAGAAAGACACCATTCATTCAACAACCATTAAAAGAACAAACTTATGAATATCAGGGGTCTGTGAGACTTCAGTAGAAAAGACAACTATCAGATGAAAGCACTCTAAGATGAATTTCCAGGATGACCTCTAAGCACAGTTTAGGCATTTTAGTATAGTGTCATATCTGCCATCTTCATTATCTTTGGTCTTCATGATCATTTAGTTATATTTCAGGATTTAAAGTCAAGTTCCAGCTACCAGTCAAGAGGCAGAGTTTACCAGATACTGAAATATTAGAAAATATGGGAACCATATGCTAGAAAGTTACCTAGTCTTCAGAGAGAGAGTAGAGCTGAATCCAGGAAAAAATCCAAATAATTAAAAACAAAACCAGAATTATGTTTAATCTACAAAAGACCAACTAAATTGATATTACTTGGTTAAAAAAATCCAATTATTACAGTCAGAGATGAAAAGGAAAACTAAATATAAAATGTTTTATATCTGTACCTCATAAGTCAGTGTTAAAATCAAAATGGGACTGTGGAATAAGAAATAAAAAGCAAGGCAGATTTTGCATGTTAAATCAAAAGTAAAATGGAGCAGGTAAGGCAGCGCAAATGGAGGAAGCATAAACTATTGAAGAATTATAGATCTATCAAATTATGGAGTAAAGGCACAAGGGGCTAATGTAAACATAATAAATGGTAAGAATGATGGAAAATAATGCACATTAACAGATCTGTATTAGATTATTTAACTTGTCAAAAATATGCAAATTAACTCAAAAACTAAGTATCAGGAAAAAATTCTGTCACAAAGAACACAAATCGCGTTCAGGAAAAATGTAACAAAAAGGATATCCAATAAAGTACAAAAATATGTCATTAATGGAAATGTTAATTAATCTCTAATTAATTTCAATTTAAAGAATAGCAAAATAAGACCTATATTCTTATATGTAATCAATAGAAAATATGTAATGTATTTTTTTCCTCTATGGAACTGCTGAAGGTTAGCAACTGTACTCTCCAAAATGTAGAATGCATCAGATTTAAGCAGGAAAAAGTGGTTGAGCTCAGACTAAATATTAAAACTGTCATGTTTTAGTACAAGCTATAGTTGCTTGAATTCAGCCAGAAGTAGCTGCCGATAATTTTTCAGATATCACCAGCACATTTGTTTTGCTATTATTTCCCCAATAAATTTGTCTCCTTTTTTACACTTGGATAGACTAGTTTCTTCCTGAAAGACATATTTTCAAAAAGCAGTAAAGAAGGAGTACTTCTGCCTTGAAAATATTCAGTGCCCAACTGTGAGTCCATGAAATGAGTGAGTTTTGACAGTAGAACTGGAAGATTATCTGTGGACTTGACAAAAAATGAGGAAGGAAGAGGGAGGGAGAATGAAGAACCAGGAAAAGGATGACAAGGAAAAAGAGCTTAGTCTCCCTTTCCAAAAATCCTGCTGCCTTAACATCAAGGCAGCCTGTTGCAGCAACAATAAAAGAGAAGACCCGAGAACATTTCTTAGTTATACACTTGAAGCACCTTCCTGTCCTACATTTCTTCAAGTCCAGTGCTGTTTCCTGTTCTGGCTCATGTGCTCTGTCATTCACTAATCAGAAGAGCTGTTTTTATTCAATGTAATTTTCTGCACATTGCCTAAACATTGATAGGAATAGGGTATCCAGCATCTTTTTTGCACCAAGTGCCAATTACTGCACAGAAACAGCAGCCCACTTTCTTCAAAGAGAATGATCATAAAAATTGGAAGGTTCAACACACAGAAACCTAGGGCAGGGATCTCCTCAAACTTTTCACCTAGAAGGACAAGGAGGTGTGAGCCTCTTGGAAAACAAGACTTCTTTTCTCCTGATCTTGAAAAAAAATTAAAATAATCTAAATGCAGCATATATGTCTTGTGATCCAAGACACGTGGGTTATCCGAACTCTTTCAGCATGGCACAACAGTGCACAGTGATGTTGGAAGGTCAGAGGACTGCTGCAGAAATAAATGGACAATTCAAGAGAGTAGAAGAAGAAAAAATGTTCTCTACCCATGCTTTTTCCTTATACCAAAATAAGCTTAGGTAGCTATGAAAGTCCAATGAATTAAAATCTTTGGCACATATGTATAGTTAAAATACATTGTCATTTGTTTTTTGGAGGTAAGAGAAGGACAGGAGGACATGAGATTTCTGAGATATGTATGTCTGCTACTGGTAGATTTCTTGGCCAAGAGTCTCAATTCCATAGAATAGAGAAGTATCTCCAGACTTGGAATTCTGCCTGTACATATTCACAGAAACCACTTTGCTTCCATACTCATGGAAAAACTTGAGATGAGGTAATTATAACATTTTGGTTCAAATTTTTGCATGTTAACCTCCAAAAAAAACCCAAGATTGAATTCTTTTTTTAACTCTACTATTTTGCCGATTCCTTAAAAAGTTGACCCTGCATGCATACATCTTGTATGAGACATTTGTTCATGCTTGTGATTTTTGCATTATTCAGCATTTTCTCCTGACATTTGCAAAATGCAGCAGGTCTGATCTTCACTTTTCTTTGAAAGTGTTCCTGCTTCTCCCTAACTACCATCTGAATTATGAGGGTCAGCCTACTAGGTTCACTGACCAAGCTTTGCAAAAATTCCACAAGCAGCTAATAAATGGGGTTGTCATAATGTTTTTTCATTAGACACATTGAATAATACAGATTTTGATTCACAGGCTTAGCATATTTTAAAGTGATGAGTCTTTTTAGTGCCACTATGAAGAATGTGTGTTTATGGCAAGGACCATTCTTGTAGTATAACAAAAAGTGCAATATTATATAAAATCAGATCTAGTAATATCTCAAATACAGAATAATGTTTACAAGATGCTGAGGTGGGTCAGAGTAATTCAGGTGACCTGCTTTCTCTAGACACATGCATGGGTTACAATGCATTAGTTAGAGAAGCAAAGGAGTCTCAATTTTTTCTTCTACTATTTGCAGATAGAGAGGTATTTAAACTAGATTCTGAAAATGGTAGTGGAAAACTCCTGCCTGGGTTATAATCATAACACATGCCTCTAAAGTAAACCTACATTAGCACAATTCAATGTGGTAATTAAGATAGAAAAAGACAGTACTAAGCTGCATGGCCTATCAGATTCCTTGGGGAGGAAAAAAAGGACTGACGTGACTTGAAATGTGTCCAAAGGGTTTAGTTAGCCTCCAATTAGCTGCAAACTTCCTCTATTAAAATGCATAACAAACACCAGACTACATGTCCCTGAACCCTTCATTATTTAAGTCCTAATTTCAGATGGTTCTTTTATTATACCATATATCCCAAAAGCTAGCATTGACTTTTAATTACACTATACAATCATTGCTGTTAGGTGATAAGTTGGAAGGACAGAAGACTCCAGGGCACCTCTGGGTGAACCACAAGAGCTCAGCTCTTAACCAAAAGCAAACAACAGAACAAAGGCAAACATTCTAGGAACAATCTACAATAAAATGAAGGCCAAATGGTCATTTCTCCTTAACCTTGCATTTTATACTTGCCATGAAATTGAGAGTTTATTTAGGCAGAAAGAACGAAGTATAGGAACTGAGAAGGTGAAGTGGAACAGAATATGAATTGTACTTAACTCCTGGCATTCCCTCAACTTCAAAAAGTACATAAGCATTTCTCTTTTCCCCTCATTACTGTTATTGACCTGTTATAAAAAAAGTCTTGTTGGGGATTGTTTGCTGAAGATTTCCATACTGTATCAATATAACTAGTATATTGGGGATGGGGAGGTAGTGCATTAGGCAGATTTTAACTTCTGTCTTTATGTATATTATGATGTGGCTTAGTGTCTCCTGGCCATTGTCCATTGTAATTTTGTCTGTGTGAGACTTTGAAGGTGGACAGAAATAGCTGATTAGATTTTGAAATTCAGAGATGCTCATATGTCCTTGGGATTGCTGGATGAATGTAACTGCTTGCCAAATTAAAAGGACGTAAAACCATCAGTGAAAAAGCCACAGTAGAAAAGAGCACAGAGCAAAAACAGAGATGGGCATGGCTGCCACCCTTCTAAAAGGGAGAGGTCTGCCACCAGGAAAAACAGAGGTGGGCATTATAACTACATAAGAAGTATTACACTACCACATTTTTAAAATTTATTTTATGTCTACATTTATAGGAAAAAATATGGGATAGAAGATATTCTTTATCTTTTGAGCTTGTTTTTTTGTTGGTTTTTTTTCCTTATTTTTTTGCATAGGGAAACCATAACAGAGCAGCTGGTATACAGTCACGGAACCATGGAATCATGGAATCACAGATTCATAGAATGGCTTGAGTTGGAAGGGACCATAAAGATCACCTCACTCCAGCCCCCCATCATGGGGAGGGACACCTTTCACAAAACCAGGTCCCTCAGAGCCCCATCCAGCCTGGCTTTAAACATTTCCAGGGACAGGAAACGTTTAAACAGCTTCTCTGTTCCCGTCTTACCACACTCACAGTAAAGGACTTCTTCCTAATATCCAATCTAAGCCTACTGTCCTTCAGTTTTAAGTCATTTACCCTTGTCCTGTCACGATATGATCTTGTAAATAGTCTCTCTCCATCTTTCTTGTAGGCCTAAAGGTACTGGAAGAGCACAGTTAGGTCACTCTGAAGACTTCTCTTTTCCAGGCTGAACAATTCCAATTCTCTCAGCATTTCCTCACAGGAGACATGCGCCATTCTTTTAATCATCTTGGTGGCCCTCCTCTGGAATCTCTCCAATGGGTCAATGGCCAAATGTCCACCATGGCAATCTGGAGTGCGTAGTATTCAGCTGAAGTGTATAAAATGAAATAACTCTTTTTTTTCTTTTCTTGTCTCTCAGTATAACTATCACATCTTCACTGCATGAGGAAGTCACACAAGTAGTAATTATTTAGAAAACAGACTTTTTATTACATTTGCTTTGTGGATTTGTGCAGAATGATCTTGTTAACTATATATAAATGTCTTCTCAAAATCAGGTACTTGTTGCTTAAACACAAAAATCATGCAAACAATCTTTTTCTTCTTAGATGTTTTCAAAATAAAATCCACATTGTCTATGGAAAATTAATGTTGTTTTCTGCTATGGTTTCTCTTTCCTCACTTTAAGATGGCCACAGCTGAGAAGTTCAGAATCTGAACTTCTGGTGCAGCCTCCAAAGAATTTTATCATCACACTTTGCTTAATAATTTCCTGAGAAATTTAGTTCTGTTGGGATTCAGTCATGAAGGACACATTTTAAAAAACTTCATAGCAAACATTAATTTATCAAGGTAAAAGAAGCCTGAAAATGTAATAAGAAACAGTCAGTACAATGGTAGTTTAAAGGATGTTCAAATTTCAATTCAGTACAGCTACAGCTAAGTGCAGGTGCTATTCCTGTGCTGAATTTGGCCATGAAACATGCGATAAAAATAGAAGGGTCAGAGGAAGCTATAAAGCAACAACATGAGATCATTCAAAGCTTATGCAGCCCTTTAGAAGTCTTAGTCTGAAATGTCTAATCATGTGAAATCATTACCATTTAGGGCATTTTTTGAATACTCAGAGGTAATGAAATGTCAGATGCAAGCTTAAAAAGGAGATGCCAAGTTAAGGTGCAGGATTTTACTAAGAGAGTGAAGAGCTGAATAAATACCACTATGCATTGCTGAAATATAATTACTCATGTTTTTTAAGGTTAATATTCTCCTTTCCAGATAAGCTGCACAGGAATCAGTTGAACTTAAGCCTAAGGTAAAAGTCAATCACTGAATAATATTGCTCTTCTTATAGTGGAAATTCAGTGGAAATTCAGTATGAAATGTTTATTAATCACTCCATTAGCCCAGAGCAGACAGGTAAATATCAACAGAATGTATACACCACTGCCTTCTGTTTGCCAATTAACAATTCAATTGTAAATGATCTATTAGTAGAGAGAAAAAGTATTTTTTCATAACTGCTTAAAACAATGTATCTAGGCCAAGCTTTGGCATTAATCAGAAGTATGAAGAGAGTGATCTCTTTAAAACCCTGCAGAATCAGCTTTCCCACAAATAAACTGGCTTTGGCCATGCAGACAGGGAAAGTAGTGCTGGCTGCACTGGCCCGCAAAGCCACATTGTCTTCTGTTAGTAGTGTTGGTGATTAAATTAATATGACGTTCAAGGTAAGAATTTTTTTTTTGTTTGAAATAATTCAGAGTAGAAAACCAACAGAGCAGCTGGATGAGTTGCTCACCTGCCTTGGCTTGATAGAGCCAGGCTGCATTATCAGATGCATGGAGCAGCCTTTCAAATATTAAGAGTTCAACATATAAACCCATCCAATCATATATTCAGTTGTGTCACAAACAACTGGTGAATCTGATTGAAAAACAAGCTTGTATCTTCAGAGGTGAAGATACTCTCCTTTTGAAAGGTTTTCTCCACAAGCCTGACTTGAATTTTTTTTTACTTTTTCACCCAATAAATGATTATGTATAATTAAGTAATAATTAGAAGCCCTAAATTCAGTATAAAATGAATCTTCTTATACCATACCATTTTTATTAGGTTTTTTCATCATTCAGATCTATCCTGTCCTTCATAACTGATGTTCGCGTTCTTGGTATAATTAATAATAGAGATGGAAAGAAAAGAAAGGAGAAAAGAAGAAAAATAAGAGGTTCCAAGAGTTTAACCTAAGTTCCTGGAGCTCCCTAATCCTTCATCCAAGCATAAGCTTCTCAATAAAACAAGCTATAAAGAGCTATGAAAGGTCACTTTGTACTTGTCCTTATGGGTATTCCACTAAATGAATAACGCAGTGGAGAATTCCTAACAGCAATTCCTGATGTCTGAAGTCTTCTCTCCTCATATCCAGGTGTGAAGTTGTGCTGGCACTTTTTCTCCTGTCAATTGAGATCTCTTTTTGGTTGCTCTGGCCAAGACACCCTCTCCGCTCTCCAGTCATGAGATCCTCTCTGATAAGAAGCAACAAATCAAAGAGGGCATCTTCCCTTGTTGACTCCCTCACTACTTCTGTTGCTTTGGCCTTGCTCAGTTCCTTGCCCTCTTGCAAATTGTTTGCTGAATTATTTGTTCCAGGTTTTTCTGAGGAATTGAAATAACTGGAGTGGTTGTCAATTTTGACTTTTTTTTTGGTCCTAATTCCATGACCCCTTCAAAGAAAGATGTGATGTCTGCATTCTAGCATTCCATGATTTTTCAAAAATAATCAGAAATGTTTCTGAGATTTCTTCAGTTGAACAGCAGGGCTTGAAGAAATAAAAAATCTGAAACATCTGAAAAAAATCAGGAAATGGATATGAAAATTAATGTAAAGAGTTAATGCAGTATCCTCCTAAAGCAGGACATTCTGGCAGGTGTAAAGTTCTAATTAAGAATCACAATTTTAAATTTCAACTGTTATAAATTTCAAGTATTTACTAAAGTGCTTTATAAAGGAATTTAAAATGCCAATGGAAAGAGCATTTCACTCTCCCTTAGGCATTTCCCATGGTGCAAGGGCATATACATAAAAACCAGAGATGGAAAACAACAGCTTTGCTTTTACTAAGTCTAAGAACATATGTATATAATTACATTTTTAATACATACATTATGCATGTTTAACTGTTTATGGTTCTGTTCATCAGCAGAAGCTGGTTGAAAAATGAAATCCTTTTCCTTCATTTGGAAATATTTCTACATCATTTTATTCCTTAGACAGTTCTATTAGTCATCTTTCTGAACCTTAGAAATAAATCTGAGAAGTGAATATATTCAAACTTCATTCAGCAGCTGGAACACATTTCAGTGAGTTTTCTTGTTTATTGACCACCTAGTAATATGAGTGCAGCTAATGGTCCTTCAAAACTATTTTGTGCTTAGTGATTAGCCAGTTTTGCTAACACAACAGGAAAGACTTTCAAGGTGGCTGGATTTTCAAGGTTTAGATTATTGCTGCTGTTGAATACTGGACTCCTTTTATGCATCTCAAGCTGGACATGCAAGAATTGACTTGACAATTTCGTTTTATGGTATCTGATTTTAAACTGAAAGAGGACAATTGTGAATGCAAATGCCAACCAATGGGGTGCCGACCTCATGAGGGTGGTATGATTGGTAACTAACACAATTTCTCCCATCTGCATCAGCTTTGTGTACCGCACAGCTGAAATAGGTCAATCTTGGAATGCAATTTAAAAGTTTCCTCCATAAGGTAATCATATTAGCATATTTATTTGCTGCTGTGTTTTCCCTGCCTCATTTGCCTAACTCACATCTATTGCAGCTGGTGATGCTAGGGGAAAAAATGGTGTGAAAAAAAAAAAAGAACCAAAGGGGACAAAGCAGGAAAACAACCACTATGACGTTTTTGCTTTCTTATATCAAACCTTTTATATTGGGAGTCAATATATATTTTGCTGAATGAATTTTGGTGTAATTTGGTGCATCCATAATCCCAGCACACTTATCTGAATAGGTAGGTATTACAGACTAGAAAACTGATTATTTTCTGCTTAGCCAAGTGAACCACCAGAAGAAGAATAATTCTACAACCTTAAAGGCAATGGTCTGAAGAAAAACAAACAGCAGAAAGTAATCATGGAAGGGGCAAAAGGAGATCAGACATGCTGCTAAGAAGGAAACAGCCTTCAATTAAATATCTATTAATTGGTAATGAATGCCAAATAACATTAAATAAGCATCTAACAGAATATTAATCACATACTTAAGGGCTAATTGCAGTATATTAACAATTAATCAATTAATGGCCCTTTAAGAAACTAGATATAATATGGGACGCAGTAAGTGTTAATTGAAAGCTATTTTAGGAACTTTATTTTGCTTTTCTTAATTGGACAGTGACACAGTCTATTGTTACTGAGCCCTTCTGTCCTCATGCTTTCAAGTTTGCCATTGCTTCTATGCTACAGAATGCAGCAGCAGAATTCAACCAGTTGTGCCAAGAAAAAAAATCAAGTGTTTTTCCCTATATATGGCCTGCTATAATCCTTATGGACAGCACATGTGCTTCTTGTCCAATAACTTTAGTTCACTCTACAGGATAATGACAGTTTAAGAGTTACTCTATGCTTAAACCTGTCTTCTAGCAATTATTCACCAGAGCTACATCATTCCCCAAGAAGTTACGGAAACTGGAATATACTTGCAATAATCTGCAAGCCTCGCTCTTCATCAGAAACACTAAAAGAAGAAAATAACAGAAAAGTAAAAAAAAAATACAAAACGGAAAAAACAGCAAAATGGTGTTTAAAGCAAAGCCATGAAAAGAATGGAGAAGAAAGTGTAGAGGAAACAAAATGGGGATTTAATAAAAATAAAGTTCATGAAGCATTATTTCAGTTTTCTCTAAGAAGTTAATGAGACCCAAGTCAGAAATTTTCTCCTGTCAACACATAAAATTTGGTGCAGAATTTTCGGAAGTCTCTCCTCTCAGACCAGGATGTCACAAACACAAACAGTTCTCAATGTGATTCCACTCCAGGGTGTTGTCTCACATCCAGGGTGACAGACTGGTGCTGCCATCAGAAGAAGTTGACTCATTTATCCCCTTGAACCCTTTTTCTCATTCTTTCACTGTGTATTTCTGTGCACCAGCAGAATCGTTCAAGCAATTAGGGTACTGAACAGATTGGACACCTGATCCAGATCAAATAGCATGAGAGGAAAATTAGTTCTAACTCAGGTCATTCCCCCAGTGAAATTTAAAAAATCCCAAAGGTTTTTCATCTAATGTGGCGTGACAAGATTTTTTTTAGGGACAGACTGAAGCTCAGGCTTCAGGTTAGACATCCTGTGTTTCACATTTACTGCAAAGAAATAGTTGGTAAATGCCAGCTGTCTGGGGCAGGGCAGGGCCTCACCCAGGACAACCTGGCCTGCCCTACCTCTCACCAGATGCACATGAGCAGGCATTCCAAACACTCCAAAAAAGGCTAGAGACACTAAACTTACCCAGTTTCTGACACAACAGGAACTCAGGGTCTCATCCATGTGAGAAATTTTTGTTTCTCTGTTTTATTCTGATGACTGTCAGATTTTTACTTCAATAAAGAAGATAAACTTCTGGCTGAAAAGCCCTGCCAATGATGCTTAACTGCAGCATAGTGGCTCCATAAAGCCAGTAGTGGTGAATAATTCCATACAACAACAAAAAATGTCAAGGTCAAGCAGGGTAGCAAATTCATAAATGTCCTTCAGATCAATGGAAATTTTATTCTGCCAAGATTGCTTGTGACCCCAAACAGTCTGCCCCACTGCTGAACTGAAGCTGTTCTTTGTACCATTTCTAAAAAATTTTGAATAGAACTGCTTCATCTTTTTTCTCTCTCAAAGTCTGATTTTTGCTATGTTCTAATTTTCATATTTTTGCTGCTCACAGTAGAATAGAAACTCGTGACAAGTGGCATGGTTTGGAGATTCCAGCAACTGCAATTTTTAAACCTCTTGTTGTGATTTAGAAATGGTATTTTCCTAATTAATACTCCCACTAAAAAGACCACACACCACTCCCATCCCTTCTTCAGTGGGTGTCAGAAAAGACAAAGAACACAAGGTGAGACAACCATTAACTGGAAACAGCAGTGGGATAAGACAATTAAAAGAAATCATAGTAATAACAAAAGATATAAAAAACTATTTGCACAGAATCATCCCAACAATAAAAAAATACTGAGCTGCTCTACCCACAAAGTCACCAAACTGTAAAGAATGCTCTTCTCCTGGGAAGCAAGAGAGTTCCTTTCCCCATTAAATAACTGTAGAGTCTTGGCCATGCCCTCTCCCAGCTATTGCAAAAGGTTTACAGTGCTCCCAGCTCTGTATCTCCAACACTGGTATCGCTTCTTGATCTGAAAATAGATTTAAGGACAGAAGGCCCCCAAATGCACTGACTTCCAGGTTGTGATCTTAATGATTATTTATTCTGACAGCCTAATTAAAAATAAAAAATAAGCTATTTTCTAACAAAGAAATACATAAGCATTAAATTCACCTTATTCTCCAGACCGAGATTTCTGTATCACAAAAAATCCCAGCAGTGCCCTTTGATATTTAGAGATGATTAGTCCAGCTGCAGACAGCTGCGCCTCAAAAATCTACTCAATATTTAGCACTGGCACAGGCTGTGTAAACTGGGTGAGGAGCTTCACAACCCACTGCAAGCCAAGCTTCAGCCAGCAGAGATTCAGTAGCAGCCCCAGTGAGAGAGCAGATGGACAACGAGGGCTCTGAGCCTTCATTAGGACTGCTTAAGCCCAAAGACAGTTTTAGACAGCTGCACCTGACCTGCCTACCCTTTTCCGTATGAAATCTACTCACATCCCTTGTGTTTGCTGCCTGGACAAGGACTATTTCTTCTCTCATGGGGACTGTCTGATATTCTTTTGTTCCCATTCAATTTATGCTCTTCCTTTATTCCATCAAGACTAGTTATTTTCCTCATCTGTACCCTCTAGAAAACAGGGAGGAGGAGAGACTCCAACAGGGAGGAGAGCCCTTGCTTAGAGTCCCTGAAACCAGGGTTTTCCAGGAAAGTAAATCCCATTCCATGGGTTGAAATTGAGAGATTGTATACTAGAACTATGAGGATATCCTATAATCTCTGTGTATTTTGAGGAAATGCACCATTTTTAGATTCTTTGGACGGTAAAATCTGAAAAATATTTTCTGTCAAAAATCTGAAATTTTAAAACTGTTGTTTTAGAAGCATTTTTGTCTGCTTGAATGTGAAAAACATAGTCAAATAGATTGCAGTAGACATGTTTGTTGACTTGTTTACAGGCATTATCCTGTAAAATATGAATAAATGCCATTTTTCTGAGGTCTTTTTTTGACAACTTGAGTAATTGGTTGAGGATTTTCACAGAAAATGCAATGGGAAGTTCTCTTCACCTACATATGGAAAACACTCTGAACCAAGTAACTGGATTATGATTCAGTCATGAACAGAAAACAGACTTATATGGTTTTCTGATACTCCCTCAGTAGTGAAGCACCTCAGTCACCTTACAGTCCAACCTCACAATTCCTGTAGAATATCAGGAGACATCTAATGTCTGAGGAATGCACATATAACAGTAGATGTTAGATGATCATGCTTCAACATTATCGGTTTTCTATTCCACTTGTCTCTTTTACATTTTGCAGTAATATATCACAGGCTTATGTATTTAAAAAGTCTCCAAGGACATTTTATTCTCTAAGGAAACTGCAAGATGTTCAAAGCTTTTGCCTACAATTTTAAATGTACTATGTTCAGATAATAACAAAGGAAATGACTGTTCTTATAGGATTTCTGCTGCTGTTGTTAAATGTTGTAGAGAGAATTTTAGGATACAGGGATGTGATTCCAAGTGTCCTTGAAAATAAACCCTAAAATTGTACAACACTCATTAAAAACAACTAGGATTATCAAGCTTAGTGCTATCACAAACAAATCAAGAGGATTAATACTGATTTATCATTAGCATCTTCCATTAAAAAAAAATAGACAAGAAGTGCCTTCAAACACAAAATGTCATTTTAACGTCAAACTCTGATGGGACAGAGAACTCCTAGACACAAAAATAGCTTGATTTTATATATATATTTATATAAAGTTTTTATCTATGATTTTTATGATTTTGACTGACCTCTGTTTACTTATTTACTCAGCACAGACTGTATCCTTGACTTTGCACAACATGCAGATATCAAAACAATTCATTCCCTAAAGGCTTTTAAATTTGGAAGACAAACGTGAATTATGAAACCCACTAGGAAACCCAGAGGAAACTCTGTAAATGGTAAGTTTTTTTCATTGTATTGTTGATTTTGCTTTGCTGTGTTCCCAACACAGAGATACAAAACACTAAAAGTCTGTAGAATCCTCTAAAAGTAGGCGACAAGAAATATTAGATGTGCCTTGTTTTGAATACAGAGGGTGAAGTTCCTTAATGGTCCTGCACCACACTTTTCAGAAGAAAGATAACAGCTAATAACGATGCCTGTTTTATTTGCAAGATAAGCATTTTGTACAATTTCAGCAGCAATATCAATTTTATTTGCTGGGAAAAGAAAAAAATTATTTTGCAAAATCTTAAAACTATATTGACAGCTACAAGCCAACTGATATGTCCTATCATGTGGGAATTTTATCTGCCACAGAGAGAGAGAAGGATTGAGAGGAAAACATTGACCAAAACTTGGTGCTGAGAAATTGCCATATAAGCTTCAACAATGATTGTGAATAATTTTGCTTGCTCCAGTTATTTTTTGCAAGAGAAATATTACATACATTATCTTTCACTTTTTTTTTTTGTTGCTGACAATTGCCAAGGATTCCATTGTCCATTTATCTCTCTCATCTTTTTTTACGATGAGTGACATTTCAGTTGCCAAATCATGTGCTCCCAAACTGCAGTTTGCAAATGCAAATGAAGTAGCAAATTATACTAGCAAAATACCTGATTATGCACACTCTGGACATAAATATAGATTTGTCTGTACATTTTAACTAACTTTATTATCCAGTTCTGTTAAGCTCTAATTAGACAATCACAAAATTTACATTGAAATCAAAGGGAAGACTATAATTCACTGAGGTGAAATTCCATGTACTTTAGCTGATAATTTTACTTTTGAATATTATGTCTGCATCTGGTTCCAGCTCCTAAGACTTATCACATCTGTCTTTTTGTCCATGAGAATATTCTCTCTGTTTCCTCTAGACAAGATGATTTCTTCCTCCCCCATGCTCCTGCACTCCAGCTATTTCTCTAATCTATTTTTAGAAATTCCATTTAGTAAGGAGAAATTTAAGTGAAAATTGATATTAAAGTAGATCTTTGACTGTAAAATTTTTTGTTAAAATGATAAAGACTGAAGATCAAGTATAAATTAGTGGCAATGTAAATTATACCTATGCACACTAGAAAAAGCATTTGTCTTTCTACTAGAAACAAATCTACAGTCAATCAGCATTATCAGCCAGGTGCTAGGCAAAGAAACCCACATGAAAACATGCAGATTTTCAAGAGAATTCCTTCTTTTCTGCTTCTTCATTACTCTGTAGGAAAGGTAGAAATCTGATGTAAACATTATGCATGCATAGCTGCAAATGTAGTTTTACAGGGATGGAATCTTATTTTGCTTTAGAACTTCAAGGCATTATTCAACCTACGTGTTTTCAGTCTATAGCAAGGTGCTCTAAAAATTTTCTCTCTTGACTCACCACATAGACTCTGCCAACTTCATCAGAAAATTATGTTACTGAGTCTCAAAAACATTCTTAAAAATTTTACAGGTGTGCATTTATCCCAGGTGGGCATGGGACAAATGAAATACCCATTTAAATAGAAGAGGAGAGAAGAGCAGTCCTTATGTGCCTTACCTTCAAAATAAGCTTGTTGATGACATTAAAATTTCAGTAGAAAAGATCTAGGGGCAAGCCTGTAACTGATGTCATTCATTTCCTATGAAACTTTGATGAAAGCTTCCTTAAGGCAAAAAGTTGACTGTCTTTTCCTGTTATGGATATAAGCAAGAAGACAAAAAGTACATACATACAGAGACATATTTATGAAATGTATTTAACTGTAGTAAACTACAGAATGAAATTGGGTCTGAAGAGTCAAAAGATTCAACATTTCCTGTGATCAGCTAAATTTAATAGGAGTGACCAGATGCTTAATAATTAATGAAGGCCTTCTCATGGGACTTGAAGTGACATTTTATCCAAATACATGTGCTTATTCTTTCTGAACAATAAGTGCTGAGAGGAACTAAACATGTCTGCTGTTAAACTTGATTGGAGCCTGAGCCATTTCAAAGGTGATACAGTAAAGGAAGATATAAATGGATAACAGGATGGCTGTCATTGAAAAACATCAATTCACCCAATCAGAACAAACTGTGTATACTCTGCTGACCTATATGTACGACTTCTGTCTTCATTTTCTTAACATTTAACTTGGAATACCAAAAAGAGCCTGAAAATGCAGAAGCTTTGGCTCTGCTCTCTGTTGCCATTTTTCCAACAATTTTTGAGATTTATTAAGAGCTCTCTGAGGACAGTTCCTTGGCAACAATACTGGCAAGCAAAACACCAGAAAACTCAAGACTTTATTTGCTTTGGTTTTAATGTAATTTTAAAGAAAAAAAATCAGATATAAATAGATAATTAAATACCATTTTAATCTGAAGAAAGATATGAAGTTAGAGTATTTTCATTTACTAGAGACATTCCATAAGCATTGAGCTCAGGCACAGATGTATGTCATGCTAGCACTATATGTTATCTATCCAAATGTATAAATTCATCCCACAGCAGGCATGAGGTAACCTACTGTCACTGAGATGTAGCCAAAACAAAGGTATGACACTTCTAAAAGTCCACAAATTAGGATATAATTACTACTAACTTGATTTGAACATGAATATAAGCATTCTAATATGGTGTAACTAAAAACTGTGTGTGTTTTGTAACACTGTGAAAAGTCTATAAACTTGTACCTGAGCAATGTGAGCACCAAAAGAAAAAAATAAAGGTTAGAACAGTTGAACATAGGAAAGGTTCAAGGAACAAAAAGTTGCCACAGTAACAGACAAATACATGGCACTACAAATAGGCAGGCATCCTGCTGAACACACAAGAGAGGTGGCTGGGAAGAGAGATGAAAAAGAGATAAGCATTATCAAAGCCATAGCTGGATGCATAAAAGCATCAGGCCTAAGCGAGAAAACTAACTAAATAAACAAGAACCACCATGGCCATCAGTTCTAACTACTGAGTATCAGATCTCCATATTCACATATAATTTAGTACATAAAAGTGTTAAGATCAACAGTACTTTAAATATACTGGAGAAGATTACAAATAGGCAAGAACTAATCATTTGCACATACTGTGCAAGTGATTGGACTAGTAAAGTCTAAAACTTTAAGCTGCCCTGTTTAGTCTGTCTTCTAAAACTATCCCCCACAGTGATGTCTGAGTTTCTGCATGCATATACATATACATACACTTAACAGCAGCAGAGAGATAAGCTGGCTTTCACTCAAGTGCTTTTTGGGAGTATGCAAAGTGTTTCTCCTTGCCCACCATGTGCAAATTTTGCAGGGGAACACTCTGTTTATTGTATGTACTAGAGAAAGTGTGAAGCAACACTTCATATGAGTGAGGACTAGGGAATTCTTGCAGCATGGTGATATGCCTCTTAGAGCATTAAAATTCATGAAAAACAGGGTAAAAAAATATCCCCCCCCCATTTCTGCTAAAAAAATGTAATCCTACATATAAAATTACAATCCTGTCTCTTTCTTCCCTAACTATGTAATTTCTGACCCTTCCTCCCTCCATAGGGGAGACCTGGTCAGAATTTTGCCCAATCTTTACAGAAATTGCTCATTAAAATACAGACAGCATGGCTGGGAACCTTCCAGCTTCCCATTTCAGTGGGAAAAAACAGACTTAGCCTTGAGAAGATAAATAGATGGAGACTGTTTTTCCCTTCATGGCTGGAGAAGACAGGGGAATTCTTATTTATACAGCCTTTGAGATGTTTTTTGATGATATACACTATGATTTGGATTATGATGACAGCATACTTCACAGTTACTGAAGGAAACCTAACAATAAACTATAGCAAGTACAGGCAGAAATGCACAAGCACACAGAGACAAATTGAATTGTTGGTGCAATTCCATTCACTTCATTGGGACTACACCAGGAGATGAAATTGTCCCTCAGCATTATTTAAGGTTCAAAGAGTGCATTTAAAAGACAATAAATGGATAATACCCAACTTGGGCACTTTATAACCAAGTTTTCCTCTCTCATGGGGGATGATCCAGAGTCAGCAAAGTGTTATAACCTTTCAGTTTCCATTGGTACTAACGTATATCTACGTACCCAAAGTACTCTATATAGGAATGTCAATAAGTGCAATGCTTAGTTATAAATGTTTACAATTTTCTTCTTTGTTGCTACCATGTCCTAATAAAAACACTATCTCAAGAAATTGAGGTTACACTTACAAAAAGGAAAACCTTTAATTATTTTAAATACAAAAGTATGTGTAACAAATATAGTTTCTTATTTTTAAATATTAGAACATACATGTTTTTTGGAAGAAGTAACACTGACACAAAGAAAAGACAGTTAAACTTTACTTTTTCATTGCCTTTTGAAAGGTGTTAGAATGAGGATTGTGTGTTTAAAGCTGAGAGTAAAAGTTGGCCTGAATTTCATTTTCCCTTTGAATCAGTGATTTATGTGTGCAACAAAGCAAGTAGTAAATGTGAATGAATTTAATTGGTTATTCTGCCCTCTGTCTCAAAAACCTTTTTTGCTGATGAAATATCTCAAAAGCTAAATAACCCAGTGTCACCATATTTTATGTGAAATGACAGGTTTCATATTTCAGTTGAAAAGCAAGACAACAGGATATGCATTTACAATGTGACAAAGAATTCTTCTGACTTATGTATATGTTCCTTTTTTGACTTAGTCAATTCACCATTGTACAGGCAGGTGATATGCTACACCAGAGAGAAATAAGTAATTCACTGTATGTCTTTCCCCAGGTGATTTCTTTCAGTTCACAGATTTTCAATAAAAGCTTTTAATATTTGGGTAAGTATATGGCTTAGTGTTTATAAGTGAAATGTAAACAAGGGGGGAAATGTGGACTGATTTAATGAAAACTAAAATTCCTATAGTTACAACTTTTGATCCCATAATTTGTAAAAAAAAATCATTACTCATCATCCCATTTAAGAACCTGTAATTTTAAATCCATTCACAATAATTCTATCTTTGGCACCAAAACTTTTCCCTGAAAAATCATTTATCTCATTGTAAAAAAGGCAATGTCTGTGTTCCCACACAGCTTCATCCAGATACTTGCTAATGGAGTGGGAATATCCAGGACTAGTTTTAGGCCATGAAGACACTGTGAAGTAAACTTGTAGAGTAAAGACTGACTAGTATAAGGCTTCTGATTTCTCTACTCAGTCTTTAGACTGTTCCTAAAGAAGGCTTTGTTTTCACAGTAAAGGCTCAGGATTTTTTTTTCATCTTTCCACATGCTAACTAGTAATATCTCTATATATCATGCCCCTCTCTCAAACTGGAAAGTACACTTTGGTAAGGTCTATGACAAAAAGTTGTGTTTGAAAATTTGATCATTGCATAAATGTGTCCCATTGCCAAAAAAAAAAAAGTAATTAAATTTTTCTTATTATTCATAGATTAATAAAGCTACTGTAAATGAGAAATAATCATCCACAAAGAAATTTTACCCTCAGTGACATCTTAGATTAATTCTTGGCTTGGCAAAATAAATATCTTCATCAATATTTATAATTAAAATAATACACCTTGTGGTTGCTGGTAAAAATTTGCAATGATGTGAAAATATGTCAAATATTAAATAATGAGGGGACGAGCTCTTGGTCTAAAGTGTGAATTCCTTTGAATAACTGAAGCTCTAATGTGGACAGATTCAAGTTCAGACACCAGCAAACAAAAATGTAGGCCATAATTGTAAGAGCTTGATTCTGGACAGCAGTGACATTGAGAGGGAATTAAGGATCAAAATATTTAACAAAATGAAAACTGAAATCATTTAACTAAAAGCATAAGCATCATCTTGGGATATGGAAGAAAGGAAATAAGAAAGATAAGAGTTTGCTTCAGAAGTGATATCAAATAAAATATACTATTATGGAGCAATTCTACATAGTTAAGGTATTTTCTCTTCAAAGAAAAGCTCAAAGTGTTGCCAAGAATTTTACATGATAACCTTGAAAAAATATTACACAAACAGAAACCGCAAACTTATTTTAAAGCACTCCCAGCAAACCTCAGAGTAGGTATAATCAATTAGTCAGTCAATGTGACTAAGTCCCAGTCTACAGGAAGATTTGTGAGGAAGTGAATTAGACTTAATGGCCAATACAAGAAAAAAGATAATCTTGTGGTTAAGGTCTGTAATGAGAAATTTGAGACATCAGTACATTTAATTGCTAAAAACAAAGATACCTGGAGAGATGCTGAAAATCTTGAGTTGACAGAAGCTTCAAAGAAGGGTGGATGCAATTCTAAAGACCCATTTTGATGGGCTCAAACATTTGAGCAACCTGGTCTGGTGGAAGGTGGTCCCAGCCACGGCAAGAGGGCTGGAACAAGATGATATTTAAGGCCCCTTTACAACTCAAACCATTTTATGATTATAAAATTTTAGAATGTATATTGTAGATATGCAGAGTAGAGGCCTGAAGCATTTTGATATTTGGTTTTACAGGATAGAAGTTATGTTAATCAAATAAAAGAGTCTGTATTAACCTTAAAAATAATGATGCAGATGTACTTGAGTCTCCAGGATGTAGTCTAAGATTTTTCTCCAAGAGTGTGAAAAATCTATCAAACAAGGTGATTCCGTCAGGAGATCCCAGCACACAGGCAATGTTTTCATGGAAATTCAAAGTAGCACTACTGAAGTGTCTTATAGTCTCTGATCCAAACCAAAGGAAAGTAAGACCTGTGAGGTTTTTCAGAGAAGCCTGTTTGACAGATGAAAAAAGAAAGATAACAGCAAATTGTTGTTGGGCTTCCGAATTTAACTGCTGTCCTCCTACACTTACAAAAGTTGTATCCTACACCTGCTATACCATTCTATTTCTGATTATGAAACTTTTCCAGCCCACCACAGACTCTTGTCAGCAGTTAATTTATCTCAAAGGCTGAAGTTTCAAAAACAGTTTAAATGGAGCTTTGTATGTCAGATTTTCATTAGTATGAGGACTACTAATATAGGTTGAACTAACCTATATATTTTTAGTATTATAAACAAAATCTCTGATCAATTATGTCTTTATTTTATCCATCAGCATTTAAAAATGAACTTGTTATTCATCATATGAAGTTTTTCTTCTGAAGCAGCCACAGGATCCAAGTTTGTCCTCCATTAGTAATGCCTTTTTGAGGGTTGCACTATTTCATCCACACAAACCCAGATGCTGTGTGTTTCATATCCACATTGTTTAGGACTTCCCAAATAGCCTGCAGCTTGCTAAATTGCCAAATTTCCTACAATCTTTCAAGCAAAACCTTAGTAATTTTTTTTACTATTCTGGTTTCTCTCTCTTTTCCCACTTAGGAGTGAGTATACTAGGACAGAATTCTTCCTGCCCATTCCCTGTCATATCAATATTCTAGATGACTCTGCAAGTCTTTCTTAGTAATGAGCTAAATCTGCATCTTGAAAGGGCATATGTGTAATTACTAGGGCCCCTGAAATCCAGTGGAAACTCTTCTGCCTCTTTCATTTGGGAGGTGGAATAACCAAAGCCAACATCATCACTCATACACATTCAGTGACTCAATTATCTCAATACTTGTGTTTTGAGATAATTAATTTGTCAATAGACTTTAGCCATACCTTTGTGAAAGGACACATTGGATCACCAGTTTGCAGTACTGAGAAAAAGAGGAACTGGTAGCTTTTCCTGCTAGACTTCTTTGGATCAGCACTGCAAGTATGGTTATGATTTCAAACATGTAATTCCACTTCCATGTTTAAAAATCAGACTTGGCCCACTACAGAGTGAGGCCTTTAACACTTAATGGAAGGATATGAAAGAACATTCTTTTTCTATAACAGAAGATAATAGTTATGAACAATCATTTCCTTTCTAAGTCTATAAAACCTTTAAGTAATGTGCTAAAAATAGCTCTGTTGTGCAATATTATGCATGTAGTAATTATCATGAATGAATTTTATTATATTCATTCATATTAATGGAGCAGTTTTCATTTATAGGTTTGTAAACATTTCAAACTCTATTACCTAGTAGCATTATTTCATTCTGTTGACAGAATATATTGTCTTTTGTTTTATAGCCATAATTGAGTGCAGAGAGCAAAGAAGCCCATAGCAGACAAAACATTCAGTCTTGGTTATAAAACTAGACTTGAACCCTTGTAGTATAGATGCAGATTCTTCTCAAAGGTCAATACAACGGACACAAAATCTGCTTGTCATCCCCAGCCATCAGCTGAATCCATCCTTCTTCGAATGCTAGGAGTTCATCACTATAGAAACCACTTACCAAACTGTAAAAGTTGAGAACTGAATTGTCTATCTGGAGAATTTATTTAATTGCAAATAGAGACCTTTAAAAACCTAGCTCACTACTAGAGTTATACTAAATCTCCTGTGGAAACTCAAAAATGTGAAAATATTATGTAGGAAAAGTATAACTGAGAAGGATGAAGAAGGGAGAAGGAGGTAATTTTTCATGATGGGTCAAAAACTAGGTTTATTTATGTTCTGCAGTGGATTGAATTCCAGAACATCAGCAAAAAGTGCAAAAGTGACTCAGAATTGCTCAGGTCTGTTAAGATCCTTGCTGTGGCAGCACAGCTGCAGCAAAATTAATCTTGTTACAATGCTTCATGACTTGAAGTAAAGTTTCACAATGTATTTATGAACATTTAGGTGATAATCATTTTCTGTTATCAATTTTTTTTTTTCCTAGTACATCTGTTGAAGTAAAACAAAACAAAACACTTTTTAGAAAATAACCTTTTTGTAGGGAAGCTCAAAGCTCCTTCGGTAACAGTCTTGCCATTTCCTAGGATCTAAGGGAAATTTCCTCTTACATGGAGTGATGGAAAGGTCTAAAATGATGCATAAAGCCCACCATTTTTCAGCATGTCTAGAGGTAGGTATCAAAGGTAATATACTGACAAGCTAAGTCTTCTTCCTTCTGATATAGAAATCCTACTAGTAAGGAAAAGCCTCAAAAGCCTTTCCTGGGAGCTGTATTTCTAAGGAGCAGAGGGAGGAGGGTGTGGTGAGCTGAGAATAGCCTGCAGCAGAGCACTTAACCTGCCACTTGCTCATTTTCCTCTCCTGAAGGTCAGACAGAAAACAGAAGACAAGACTTGTGCATAGACATAAAGAGGGTTAAATAGATGAGTTAAAGGTGGCATGCACAAGCAAAGAGAAATGAAGAATTCATTCACTCCTACCCACCAGCAGGGCCTCAGCATGCATAATGATCACTGGGGAAAACAAGTGTCATGACCATGAATGGTGTCCCTTCCTTCTCCTTTCTCCCAAAGGGGTCAGAATGGGTAAAACCGAAAATCCTTGCTGCTGTCCCAGCATGGCTCAGCAATAGGTAAACACCTTTTGGTGTGCTATCAAGACTGTCTTAGCCCCAAATGCAAAGCACACTACATATTTGCTGCTGTGAGAGAAAAAAAATCCTGTCCTAAAGAGATCCAGCACCAAGGGCAAAGACCAAGAACGCTGTGAGGATGTAACATTCTTAACATCACCTACTGTATGTGCGACACTGCCAACTCCTGTAACTGATGTTCACACCGAGGACTTCCATTCTGTGCAACACAGAAACCCTTTTCCCATTCTGCTCAAGTAGCTTCATAATGGAAACCTAATGGAGAAATCCAGAGATTTCTTGTCCCTCAACTTTCAAGATACTTTTTCTAGTGGCAGAGTAGCTCTGAGGGCACCTTCCTGTGCCAATGACAGGAAGGGGAGTGGGGGTAAGGAGAAGTTCATCATTATTTCGATTAAAAAATGTCACTTCTTAACAGCTAAATATTATATCTGAGGCAAAGAATGGATTTTTTTTAAAGTGGACTCTGTTCTAACAAAAATATTTATATCCTTTATCCCTTCAATGTCACTCAACAAAAGCAAACTAAATAGCTTTCTATTTTCCTCACACTACTTTCTAACCCGGTCCTTAATTATGTGAAAATCACTTAAGTCACATGAGTCTGTGTACTGAGCTTTCATTAACTTTTTTCAAGTTTGCCAGTGTTTGACAATTGATCCCCAAACAATTACACTGGCTTTCAGTGTAATTACCACTTTCAGCTTGCTCTTACAGATACTTAGTATACCACTTAAATCTCCCAGGTGCATGTTTTTTGGAGTTATTCAGAAGGTCATTACTTAAGATCACACTTAATCTTCCAATTATTTGTTCCCAAAAGGAAAGTATTAGGGATCAAGAAGTACAGCATATGAATACAATCCCTGTTGAGTTTCCATTTTTCTACAACTTTAGTATTTATTAGGAGCCCTTTCTTTAAGCCAGAAATTTACATAATAACTTTCATGAATAAATAACCCTCTCTTGTGAATCCTGAAGTACTTCCACTTTCTTTTCTTTCCAGAATAATTCAGGCCGTACTGGTTGAGAGTAGAACTTATATATTTACCCAGATGTTTTATTGTTATTATTGTTATCACTTTTTTCCTCTACAAAGGGCATGAAATTGATAATTTTTTTCTGCGTGAGAAGCCATTTAGTCAGGATAGATCCCCTGAATTGCAATTTTCAGTCAATCCAATAGAAACTGGATGTTACTTAAACCAGCTTTCTACTAAACCACATGGCACAAGAATAATTCTGCTTCATGCATCCTAGTATTGATAGGAAAAAATATTATTTATGGCTTGGTTACTGAATAACAACAGCTAAAAACATAACATCCTGAAAGAAATGGAACAGGCACTTCTCACAATAAGAATTTATTTACCTTTTGGACATTGCTGTCTATACGTAGTTGAAACAGCAAAGTACTATACATGGAGGAGTGGAGAAGGAAGAGGGGGATCCCCAAAGCAAGGCAATCAAATCCTGATTATCTGCTGGAGAGGTAAATGCTGCTATTTGTATTCTGCACCAGACTGCATTTATTCTCTGATATATAAAAGGGGTGACTTCTGTGATACAAGAAAAAGGATGGCTTTTTTCAGGACTGATTCCCTTTAGTACTATAGTAGTGGGTTTAGGTTTTTGGTTTGTTTTTGTTGGTTTTTTTTGTTTTTTTTTTTACAGTACTAGATTTTTTCTTACAGCTTATGTTTAAGGTACTTTAATAAAAGCTCTTAAAAATATAATGATCCTAACAGAGAACACTCTGTTAGGAGATAGACAAATTGTTCACTCTTTGATGCCTCTGAATATGACTTTCCAACATCCCATCTTGCCCAAGACAGAATTATGTATTTATCCTATTTTAACAGTGGACATCAGGTGGTTTGGTTTTTGTTTTGTTTTGTGGGGTTTTTTTAATTTGTTTTTGGGGTTTGGGGGGGGGTTGTTTTGCTTTTGTTTGTTTGTTTGTTTTGGTGGGTTTTTTTTTGTTGTTTTTTGGGTTTTTTGGTTTTTTCGTGTCAGTGATGTCTGTTTGGTCTGTTAAAAACTTTTATTCTCTTTCCCACAGAGTCAGTGTACAGTTGCAAAAGTAACATCTCCTATGCAGTAAAAACAAAGAAGGGAAATAAGGGGGATTTGACCAAATTCCCCAGAAATGTATTTTGTTTTTCTAGAATGACAGCCACTTGGTAATAATTTCAA
The DNA here is from genome assembly GCA_003676055.1 of Chloebia gouldiae. Lineage (NCBI taxonomy): Eukaryota > Metazoa > Chordata > Aves > Passeriformes > Passeridae > Chloebia > Chloebia gouldiae. Next base: position 16,800,494 of record QUSF01000001.1, read on the forward strand.
AAGCATATCAAGAGAGCTTCCCTATACAGTTCTCTTACCAATCTTAGAAACATGTTATTCAGTTCTGTAGTTGTTCTTTTGATCTGTGTCCTGGTGTAATTTAAAAATTCTTAGGCTGTGAAGTAGCTCATCTTGTCCCATTACTTTAATTGTAACGCCCCTGTTCTTCTTCTTGCTATCTATCCTTTATTTAAAACCTCTTCTTTATATTGCAAGTCTTCTAGTTACTGTGAAACACAAAATTTGTTACTACTGAGAAGTTCTAATTTACTTACATTCAAATGTTTGACATACACAAATCTCCTTTTTCTCCAGATAATTGAGCTCTACATTCTATAACCTTTTTTCTCATGCTTTAACTGCACCATGCGAGATCCATTTCCATCTTAATACACGCATGCCTATTCCATGTTTTACATACATTTGAAACTTATATTACAGCTGATTACTTATCCATTTGTCTGAAACCCCTTTGACTCAAATAACTCAAACTCCAAAGTTGTTGGCATATGTCCAAATATGTAGAGACTCCTCAGGTTAGGAAAGACACAGTGTACATGCTCTTTCTTCTCAAAAGACAGAGAGAAAAAATCCCTTTCCCTCCTCCCTTGAAAGGAGACAAGATTAAGTAGAACATTTTGAGGGTGTTGCCCACACCCATACCGGTCCAGCCTCCACCCCTCGTGGTTACATGGAAAAAAATTAATGCTGTCCTCGGCAGAAACCAGGACACAGGGTAAGTCATGATCAAATAAAACCCAAAAACTCATTCTCTAGGTCCATCAGAGACGGAAGTTGGTAGAAAAAAGTAGTTTTTTTTTTTCTGTTAAGGAAACCAATATAAAGAATTCTTGCAGGAGAGATTATTACATTAGATTTGCTTTCAAAGAAAGTAAAAAATTACCTTTGTAGTAGCGTTCAGAATGCACTGAAATATAACATGATTCTCATATTCCTGTTAAAAAATATATACTCAGTCTGTGACCTACAAACAAAGTATAGGGGCTTTTGGGATTTGTCTTGCTTTCAGAAAAAAAAAAAAAGTGTTTAAGTAGGAAAGGCTTCCCACTGATAGATAAGGCATTGGACATCTTACACTGCTCACATACTATCTAAACCCAGCTATCAGATCTTACTGTCCTATAAGACATTCTAGAAAAAGCATTTCTTGACAGTATTTATTTCCTATACAAATGTTCTTCATTCCAAAAATTAAGCTATCTTCAAGCATACTTGGCTAGTTGTTAAGATATCCCTCAGATTCCTTTGTACTAAATTAATAGATTGATAAGGTAATGTATTCAAACAAGCTGATTTTTTAAATTCCTTGGAAAAATACTGTTTGATAAGTCTCATTATTGCATGTTTGTGCAAAAAAAAAAAACATTTTTAAGAGCATGTCAGTAGAGGAAAAAATTCTTGAGAAACAGACAAGCAAAAAAATCTTTGTCCATATTCCAGAAGACAAGGAGGATGAGTAAGCAATAGTGAATTGGGAAGCAAAAAATCTCCATTCCTTTGAACCAAGCATAAGATTGACATATTTCTTTAGAATTATTAGAACATTCAATTCATATGTGAATTTCAAGATTAACCCTGAGTGATCTTACTCAGTTCTGCAAAGGAAGGACAAGTAAAAATCAAGACTCCCTTTATCCTCTCACACACCGAATTTTTCCAGCTTTTCCATTTAAGACTGTTTCAGAAGGGCCTATAAGTGAACAATGAAATCATAGCAAATTTGATATATCTGTATTTTGATAGCATCATTAGAACTGCAGCTTCATCCTTTCCATTTAAGTTTTCCAACTTCTTGTCCTGTTTTACAACAGTCTCTCCTGATTAGTCAGATGAATATGACTGAAGAGGTAAATATAGTTGTTCATGATAGCATGTAAACAAAGGAAGACTGTGGCCTAGAATAATAGAGTTCATATAGTTCTTGTAATTTTGTAATTGGGTGTGTACAAAATATACAGAAAAAACATATAGTAGCCCTCCACAGATCTTCTTTCCAATAATAAGTTACCTTGCTACATTAAAAAATATTCTCAATAACTGAGATGAAACCACAGAATAATTTTGGCATTCTTTTTGCTTTTGCTTGAGTTTGTCATGTGGATTATGACATTCATCCTTCCTTTGATACTACAGTTTCCATTTATTCAATATGTATGTCTTGAACCTAAATGTAGAAGAGGAAGAAGGAAAAGAATGAGGAAGGCATAAAGCCTGAACAGCATCCAAAAAATTACATTCTAATTTGCCAAACACTTAAGTATAGGTCTACCAGGGACCTTCTTTTTTTTGCTTTTTTCAGTAGTTTTGGATAGATTTTTTTTTCTTTGTTATCCAGGTGTGGGTTCTTTGTGAGTAATTCTAGATTTCCAAGCTATACATGGTGCTCTGTCTTTTTTCTGCTATCCCATGCCTTGGCTACGCATGTATATACATTATAATGAGAGGATGTCTTTCTTGACCCAGAAGATGCCATTACCATTGAGAAACTATGTGAAGTATCATCAAGAGCCAGCAGACATAAATCCCCACTGAGCTCAGGCTAGCTTTGATTCCCAGTGTTCCACTGACTTTGCTTTTACCATAATTCTGTCTAAAATCTGTCTGTCAGATTTTTCTATTATATATACATTTTGAAGATGAAATACATGTCTTAGATTTGAATGTAGAGAGATCAAACTGTACAACCAGTATTGCACGCAGTCCACTTGCAAGTGAGGCTGGGACTTCACACAAAACTTTAAGTCATCCTCTTGAAGTTGAGCAGAAATGTCCAGCAAAAGTAATGAGAGTAGACTGCATCAATAGATATTTTCCTAATAACTGACTTTGAAAACAAAAGTAGAATGTTGCCTTTCCTGTTTGCTTTCTTCTAAAAAGTTTTCCTGAGAAGAGTGGCAAGGAAGTGTCACAGAAGGGAACAAGCAAGGACAAAAGTTGCTGCTGCAGCTGCTGCAAGAGTATCACGACCACCAGTTTCAGCTGGAGTGACAGAATGAGATCTAGCAAACAAAGAGACAAATGCTGGGAGGTAAATCCCCAGCAAGGTCAGGTGGCTTATATCCTCTCTAAGAACTTGCAGGCATCTAAATATTTTCTTCCTTTACATCTGAGTTTGCCTGCAAAGCTCTGAATCTTAGGAGGATTTAGCAGTGATTAAGGCAAAGATAGCAAGCCTCTAAACAAAATGCAAACCAAGCAATTTCCAGCCTAAACACCATTGTAGTCTTTACCTAAAGTCTTTCTTTAGAGATAAACATAGGGTTTTTTTGGAACAAACTTAAATAAATTTTGATATAGTCTACAAGCTTCTTAACTATAGAATAATTTGTGTTCAGGAAGAAGATTAAATAAAAAGCTGAGAATTTACTGAAATAGGGTATGAAAGAAAATTATTATATTGGGCTATTTGGAGGGAAAACAACATACAGAAATACTCTTATTGAAAAAATAATTAGGCATGTCTTTAACTGAGGTAATAGCTGACATAAATAAAGTTGATGTATGAAGAAATGATAAAAAGATATTTTATGTATGATACTTTACTCTTATGAATTTATAGCACAACAGCTCAGCAATAGAATTTGCTTAATGTATGTGCCTCTAGGCACTCAAAATAATTTCTCAACTATTATATCAAAAACTTCTGTTTCTGCTTAATTTAAGTGAATACAGACAGAAAAATCTAGACCTTAAAGATGTATCAGCAGAAAAAAAAATCTAATAGATATTGTTGATTTTTCTTTTTATGGATTATAGTACTAAAGAAATGTCTGACGTATAAATAATCAATATGGTTGACTGGCAGACAGAGCTCCCTGTAGTATGCCAGAAACATATTTGTTGTCCCTATGGTCCAAGACTGTGCATTTAGATTTCTGATTTAGCAGAAACAGGCATACATTTCAATGTTGCTAAAATCACAAACCAAACAGACTGTACATATCAAAAGGCTTATGGGAATGCTGTTTGGCTTGCTTTACTTTGCTCCCCACAAAACAAGGACTAAGTTGCAATTAAAATGCTCATTCCTCTTAGTCTTGTTTCAGGAGGTTCTATAGGAAACAAGGAAAAGTAAAAATATTTTGACATTACAAGGATGGTGCTCAAAAAGAGATGTGATGCGCACACATAAGAAACCCTAGGTTTCCTCTGTAGGGTTATTTTTCAAGGCTGTGAAATCTATTTTGGTCTTAAAATCCTGCTTACAAACAATTTGAACTTGGTCCTTGGTTCTCAGCATGAAAGTTTTCACGAAATTTTATACAACTGCAAAAGTTGCAAGTGTTCCCTAAATGACCATGATTTAAAAAAAAAAAAAAAGTTAGATGATGTTGATTGAGGTTTTTTAATCTTTAATATTAAATTAATTTTTTAAAACTTGTTGACTATAATTTTAAAAATCTGCTAGTGGTATAAAGCTTGCAACATTCTCTTTTGCCTTTGAGTTCCAAAAGAAAGCTTAACTTAATCTCTGCTGGAACACTCACACCTTGGCATAACAGTGACAACTATTCCAACTCTTTGAGACAGAGCAGGGAGCAGCTCATGGAAGGGAAGCAATCTCAGAAAGGGGTTAGCTGCAGTTAATTTGATTTTTTTAAATTTAAATGTCTAATAAGTATTAAAAATCGCAGATTAACTAACTTCCCTCATCACCATAAAAATTACATGAGAAGTTTCAGTTTGTAAAATTCAGCAGGCTAAGATTTTCGAGATTTCTGTGTTGCAGTCATAAGAGGAACAGAAGACAATAATTTTGACATAACACACACTTCTGATGAGTGAAAGATTTCACAGTTATGCAAAATATTTCATAAAGTAAGAAAAAAGTATCTTTATGCTCATGCTAGAAAGCCCTACAACAAAATAGGATTAAGTCCTTCTTCAGGAAGGGAAAACACTGTCCAATGGTAATGCTTTAATTGTTCTGTCCCTCTCATCCTAATCCTGTTGCTTTAACAGCCATAGGTGTGTTTTCAAGTTATACTGAAGTTCCTCTTTAGCTAACAAAATATTATTCTCCATATTCCAGTACCAAGTCCTGTGTTTGCCTATGGTTTCACTCATTCTCTGTCTGCAATCTATATAAATCAAATGTGGCTCTTTTGTCTCTTCACTTTGTTTAGTTTTACATGCCTATTTGATACAAATAATGACAGGAGGAATTATTAAAAAATCTGATTTAAGTGTCTTCAACTAAAACTTGAACAAAATTGTAGTAGTTGCATAAAGTACTTTTGAGTGATATTTTTAAAAAAGCATCCTTTTGCCTTTATTTTGTAGCTCTTTTTTTTTTCTGTGACATCTTATTATGCTAAAAGTTTTGTAAATTATTCTTTTCAAAAAGTGCATACAGAGATACATAATAAAACTCCATTCTGGATTTACTTTAAAATGGCATTCTTTAAAAAAATTTTAGAATGTTGGAGAAAAGAAACAGATTTTTGTTGGGTTCCTTTCCTCCTCTTTTATCGGTTTGGATAAGTTATTTACAATGTTACTGAACCAAGAAATTATATATTATATTAAATTACTAAATAATTTAATATATAAATATTCATTTTTTAAATTTCTTCCTTTACTGAAATGACATGATAAGCAATCCAGGTTAATATAACAGTCATACTTAAAATATATATATATATGTTGATTATTGACATTATTAATTTTAAATTCAGCTTATGTGTCTAAAGCAGATGTTTCCAAATGTGCTTCACTAACAGTATTTCTTTTTTCATTTTCATTTTCCTCTCCCCACATGTACAGGGAGAGGAAAATGAATGCTGCTATTCTGAATGTTTGCTTAGTAAGTTAGTAGTATATGAGAAAGCCTGTGAAGGAATTACATGGGGGCACCAGTTATACAGTCCTAAAAATATGAGTATTTCCGCACAAAATGCTGACATACTTGTGACAAATCTTGCAAGAACCTGTTTGATTCCTTAGAGTAAGCATAAAGCAAAATCAAATTCAAGAATTTTAACCTGGCAGCATGCCTTAAAAATATGAGCTTCATAGTAGGATACATGTCCAATAACATGCACCCATATTCATGGCATATAGAATGCAATTGTGAAAAAGATCTAAGTCATGCTATTGGTCTTGGCTCTTTGTCTGATTAAAAGTTGTAGGATCTGACCACAATTTTCATAGGAAGGTCAAAAAATTGTCAACTAGACATGACACTGATTCTGGCTGAAGAGAATAGAGGTCATGGTGATAGAGATCCCTAGTACATTACCTTGGCATTTTTCTGCAAGAACAGCTGAATTCTTAATAATCAAAGTACATGTTCTTTAGCTAAATTAACTGTTTCAGGTCATTATGTGGAAAAAAAAAAAGAAAAAAAATAATTGAAAGTTCCTCACTGTGAAACAAAACTACATTGAAGAAGACTGGATTTCTGAAAGAGACAGAGTCACAGAATCACATAGGTTGGAAAAGATCTCTGAGACCATCAAGTCCCCCATCCTTGACCAACCACCACCTTGTCAAGTAGACCATGGCACTCAGTGCCACATCCAATCATTTCTTAAACACCTTCAGGGATAGTGACTCCACCACCTCTGTGGGCAGCCAGTTCCAATATTTAGAAACCATCTGCATGTAGAAATTCTTTCTGATGTCCAGCCTGAATGTAACCTGAGGCTGTGTCCTCTTGTCTTTGCCACCTGGGAGAAGAAACCAGCCTTTCAGGGGGATGTAGGGAGTGATAAGGTTACCCTGGAGATTCCTCCAGAGTAAACAGCCCCAGCTCCCTCAGCTACTCCTCATGACTTACCCTCCAGACCTTTCACAAGCTTTGTTGTCCTTCTCTGGACATGCTCCAGCACCTCAGTGCTTTTTTTGTAGCACCCAGAACTAGATACAGTACTTGAGGTGCAGCCTCAGCAGTGCAAATAGTTATTGTAGTTCTAACTGTTCCAACACAGCAGCAGAAATGAGTGTAAATACCACATATTATAGACGTAGCACTGCCAACAGCTGTTATTAGGGCTGCATTCAGAATTGTACTGCAAATTAAATGTTTTCACTTACTCAGTGTTTTCTGAAGCATTCATTCATCAGTCTATTCTCTTTTTCCAGCAGAACAAAGCCAAAACCTACTACTGTGAAAGTGTCCTCAAGAAACTGGTCTCAAAGAGTTAGTAGAGTTCACTTTTCTCTTAGAAAAATTATTATGCCCCATTTTTAAAAACCTCAGCACAAAAGTGAGTAAGATAACTGAAATTTCAAGGGAATTTTTCAGAAGTAAATTTCACTGTGGATATTCATTTTGTGCTTGGCCAAATTTAAGAGATCTAAATATATGTTTCATGTATTTTTATTGAATGAAGTTTTTAACATGAATAGAGAATATTTGCACTTGGGAATGGGAATTAAAAGAAAGAAGAAAAAAAAAGAAAAAGAAAAGTTTCCTAAGCTTCTGACTCAGACTTCTTCCAAAGTGGAAAATTATTTTCTAAGAAAAGCAATGAAGCATGTTTGTATGTTCCTCTAAAGCCAAAGGCAGCAACAAATACAAATCAAATAGAAGTCCTTGAAAATATGTCCTTTTCTTTATTGCTCTCTAGAAATTGATTGCTCTACCAGGTATATATGACAAGGTGGGTAACTACAAATGTATTTAGATTTGATTATTTATGGAGTTTATAAAAAATAGGACAGTGGTTGACAGGATTGATCCAGTTCAAAAAAAAATTCCAGCACCAAAATGCAATAAATCAAAGACAGATATAACATTGCATATTTGTTTAGAACTGGCACCATTTTGCTCAAAAATCTCATACATTTGCAACATGATTTGTAGACTTGTACATATTTTAAATATATATCTAATAACTGTACACATACAACATTGACTAGATCTAAAATATTTAGCTGTATCTTTCAGACTCCCCATATACTTTTTTTTTGCATATTTTAAAATTTTAAGACATTTCTACAGATTGTACTAAAATAACTAACGAGATTTGGTACGTCTGCCTGCACAAAACGTTAAAGGATGCAAGGCCCAGTACCTCTACCACTTATTCTGATAGAAAGAATCTATCTATGCTCACTGACTTAGGTAAAATTTAAAATAATTCTAATTGTCATCTGTCTCTATTTATAGGAAAGTATTATTTGTCTGTGCCAGCAATGCTGTCAGGACTACAAAGTGTATATTTCATCTGAGAAAACTTGTAATTACTGGCACGTTGATGCAATTAATTAAAATCTTAAGTTTAAATTAATATATTTTTTAGTATTTTTTACTGGGCACAGAGTTACAAATGTATGTTAGCTTCTGGGAAAAAAGACTCAAATTTTATTCTTCTAATTAATGTTAATTAAGAAAACTATTCATACACTATTAATTTTGGCTTATTATAAGGCCAAACTGTTTAGAGATAAAAAAATATACACGTTTACTTATTATATTCTTGCATAATTTGATTTGGTTATTTAATTTTTGTCATGTTGTTTTTAGCACCATACCACAATGGAGAATATATGAAAGTAAATAACTGCTATATTAAAAAAAAACTACAATTATTCATAGGATATTCTTTGAATAAAAATAAATTTCTTGTGAAAGTTGGTAAAATATTATTATTATTGCTGTGAAAAAAACCTTTAAGTCTTTCTAAATAGTGCAACTTTATATTTTTTTTAATGATAACTTGCTTAAGTGGGCAGACAGAGCACATTTTGAAGTGGAAAACCATAACTTGGAATGTTTGCACAAAAGAAGATATTACTGATGTAAAAAAGACACCTTACATTTTAATAATAATGTCTTATGATACAGTGCATGTCAAAAAATACAATTCATCATCTCAGAGAGGAATTCACCTTTCTACACATTATCAACTACATGATTACTTCAAGTAAGTAACTTCTACCCAAAAGTCCCATGAATACAATAATACAACAAAGAGCAACTTCTTCCCTGGGAAAATTAATAAATATTAAATGTCCAACCACTTGTACAAATAAAATATTTTCATCCTTCTGGATATATTTAACATTGGAATAACACAAATTCAAAACAATTCTGTATTTGCAGAGTCCAACATATTTCTACAGTCAATAAAAGCTTTGTGCTAGCATAGTAGTGAATTTCTATCTTATTGATAAAATTTCGGTTGTCAAAATGGAATAACTTGCAGTGTGGAGAGAAAATTAATTTGCACCTCAACAGATGTAAGTGAAGACAAAATTATCCATATGCCAAGTAAGAAATTGCTTTAAAACAGATCTTTAAAACCGAATGAAAAGTGTTAGCTGTCCTTAAAACCATATTTACACTTTGCTTTTGTGGAGGAGTGAAGGCACTGAGGTTACTCAGCCTATATTTTAAGGGTCCCTACATAAATCTTCATCATTCGTCCACATGTCTCACCATTCATGCAATTAACAGAGTTCATAGTGAGCTTATTTCCATGTGCATTTACACACCATGTACATACAGGTGCTATTTCCTTTTGTTTAGAGAAAGCTCCTTTACCAGTAATTGTCCTCAACTTTGATAATTCCATCATACTTTTTGATGTGTATTTGTCATTCAAAGGAATCCTGTAAGAATCGATAATTTCAGATATTGTCTTTTCAAAACTGTTATTTGAAAGATTATTTATGGCCATGAAATTGCTATAACAAAGGCATACCATATTGCTAAATTTTCATCTCCAAGCTCTATGCCTACAAACTCAGAAATGCTATATCTCAAAGGCAAAAATCAAGCACAACTTTTAAGCATTTAGGTAAATATATTTCAGTGATCTGTGAGGTATTGACATTACCTTGAAAATTATGATGGAAGCAGCTGACTTTGATACATCTCTTTTTTCCCTCTTGACAGGGAGAACTGATGCCAAGTGTATCTATATCTTCTCAGTTACTAGGAGTACTGCATAAACTTAAATTTGTGAACAGGTACTGCTTTAATTAATGTCACCGCTTTTAATTACCTCTTAAACTCTAGCAGATACAACTTTTTTGTTACTTAAAAAGATATCATTTGCATGTTCAAACTACTGATCCTCTTTGTAATTCGTCAGTTTGTGAATTGAGCGTATTCATCCTTTCAAAACTACATAACCAGTTTGCTCCAGTTGGTATCCTAACATTTCCTGGGTCCAAATGAAGAATCAGAAACCCCAAACTGGGCCAATTTCTCAGTTCCATGTAGAAGATCCAAATTCTCAGTACCACAGGGATAACCATAAAAACTTTCAGTCTGGGCTGCCCTAAAGTTATGGATGTGGGCATCCAGATTTCTGCAACACATTGACACAAAAGCTAGCAGAGCATCAGTCAGCTTCATGTCACAACCTTTCCTCTATTCTGATGTGTAGAGCATCAAAACAGAGAAGTCTCCATTTTGTAAGATATTGTCAGACCTCAGAAAGACCTGGGAGACTTGTAAAAGGGCAGCAAGTTGGCAGATTTCTCCAGTGACAGATCCTCACAAAGACAAAGCCAGACAAAGAGCCTGCGGGTGAATCAGACTGTCTGCAACAGACAGAAACTCTTCCCCTACTTCTAGAGACCTCATGTTTCATGTACACATTAAAAACTGTGAATGCCAAGTGCTTTACTAGTCCCAGTGGTGATAGTCAGAATGAATGGGCAATACAAATAAGAAAAAATACCACTATTTGAGCTAAGTACATTATTTGATGGCCACATGGCTGCATTCATTTTAAACTTCTTTTAATGGTGTTTAACTCTGCTCATCATTTTTCTATTAAAAAGTTTAAATGAAGGGAATAACGGTTTCTTTGCCCAGATGGCTAGACTTTGAACCAGGCAGATGGAGGACAGCAAATCCTGCCTGGATTTCTGACAGATTTCTGGAGTCCACTGGCTTGGGAAAATTGTGCCAGACAGGCTATGCTCCCTCATCATGTTTCTCCAGGGCAAGCAGCCACCATGCCGTCCCTAGGTTCAATCCAAACTTCAAAGATTTCAGGAATTCCCATACTAACCAAAATTTAGTTGTCACCCCCAGAGCCCCAATACCTACAATTAGCTGACTTGGGATGAGTTCCCAAGGATATTGACTTTTAGGTGACTGTCTTATGGAAAACTTGAGTGCTTTGTACATTCCAGTCACTTTCCTAGTGATGTTCTGCAGCTATTGTCCCTGATAGTGTCACTGAGCATCTACAAAGACCTTGTGAATATGCTTTGCTTCTGAAACTGCTATTTGTACCTTGAATCTGTCTTAATGTATTCTGTTTAGCTGTGATACTCAGTGGTGCATTTCAGCCATGCCTTTGGCTCAGTGATAATAAATCCCCATTGTTAGATGGAAGCATATTTGTCTGTGTAAAAACGGTAGGGAAGAGGTGTTCTATAGCTGCTGCTACACTCCTACATTATCAGTAAAATGACATCCTCTCTCCACAGAAAGAGCTATTATTCCTATGAGGCCTAGAACTATCAACTGTTTGGGTTTTTTTTTTTCAAAAGCACACATATATATATATATATATATATATATACCTGATAAATATATTCATACAAACATATGTGTAAAGGGAGGCTATATATCTAGTGGGAGAGGTAGAGGGAGGGGGAATATATGCCACAAGAGGATTATTGTATACGTTAAAAAATAACACAAGATTTTTGTCAAGCTACACTGGCAGAGTTTAAGGGATCCATAAATTAAACCAAGCCAAATTCTTCTACTAGAAAAAATGTTTGAAAATTATACCGAGGCAGGAAAATGTGACATATTTGGGATGTTTCTTCTGAATTTTCAGGAGCTATTTTTAGAAAACAATTAAGGCTAGTTAAAGCATAATCCACCACTAGATAGGAATAGACTAGGCCAGATACAGAAAGGTAATGTTTGACACGTGTTTTCCCTCCAAATGCAGTCCAGTTGCTGCAGCATTTTGAAATGTATCTGACAATGCTCAGAGGCAAGGGTTGGGAGGCTCCTTGCGGAGAACCTTTCCCATTCAGAGCACTAGAGAACTAAGGAGCATGAGAAGATGCCTCAAACATTTTGTTTGCTTTGTCAGGCACACAGCAACGGCTCTGTGCAGATAGTTTTGACACCACCATTCACCTCTGCACTCTTGACATGAGAAAGGCACTGTCCGAGTGCCATAGGAGCCCATCAAGACTCTGTCAGGACAGAGCCTGGCAGCAGAGCCCATCCCACCACTCAGCCAGGAACAGGGCAATGGAACAGGGCAGCCCCAGCCCCAGGCACTGAGCACCTCCCTTGGAAGGTTCTGGGGGCTGACGTGGGGTCCTGGGACATGGACTGGATGTGGGGAGCCACAGGGATGGGCAGGGACATGCAGGGCAGGCAGGGCCTCAGTGACACGGCAGTAAGGAGTTTAAAGAATTTATCATTATGGTGACAGAGTTGGGAATTGTTGATGAAAGGTGGTTTAATGTTTTATTCATCAGTTTTATTTTTCCTACTTTCATGTGTTAGTGGTAAACAGTAGATGCTAACCCTCTTACCACTGACATATTTTTTTTTCATCAGACAGTTGTATAGGTCTACAAAACCCTAGGTGAGCCTAAGAAAATTGTAAAGGTGCTTCAGCAAAGGTCACTGTTTCCCTGCAGATTCAGACATGGACAGAGAGGGCTTCATACATAATCTGCTTGTGCACCCTTTACTGTCAGAGCAGAAAGGAGGGAGAACAAAATCCAAACCACTCTCAGGAAGAAGATAATTTCCTGACACTAAAGTTATTATCCATTATGGGTTATGAATTAGGTTTTGTGAATTACCCTCATCAGCATGTTACAAATAGCAGCACTAACTGCTATCCAAAAATCTGCTAATCATCCTGGGGAAAAAAACATTCTATCCATGGGTTGCTAAGCTGAGAAGTAATGTTTATTGATAGGCCAAGTATCTTCTAAAGTAGCTCAAGCAACTTTAAAGAAAAAAACCCAAACAACTAAAAATGGCAATTTGAGAGTAATTGTTGGGAGATAATTAAGTTGGTAAGATAATTATAAAATCATAGAAAAGATGTAAAACCAGATCAAAACTGTGAATTTTTAATGTAGCTTTGTAGTAACATCACTTTTAGATGGATTCTTTTTGTTTAAAAAGGGTAAAAATTAGACCTTTAACCACATTTCTACAGAATTTATGGGGTGATTGTCTATCCTAAAGTGACCAACCAGTACTGTGGAGTGAAAGAGATGTTTCAGATACCAAAAACTGGTGCAATATGAAAAATGAAGTCCTGATAAGGATAAAATAAAATATTTTTTTAAAAAATTATAAAGGACAAAATCCAAAAGTCTGATGTTATAAAGAGGAACTGCTGCAAAGCATCTAGTGAAATACTAGCACTTAACAGCAAAAAGGCAAGGGGCAAAAGGTCATGAGAAAATAAAATGTACTGGATATTTTTATGTTCTCTGTCTCTCTTCCCCACATATTAGCTTTATCTAATTTGCTTACAACCAGTTTGGTTTTTCTTCCTGAGAAAACTTAGTTTTGAACTTTGAAATTCTGACCTGGGATGAAAATTTTCTTCAGAAAGTTACTTGGAACAAGAAATAAGCTTTTGGATTTGGATAGTATTTACAGTTAAAAAATAGTATCATCCACAATTTAGATGGTAAATTATGAAAAATTTATATTTCAGTGGGGCTTAAATAATTTTGGTTTTGATTTTTTTGTTTAAGCTCCTACCACCAAATCAGACCAAAATATATATTCATTTTCTTTCTGAAATATAAAATAAATCTATTTCTGCCCATAAAATATTTTTTTCAGTCAGTGTTTTCAAATTGAAAAGATGTTTTGTAGAAATATTTCTGAGCAGAAGGCATGCTGCCTGAGAGACAAGAAGTAGACTCATTCTTGATTTCATTTCTTGCATTCAAAGTGTAAAACTGTCATTGTCTACACAGATAGCAATAGGACTATCCTCAATATTCACCTTAGATATGGGTGTGAAAAATTATATAAACTGATATTACATGTTAGTTTAAAGGATGTGTTATACCTGTAGTCTTCAAGCCAAGATCTCTGAGTCCTCAGTATCAGTGGATACTGGACATAATTTTTATAAGAAATTCACCAAACTCAAAAATATTTTAGGCATTCACAAATTTAAAAGCAGCTGAAACCCACTATCTGTGTTAGGTCACAGACAGGCATTGAGATGTCTTTCATTGAGAAGTGTAGGATAGCAGCATATATGCAGACCACATTATATATGATAATATCCCAGTAAGGAGTATTTTTCCATAGTGGTTTCATACATTATGGTAAAAGATTCTCACAATCATGGTCCTCTATACATGAGACAGTTTAGCAAATTAGTTCCATGTACTTATACACGGTGATCAGTATAAAAGAAAATGGAAAACCAAAAAAAAAAATAGCAACAAAAGTACATTTCAAATTCCATAAATATAAGGTCAAAACATGGTGCATTCCTGATAAAATTAAGTACCAAAATACACAGTATTTTGTATTAGCTAGCTACAGTAATGCTCTTGCTGAATGGAAGTTCTTGCCTTTATACAGCACAGAATAATCTACTTTATATAGCACAGAATAATCTAATCCATTTTATACTAGAAATGGAGGAAAATACAAGATATAAATAACAGATGTAATAAAGATTGCCACCAGCAAGAAAACAATATATTCCTTTATACATCTCCATGAAGCCAGCCAAAGTGCCAAAAATGATACTGTTTGTGGAGTTATGTCCTGACTCAGATGAAAATTTTCTTATATGGAGCTACATGATTGTTAACTTAAAAAGGGTTGCTCACATGAATCAGCAGAGTATGATTGGTCCACAGCACAGCTGGAAGATAATTCATCCCTCAGGAAAAAAGTCCTGACAACTTTAGCTTCTTACTGTAAAGTTCTCTCTACTGTCTTTCGTCTTCTTGTCTGGCCTGCAGGAATAAGTGATTTTTAATTTGGGCAAGGTGGGGGTAGGCTATATAAAACACTCAGCATTCCTTGACTGCGTAGCATTAACAGGTTTATAATCTATAATTCATTTAATCTATATTTCATTTTCTAAAGGCGTTAGACCAGTGTTTAGATCAAAAGCATATTGTGCACTACTACTTACTAACTCTGTATAGGTGGTGGTATAGGCTCTTCTTGGCCTGTGCCTATCCTAAAATCATATGTCCTTCACTGCATGGCAATTCTGGGAAGAGATTGTCCTAAATTCACACAGAACAGATTGAAGGGCTTTCTAAGTCTAGACTAAACCTAAGCAGTCATCAAGAGTTTTGATAAGCCAAACCATTGAATCTTGTCTCATCTACTCCTTGTTCTGTATTAGATCAGGTCTTGGCAAGTGTCCTGGATCAACAACAAATTCCCATATGGATTTCTGATTCTGCTTTCTGAAATTTAGCAGCTTGAACTAGAAATCAGATGACTTTTACTGAATCTGGTCATATTTCTTCCTTCTATGAGTATTCTACCCATCTTTTCCTTGTGCTGTGCCCACACCACCTGCTAATCCATCTGGCCTGTTCCTGTGTCTGTTGCCTATATCCCAGCTTTACTTGCCTAGCATTCAATAACTCCTTATCTATGGCTGCTGCTTTCAACCTGCCAATCCTTCAAACTCCTAACTTGCTCTTCTCATCATAGTTCTTCTCTGTTTAAGATGGGGTCAGTAAGGCTGAGTTAGCTAATATTCTGATATTCAAATGGCTCACTCATGCCATTCCCTTTCTGAGACTGAAAAAAAACACAGCACAGATTTTCCACATTCTTCTGCTGGACCCTACAAGATGTCTATATGTTCCCTTACCGCCTATCTCTTTCCTTTTAAGAACAGAAAAATACTTTGCACACTTATTTCCTCCTGCCTAAATCTGCAGGTACTGTCAGCCTCTTCATGCTAGATGCTCTGTAAGATCCATACTCTTCTTCTGTCCTAGGCCACTATATTTCCTTTCACCCATCCTTATTCATTCCTCTAATAGATTTCTACTCCCCGTCCTATGCATTTGACAGAAACCATAGTTCCCTAATATGTCCGTACATTTTCTATGCATTACACCGTCCCCTTTTTTTTGTTGTTTGTTGACTCCTTAGATTTTCCACTTCCTTTTATTCTGCTCCCAACACAGCATCACAGACTCAGGACGGTTTGAAGGGTCCTCTTGAGACCTATTTTGCCCCTTTACTTGATCCTACTGCCCAAGAGAGATCTGCTGAACCAGGCTACCCTCTTGTACTGGAGAGCCTAGAACTGGACCCAGCACTCCAGACATTGCTCCGCCAGAGCTGAGCAGACTTCAAAGGTCATCTCCTCAACCTGCTGGCAGTGGTCTTCCTAGTAGAGCCCAGGATGCTGGTGGCCAGCACTGCAAGCACACATTGATGTCTCAAGTTCAGCTTGACCACCAGGACTCTCAGGTCTTTTTCTGAAAAGCTGCTTGTCAGCTAACCAGCCCTCAGCATCTGCTGGTCCATGGAGTACTCTCCCCACATCAAGGAGTCTCATTTCATCTCATTTCATGTCTCTGTATGCCACCTTGTCTTCCAGTGTTATAAGGGAAACAAATGTGTTGTCAGCATCAATTAGGCATGGAGACAAGGAGATACAGCTATGCTGGAAACTATTGTTGCTAGATCTGGAATTCATCAGGCACTATGGCAGCTGTGCTAAGGCAAAAGGGTCTCTCAATTCCCTCCAGTTTTTCCAGTTCTTTCAGGCTATGCACACTGATGTAATTATTTGCCTGCAATGTTGCAATCTCCCAGAAGTTATAGTTGAAAGTAGTAACTTGAAAATATGACAGAATTGCCAAGATAGATCATAAGGTAGTTTGAGGTCTTGTGCCACAGACTGTCCTTAGCTTGTGAGATGCCTTTCTGACATAGTAATTCCACTAATAGTTTCACTCTGACATTGTTACTGCAGAGTTATTTGGAACCTGGCAATAACAGTATTATTTTCTTGGCAAGTGGTCAGGAGAACAATTCAGAACAATTTATTAGAAATCGCGTGTAGAGATGAGACAGAGGTCATTGAACTACAAAGTCACCATCTTGCTTCTAAATACATTTGCATGTTTCCATCATCCAAATTCATCTTCTGAAAGGTAGTCTGTAATTTCTTAGCTTGACTTTGTTCCATTTACCAATATTAAACATGATACCAGCTATCAGATATCTATGCTGAAAGCATAAACAAAACCACAAAAAGAACCATATGTTCCTCATTTTCTAGCTGTTATCTCAACATTTACAGCATTTGCAGGGCTGAACTCCAAGAGTGGGAACATAGTCTTCCTTCATTCCAATGGATTTCATATGTACCTTGACAATAGTTTGCTTTCACATGTAGTTTCTCCTTATGGACTTTTCCTTTATGTGTTTCCAGCTATTAAGCGCCAAATATAAAGAGAAAGCTGAAAAATTTATGATCATCAAGAGTGAAACTAGTCACAGGCAGAACAAACATGTATATGTTTGTGAGTGTGTCTATATGTTTGTGTGCATGTGTGCACTCCTAAAATGCTGGAAGTAATAATAATGAGCTTGATTTGGACTGAGTAAAATTTTTTTTAATATCTCAAGGGATGATGCCACTTGTTCTGTATTTTCATTGCTAGCTTTCCATTTTCTGGTTTTCTTTTTCAATGAGCAAGTGCTCAAGTTCAGCAGTGGTAGGTGCTATGCAAAGGATAACCAAGATGACAATGCTGGATACTCCTAAAAGGTCTGTGAGGGTTATGTAATACAGTAGCAAATAAAAGTGCCAGCAGTTTTCAAGGGTATATGTAAAATGCCACCATGAAAATATGTCATATAATCTCTTACATTTCTCAACCTGTTTAGCCTGAATCCTCATTCAACACTGTAAAATGATCTATATACATAGATACTCATGTTAAACTATTGAGACCCACTCTTTCCCCAGAAACAGTCAGATTATTCTGCATGAGTAGAGCCACAGCAACCATCGTTTAGACACACGAGGAGACCAGTCAGTCTGTTCCCAGTGTGTATCACAATATAACTTCAATTTCTTGCCTAATGTTTTGTACCTCAGCTGGTACTTGGCAGCTGCAAGGGTCATAAGTTGAGCTGCAAAAATATGATTCCAGATAATATTCCTCCAACAGCTCTTTCTTCTCCTGTAGCTTTTCTTTTTGGAAAAGCTACAAAAGGAAACACAACTAATATTTGAAAACTGTGGTAAATACCCATATCTATCAAAAGATTAAGTTTCTATACAGGCTGTATTGGATTAAAAGCACTGGTAATACAAGAACTTCCTGATTTTGCTAAAAAATTAGAAAAAGAGGCATCTCAGAACACAGACACAAACTCACTGTCAAAAATTAAATTCCAAGTGAAATTAGAAAGGCTGTGGAATTGGCCAGTCAGTCTTTTGAGAACTGGCTTGAAGTGAAACAACCAATAAAAGTCAGGAACCAGAGAGAAGGAGCACAAAAGGCCGCATGCATACATGAGAGCAGTGAATGGGAAAATAATGAGACCCAGCCTTGGAAAGAGGTTAAAGAGAAGGCCTTTGGATCAGGATCTGAAATGCCATCAGGGATGAAGGCGAGAAAAATGTCATCACCTATGGTAGTCTGTTGTATTTATGGAAGCAGGACTTTGTATATTCTTTGTAAATATGCTGAGTAACCTTAAGACTCCCGGCTCAGTTATCTAGGTGGGTACCTCTTGGCAACTATTTTATGCCTCTGTTAAAGAAACTATAGAACCACAATTAAATTTAGGATACAAAACAGGTGATACTAATTTCAATGTAGCTTTAAAAAAGGAAGTAAAACCAAGAGCAAAACAAAATATTATTTCTTTCTAAGAAAACACAACAATGTTTGATCTTCAGGATTGCAGTCATTAGACTATAAAAGGTTGACATGATATCATACACAAATGGTTTAACAAAAGTAGTGTTGAGTCTGTGAAATTTCTTTTTATTATTATGGTAGATTAATACTTGCTGTATTTGTTTAAGATTTTTAGAAAGTGACTGAGTGAGGTGAAACATATAGATAGAAGACCTTTGGTCTTCTCACAAAAGCTTATCATGCCACAGTTACCTCTTAGAGGTCTGGGTGACTCTGATTCGTGCAACAATTTCTCAAAAGCAACAAAATTATTTCCTGTGACATGTGACAGAAATACATGCCCTTTTCCAAAAATTTGGGGTGCTCAAAAATTTGAGTTTGCTGCTGGTGGATTCCTATACCACTGAACTATTTAAATAAAAACTGAAATATCGCAATGTTTTATTTTAGAAGAAAAGCCACATACTTTAATTATACTCTTCCTTTTAAACTGAAAATGCATAAAAAATTCAGTAAGTATATAACACTATGTGTTTCAAAATGTTTTTCTTTATTTTAAAGTATTTGGATTTTCTTACTTTACTTCTCCAAAGCAGAATAATGCTCTTCTGTTTTTGCATGAGAATATCGTTCCATTAGTTTAAAAGGTCAAAGTTTGCTTCTCTCCATTTATCCTAAATACAGTCCTGTTAAAGTGATTCTTTAATAAGCTACTTATTTTACAGCTCTAGGAAAAGGGCACCTCTGCCTTAATTAAAATATTATACATGGAACTGCCATCCTTGTTTCAGTCTGACTTTTATTGAGTCTGACAGTTAACCTAAATCTTCATCTACAGGTGATAAATTCCTCCTAAGTTCACAAAAAACAAGACAATAAGAAACAAACCTCTACACTGTGATTCATTTTCAATCTATTAATGAGAATGCACTTTAGGACTTGAATGCCACTAGCTGTTCAGAGAATCTTAGAATTTATGTAATGTGTTTGTTTATCTTGATCATGATGTACTCAACTATGCCATTACATGGGGAAACTCAGAAATAATTCCTTCTGACTACTCTCTTCTGAAAGAGGAAGAAAGGAAAAAGAAATTGTGGGACATTGAGTATAGGAGAGGGAAAGAGAAGTGCCTGCAGAAAATACTAATAGACTGACAATGCCCACTCCCCATGTTGCATAATCCAAATGCAAAGAGTGAGAAATGAAGACAGATAATCTGCCACTTTGGAGACTTCACTGAATATATGAGAAATTTTGTCAATCTGAATTAAGTATCTTAGCATATCACCTAATGTCTTTAGAAGCAAAATGAGGATCGACATTCCTGTCTGAAACAAGCCAATTAGTCAGTTAACCTTGTAAATCACAGTTTCTTTTGTAATCTGGAGCAGGCAGACCTCAAATTAACAGAATTAAGGATATCTCCACAAGGTATAATAGCTTTAATTTTCAAGGAATAAAAGGTACAACTTGAAATCCAGTTCAGTCTATTTAAACTCACAAATCCAAATCACATTCATATCCCACAAACTTCTTTTACTGATTTCATTATCCTTGTGAAAAAAACAACAAAGAAACTCAAAAACCTGAAAATAAGATATGTGCCCTTCTGGTGGGTTGATCTTGTCTGGCCAGACTCTCACTTAGTTGGTCTTTCCTTTTTCCTTCTCATCAGGACAGGGGGATACAATAAGATGGGAAAGCTTGTGGGTTGATATGCAGCAAGAGCCGCACGTGGATGAAAAGCACAAAGAGGAATTAATTCACTACTTCCCACCAGCAGGCAGATGCCTAGACACTTCTTGAAAAGCAGGTCTTCAGCACTTACAGCAGTTGTTTGGGAAGACAAATGCCTTAGGAATGAATGCCCCCACCTCCTTGTTGTTTCTTCCATTTCTAGCTGATGACTATGGAGTCCTATGATATTGGATATCACTTTGTTCAGTTGGGTCAGCTGTCCCAGGTCTCTCTCCTCCACATCTCTTGTCCACCCCCAGCCTACTGGCTTTTGGGAAAAGGAGAGGTTTGGAGAGATAGCTTTGATGCTGTGGAAGCACTGTTCAGTCCAGGTAAAACACTGTTATCAGTGTTTTAGCCACAAGTGTGGATCACAGCACCGTATGGGCTGCTGTAACAAAAGTTTATTCCATCCCAGCCAGACCTATGACAGCTTTGAAATTTCTTTTTCTTTCCTTCCTTCCTTCCTTCCTTCCTTCCTTCCTTCCTTCCTTCCTTC